>JBAJFG010000644.1:0-604508 GCA_037903475.1 Ancylostoma caninum
CGCGGCTCTCATGGACAGAGACGCAGGCGCACACTATGCTGAGCTCCCGTGACTCTGCCCAAGAGAACCGCGCCGCGGTCCTGACTCTTGACTGCGTTCGTTTGGAGTTCTCTGTACATACTGTCTTTTTCACGAATCATGCCACTTGGCCATCCCCCAAGATGAGGTAAGTCTCGCCACGTTGTTATGTTTTAGCACGCTTCCAGCTATCGATCGTCGATTGATAGCCCCAATTTCCATGATTTGGCGTGTGGTAAAATGCGTGATGTGTAATTAAACAAAACACATTGAATTGCTCTGATTTTTGGACCAGTACCTTTCAATATCTTTGCCATAGGCGCGAAAGAACATGCGCATTCGTGCGATGATACTTCTAGCCTGGTCACAGATATGATCTCTTGAAAAGCTGGAATTAAATATAATAGAGGCAAGGATTAACGAGAAGCGAAGGACATTTGCCATAAGCGACAAAAGTCTACATTTTCACCATAACGAACGCAGCAATAAATGTAATCACCTTTCACTAGACTTTGTCTCATTTCGACAGACAGGTCCGAAAATTGTTCGCATCTTCAATGAGTCACATGCTGAAATGTGTCCATAAGCACAGAAATGAGTTCCACAACATAAGCGTACGTGTTACAAAAAATATGGCCTTTGTGTACTTCTGCGGTTCTATCTAATGGCAGCAAACCCAAGGCATGATTGCAATGAAGCTGGGCATCAATCTACTAGAGTGAAGCGGATCACTGATTGAGATAAGTTAAAGGTGTCAACGGGTGGTGTGAACCCGTTCAAATGTAGTGCTACAGCAAAATCTTCTCATCAAACTCTTTTTGTTCCAGCGTTCATGACTGGAAGCAAACGAATGAAAAATCTAATGTATAGACCTGTAGGATGAATCGTAGCCAGGGTGAAGCATGACGATGGGAAAAACCGACCCTCAATACGACCCCCCCCCCCTATTCCCTCGTCCAACCCTCACCTTTTCACGACCCCCCCCCCTTCTGCTCCCGTATGTTTTCTCTGTACACTGAAACACTGAACAGTCTTGAAGAAGAACACACAAAAGAAACACATTAAAAACCCAAAACTGGAACTAAAACAACCTTGAGGTCGATATACATCCTTCCTTATCCGATCGGACCAGACTGCCAGCAGGAACGATCATGTAATTACGTGTCAAAACAGGACAGATTGGCAGCGCATGCGAGGAATCGGTCTCAGCGTTGGCATTTGCGCGCCCACGGGTCCGATTCCCGGCGCCTCCAAAAAATTTTCGCACGGGTTGGAACCGCTTCAGGATTTAGTGTGGAGTAGAGAGGATTTAAAGATTTGAAAATGAAGTGAGGGAAGCGAAATCGATCGATAACACATGCGAGAATTCGCCTAGAAGGGACGCCAGTTTGTGGAAAACTAGGGTTACTTGGACCTTGCACTGAGGTTCTGTGACTAAAAATCAGCGACTTTTCTTCTATCTCTCCATATAGGACGATCAGCTCTATCTTCTGCCAGAGTTTCAATTTTCTAGACCTTCATATGTTTGGGAGCTCGATGGGAAATCGATGAGAAATTAGGCGAATTTCCCATTGATTTCCCATCTAAATTGCGGGAAAATGAGCGAGCTTCGTGGAGCCCAGATTCTGTACTAAAGTGGAAAATTTCCTCAACTAAAACTCATAAAAGAAAAGTTTTTTGGTATCTGCAAATTGCTTCTCAATGATTTCCCAAACAGATTTACTCCATTTTCGCCACCTGTACGAATTGCGAGATTTTCACTTTTTCAACTCCCATGAAGAGACTTTGCCTTTTAACCAAAATTTCACTACATTTACGTAATAGAGCTCCAAGCATTGATTCTTCATCTCCATTATCGTACCCCAACAGTTGCTCCTGTTTGCGTGAGTTAGATGGGAAATCTCCCCTCGGAGACCCGAAAAATTGAAAAATTTCCCATCGACCTCCCAAAAAAATATGAGGTTTTAGAAAACTGAAACTCTGGCAAAAGATAGAGCTGATCGTCCTTTATGGACATGTTGAAAAGCATTTGCTGACTTCGAGTCAGAGAAGTTCAACACGAGGTCTAAGTCACCCTACTTTTCCACGTTCTGACGGGCCCTGCAGGCGAATCCTTGCATGTGCTATCGATTGATCTCGCTACCCACACTCTATTTTTTTTTACATTTCCACCCTCTTTACTCCACGTTTGATTCTGAAGTGATTCCGACCCGTGCAAAAATTTATGGAAGGCCCCGGGGATCGAACCTTTGAGTGGGCTGAAGCGGATTTCTCTCATACGCTGCCAACCAGTCCTGTTTTTAACTCGATATGACGTGGTCATTCGTGAACGGAACGTCATTTGTCATAAAACAATCATGAATTTACATTCAATGGTCAAGCCACCCCTCTACGTACCTTACCCACACCTCTCCAATACGACCCCCCTTTCTTCCCAGCCCCCTCCCATACGACCCCCTCATGGGAAATTCCCATCAGGCGCTTGACCCTGATCGTGGCGATTTCCGCACGGCCTACATACCCTCTCAGGCAATAAGAACGGCCGACCCGCGGCCCCAAATAGGCTTTCGGCCGACCCGCGGCCCCTAGTTTCTGGGCGGAGCCTAGGGACGGCCGACCCGCGGTCCACATAATTTTAGCGGGCAAGCCGCGGCCCATGGATTGCAAAACGCCTTCGCTAGCGCTGACACTCTCCCATTCAAGTGTTTGTTAAGGATCGTCAAGGAAATTCTACACAAGGATCGTCTCATTTCCTATAGTTAATGCTTTTTGTGTTGCCTATAGTGTTTTCTTCTAATGCAGCTAAAACGCTGCGTCCGTGCTCGTCTCTCAACGCTGTTTTTCTTGTCTCCTCGGGCAATTTAGTTTTTTTTGGATACGCACCTCTCGAATTGTTTAGTTTCAGGTCATCGCATGAGTTCTCATGTCCCACCTGTCAATAAAAACGGTTTTAGAAGAGTTGCAGGTGAGACTAATTCATTTCTATTTATTACTAGACGGTATGCCCGGCTTCGCTCGGGTGTTCTACTACCCCGGCTGTTTCACGCTGATGCGGAGATCTGCTACTACCGGTGAATCTATTGAAAATGCTCATCATTTTGGTGATTAGCACGCTGACGGACCCGAATGACCCTCATACCGACATAATGGCGAAAAAGGAAATCGTGAGTTATTTGGATAGTAACTTTATGGAAAAAGCATGCCATATTTGCGATCAGCGCATAATTCCAGTAGACATGTCCTCACTGAACCCCGAGTAAGAAGATGTCAAAATTCGATAAAATCAATAAATCGATACCGTCATTGAAGGCGGTTGTCATATTCGTGTTCAGCACATTCGAAAACCCCAGTGGGCATTTCCACACCGATCCCCAAGCGAAAGTTGTGAAAAATCGAAAAAATCAATAAATCGATACCCTCATTAAAAGCGGTTGTCATGTTCGTGTTCAGCACATTCGAAAACCCCAGTGGGCATGTCCTCACCGATCCCCGAGCGGAAGTTGTAAAAAATCGATAAAATCAATAAATCGATACTGCCATGCGAAACGGCTGTCATAATCGTGTTCAGCATATTGAAGAACCCTAGTAGACATATCCTCGTCGACCCCTGGACAAAAATAGTGAAAAAATCGATAAAATCGATATAATCGATAAACCAATCGATAATTCCAGGTGCAAAGTAGCCTATAACCTCCGCCGGCCCCCGTTGGGCCTGTATGCAAAATTTGGTCCGGATCGGTTCATCCTTCGCGATTTCTATAAGGAACATACACACAAACACACACACAAACTTTCACTTTTATATATACAGACTCAGACAATTCCAGGGGCAAAGCTCGATTCGCTTCACTAGGCTTTCCGGGCGGAAGATTTGACCGAGGGTCCACAGCGGGCTAAGTGCGCACGAAAGTTGGGTGTGTTGAGGGCTAATGGCGGGTGTCGTTCGTTAGCGGTCCTTAAGAGGGCAACAATCGGTTTGATGCGCTACATCCGCCGTTCAGCACGGAACATGCTAAGTCGCTTGCATGTGACCGCTCATGCATGGAGGCTGACCGCGCGATTTTTTGTTGAAGTAACGGCTCGAAAGACACCTCAAATCGGTCATTGATGAAGTTTCGAAATTATGCAATTTCGAAGTTCTTCTTCATTTCCACTTTTTCATTTTTTTATTCCGATATGTGTGTGTTGTGATGTTCGCTCATTTCGTGTAATTGAGAATTTGCATTATTTTCCCCGTCCGGTCGTTGCACAATTTGTTTCATATATGCATTTCCATCTATCTAATTTTATTTTAGGTGTAAAATGCCACAATACATCAGCAAGCACGGTTTGCGCGGCTACGGAAGTACGTTCCTGAGTACATCGGCGAGAGTTTAACGAGTCAAAGGTTTCTTCGTTCAGTATTGATGGAAGAGAGGATGAGGCAGAGACGCATGATGAGGGAACATCCAGATAGACTGTCATCACGATCATGCTCGTGAGATCTGAGTGTGGAACCCGGCAGACAACAGATATGTAAAGGTACCAACCTTTTATAAGAGTTCAACAAGAAGTGTTAGAAATTCTTCGAGCGTTAGTTACGCTTAACATTTTCTATTATTAGAATCTTACTCGGTAACTGCAATGATGCTGGTTTGTGGTAAATGAGCAGATGAAACCTCAATCACACCCGAAATGAGTATGTTTAGGGGACCTATTTTTATTCGGGAACGAAAGGCTGGTTTTCTTAAGGGAATGGGAAAATTCTTTATAACGCTTCTTACATTCATCACTTTGGCATCTCTGCGGAAGAGATTGGCATGATGGAGAAACTGATGAAAGTTTTGTTCGGATTCCCGCCGCCTGTTACAGTGAGTACATTGCAGTGAGCACATTCCGTCGTACGAGTATGAATACTACGACAACATGCAGAACTGGCTGCCGAACAATGCACGTATAATCTCCCTCTGTAAGCCCTATAGCCCTTCTCTAAAGTACTGCCTTTTAGCGTCCCGCTAAACGCGACCGTCGATCACGTCAAGAAGAACACGAACGTGTCGGTTCTGTGGGTGAAGACTACGACGCAAGCTACGACATCGTCTTCGAGGATAACTGACTTCACCACCGGTACCCGGCACTTTCCTCACTTTCGATATTGTTTATCTGCTTGTCTCATTTTCCTCCTCATGATAGCATTGTTTGGAGGAGTTATGCCCTTTTTGTCATGACAAATGTTTCGCAGACGCTTTGGTCTATAACTTCAGGTAACGAACGTTTTGGCCATTTCGACGATAGAGACTCACAAAAGATTTCCTGTATGATCGCTTAGTTTCTCCAGAAAGAACAAAATTTTGCCTACATCCGCTTGTTTTTCCTCCTACGAAAGAAGCGGAAGTCAGTGGAAGGTCCGTTTTGACGAGGTCTTTTTTCCTACTTACTGCCCGCTTTTTTCTTCCTGAATCTAACCGCACACTAGTGCAGACACTATCTTCAAAACAGAGAAGCGTTTTTGACTATGACGATTTCAAACTCACACATCTTTAAGTAGTGTGACTACCTTGCCTCATTTTGCTCTGACATCTGAATGTCTTACCTCATCTCTCGCTTCAAAGCAATTCTTGGGTTCTTTAAAATATGAAGTACGGTTTCCAGTCGAGCTTTCCTTCACTACGAGCTTCATTAACTGTTTCCATCTCTAGTCTGGCACTGCCTGCGGTTCTCAATATAATATTCACCCTTGGATCATCTACCTTTTTAGCTGCATGTGCAGCCCATCTTCCCTCATATTGTTTAAACAATATCGTGTCTTCCCAAGTTGAAGTTCTTGATTAGGTACTAATCTTTTTTCCTTTCTCAAGTATGTACATATTTTTAGTTGCATGTATAGTCATGTAGTCATAATTTCCAATGAATGATTCTACTGTATTGAAGCAGCTTTCAATAAATATATTTGGTCAAATAATCGTTTATTTGTTTCAGGTGTCATTCGTCAATGGTGTTAACCAATTGACTGCACTGAAACAGAACAGTCAATTGGTTAATACCAGTGACGAATGATGCCTTAGAGCGGTTTGAACAAGCAGAATTTGGGGGCCTAAAGAGGGCCAATACCAGGGCGTTCCGGCCCAAACGCGCGAGCGACGTGGGCGAGAACGGGGCTTCGCTCGTTTCTTGCGTCGCCCCCCGCTCGTTCGGAACTCTGTCTGCTAGATTGTTGCCCCTGGAATTGTCTGAGGATTCTTGTAACACTTCATTAAAACCTACAGGAAGCTCCAAATGTCCGCAGTCAAGAGGAACGTGGCCACGACGCGGCTTTAGACAGAGACACAGGCGCTCGGCATGCTGCCACTGGTTGGCTGCAGAGTCAGAGAAGCCAGAGGCAGCATAGAGAGCGCCTGTGTCTGATCAAGGAGCCGCGCTGTGGCCACGCCCTCTTGACTGCGGACATTTGGAGCTTCCTGTATGCATGTTTTGGTGAGGGAGCCATTTTTGACGGTCTTCACCTAGTACAAAACCAACGTCGAGAATATTCGCTTGAGCTTAGGCGGTTATAGTCTGTTCCACCGAGGAAAATAGTTAGGGAAACGCCGCAGAGAAGAAGAGCGCGGGAAAGTGTGCAGAGATTGTAGAGAGTGCAGAGAAAAACAGACGCTGTGCAAGAATACTCAACTATCGTCGCGAGCGAAACAGACTATAATTATCACTGGGGATTATGATCTTTTTGACAGATACAAAAAGAGTCAGCACTTTTGTTTGTTTTCCAGGAGAGTTTTGTTACAGTAGCAGTGTTAGTGGTTCCTCTAAGAGTTGAAAGTGTAGAAATCTGCCTCTACTCTATTTCAAAAGCCGCCGAAATCGAGTTTTTGTGCCTACTGCCTTTCTCGCCCTCCTCTCTTAAAAACGCGGACTTTTGCTTTGCAATTGTTTTTGTCTCTAATCTCCGCAAATCTCTTTCGTGCTGAAATCCATCCCATGATTACTGTTTGATTATTTTTCTTCAGGTTAGTGTTTGGAAACTAGATTCTACAGGGCAATCTACATTGCCTGCATAGTGACTTTTTAGGCGACCTCACCACCCCAGGAGATCCAGCAATAAGGCTTAACGGAAGGAGTGCCCGAGACATGACACTGCAAAATCTCACACTCCAACTCAGAAAACTCCTCTACTGCATCTCCGCTGTCGAAATCGTTCTCAACGGTGCTCATAAATAGATACGTTGTTAGTTTATTGAGTTTAGTTTTTTTGGTATACTTTGTTTTTTCCTTGCTTGAAGTTCTTTTCCTCATTGAACGTGTTTTTTCTTCATTCGTTACTCGATTCGAAATTGCCCCAGAAGTGATTGTATTCATCCAATTAACCCTATTTTTTTTCCGTTAGATGCCGAATTTGCTGTGTATTTCCACATGATCATATAAGTTTCCTTGTTAGATTCCTTGTTGCCGATTTAACTATTTGTGGTAAATTTTGTTGTTAGATGCCAATTTCGTTCTTTGTAGTCAATGCGTTCTTTATTCCCATCCATAGAAGGAATAAACCATGACTTTATCTCTTGAAAACATGAATAGAAGGTTAAATGAGTCATATCGGAGTCACATCGGAACGAAATGAAGGAATTTCCACGAAAGGCGCGTCCTCCTACATTCCTGGTATTGAATCCGCGGGCGACCCGAGGACCACTATCGGCCGAGCCGCGGCCGCTTAACTGCCGAGCCGCGGCCTTGGGCGGCGGGTCGGCCGTTGCTCGACCGCGGGTCGGCCGCTCTTATTGTCTGAGCTCCTACCATATCGTTCTCTCGACACTTCCACCTTCACGGACCCAAAAAAATTTCGGACATTTTTTCGGCTGAAACTTTACGTACAGGGAACTCCAATTGTACGCGGACAAGGGTCGAGACCGCGGCGCGGCTCTCTTGGGCAGAGACACGGCGCTCTGCATGCTGAGGGCCTGCGTCTCTGCCCAAGAGAGCCGCGCCGCGGTCCCAACCCTTGTCTGCGAACATATGGAGACATATGGAGTTTCCTATAGGTGGGTTATTTAATGTGCTGAAAACGAATATCACATCCATTTTGTGCCGTAACCCCATCTTGTAGGGTTACGGCGTGCATACTATGGGTACGGTATCTCAAGGAATCCTCTCAATTTTGCACCGAGAAATTATTTGTATTTCATAGGCTGGTTACGATCATTGAAATCATTTTCTATGACGCTGCCGTTTCCACGGGGATCGGCTTTTTTTATTTTAATTTCGCGTAGTGATCTCGCAGTAATCCTACAAAAACGGGGTTACGGTACAAAATGGGTACGATGTTCGTGTTGAGCACCTCCAATTACACCCATAACAAAATAATTTGTGTTCAACACCTCAAATAGCCCCCTCCCCCTATACCTAAACTTTTTGAGTCCGTGAAAGCGGAATAATGCTGAACCGATCACTGATCAACATGTTAAAGATAACCAAAGGAAGAAAGAAAAAAATTTCTTTGCCTCAACTAGGGATGTTATCTGGCATTGCAAACATTTTTCTTCAAAATGTCCTCGCCTCTTCTTTCATATTTTTTTCATCTTTCTTCCATCTTCATTTATCTATCTTTTTAATGCATCACGCCCTTTTCTGGTTGGGCACCTTGAGTGTTTTCATAAATAAATAAATAAATAAATACAATGTCCGATTTTAATACGAACAGAAGATATTTTTATCTTTATTTTTAGAGGCCGCAAACGAGACGTCCACGGGGCAAATCCATTCACGACAATTTCATTGATTTATAATATCAGCCTGTAGGGTGAGGACGCGTTGCAGAAAACAGTATATAAATACGCCTACTTCTACAAGATCATGTCTTCGTAGGCACATGCACGGTCTTTAGCCAACTTAGCCAACAGTATTCCACTAACGCAGTGATTCTATGCCAAACTTCATGGCGTATTCAGGTGTATGACTCTTCGCTCACCTTCTTTCCTTTCACCAGAAATGTTTCACAAAGTTTAAAAATGCCCTGCGCTTGGGGAGGCATTCTGGGGAAATCAAGTAAGCCGATGTTGCGATGGAAAGCTACCCACTCTTTCCACCCCCCCCCCCCCCCCTCCGCGTAAATGGATACTCTCACATCGAAAGAAGGTTCTTTGAGTTTCTATCATTGCATTTTTACTCCTAGGGTTGGAACTGCAAAGATAAGAATTTGAAAAACCGATAGTACCATTAAACATAGTTTCTCAGCGGACAACCGAATTAGTACCTTTAAACGGGGCTGCTGAAGTGCGCAGCTGCCAAATATTACCACGTTAAGAAGTAAAATTAACGACTTACGAGTATTATCCGCTTGCTGTAAGCCTTTCTCCACATAGAGGTCGAATATTTCGTTCTTCATAGTCTGAACATGAGGAGATAACCTAGCGTGACTATCCGAAATAGGTGACACATGAGTGTTTTCGCTGATAATGGCATATGAACATCTTGCACAATTTCCAAACCCACACGGCTCTAGCCTGGGTGTAGGAGGTATAGTCTGTCCGAAACGACGAGTCCGCCCACGCACGCGGGGATCGCCGCCACGAAGAAGCTGCCACGTTTGCCAGCACTCCACGTCATCATCTCTAATCTGCGTATCACGTTTCATCGTTATCTTCATGGTATCGACCAATGATTTGGCTGTGACGTGGACGATGTGGCAGCCAACAGCATCCGTTCCAGCCGCGCCGCCTCTCGAGCCCCGCGTGCGTGGGCGGACTCGTCGTTTCGGACAGATTATACAGGGTGTTTTTCCGGGAGTAAAATTGGTGCAATTGCGGACCCAGTACAAAGGCTACGTGCGAATTGCTGGAACCTCCGCTTTCACGTGGTCTTTCGACTGAGAATTTGATCTATTGGAATGGATCAGATCGCGCGCGATTTTACTCCCGGAAAAACACACTGTATGGCGCGATTGCTCGGGTGGCACAATAGACAGGCTGAGTCTGAGGCCCACTACTACCATCCGATTACGGTCATGCGTCACGGTTTGCCTGGATCTGCCTGACGGAGCAACTCGTCCACCTTTCCGGCATTACCCTACGGTGGAAGAGATCGTACAGAGTTGCAGATACAGGCGGTTCAGAAATGAGTCGGTATTGGTGCATTTTTACGGAGTGAGATCAGAGGGGCCTTTGGCAAGTCGCGCATGTTCAAGCTTGTTAGTCGCAGTGATTTTTATCTGCTTAACATGTTAGAAAAGATCCCGGAAATGATGTAGGAGTACGTGGAACACATGACTCACCTCAGTCCGTGAATGCACCAGTACCGACTCCTTTCGGAATGCCCTATACCTCTATATACATAACATACCTTTGAAATTAAGTTTCACTTCTAATGCGCTGCACTTCTATGTATATAGAATTGGGTTTTGAAGGAACTAATCTTTACATACATCAACGTCACGTCAGGTATTTAATTTTGATAGGAGTCACTCCTAGCACCCCCGAAATGTTAAAGAACTTTAGAAAGCCAGAAGTTCCGATAATTCAATCATTTAGCAATGACTGAAAAATCTACATGTTAGAAGTTTTTTTCGGATGTTCCAGAAAGCTTCTTATTCTAACAGAGTATTCATTAGGCTTAAAGGCAGCAGGAGCTGAAATCCTCGACTCCGAACTGAGCTGGGGGTGATGAAGTACAGACTCAGCACATCATAAATGTGAAACGAACACAGACAATGATGACCTACCTGCAGAGAAAATGGAACATTCGTCGCGAACACGCCTGGCCGTGTTCGCGCGCGGACGAGTTTTCAACGGCGCAAAAAGCCATTGCGGTGCGTGGTTTGGCGCAAAGGGAAAACGAAATACATTCAATTCACAGGGTTTCATGGCGGGACTAGGCCAAAACCACGCGCCACAATGGCTTTTGCCCCGGGGAAAACTCGTCCGCGCACGAACACGGCTGGGCGTGTTCGCGACGAATGTTCCATTTCCTCTGCAGGTAAGCCATCATTGTCTGTGTTCGTTTCACATTTATGATGTGCTGAGTCTGTACTTCACCACCCGCAGCTCAGCTCAGAGACAAGAATTTCAGCTCCTGCTGCCTTTAAGTAGAAATTTCCTTCTTTTGACAGTACATTCACTTGGGTATCGTCTATTCGAAACGACGAGTCCGCCCACGCACGCGGGGATCGAGAGGCGGCGCGGCTGGGACGGATGCTGTTGGCTGCCACGTCGTCCACGTCACAGCCAAATCATTGGTCAATACCATGAAGATAACGATGAAACGTGATATGCAGATCAGGGATGATGGCGTGGAGCGCTGGCAAACGTGGCAGCTTCTCGATCCCCGCGTGCGCGGGCGGACTCGTCGTTTCGGACAGACTATATTCAGATGAGCTTTATGTTCGAAACTTTCGTTCATCCGTACACGCTAAAGCCAGTAGTACCGCAAGTTCAACGTTCTTCTCCACGGTCGGATGATGGCTGAATGGACGAGTTGCTCTGCCAGGCAGATCCAGGCAACCGCGACGCGGGACAGGATGCCGGGTGGTAGGATGGCGCTCAGACCCCGTCTGCCCATAGTGGCACCCGAAGAATCGCGCCATACCATCGCAGCCCCTCTATATACATAGCCTTCGTACTTTCCAGGCTGTTCAGAGTGAGGTCAGTTCATGTGTTTGACTCCTTATACTTCACCAATTACTCAAGGTCTTAGTACTTCGGATTAAATTCTAAAACGATCGGGCTTTCAACACTACAACAATTTTCAAGTTTCTACAGCATGATTACTGGCTAAGGAGTAAAAACCACTTGTAATGAGCAAACCAAACACTGAGCCGATCGAAGATTACGGAACTCCTTGGAAACACCGTTCTTACAATGTACATAATGTAGCATCACAAGTATGGTCTCGTAGCTTGAAGCTGTTGTCAAATTAATGAGTTCCATCTCAGAAAATCCTCACCCCCTCCCACACCACCTCAGGTATAGTTTGATCAAAGCTTTGCGATCCCCATCTCACGAAACTACATTATTACCGAGTTAATTACTTGATCAAAATAGGCCTGTAGTCGACTACCTCGCGTAAATCGTCAGCTCCCTGAGCAGCTGACTGCTCTCTCTCCTGCTTGCCGATGAGAAGTTGGGGCTGAATAAACAATGGATGTTGTGTAAATGACAGACAACCTGAGTTTGCTAAACACGGGCAAACTCACCTCCGGCTTGTTCCAGTGTGAGTCTGAATCATCGGACGACCACCTTCTCCACTGAAAAGGAATTTCACATGCACTACCACGCTCCAAGTCCTGAACTATATCCAATTCGTCAGCAGAACCATTACAACTGTAATGCAAAGCTCAAGCTCTTCACATAATTGTCGTTGCCATAAAAAATGATGGCTCTGTGTTAACTACTCACTTCAGGAAATTACTATTTGAACTAATACTAGCAAAACCGTCCGGCACACTGTGCTGGTTAGTTGTACTGGAGTCAAAAATATCTGCCATGTGATTATCTGAAAAATGCACCATAGATGCGACTAATTACGACGCCCCGCGAGAAATGCGCGCGGATCATGCACCTCTCACGACACCAGCATCCTCTTTATCACCGTCTGCAACCAAACCTACTACTATTATGTTTCAGACCAGTACTGTGCGCATTCGCACGCATGCAGCGAAAAGGTGGAGATTGGTTGGGTTGGAAAAAGAATTTGGAGAAAAGTCGATGAAACATTCGCCAGCTTAGCCGCTTACATTCCTGCACCTTCAGATTGCAAGTCAACGCGTGTGTGTCATACGTGGGTGTAGGTCGTACGGTGGGATTCTTTAGGTGGCACTATGCACAACCTAAGTCTATGGCGCGCTACTACCACCCCATTACGGTCATGCGTCGCGGTTTGCTTGGATCTGCCAGGCGGAGCAACTCGTTCGTATTTCCTACATTATCCTACCATAGAAGAGAGCGTACACACTTGCGGGTACCTATATGTAAAGACTCTCTGGAACGAGGTTTCAACTCTACAGTGTGTTTTTCCGGGAGTAAAATCGCGCGCGATCTGATCCATTCCAATAGATCAAATTCTCAGTCGAAAGACCACGTGAAAGCGGAGGTTCCAGCAATTCGCACGTAGCCTTTGTACTGGGTCCGCAATTGCACCGATTTTACTCCCGGGAAAACACCCTGTATATGCTCTGCACTTTTACGTACAACTGATAGAGTTTTAACTGAATTTTAACTGAACTAATATTTACATGGACCAAATTGACGCCAAATATTGGACTTGAATAGGAGTCATTTCTAGCACCTCTGAAATATCCAAGAATTTCAGAAAGCCACAAGTTCGGGTAATTCGCTTGATCAGTAGCATGAAAGATCTATATATTGAAAGTGCTCGTTTGGTTATTTCAGAAAGCTTTTTATTTGAACAGAGTAATCTGTAGCCTTCTATAGCCTTCTATAAAACAGTACATTCACTTGGGTATTCGAATAAGCTTGATGTCTGAAACATTTGTTCATCGCGACGCGAGACAGCATACCGGGTGGTAGGAGCGCGCTGATCACATCTGCCTATAGTGCCACCCGAAGAATCGCGCCATACGACCGCCCCCCGTCATACAGTGTGTTTTTCCGGGAGTAAACATCGCGCGCGATCTGATCCATTCCAACAGATCAAATTCTCAGTCGAAAGACCACGTGAAAGCGGAGGTTCCAGCAATTCGCACGTAGCCTTTGTACTGGGTCCGCAATTGCACCGATTTTCCTCCCGGAAAAACGCCCTGTACGCTAATGCTGACGATCGTGCACCAACGAACACAATCGATACAGCCCACTATCACAGTCGCCACTGACGGCGACGCAGAATGCTACACTTCACATGGAGTGCAGCGCCAACATTGCGACGTCTCAGGGTGCAATACTCGACGTGAATTGTAGCCGTATCTTTTGCAGTGACATCTCAGTGCTGCAGACAACTCCAGCACCACGGTGATTGCGCGGTGTTAAAGGCAGTGTGTCACCTCGTTTACGTGTCTGAACGTTTGTCAGATTCTGAATCTCCTCGATACGCCGAATCCAACGGTATACCTAAAATGTTACAAAAAGGTCTTTAAACCCTATTTTTAAACGTTTTTCGGGATGGGTTTTGTAACAGTTTGTCGAGCCGAGTGGACGCGTGAAGCCGTTGGTCTCATCGATCGGACACGTCTGGACGTGTTGGCTAACGCTGCAGACGTGGCGGGCAGCCAGCACATTCACGGACCGCTCCGCCCAGGTGGTCCGTGAACTGCACTTTCGGACCCTCCCAAAACAAGGTTTTCATCATTTTTATGAGCTTTGAATTATCGTAACGAGGAGATCTAGAGTCTGCTGGTATTTTCAGCTCAAGAAACGAGGTGACACACTGCCTTTAAGGGGCTTTAGAGGCCAGCAGACTTTTGTCGCGGTCACCCATGATTAAGTATTGGCCAGCGCCGTTACGGCGGCATCGCAGCGACAAGGATCTGTGACGAGAGCTTGCTCAAGTTTTTCGGAGTTTGTATATCTCGGCGCGACGCGACCGTCGCGTCCCAACAAACTGTTCAAATGCGATGGGTCACGAGTGGATGCATGCGCAAACAATGGTCGCGATGTGGTAGTTCGTGTTTCCCATCGCGATGCGACGTCGCGGAACGACGTCACGTCCTGTTTATACTTTTTTAGTGAAAAACGACGCGATCGGCCGGATTCGCGTCGCGCCTGCTAGCGGACGCGACGCGATGGTTCCGCTGATGTTGCGGGCTGGAGTTGACCACTGTTTCATAGTTTTTCGAGTGGTTTTGGCCCGAAACCTACGGAATAATATGAATTCAGGTGGAGATGTGAATGTGAACGAACTTGGACGCGTCGTATTTGTTCTAGGTGGTGATTTTGTGAGCTTTTTATGTATCTGATGTTGTCTTCTGTTCGGCTACTACTTACAACTTGTCAGCCCAGCTGTGGAAGAACACAACGTAGGTATTCATGTTTCATCTATTGTTCTAGAGATTTTGTTTTGAATTTGAGTTACAGGAATTGTTTCTCTTTCACGTAGACATCGTTGTACAGGTGCTTCAGAATAGTGTTCGATCAGTGCGGTATTGCCTTATATGTAAACGTAAGGTAGTCCTGCGCTCCGACACTTCTTGTGATTTTTCACGTTCCAGTGCAGTTTTGTGCAAAACCCCACACCCCACAGAAATCACGAGATGACACGTCTAACCAGTGAAAGATTGGAGAAGATCAAAAGCACGGGACTAGAATATGACTTAATGAATGAAACTCCCAACTAGGTCAGAAAATCCCACATCCGACCAGCACAGGACCAAAAACATAAAATCGAGGCACTAGAACAACGTATAGCTCCAAGGAAAACCCTGGCAGTACTACTAGACCACACCTGAACAGTGAAAAAAAAACACAAAGCGTCGAAGCACGGGACTACAACAATGTATGCATAGGACAAAAACATGCAAAAAAAAAACCTCTGAACAAATAAATAAATGAGAAAAACCCGAAATGGTTTCTTCCATATCTTGGAAACAAACATACTTGGCGAAGAACCCAGCTCAAAATTGCAGTCCCCGCGGAGATCACCACTGAAATTTGCTGAGAACTTTCTCTAAACATTCTAGACCACAAACGGTACCATGAGGTCCAAAACAGTCCGTGGAAACCTATGGTCCCCGCTTTGCGTGGGTACGTAAATTTGCGACGTTCAGCATTCAGTTTCGCTACCCGTGGCGTCGCGCGTGTTGTGGCCGTCGCCGCGACGGGGTGTGTATCATCGTGAGGGAAAACGAGGCGGAGCTTTCCCGCCCTCCACGATCAACTCGTCCTCTGTCCATTCAAATTTTGCATAGTCATGTATAGTGAAATCGCGCGCGAAGGGAACGAGTCAACCGTTTGGGGCACTTTTTGCGACGCCATCGCGTCGCAAAAAGTGTACATAAACACTCCTTAAGCATGGGCGACTGTCACTGCGACAAATGTCTGCTAGCCCCTTAAAGGCAGCACTTACGGAAAGTTCCACTTCTGAAATTTGTCGCTTACCATTTAGCCGGCTGCTGGACAATCACAACAATAAGTTGAACACATTGAATGGCCGCCTACCTGCGAAGATACCGCCGTGGACACATCTGCTGCTTTGGACATTAAGGTTCCGTCGCGCCACCTAACGCCGTTGAGAGGGTGTGCGCATGTGGTTCAGCGGGGGGCGTGTTTATGAAATTCGTACCATTTGTAAGGTTCCGTGGCGGGACCCATCACGGAAGACTCGTCCGCGCCGTGGAGACACATGAAATACCGCCGTCATTCTGTTTTTATTTTTCTGTTTTTCGCGTGTTTCGCGTAACTTCATCGTTGTCGATGAGTCTATCGTCTCTAAAAACCCCGATATACCGCGAAGTCTTCAATCCAAAAATTTCCGTGAGTGCTGCCTTTAATGCGATAGAAGCGTCACGGAATCAGTGTTTAGCCATATCATTTCGCACACGCACACTAGAATATGCCAAAATTGTTTCACCATGAGCAGTGGTTGACCAACAGCTTCGATTCTGCGAGCTGACGTCTTCCGACTCTTCATCACTACAAATAGCTGTTGTGCTTTGGAAGAATTGCTCCATAGAAGGGTGGAAAGTGCTTGAGGAACCAGTAGATGGGATCAGCGTTGTAGCTTGTAGATTAGAAGTTAGCCCTTTTTCTATTCCGTCATCGAACGATAACAGTGCTTGAACTAAAATAAAAACAGATTCAGGACAAAGGAATTTCAGAAAATTCGTACAACTTTTCACTGACAAATGCTAGCGAGAATGATCAGGCAATGCGAATAAGTCCAGCATTTAAAGGCAGCAGGAGCTGAAATTCTCGACTCTGAGCTGAGCTGCAGGTGGTGAAGTACAGACTCGGCACATCATAAATGTGAAACGAACACAGACAATGATGGCTTACCTGCATAGAAAATGGAACATTCGTCGCGAACACGCCTGGACGTGTTCGCGCGCGGACGAGTTTTCCCCGGCGCGAAAGCCAGTGCGGCGCGTGGTTTTGGCCGAATCCGGCCATGAAACCCTGTGAATTGGATGCATTTCGTTTTCCCTTTGCGCCAAACCACGCACCGCAATGGCTTTTGCGCCGGGGAAAACTCGTTCGCTCGCGAACACGGCCAGGCGTGTTCGCGACGAATGTTCCATTTTCTCTGCAGGTAAGCCATCATTGTCTGTGTTCGTTTCACATTTATGATGTGCTGAGTCTGTACTTCATCACCCACAGCTCAGCTCGGAGTCGAGGACTTTAATTGGCTTTTTTTTGCATGAAATACTGACCAGACAACCTGTCGTTCCCATATTCATTTAGGACTTCTTTCGCACCAACAGAAAGTGAACAGCTCAACGAAGATGACCTGTAACTTCCTCAATATCAGTACAGTCTGTTCATTTAGATGGTCCACTCTACGTACCGGTTAAGCTGTAGTTATACTTCATCGAGTCCGATCCGGTCGGATCAACAAAGATATTAGGTTGGTCCGAAAGTTTTGCACCAAGATATTTTTTAGGATCTAGAATTCCATAGACTTTGAATCAAAATGCCACTAGATGTGAACTGTAGGATACACCTGGCTGCAGCCGTACAATAATCGCCAGACGTCTCGAAGCGCTGGGTTACAGAAAACGGATGATGGGTTGGGTTCCCCACGAACTGAGTGCCTTGCAGGATTGAGTGTGTGCCAGTCTTTGCTGCTGCGTCCATACAAGATGAATTTTCTCCACCAGCTCATTACTGGAGATGAGAGTTGGGTCTGTGTGTTAACCGTACACGAGGGAAAAGTTGGCTTGCGCGTGGCTAACCATCTTCAATGTAGCCGAAAAGAGAAATGCACGAAGGGTTTTTCTGTGTTGTTGGTGGAATTCCGAGAGAATGCTGTATCGAGAACTGCTGATACCTATGCTACCATGACTGGCTAAGTCTACTCTTTTTAGCTACAGAAATTGGCAGACGCAATTTACCCGGAGCTGAGAAGACCTCTATGCTGCTGCCATCGAGGTATCTCGTACGGGAACGCCCCCTTTGTCGCCTAGTACTTTGTCACGGAGTAACCGTCGGTCCATTTGCGGACCCAGTACAAAAGCAGCCAGGCCCCGGCACGAGGTCTTCCCCAGGCCAAAATCAGAACGAAGCCCCCTTTGAAAAACAAAATTTGACGAAGCCCTCTTTGAACATGCAAACAAAAGGAATGTTGAACCCAGTTTGAAAATTGGAGCCTCAGGGAACAGCTCGTGCTGGGGCACGAGTTCACTGTTCAAATTCTGTTCAAATTATAATCTGAGGAAGGTGAGGGCGCAACATTCTGACGCGAAAAAAAAATTAAAAAAGCATAAATTCGAAGAAAACACATTCAATCCGAAACGGAATGGACTAGGAGTTTGAGGAGATCAAAGGGCAATTTATAATAGACGCGTGCGTTTGGCGCGCGGGCGTCTATATGATGAAGGATAGGGCCAGTCGCACCGCTGACTCAGCTCAGGGGCCGCATTTACGGGCTGCGTGACAACAGGTACGCTGCTGATCCGTGATTAGTCGATTCATGTGCGCGTTGCAGCTGTAGCCTTCGAGGGCACGAGCAGTTCTGCGTGGAAAACTTTTCTAAGCTTGAGTGGGACAAATGAATGTTATCGGAACCCACAAACTGTGAGGAGATGGCCACCGATTTCATTTAGCGCGTCCAATTTGAAGAAATAACCTGAACAAAGAAGCGTGCGCGCGCGGCGCGGTAGTGTCGCGGCGTACATCTTGACCGACACCCGCATTTACGGCCTCGAGGCGGCCATATGAGCACAATCCGTCGCAAATTAATGTGTGCGTCTGACGCACGTAGCTAATATGAATTAACCTATAAATTGCTCTTGAAACGGTCACTGGAACATGTGAAAATGAACAGATGATTCTTACAATTAAGCCTAAAAGATGTCGGAGAAAGCAGGACATGTTCGAAAATGAAACAAAACAGCAGAGATTTCGACCAAATTACATCAGAGACGCTATGAACAAACATCAGAGTAATTTACAATTCTTATCCACAGGGTACATTTGAACGTGAACTACATGGCAAAACGCGTTGAAACTAGTCCGCGGCCTGGTTTGATGGAGCACATATTCTACGGGCTTGGACTGCAAGGGATTCCAAGGACTCCTGCGCAGCGTAAACGCAACGGAATAAATTGCAATCTTCAGTAACGGTAGAACTAAGGGGGTACTAAAAGTGTTAGCCAAAAATCACCAAAACTTATGTGAATTAAAAAAGTGTATGCTCCCTACAGGAAACTCCAAAAATCCTCTCCCCGAGCCTCCCTCACCGGGGATGGGAATGCCGCGTGGCGTTCCCCGGTATGCACACCTCTTCCCAAGCTTTCCCCGTCCCCGGTCACGCCCACGAAAAGCAAGGGAGATTTCCCCTTACTATCGAAGGTGGGGGAAACATTCTAGGCTTCCGTTTTTTTGGCTTATTTTCTGTTAGAGAGCGAATTTTCGCAACATTTTCTGTTGTTAAACTTCACTACTGAGTCGTACCTTTGTGTTTTGCTTCAATTACCTTTGTATTTCTTAATTTTCATCGTCATACAGAGTGTGTTATAAACAGCCGATTAAATAGTTACCTCTGCCTTCGCAGTTTTCGTAAATCCTTTATTTAGCTTGGTTTTGCTAACCGTATTTCATTTTGGTTTTGCTCCAGACATACCGCCGACGTATCTGTGGACTATTTCCGAAAAATTCTGGAGGGATTGTTACGAAACAACTTCGCTATTGCTTCGCAACTTCTTTCAAGGACGAAGAAAAAGAAGAAAAAACCGAGAAATATCACGATATTGAGAAAAGCAACATATAAATAAAGAGAAAGGAGCATTTTATGGCACTATTGTATTTAGAGCGGCCCCACTATCGACCCCAAACTCAAAATCATGGATTTCTCTGAAAACTTGCATACAGGGGTAATTCGATGTGCTGATCACGAATATTAAATTCATTTCGCATGATATCGATTTTATTGATTTTTCCCAGGTGTGGACCTCTTCTCGGATCTCTCTGAAAATTTGCTTACTGCGGTTTCTGAAGGTGCTGGTTACAAATATCATGAAGATTTCGCGACAAAATGTCGACTTGATGGGAAAAACTCCAGTGAAGCCGGCAACTACACCGCCTTACAGATAAAAATCTGAAGAAAACCAATGAAATCGAGAATATGATGCAAAGCGGCTATTATATTCGTGATCAGCAACTTCAAAAACCTCTAGATGCACTTTTTCAGGGAGATTCGAGATACGAGTCGAACTTGGAAAAAATCGATAAAATCAGTAAAAATCGAAGCTACCATGCGAAATGAATATAATATTCGTGATCAGCGCCTCGAGTTACCCCTCTAAGCAAGTTTTCGGAGGAATCCATGCTTTTGAGTTTGGGGTCGATAGTGGGGCCGCTCAAGTACAATAGTACCCATTTTATAATGAGTTACTTCAAATTAGAGGCAGTCCGACTCGTATGCGGCGTTGAAAGAAGTTGAGAAGTTGTTTGTTTTTCAACAATCCCTAAAAATAAAACCATCGATATCGTCCACAGAGGTGTAGACCGGACCTTCTGATACTAGAGCAAATCACAATGCAAATAAAGCTGTAGAAAAGTCCTCTTTATTTTAAAATGTCACCCTAGAAAAGCAAAATGAATGTCAGCGCCGGTACTCATGGCGAAACGAATGCGCGAAATCGACGCTCCAACTCCAATTACTGCGCGAGTTTCTCCCCGAGGGAATCCCTGGAGATGTGCATACGACTTTTCCCCGACCATCCCCGGCCGGGGATACTCCCCGACCGGGGATGGTCGGGAAGCGGGGATGGCCGGGGAAAGGTATGCATATGGCTCGGCCTGGTGGTTGCCTGTGACGGGGCTGCCCACCTCTTGTGTGAAGGGGCCTCGCGGGTTACCACCGCTGGCGCATCGATTTGGATCCATCCCAAAATAACGTGCACCGTATCTCGCCCATATGCACGTTCAACATTTGGAAAACCTTCATAACCAATTACAATTAATGCACCTCGCCCAAATTATACGGGGAGGAACTCAATGGGGCATAATTTGAATCAAATGTGGGGGTGGGAGGATCACACCTAGGAGGATCTGTGTAGCTGTCAGCTCTGCGATTGGTCGTCCAGACCAGCTGACCAATCGCAGAACTTGGCCGCATCTTCTTTTCAAATAATGCTCCACAACCGAGATTTGATGTTCGTGAGGATGCAATCTCAAGGAGGACACTGATGATATCATTTGTTCTGATTTAGGAGATTCTTTGTTTAGGCATCCGTCTGCCTCTTGTTTCTATACAAATTATAATTTCTGCAACTAAAATCGCACATAATTTACCATTTCTCCTCTCTCCAAACCACACGACTCATACGGATGTGACTGACGTAGTGAGCAAAAATAGTAGATCACCGTTCCAGTATGTGCCAGTGCCATCGCCCTCGACGAGACCCGTGCTCAGCTGCCAACAACCACGACGTCGTCGTCACACACACCGCCATCAAATGGGAAGTGCATTTCCAGCTGAAGATGCTCATCGGCCAAGCGACGCTGACCTGCTCGGTGCTGCGCAAGACAGACAAAATCGTGAGTTGTTCCGGATGACATCGGTTTTTTCTTCGTGAGAGGTGCTGAGGCATGTTTTCTTTATCGTTACCCGAGGAATCATGGGTGATAAGCGTCGCGATAAGGCTCTTAATGACGTACAAAGTCTAGGAAGCGTGACAAAAGGTGACCCTGTCGTTTCAGCTTAGCACTCTACCAGAGAGTGATCCGACAAAAAAGGAGTTAGACTTCAAGATCCCGAGAGAGTTGTACTTTCCGGTTGCAAACGGCAAGGATAACTCCTTCCCAAATGCTTTTCATTCAGCTTCTGGATGTACGCGACCTGTCCATTCGTTCTGTGACGGTGAATGGAAAAGTAGTCGACTATCGCATTGCACCCAATGTTTACACATTCTTCGGCTCGAAAATGACCATCTACCTTCCGCTGGAATTTCAACAAGAAGGCCGCGAGCTGTGAGACACCTTCCATTTTTTTGCTGACAGTTAAAGGGATTATTCTGGAGCAGTAACGTAATTTTCCAGCAATGTCGTTGTGGTGTACAGCACGTCGCCAGAGGCTACAGCATTGCAGTGGATGAAGAAAGAGCAGACAGCTGATAAGAAGGTAACTTACTTCAACTAGAGAGCTCCAGGCTGAAAATTTTCAATTTTTAAAAATTCTCAAAAATTGTTTTGCGCCGAAAAATCCCTGAACTGTCATCATCAAAGAAAACAGAAGGTGATTTAGTTGAAAAATGACAAAAACCTAAAATAATAAAAGAGAAATAATGACAATAATAATGAAATATTCGAAGCTCTAGGACCTCTTCACTACTAAAACTTACATCTAATACATATCTTGCAACAAAGCTAATGAACTCTTTCAGGCTCCCTACCTATTCTCACAATGCCAGGCCATCCATGCACGATCCATTGTACCCTGTATGGATACACCATCAGTAAAGTCGACTTATGAAGCCCAGGTAAACACTTGCATAGAAAAGAGCAGTTGAATCAATTCCCAACGGCCGAAAATTCGTTAGATTTCAATTCGAATATTAGCAGTCGCAAATTCGAATATTCGAATGAGATGGAGAGAGAGAAAGAGAGAGAAAGAGAGAGAGAGAGAGAGAGAGAGAGACAATACAGCTCCGTCGAATTAATGAAAAGAACAATACGGCTTTCTGAATATTGTTTAAATGTTCGAGTCGCCCTTTGCTTTGTATTCGGTCCTAATTATATGTATTTCCACCAAAGTATGAAGCCGAGCATCTGTGGTCCATGAGTTTTTGAGTGGACTCAGGCAGACGAGGAGCTTGCCAAGCTTTAAATTCTGTTCATATAATAAGCCATATTTGGAAAAAAAATTAAAACTTTTCGTGTAATAAACATCCAGTCCACTAATTTCATAAACTGCCAGATTCTCCTCAAAAAACCATATCTAATGTCGGAATGGTCCAAAACCCGCTAGAAAACATTGGTTCCGGCTCTGAAGACAAAGGTCAAGCTTGATTGTTTCAGGTGACGGTGCCTACAGGCCTAACATGCCTGATGAGTGCAATCGGTGAGGGCTCGAAAGGTGACGAGGAGTTCACCACGTTCTTCTTCAAACAGCCAGTTGCTATCCCCTCTTATTTGATCGCCATCGTCGTGGGAGCTTTGGAGAAAAGAGACATCAGCGAGAGGTTCCGCTGTTTTCTCTTTGCCTGAGAACCTCTCTAGGATTGCTAAAGGACTTCTGTTTCAGGGTTGCAGTGTGGGCTGAGCCATCAGTCGTGGACAAAGCGCACTGGGAGTTCTCTGAGACTGAGGACATCCTGGCTTGTGCGGAGGAAATCGCTGGGAAGTATATCTGGGGGAGGTAGGTTTTGGAACTGCTCAGACAGGTCTTCTGCTCATAGTTTCGCTGTTAAATGTTAATGTAGTCGACGATTCATTGAAGAACCTTACGATTTTTGTTTATCAACTAGTTTTCATAAGAGTTTAGCTATCAGCTGATACTCCTTTCCCTTCTTTCCATCTCTAACATACAACTTCTTCCAGGTATGACATGGTGTGCCTTCCGCCGTCCTTTCCATTTGGAGGAATGGAGAACCCTTGCCTCACGTTTCTAACTCCTACACTCATTGTAAGTCTTTTATACTCAAAAAATAGTCTATGGTGCGTAGGTTTTGTTCGCTGAGGGATTGCAAGGTTTGAATTATCGGATGATTTATAATAAAATATAGGTCTGTATATAGAATGATCCTGCATAAAGTATTGGCCAGAAGAAAAGTCGTCTTTAATGATTCCGTCTATGACTTCTTTGAAACTAAAGCTTCGAATATCTCGTTTCTGCAAACAATACAACTACTCCACATCAATGGTAATAGAGGAAAATATCCTAGTTGCCACTTATTCGAAATTATAAGATTTTTCTACTCAATAGAGTAAAAAACATTGAGTTTTGAAGTCAAATTC
This sequence comes from Ancylostoma caninum, assembly GCA_037903475.1. NCBI lineage: Eukaryota > Metazoa > Nematoda > Chromadorea > Rhabditida > Ancylostomatidae > Ancylostoma > Ancylostoma caninum. The sequence goes on from JBAJFG010000644.1 coordinate 24,042, forward strand.
AGTCATGAATTGGCTTTTACAGGCGAGTCTCTACAAAAAGCAAACATTTCCTAGCATAGAGGAATGCTCGAGGCGATGCAGAAGGTGATTTCCTTATGGACAGTGCTGGTTATGGCTGCGTACAACTGAATCGCCTTTATTTGATTTGACTGAAAGATTCCAATTAGTATCAGAAATTGTTGCAAACTGTGGGAAAAAATACCTCAACGACCTGAGAGTTCAATAATCTTTAGAGTCGTTTTTCAGATTCTCACATGAAAAAAAATCTCAAGGAGCTGCTGATAAAAATGGTGTAGGTGATTTCGTGCAAAAGTGCCAAAAATCCCTCTTCGAGCCTTGATTGTTAGGGAGTATGTGGGCGAGGCCTAGGTGAGAGGACGAGGCTCTGAGAAAACCACTCAACCACTCCCGAAGGAGCAATTTCTGAACGAATTAGTACTGCGAGAGAGCTCCTTATCGTCCGTTCTGTAACAATAAGGAATCGTGTTCCATGTTCGAGCAGCAAAGAATTACAATAGAATGAATGATGGACTAATGCGGGAACTCTCAGCTTGGCTCCGCCTACATGCTCTCCAAAATTTGGGGTTAGAGAGGGGTTTTCTGTCAGTTCTGTACGGAATAAGGTACACCATGTTCATTCATTTCAAGCGAAAATCTCAAAAACAATCCTGAGATGGGGCGGTAGGTTTAGCTGTAACACACTTGTTTATTTATTTCTTATTTACCCACCGTTCTTTTTACTTCCTTCTAAGAGCGCTTTCGGGTGTGAAAAATAAAATTTAAAACCGGATCTGTTCTTGAAAGGTGTATGCGAACCCTTGTCGCAGCTGAGCGTTATTTGAGCTACTTTAGGGGGAAAATTTTCTGTGCTATCAAGCATAGGTGATATGAGGTAAAGGTAATACTGATTTTAGTCCCTTTCCCAGAACCGAGGCAAAGTTGAAGTGACTACAAAATTCTCGAAGAAAGGAATTTCACGTATTCACCTGTCCCCAAATTCTGTCACAAATTCAAATCCTGCTTTATTTCGAATGAATGACTGGATGCTTTTCATGGCACATGCACTTTATATATTATTAGCTTACAGTTTATCCTTTGTTATGATTGCACTGTCGCGTGTCTGCACCTGATAGATTTCCGAACAGCGTCCCCATTCTGACCTTATTCTAGGGCTAATTTGGAAATCAGAGATTTCACAAGAGTATAGGTCGAATTCCTCGCTTGTCTTCACCATTATGTGTGCAGCTTTAGGTTTTCTTTTTTTTCAGGCTGGTGATCGCTCATTGGTCAGCGTTATTGCCCATGAGATTGCTCACAGCTGGTCTGGGAATTTGGTCACCAACAGCAGCTGGGAACACTTCTGGTGAGATGTTTCCTATGAAATACTTTTTTTGCAAGGTTCATAAATCAGCAGGAAGTAACGGGGAAGAGTTCTATAGCTTTGATGTACCTTTATATTTGACACATTTCAATCATAACAATTTCGCAGCCTTTCTTATCCTTGAATTTTTCAGGCTCAACGAGGGCTTCACCATGTTTATCGAGCGGAAAATCTGTGGTCGACTCGTGAGCGAAGACTACCGACAGTTCATGGCATTCAACGGATGGACTAATGCTCTCATGCCAGCTGTTAGTCTCTTTTTCTCTTTTTTCCTGTGTTTCATCCCCAATCGTTCTTCGGGTGGAGTTCTAAAGCTTCTATCTTCCTACTCAGGTATACGAGCAGTTCACGCCCACTCATCAGTTCACTAAGCTCATCCAGGATCACACGAACGTCGACCCGGACGTCGCATTCTCTTGTGTTCCGTATGAGAAGGGATCAGCTCTGCTGTTCTATCTGGAACAGAAGCTTGGCGGACCTGGTGAGCATTCACCGGATAATTGCCTCCAGGGTTTCATCCGTTTCATATGAAAATAGCAAACATGTCAAGATAGGTTTAAAAAAATAACTATAATTAAAATAAGTAAATAAGAGATAATGGTAAGAGATAATTCAATAGATACATGAAGAAGGAAAAATTATAGTAGTAGCAACCTCCACCCCACTACCAGTTCTGAGGGCGGTCTGAATGCTATGCCCATAGGCATGTTTATTGCGTTTTAACTGAGAAAAGAGGAAAAGAATCCTACGTTACACCAAGAACTGGCGATAGCCGAGGTTTTTATGCACTTTATCATGATCATGGACTACCAGACAATAGAGATTAGTGCAATTTATTATACATATATGTGCTCACATCTATCACACCACAAAATCCATCGACAATGAGGACAGTACCCATTTAAATATGCAGATACGCAGATACTCAGAGAGCCTGGACGCAGCGAACGGTTCTGGACCAATGATACAATTGCCCCTGAAACTTAGTGTTTTTTCTCCGACTTTTTTTTTTGAAGGAACATGTGAAAAGGGTTTTCAGGAAAAGGGTGATCCTTCATTTTAGGTTCGAGACAAGAGATATTTTTCTTAGCTGTGAATTCATGCATGACGATTGATATCCCTGTTTTTTTTTTCTATGAAATCTCCAAGAATATTCCGAAGACCACTCTTCTCGAAAAAGCAGTTTTTTGCATCATATTCGGAAGCAAACAGGATTCTTGGCTCTTGGCACTGGAACAGCCTGTTGCGCACTTGCGTTCATTATCGAAAGACGAGTCTAAAATTCTTACATACAATTACATACAATGTATAAGCTTTAATTATCGGAGCGTGCTCCAACGGGACTCTATGCACGTCCATTTGGCCTAGAAAGCAAGCTCAAAGCTATAGCTAAATATTTCACAGTACCCAAACGCCCCACTTCGAATCTGGAGATATGAGCTTTTATAAGGAGCCATGCTTTGGACGGTCTCACTTCATAACGCGAAGGGATTGCTCTGATTTGAGTTGCTTCCGCAAGGTAAGAGGGCTACCATATGGGTGGAACAGGTCTGAAAACTGAGGGGAACCTTCGAAGAAAAACGACAAAAACGAAAAACCCCGCCCCATCCCAGTTATTTTGCATGCCAATTTTCCCACCACTTTTTTTTTCCTGCCCCAAACTAACGGGGCTTTCCTGCACTCTGGTGACCTGTTATTTTTACTCTCCTGGCTCATTACTCTCTGATCACTATCTTGTCCCAGCCCTCTGTTTCTTCCCTGGCTAAAAAGAGCCAGTTGATTTCGACCATTCTTAACCAGGAGTCACCTTGTAAAACCAGCCGCAGTCTGCGCAATTCTGAGAAGAGCGAGTCGGCGATCTATCCATGCGTTGAGGTAATGTGATGGATTTGGAAGATGTGTACTAACTTCACTCGGAACACCCCTTTCAAAAATTAGAGCTGAAAACCTAACTTGGATGCCGTTTCCTCCATTATTTTCTCCTCAACCTAATATTAGTAAGAATGGCAGTTCCAAAGAATGAAAATCTGTGTTTTCTTGCAGAAGTCTTCGAGGCATATCTTCGCGACTACATCAATACATTCGCACACAAGGCCATCGACAGCTACCAGTGGAAGAAACACCTTCATGATTACTTCAGTGTAAGTCTCTTCTTTTCTGTGTATACTTACTGTTATTGGACCAGTTTCTCCCATTGAACCTAATCCTATTTCACCTGGCACTCTGTGTTTTCTTCAATGCTATATGTCGGATGCTGTATGCTGTCATGTTGAAGCATTCGTTGTAATTTCAGGACAAGAAGGATATTCTCAGCACTGTGGACTTTGACGCCTGGTTCTATGCTGTTGGGATGCCTCCTGAGAAACCAGAGTGCGTCAATTGTGTTTGAATGTATTTACTCATACAAGTTTGACGTTACAGCTATGGTCAAGCGATGGTCGTGGCTTGCGAAGCCTTGTTCCAGCAGTGGATCGACTCCGACGAGGAAGCGGCAGGTAAAATCACTGCTGACACTTACAATACTATGCAACCACTGCAACAAATCGAGTTTATCAGCCAGCTGTGGCAGGTTTGTGATTGCTACTTCATTGTTTCCCCCAACAACCCGTCAATCTGATGTATTTTAGCATGACCCTCCTCTCGAGCATTGGAAACTAGCTGCACTGAACAAGTTGTACGGCCTGAATGACTCAGAGAACTCTGAGATCCTTTTGAAGTAAGTCTCACTGTCTGTGACTGCCATCTGGAAGGAAATTCAACATTCTTCAGCTGGATCCGACTCTGCATCAAAGCCAAGTGGGAGCCGGTCATCGAGAAAGCGTTGAAATTCGTGACTTCTCAAGGGAGATTGAAGTTCTGTCGACCAGTTTACAGGTGAGTCTAGTGCCACGGCATTAGGTTGACGAGGAGGGTCTGTCGGATATTTCTTGAAAATTCCCTTTGCTTGCAAAAAATCGAAAGATATAGGGATACTGAAGATCCTTAGATTCGATTACATTCTCCAAGATGTGTACTCATCCAATGCTATACAACGCCAGCTGTGGGACTAGTGCGCAAAACATACCCCAAATTGAAAAGCGAAAATCACCCTGTGAATGAAGGATAGATGTTCAAGGATTTATAAATGTTCATTGGGTTCATCCTCAACAGGAACAATACCATTATTGTACCAGCTAAGAGAAAAATTCATTGTTCTTGGGCAAGTCAACCCTCTCAGCATGCTACTCTACAAATAGCAATGTTCGTAAATGTCTTATACATGCTCCATGAAGAAAAAAAAAAACTAGGAACTCTCATAGAAAGGGAGGTTACCGCTGATCAGTGAGATTTCGACACGGAAAACCTTTCCCAAAAACATTTCTGCACTTTCGGTATCCTTGCTCTTTGAAATCAAGTTTACGAAGAAACTACGCTAACTCAGACGTTCTCGGAATTTGGGTAGAGAGCTAAAATACTGAAAAAAATTATTATATTTATTATTACATCTTCATAACTGGTCTTATCTACACATACATAACTTGGCGTCTTGGTGCCAGATCATTCCTGAAGACAGCTAGTATTCTGAAAAAGGACTGTTTTTATTGACCTTTGAAATAGGCTGAGTTCTTCTAGTCGAAATTTTCCGTGGGTGAATTCATTGTTCTTGGCCATGCCTTCAACTCACGGAGACGTTAAGACGTTTATTTTCTGAGCTATCGCATTTAAGACTTTTATTTTACACAACTCTATATTTTTGACTCTACAATTCTGACACTAGGAACTTTCACCACATTCAAACTCAGATACTTCTGACATTCTCTTGAAGCTTCTGGTTTCCGGAAATCTGAGTTTCATTGCTGCTCACCGCTGGTATCTCGACTAGTAGCTGCTAGCTTATATGTATGCTAATCTGAAATTTCTAAATCAGAGATTTTTGTCGATAACGCCGAGAAAATAGGGGTTAACCTCGCCTTTCGAGTTATGCTTTACCTATGGTGTCGATAAAAAACCCGAAGAACTATCCTAGGGAAGATGAATAGGCGGCTGCCCGATGATGATTTTCCGAAGTCTCAACCGATACAAACCAATTGTTGACATCGTGTACATCTTACAAAAAAGATATTCCGAGAGGAAGAAGGTCATTCCAGAGATCTGACAGCCTGGCCAGCAGCTAAGAGTCGAGCCAGAGACGCGTACATCAAGACTCGCTCGTCGATGCATCCGATCACCGCTGAGATGATCGCCAAAGACCTGCACATGCGACACTCCACGCACACCGTCTGCTTCTGAGCTCAACTGCGTTCCCAGGCAGTTCTTGAACAGCTGGCACTGTATATAAAAATAGAAGTGAGAAATGATTACCTACAGTATTTTGTGAGTTTTACAAACAAATCGTATACGGCATTTTACTCATATGAAATTGTACATAAATTTGGCTGTCTTTTCACACAAATTGCACTACGTCTGAAGTTCGTCAAAAGTCAAATATTTCATTTGCAAAGCAAGTACATATATGGAGTTATTTAATAAACGATTTGATCAGTCTACACGTGCGATGTTGCCTCTTCGGACAGGGTATTCTCAATGTTGTTGCGGTAAAAACAATACAGCAGCGACTTGCTGAATTGATCCAGAATTCAGTGATTTGGGCTTTTATAGGTTGACTACCCTGTTATACTCTTTGGCCTGTATTCTCAAAAAAAAAAAAAAAAAAACACTGATACCTACCGGATTTCAGCGGCCGGGAGCTCGCTCGCCGCCATGAATCACCTGCGTCTTAGCACTCTGACTGTCTACGCATCCGCACATTGTATTGTCATCCCTTTCTCACTCTCTATCGAGAATGTGGAGTGGCACCACGAATGGAGCGTTGTCAGTGGAGCCTCTCATGCATACTTGTTGATTGCTCTGGATCACATGCAGCTTTTTGCTGTTTATTTTTGCAGTTGACGTCTGGGCGACAGTACTGTCGTCCAGAATTAAGATAACTGGATGAAGGAACTGGAGATAACAACTACTAATTTTGATTTTTGCTTCCGATAATTTAGTTGAGGCTGCTCACAGAAGCAAGATGTCGTATTGATATGGAATAGACAAGAAAAAGATAAAAAAGAAAAAGAAATCTTTCCTGACCGCCCCTATGTTTTCCCATACTTCGCTTTCTTCTCTTGCCTGCAATTTTGATGCGCACTCGTACACTGACTGCTTACTACAATTGGGATTGAATCTAAAGTTTTGCCAGAATAGCAACTGAGCATGTAACCAAGTCGGTAGGACTCAACGATGAATCAAACTGCCCCAGTGGAAGAGAAGACCCCGTTTATTTGTGAGCTACGCCCCTGAATTGTGTAGCATATGCAGCTTGGGCATTTAACCTCATGAAGGGGCTGAACTCCCAGCTTAAAATATAATAGTTTAAGAAATAAAATTGTAAAAAAATGTTATACTATCGATCTTGTCGTTACAAGCTCTGCTTGCTTGAGTGCAATGAATTATTGATCTCTACATGTATGTGCCTCTAAGGGTTGCCAGAGATGTGCGTAAAAAATTCCTCAAAACCTTGATCCGTCGAACAACATCGGCGTTTCAAGATGCATAGACTTAGAGGCCGATCTGGTTTGAGCCTTTTGGAAAAGTCGTGATGGGAAGCCCACACTAGGCTAGACTTTCTCCTCCATATGTACCATAATATGAAGCATCTCCACTACCTATTTTCTCTTCTTCATCGCTTATTGAACGCATTTTCTCTCTTCCAGGTGTATCTTATCATACATACCGTTCCCGTCACTTCAAATTCGATTTTCGGTGAAATCAGAGTTTCCAGTTCAATCAGTAAGTATTCAAAAAACATGAGCCTTTTTCCGTCATGAATATTTTTCTTCAGGGTTTCCCCAACTTTGTCTGCTTTCAACAGCTGTGAAAATTGAGGATAAAGAGGAGAAAAAAATGAAGCACCAACCATTTCTTGTTATAGTTCCACTCTAGATATGAGTGGACGTAAATTTTGGAAATAAGGATGCAGAAGGTCGCAACCTGAACACGACGGAATATTGAAAATATCCAAAAGCCGAAACCTGCTCATTTTAAGCAAATCACAGAGCCTGTCGGTTATGACGAGATGAATTTGACACAGTTCAAAAAGCGATTCCACTGGAAAGGCCAAGTCTTGTCAAGTCAACAGCTCAGGTCGCCCGCAGATGACGGTGCTCTCAAACCTTTTTAACGTTTTGACTTTTTTCATAGCCAAAGCCTACTTATTACATGTGAGACACCACTCATATGATCCAAGGTAATACAGCCAGAACCTGAGCTAGCACTCATCACTGAATTTAGCCACAGTGAGCTTGCTGACGCCCATAGTTTACCGATAGCTTGTCATTTATCAAAAAGTTTAACCAATGACCGTTGGGTGGAACGTCGGGTGAAATATACCTGGCTGTGAGTAGCTAGTAATCTCTACCCTCCATCGTCATCGTAATGATGAATGCTAGCACTGGAAAAGACGGGCACCTCCAAAGCGCAGTAAGGATTAACCTAGAAACATTGTCAAGAGTGGTCGATCTTACAAGGCTATGCTGGCGTATTGCATTTTTTCAAGCACAAATCCGTTAACATTAATTTTGGATGGCTTATTCGTTAACATTTTGAGAAAAGCGGGCTAAAATATCGTTTTCGGGCACCCGGCATAAGATGACTCACTTTCGCTCCCTGCAACGACGTCGCATTTGATTTTTTTTTTTGATGAATCGGAGAATACATCACTAGAATTGGTTTTCATTGCAAAGAATTTGAGCTCTTTCTATGTGTTGTACAGAAATCCAAGTTCCTTCCTAATCTTTCGTTACCTATTCTGTTTTTTATGGAGCAGCTTGCATTTGTTCAATAGATTAATCACTCCATGGAAACCGTATTTTGCATCCGTATGCATGGATTCTGCGTGGGATTAGGAAAATTGTGTCCATGGATTTTGCACTGGATTTGCATTGAATTTGGAAACGCCCGGATTCTGCATGGACATGCACAGGTTTTGCATGGATTTGACCATTGCTGGTATGGAACTATGGATTTTAAAAAAAACCGTGTTCTGCACGAGCACGCATGTCTCACTCGTGGGAATTGCACTTTTGAATCTCATGCAAAACATGATTCCTACATAAGTTTCCTAAAAAAAACAACTAGGTCCTCTTACGAAAAAAGGGAGAGTATCTATGCCTTTTCACCGATTCGTTTGCAACAATTGAGAGGAAATTTTTTCATTCTTCTGCATCAAGTACATATGTATGTAATCCAAGAACCTGCGAGATAATTGGAAAGAGTGAACTGAGTTGAGAGCAAGTAGATAGGGCATGTAATTTTTAAATCGTGCAAACAGCACCGTTGCTACTTTAGCCTCCCCCTCGCACCCCGAGAATGGGTAGTCGAATTTTTCAGGATACTTTATAAAATAAATAAAAACTATGTTTCGTCCTATTTTCAGTTGTTTACTTTGTTATTACTTTTAGTTATTATTTGCTGGTTATTTGATCTCAAAACTAATATTTTTGATTTTGTTTTTCAATCTGAAACTCCAAATTGGCCGAAATACCGGTACTTTCCACGCCCCCACCACCTCCGCGACTGTCCCTATCGGTTAACAAACAACATGGTACAAGAAGCGGTAAATAAACCTGTGAATATTACACACACCACGAAGGAAGTAAACACTACTAAACCGGAAAGTAACCCTCAAAATGCCTAAGATAATCCGGCTTCTGGATAGTTCATTGAAATATTTCAGGGTAGACGTGTTGAGGCCTGCACTAACGATGGGTAAACTTGTGTGAAGTTGACACGTTTACCCCGGGTAATCTCAATGATGCATATGCCCCCGGTATTTCTAAGAAATTCCAGAAGGTATATATCTCCAATGTATGTGGGCCATCCCTGCTTTACAGGCGCAGCCAAATCCTGCAACTAAAACCGAATGCTTCCTCTCTGTTCATTCAGGAAGCAATCCCTCGCTAACACTCGAATAGCTACGTATTATTCGAGGCAGAACACGCACAACAACAAGCGTAATCTGCGCCTTTCAACGCACACGTACTGAGTCACGCGTGCGATACGCACATGGTGATGTCAGTTCAGTGAAATGATTACGTTTTTTCGCCGAACTTCCACTGCACTCTTCCCCACCCACTCATGTGACGTTTGTCCGCCACGACTCATCTTTGGCTAACAAAAACAACATAGCAAACATCAACATCACTTTGGGTTAGGTGGTAAGTTTTTCAAAGGCAATAATCGGTAGCACTTCGACGAATGTAGCGAGTTATGCTGGGACACCAATATGACCCATGGATCGATGATCTACAAGTGGCTGGCGGGAAAACGCACAGTATAAAAGAGGCGCTAAGATCTACTGTGTTCGTCTACTACTTGTTCATCATAATTCGACTAAATTTTTCCATGTTTATCAGTGTTGAAGTGTTCCTGTTGTTGGTAGAGTGCCAGCCAATCACCATTTCACCTGAATATGTATTGCCCATCTCGTTTGCCGCACCGCACCATCTATGCAGCGCGGCAAACCAGCTGAGAGCCGTGATTGTCGAGCGTTGCCAAGGTTGATGTTCCACTTATGTTCTCCGAATGAAAACAAAGAACCAATGAAAAATGGTGGAAGTGATGAGCAAAACATTAACGCCGGCAACGCCCGACAACCACAGCGCTCAGCTAATCTACCGCTCCGCGTAGGCGGTGCGGCGCGGCAGGCCATATGACCATGATGTAGGAGTGATTGACCAGCACTGTTGTTTAGCGTTACTCATAAGTGCGCCATGTTTAAGTCATATGTTTGATTAGTTACCAATTTCTGGTTGAGTGACTCAGCGTTCGACTAACAGCACTATCGTTGCTGCAAAACAGTACTTTTTACAACGATACACATAGCTGATTATTTGGTAAACAGCATGCCTGACAAGTGCTCTCGCAGTCCAAGGCGGTTTATTATGTACCGGACTGAGCAAATAGAACAAACCAGAATACGAAGAAAAAATGGAAACAATAGCCATCTTTTATAGAAACATAGCAAAGGAAACGGAATGGCACTCTCAACAAAATGGCGAGCTGGCGCCTACCAGAAACCGAGAAGCGTAAAAAAAGGAAAGAAGTACAGTGAACAAAGGTAACTAGTCAACTAATAAAACGCCATATTACCACAGCGGGCAAGTCTGGATACCCGGGCAACTGGGATGTGTTTGTTTTCGTACAACGCGCATTCGGGGGGGTACGTCACATACAACATGTCTCCCTGCTGCGCACCACGCTAGCAGCAGGGGACCACCGGTGCGAGCGAGCGAGCGCGTAAGAAGTGTATAGTGGAAACACACAGGCACAACAGAGCAAATTAGTCACCACGCGAGAATGAATCAACACCAGAATCTTTTTTTGGGAATTTTCACAGCAAATACACAGTGGGGGCACCCGTAACAGCCAACTACCGAAAGTGAAAACAGTATACCAAAAAAGACTGGGGGAGCGAACGTACACACAGAATGCGATGAGGCGAATCGGAAAGATGGGAAGCGATGCACAAGTACAAAACAAACATAAGCCGATGAGAAATGTTGTGTGTGAGAATGTAAACCGGTGATTAATGGGACAGAAACCCGAGGCAGCTGGCGTTTATTCGCACTAGTCTTGAATTAACGAATAAAAACGATGCATAAAGCAGAAGGAAGTGTTCCCAAAAAAGATTGTTAAAGGCAGGGGGCCACCTCGTTTTGCATGTTCGAGTTACTAGCATATCCTAGACCTTCTCGCCATGTCGATTCCAGGGACGTACATCAGCAGGCAGAAAAGCAACAAAAGCCCCGTTTTTGAAAGGGTCGAACTGGCTAAAAATTTGGAGCAGGGGCGGATCGCTCCAAGCTGTGCTGGCTGCCCGCCACGGCTGCAGCGTTGGCCAACGAGTCTTGGCGTGTTCAGTAGATAAGATCAATGGCTTCACACGTCAACTCGGGCAAGCAAACTGTTACAAACCCCGTGTCGATAGACGGGTTCAAGAACCGTCTTGAGGCAAATTATGTATACCGCTGGAATCAGAGTGTCGAAGAGATGCAGAATCGCATATTAGCTCAACCACGAAATGAGGTGTGCCCCTGCCTTTAATAACATTACCTAAAATATTTTAAGAAAAAAAAAAAGATGGATCAAAAATAGGAAATTCAGTTTTTTTTTCATGGGACTGATGTTAGGACTTCCTTCATTTTCCTCAATTACGGAATAATTTTGTGAATTTTGCTCCTATCATTATGGTTTTCAAGCGCAAACGTCATCACGTAATTAAGCCAAAAGCTCACCATAAGCTCAATAGCGTACAACAAACCGACTAAAAACTATGGCAACTACTTCTTCCTATATAAAAACTACTTACTTTCTACAAAGTGAGCCTTTGAATGCTGGAATAACATGAATAAAATACCTAGAAAAGGCGAATTTATTTAAAATCGTGCAAATACTAGAAATTTTTGAAGAGAATATCTCAAAAAGAGAGTGCGAATAAGTAAAAAACTACCAAGATTTCTGTCCGGATCATTACGAGTAGAACCGAAGTAGGGATCATGTTGAACTGGGTGGGAGCCCGTAGAAAATGCACTGAGGAAGGCAACGATGGAACGAATTGAAAACAGTGCGCAGAAACGGGGATGATCGAAGCGCGCGACAGCACTAGAACCGTGAGTGGAATGACTCGAACGGGGATGGAAAGAGAAAGTGAACGACGTATGTCAGGCCACTCAGCAATGCCTTTGTACTAGTTGTAAGCGGAAAGCGACGCGTTCATTCCAAGTCGCAAAGATCCATAGGAACAGCAGTTGTCGATCCACCCGCAGCCACATCTTGAGCGCGTTCAAAGTCCGATATACGTGACTTCAGCACAGCCAGCTTAGAATGCAAATCCGCGTAACGTTGACGAGTCTAAAAAGCAAATGGTGTGCGAAATGCGTTCAAGAATTCATAATGCAAATCGTGATTTAAAGAATATGTTAGCTTTTATGGAAACAATGAATTATTTCGAAGGGCAGTACAATCAAAAGTCAATTTTGACAGGGGTAGTGTATTCATAGCTAATAGAACAGTGATGTTTACGGAATCAAACTCCAACAGAATGCCGAAATTACAGCAATGGGACTTGCTTCAAGAAACTAATAAGGTAAGAACTTATTACAGAGATAAAAAACACAAGCCTCAAATTAGCTACGGTTGGGAAAACATAAAACTCCGAAAAATATTCAACAGAGCAGTTTGATGCAACTGAGCACCACATGGCTAACTTCACTTTAGCCAAAAAGGTAGTAAGTTAGAATAGTTCAAGTTCAGAGGCACGTTAGCCATGGGGAGCTAGCTTAGAAGAACTACTCAATCCTTCTAGGATTTCTTACCAATTTTTTTACGAATTCGGGAGAGTAATTGGTTAGTTAGGATTGAGAAATACTCAGTCAATCAAAACATATAATTTCGTCTACTTTCAAGTAGGATCAATTTCAAAAAAAAAAAGGAAAACTATAACGGCTAGTCACACATTAAAGATCATTGCTAAGCCAGAAAAGAGTGACTAACTATAAAAAATAGCACGAACCTTTACAAATTCAGGATCTTTATCGTAGTGAGCAAACCGCTGTTGTATGGTTTGTTCTATCTGAAATAATGCAAAAACTAATTCTCTCGATGCAGAATAATTATGAAAACATATGAGAGAAAGCAAGGAAGCAGTTGCGTCAACTTACCCTAGCGATGTCCTTGCGATTGTCTACGGCATTCTTGAGTTGTATTTCAAGCTGGCGAAACTCCTTAGCCACCTATAAATACGAACAATAAGCATAATTCCATTAAGCAATGATGCAGAAACAGAGATCAAGCAGCAATCATTCATTCACCTCATTTAAAGTCCTATAACATTCCATATACTCAGGATACTCTTGCTGAAACAGAGCAAAATACTTCTCCGCTTCATGCACAGTTTTTATCTGAAAGTAAAAAGTGACAGGATACGATAAAATAAACCAAAATATGGATAAAATGAGTGATCATCTCCGAAAACATACCTCCCCGTAGCTTTTATCCCAGTCACAAGAAGGCTGCGTGGGGGAAGACAAACTACAAGGTGAACTGAGGCGTGAGGACGCTGTGCTGCCACCTGAGCGAGCCGGAACCGTTTTCTGGAAAAGTACTATATAGAAGCGAAAAAAATAACCAAAGAACACGTGAGTGTGAACAACAAGAAAAGCTGCACAAACCTGATTATGTTGGGGATGATTAGTGGGATCTTCAGGTGGACTGGCACTTTCTTGACGCGGCCGTTTCCCGTCACCTTGGCGCTGTGGAGCAGGCACGTGAGCCTTCCGCTTATTCACCGACGTAGTTTCATTAGCAGGACTACTACGATAACTACTGGAATACATCACAGTCTTTGGAGTAATATTAACAAGTATAATTAGCAGCTACGCAAATAACAACTCACGAGGGAGTTTGCTCCCGACTTCCATTCAAAACAGTATTAACGTTCTTTGGAGGAGTTTTCCGTATGGGAGCCGAGACAGCCGATGCTGGGCGGGAGTTCGGAGGTGTGGGAATGGCTAGAACAAGGATCTATTTAGAGCCGTAGCAACAAAAAATAAGTTAAATTACAGCTTTTGAATGGAATCGTTGTCGAAAATAAAATATAAACCTCAGGTTGACCAAAAAACCAAAACAAATGTTGATAAATCAAAGGATTACCGGCCTGAAAGTTTATCAATTTCCTTGAATCTGCGTTCTAACCCATCAAACACCTCCTCTGACCTGCACATTCAACTCATGGTGGATAGGTAACCGTGAGCAACGACTGTAAAGAGGAAACTCACCCGTTGTTCCACCAATAAGCGGGATGAACATTCAGTCGTCCGCAAGTGACAATCGCGTATAGTAGTGTGTGGAGAAACATCCCGCTTACCGGTTGAACACCGGATGAGTTTCCTCTTTACAGTATGTGCTCATGGTTATATAGCCAGAATGAGTTGAATGTGCAGATCAGAGGTGTCTGATGCGTCAGAGCGAAGATTCAAGGATACTGATCCAATTTCAGGCCTTGAAAACGACTTTCTGTCGAAACGCCAATAAAGGTGTTAATATAACAACCTGTATGACAGTAAAAACTCAATGTATATAGCAAAATTCATGGAAGAAATGCTGCTTTGAACTATCAATTCTGCAAATTCTGAAACATTCTGCAGGGAAAGAAAGAAAGCTAGTGAAACCAGATTCAACCCTCCTCCCCCTCCCCTTGAAAAATACTTGAGAAAAAAAAACTTGCTAAGAAATCCTAGATAACGTACCTTCAGGACTAACTGTTTGACCGGGAGCAGAAGAAGAGGAATTGCTGGAAGAGTGACTAGGAGCTTGCATGCGTTCCATTCCACTTTTTCGCATTGGGGCAAAGGAACTACTTTTCGTCTGCGATGAAGATAAACCCTGTGTTACACGTCTGACATAAGCCTTCTCCTCTTGGTTGTACCACAACCACCGCGTATCCACCTAAAGTTAAAGTATCACATAAAAACGACATCAGCAAATTTTTAAAAACGTTAAAATTTCACCTCCCCATAAAACGACGGCTTGAGGGTAAGCTTATTCGAATCACCACTATTAGAAGGTTCAGAAACTTCGCGAACAATGTCTTCAACACGTCGCTCAATACCCGCTTCTTCATTCAATCCATCTTTACGTAGTTGGCGCAGTATCTGGAAAGAGTAAGGGCTATCAGAATGTGATAATCGAAAAAGCGAAAATAATAGAAACATACCAAATCGGCACCAGAGAATTTTCCAAGCACGACTAGCTGAATAATCCGTTGACGCAGCTTCTTTTTCCGCAATTCGCTATTCAAATGTTGCGTAGGAGTAGCGCGAGGTGTACCCGATGACCCTAGAAATTGTAACAACAATGAGCACAAATCCAATTGAGGTACAATTTGTAGAATTCATAAGAAGACGCCGTAAACTGAAAATATTTCTATGGCCGATTTTTCACAAATAAAGGAGAACATCAGCACGTCCCTCTCAAAAATTCGAAAGGAAAATATAACGGAGAAATGAGAAATATGTATAAACAGAACATGGTTACTCACCGTTATTCTGCGAAGAAGCATTGCCATTGGAACCCGTAGAATTGGCAAACTGAAAAAGCCTTTATTAAGAAGATAAGCACATATCCACGTTAGTTGATAAAACATTCCATAGATATGAAGATTTGCAATAAGCTAGTCTCAACATCGCACCAAAAAAAATCCAAGGTCCAAAGTCTCATCTAGGCCCTGCCACAAATTTTCACTGCTCGGTTCAAGAAAGTCGCAGAAACCGGTTAGAAAAGTAGTTCGATCTCACGCGCAATACGCTATGAGCTAGAACCGCTCACTTTAATACGACGATCGATGAGCTGCATGTGAAGAACTGAGAGCGATTCCACAGAAATGAAAGAAATTATTCAGTGTACTAGTATATTCAAACTGTATACCCACCTTGTTAGGGCTGATACGAGAGGATGGAGTATCAAGAGTGCGTGTAAGAAGTGGTGAAACATTGCGAGACGATGAGGCTGACCCGACACGTGGTGTACCCGATTTAAGCAAACTACCCTTTTGACGATGCCTAAAAGGCAAAAACATTTGAAACACAAAGAAAACTTACAATTATGTAAGTAATAATTCAAAAAAATTAAGAACCGTAATGACGCACTTCGTTACATCTTTTGTACCGCGACTTTTCTCCTCTTCAATGAGTTTCTGGGCGCGTTCTCTCGTATCCGCAAACGACTTGTCTGTCGCTTGGATCTGAACAGAACAAATCTGCACTGAACTTTCGCATCACGACTGAAATTATCAAGAAGCCAAATGAAAGCAAAAACAAAAAGTAAACGAATTTCCAGTTCTCTTCACAAAAAAGTATTAAATAAAGTGACATTATAGAACTTGGCATACTTAAGTCCTAATTTTATGAAACACCATGATGGAACAAGTTTTTAGACTTTGTTCGTAATAAGTTTATTCGACACACGCTCCCGAGTTTCGTATTGGAGCGAAACAGGCTGGGCTGGTTTCGCACACAACACTAATAGCAATCTCCTTGCGAGTTCTTCCCAATCAAAGCGCTCTACCATCTACCACCAACCCATGCATTAGACCCAGCAGAAATCAAAATTTATGACGATGAAGATAAAGAACTGCATCATTGTCGATGCATCTCCGAAGGATTTACATAGTGTTGTACTCGTGCAAATTTTTCCACCAATATCCGATATTTCTTCTCCAAAATTTCCCGTATTTTCCTGTGAATCGACGAAGACAAGAAAGAGAGAAAAAAGAGGCAAAGAAAGAAAGAGGAAGAGGGGAAGGAGAAGGAGAGAGAGGAAGAGAGAGAGAGGGAGAGAGAGCAAAGCAACCAGATATCAGACAGAAAGAGGGAGAGAGGAAGCAAAACTACCTGATATCATATTTGAATCTAGAAGTTCTACTCCCCAACTAGCAAGATACCGTACATAAATGATATAATTGCGAAACAGTAATGGATATCGACTAAACAAATAGCTAATTGCTTATCAAGACAGCAAGTATGCGAACATTACGTCATCGAGCAGTGCAAGCATCTGAACCTTAAAATGAATACGATAACGCCAAATAACAACGCTTCACCCGGTTATATATGATACGTTCGCTTATAGTAGAAGGTTTTAAATGACATGTTCCACAGCAAACGAAGATTTACACCTCCTAACAACATTGGAATTTAGAAGTGCCTAGCGGAAAATTCTGCCTGCAACCCTAATAATGTGGAGGAAAATGGCTGAAGATTCAACGTCTGACTATTAGCCACCAAAACATTTTACACCGCTGTGAACACAATCCCACCCCTCAATTGCTTTCGGTGCTTCTAAGCGAAAAGAGTCACCAGTAATCGCCGATCGAAATTGTGTACGTGATTTCATGAAAAGATTTCCAGAACCACTCTCAAGCTCCTTTTCTTATGAGTTTTTGTTTGAAGTGAAGGCAGAAGGACGAGGTTTACGCACTACCAATATGGGCATTCTGAACGGATTTCATAATCCTGGAATCTCCTCGACATGCTCTCCTAAGTACGATGGGAGATGCGCTTCACAAATGAGTACTGAACAGTACTCAGTACTCATGTGTGAAGCGTGAAGTGAGTGAAGTAGTATTGACTACATGTACTCTCTTCACACAAGAGAGTACATGATGCGAAACCTCGTGCTCCCTGCTTGGCTCCGCCCAGAAGCTCACCAAAACTCGGGGCACAAAACGGGTTTTCGCCAGCGCTGCGAGGAATCACGTACACCACTTTGAACAGGAGCTATTGCCGATTCTTTTCACTTGAAAAACTCAAAAACATTTCTAAGGTGCGAATGTGCCCTTAGAGCGCACAGCATCCACGGCCTGCTAGATCGCTGAGTGCAATTGATTCATCGATTGAAGTTTTTAGGATAGAAAGTTCGCCAGCTATGAGGAAGTCATCAAATCTGCTGCAGAGTGGTTGTGTCTTCATCGAAAGGATTTTTTGCATGAAAATCCACACAGTCCACCTACCCCAGGACCAGTAGTGGAAAATGATCCATAATGATATGAAAAAGTTGGAATGCCGAATGATCAAGAAATGTTGTAGGTAATCCAATAGGTAGAAGAACAAGATCGAAACTTGTACTCATACGCAAATTTGCCTCACTCTGGACATTCTTCACAATCACTCGTCATGCATCTCGCCGCTATTCAATTTGAAAACGTTACACAACGTTCCACTTAATGGCACGTAGGCGAACATGGGATAGAAAAGGAAGGGAAGGGTGAACGAGTTAGACGTAACAAAATGTTTTCGCACATTTTGATACGGATCGTTGTCAGTACCTACGATTAACTATAAGCGCATTAACTTCATCTCTGATAGGAGATCGACTTTTGAGCTTTTAGTCATCTTTATAGATATCTTTCACAGGCGACACTTTGTTCCACCGCCACTAAGAAAATTTCCGTACTGACTTTATGCAGAAACGCGGCATTCTCCCTTAATGGGAAAAACTAACCAAAACCAATGCTCCTCTTTTTTCGCGGGCACAGTTAATTCGAGGATGAGGTACTGGAGCTTTCTCCAAGCCAGCTATAATGATGCTCAGAATAACTCGCATCAATATGCATTGACGCTGATGAAACGCTGAATTGTGCACCCCTCGCATTCCATTCCGGGCAGTGTGGTGTTCGATGTAAAGCAAACAAATCTTTCATACATTAATCGTGGGTTTCGTTCCGCCACATAAGAAACCAATCAATCTCAGCACCGCTTTCACGACATGTTCATGACGGCAACCGAGTGAATCGCATTCCAATGCTTTTTTCCAAGGATTAAACATTGTTTCGTTTCACGAAACCATGCTATAATTGAAGGTGAGCAGTGAGAAGAAAGTAACTCATAGCTGGAAGCACTGCCTTTTTTTTTCAGAAAATTCCAGGAAAGAAATAAGCTCTTATTTGTCAAAGACTACTAGAAAAAAAGCTACTACTTTTCACGGACTGCCAGAAAAGAAATAAGCTACTACGTGTCTACATGAACAAAAAATATGGAAAGAAACAAAAATTGACCTGATGTTAGCAGGTAGATCATCTTATGTCTCCTGAAAAAATTCTAGGGTTCTCCGTTGCAAGGGAAATCATGGAGAACACTCATCGTTTCTGTGAAAAATCACTAGAAATGTTATTTTATGAGCTGCAAGAAACGCAGGTTGAGAGGATTGTTCAGTAAACATAGTTGTATCCTTCGCCTTCTCCTTTGAAACTCTGAGGGAGTTCACATCCTCACATACATTTTACCGATTATCTACTGAATAAAGTGTAATATCTGCAATAGCAATTATTGTTTCAAGAAAATAGCAACTACTGAGCAATTACTGTTTCAAGAGCATTCAAGTCTTGAAATGTGAATTGCTCGTTTTCAAAACGATCACGTAGGATGGACATGAATAGAACGCACGGTGCTTTGTACGTGCATTGCATATAAGCTTCCCCACGACACGTTAAGAAAGTTTGGTTATCCTGGTAAATACTGTTCGACAGCATCCCGTATAATAGCCGTCACGAAGAATGTTGAGGAGTTGGCTGGGCTGCTTCTTGCATTCGCAAAGAAGATTACACAAGAGAACCGGCGTCGATAAGAATTGGCGAGATCGCGCACTTTTTTTTGGAAACTGTTGTTGAATTTAGCTCAGGAAACGAACGAGAACTGTGTCTGGCAGGAAGAGGTACATCGCTAACATGAAGGGGTTTCGAGAGAAACACGAGCTAAATATGCACGGATACATATTTCCACCGAAGAGAAATTTCCTTAACATAAGTCATTTCAGCACGAATAATGTTGGAAACACCCAACTTTCATTGTTTTCGTTTTTCTTGTACGTTGGCAACGATAACCTTTTCCGGATACCACCACAATTAAGTAACAGAATTGCAATGTTGATCAGTATGCTCTACTTGTAACAAGAAATTGGCAGAATAAAATAATAATAATAATAAATAATAATAAAATATATGAAGAAAATCTCAAAAATTCAAAGAAAATACGTATATGCTGGCAATGTAGAAGCAAAATACCTGATATTTGCTGCGGAAAGCAGCAACGGCTCGATGAGTGCCAGTGCGTGGATCATGAACAACGGCATCGGTGGGAGGACCAGGCAACGCTTGTTGCTGGTAACGGAAAACACTACCTCCGTTGGCCGGATCGCCAAGTTCCCACTTTCCGCCCTTTAATTTCAGAAAATAATGAGTAGATGAAAATTCGTACAAGAAACGAACAAAATAAACATCGAAGCACGTGAGATAAGAGCAATGTGGAAATCACCTGTTCATCTATGTGGACACGGATGGGAAGCCCTTTTCGTTGGGCTAACATAAGCGCCGAGAACATCTCGTCCGTGAGCTTCACCATCACCACGCTTTCGTAGTCGCCACAATCCGTCTCGAGTCTAAACAGCAACAAATTCTTGCCCTTATGAAAATACAAGAAATTACAGTGTTTCATTTCCAAGTCATATCAAAATTTTAATATTCTGGTCTTAATATCTAAATTATTCATGAAACGTCCAAATTTCATATATTTACAGAAGTTCATAGGCGCACTGGGAAATCTAAAGAAAAAAGTGAGGGAGAAATTGAAAATCAGAAGTAACGCAGGGAGAAGAAGAAAGGTTGACGAATATGTAATCGTGGAAATTCATTTGAAACAAACGAACGTCAAAAAACGCGACCAAATCAGAAAAAAAAGGCACCGAGCTTGTTTTTCTTTCTACCAATTATTGTTTAATCTGCTGAAAACCTTGGATAAACTTGATAGTTTGGGGAAGTCTAGACTGCTTCTTTGAGCAATCCCAAAAAGTCTACGCCTAATACAACCTCATGTCATAAATAATATGTCACTTCAAATGCCTTCACTTCATCGCGCTCCACTCCAGTAAATTATTGCGGACAAGAACGTCCTTGGAGCGAGTCTTCCAAACTGTTTATTAATACCGAAGTGCCATACCTGTGTACATCGAGTGCGGCATGCTCGGGCGACCCGTCGAGGCGTGGTGAAGCCATGTCGAACAGCTAGGCTTGTCGCCCTGATATGCAGAGCGTTTGTACTCGATGAAGAAGAGAGAGTGGCTCCACGTGGGTAACAGTTCTTCCACGTACTTCTGTACCCCGATTTCTTGTATAGGACACTCTGAAAAATCGCAATGCAATCTATACAGAAAAGTAACGAATCACGCTGATCACGACGCAGAAACATCCGAAATTGATGAAGAAACTAGTCACATGCTGCTACTTCGTGAGAATGGCACGGAGTTTTCGACGAGGATGGATGGACACATGACATGCGGTAGTAAATGACGCAGATACCGGCACACTGCGGGCAGAGTCTGTGATAATCGAGAAACGAGACAATCGATTGATGTGGCCCTGGACGTCGACCTTTTCTCAAAAAGAGGTTCCACACGAAACGAAAACAAGACAAGTGGCTGGCTGATTCTGTAGCTTATTCGTAGGTCATCGTCATATGCGATTCGTGGAGGACTGACCTCGACACACAAGTACTCTCAAAGACCAGTTATCGCGCCACTCCCCCACTCGTTGAATTACCAACCTACGAGAATACAGCCATCGTACGACTGCTGCTGATGGAGCACTTTTTCAAGAACGCAACATCTTGTGTAAAAACAACAAATTAAGGTTTCACATCAGAATCTTCTTTGCCACGTCACAAATGGGAACTTTACAGTGTGTTGCAGTGGCAGGAATTCAGCTATGAAAATGCTGTAAAATGCTAATAAGGAACACTATGAACACCATCCTTGAAAAAATTCTTTACGACAGAAACGAACAAAGGGCTTCTCCATCAGCACGTATCTCCATCAGCACTAAATCACGTAGCAGAACCCAACTCAAGGTATTACTATGTTAGTGCCCATTATTCCAGACCAACAGTGAATGTGCTCTCGCTAAAACATTTCCTTCTATAACAAATGTATTAACAACTTGTGCATGGCGATAACGAATTGAATCGATAATTCTCTTAATGCGTGGTAAAATAATCAACAAGTGACGCTCGTCAAGTACCATGTGGTACTTGACGAGTACTACATACCTTAAAATTACACACTGAACAACATAGGCTGTTCTACTTCTTGGTTTCCCAATTACATAGACATCATTCCTATTGTTGTAGAAACTCTTGCAAAATTCTTAATCTCTACTATACTGGACCAACTTTTATAACCAATAAAAGTCTCTCCAGCAATGCATGTCAGAATAACTGATGAAATTATTATGACCTTGAAAGGAAAGGAATTAGAAGGAGCTGCTTCATTTACACAGCCAGCAATCGGGGAGACTGCTTCGTCAGTGACACCTCGATTAGCGTCAGAAACGAAACACCGTGTCTCGCAAAATTGCGCCATGTTCAGCAATGCACCAATGAGAACTTGAAAGTACGACCTCGAAATACTCACAATTTCGCCGTGCGATCAATGCATGCAATCGAGTTCCCACAGTGAACGACAATAAATAATGTTCTCTGTAGGTGGTAGCACCCAATTCAAGCTTTCAACAGTCGATTTTGAATATTAGAGAGCATAAGGATCAGAAAATGCGGTAAGAATAAACCTGAAGAGCTGGTTGCGTCATGGGAAAGAAAATTGAGGATTTCCATTCCAATAATGATGGCCTGAAGAAGGAAAAGAGCAACGCTTGCATTATGAGATGAAAAGTTGTCTAATAAATTATGTCAAAATATTTACTGCTGGAAACAGTGGGCTAGACATGACGACTGGGTCGTTCTCATGTAACTGGGCATGTGATTTGTCCACAATACACCATTTTTATTCATATTGAATGGGTGGATACACGAAAACCAGTTATATGGGTTTCCGAACAATCAGTAGCACAAGGGCACACCTTCATATCTTCCACCGCCCAGAAATGAAAACTCACGGTATTGCAGGTTTGACACGTATCTGTTGCTCATCTAGCAGGTGTACCACGCTTTTAAAGCAGTCAAGTGCTGCTATAGGAAACTCTAAACGTACGTAGACAAGAGTCGAGATCGCGGAGCGGCTCTCATGGACAGAGACGCAGGCGCACACTATGCTGAGCTCCCGTGACTGCCCAAGAGAGCCGCGCCGCGGTCCTGACCCTTGTATGCGTCCGTTTGGAGTTCTCTGTACGTAAGATAACGTCATCGCTAATTTCATGTGCATAGCTCATCTTGAAGGAATGTTTCAGGTTGAAAAGAAAGAAATGCAAGAAAAGGTAGCCATGACCGATTTTTTAACCTTTTTTTAAAAAAGACTTTCCAAAGAAATGCTCAAACACTGCTGCAATCCACCACACTTCTGTATCGCTTATGCGTACCTTCGGTACGTGATCACTTCGCCCAGCAAATGTGTGTGTTGAAAATAGCTGCTAAACGTGTGCGGAGTGAGATTAAGCTAAGACGCAAAACTATTAGTGCCGACTAAGCTTCAATTTTTGCCGGTCGTCCACAAGCCCCTAGGTTCCCCTCGCAAATGTTTGCTTTGTGCGCTATTTATAACCAGACTAGCCATGACAAGTGGAGAAAGAGCTATCACTCATTTCCACTTTAAATGGCTACATCTGCACATAAATCACGTATGCACGTACAGCCTCGAAGAAATTAACATGGCCGACGTTGCAAACCAAAACAGACCTATAGAATAGAATTGAAAATGACTAGAAGATCATTATCAACGACCTTTCTCCATCTTCACGTACGCATATCAGTGGATGACCCTCGAACGGCGCTCATGCTCGTTAACACAGGCCATCCAACACGATTTGTGGGCGAAACGAGGCAAGGTCGGCCGTCGCCACCGAGCACGAGTTCTCGGTGACCCCACGGAACTGTTCCTCGTAATAGAAGTGTTTGTACAACAGACGGTACTGCAGCGATCTCCTCCTGTTCAATTAGTTCCAAAATGAAAACACTCAAATTTGTAGACAAATCACTCTCGTTCAGACAAGGAGGAAGCGAAAAAAGAACGAGGAGCACATTTGTAATTACCTTCTTGGATAAGTTGAAATATTGGTGGAAGAATCGCGAGAATGTCACAGTAAGGTAGCGCACCGAAAATGACTTCACTACCATGTAGAGAAAAAAGAGTCCAACGTTAACTGATTTTCAGTCGAATTTTGGCGTTTGAACGTTTCCATCAGAACCATACATAATTATAATTTAAATTTTAGTCCCGAAAAATCCATCAAAACGGAGGGATTTCTTCCATCCCGGATGCTTTGAACAGTATGAAGCAGTACACGAAGTTACAAGGAAAAAAGAAAATAATTGATATTTTCATGAGCATTGCTGCAGCTATTAGTGCGGTACACCCTGTTCTGCGCTAAAAGACTGACGGACCAAGTGGAACACGCATTTTGCGCTCGCCGATCAGTGAGAGACAACAGAAGCCGTTGCGCAGATCGCAGCGAAATACCCGTCCCCGCGCCCGAGAGGAAGCGCGCACAGCCAGTCGAAACGAGATCTCATACGGAAAATTGAAATCCATATGCATCCAGCACGACTGCAGTTCTAGCACGAAGGTGGAGGCGCTTGGATTTTAGCTCAGAAAGCTGCTAGCTTTCCATATAACTGTACAACTGCAAACTCTGCTCAATTATGCAAACTATGAAGAAGCAGAGACAGAAGAGAACTCCAGGAAAATCGTGTGTAGTACATGGATATTCGGTCCATTCTTCGTCCATAGGATTACCGTAGTCATCACAAGAAGCGTTTGCATCTAGACGTTTCAGGACAGGATGAGAAAATCACATGATCAAGCATTTAGAACAGTCTCCAGAAATTAAAAAAAGAAAATAACTGTTCTAAATTATCCAAGACAGAGAATGGGACCTTCTCTCCAGCAAGTGGCCGGATGTCCGCAAACAATGCAGTGTTCATCTACTATGCAACTAATACTAGAGCTTTGGTATTCTCTCAATAGACCAACCAGGTTACTATGCTTTCGCCGCTCTGTCGCGGAATGAATTAGGTTGATGTTTGAAGGAGAGGCAGTTAGGGGTCATGTTTGGTTTGTCGCAGAGCAAAGTAACGCTGTGAAAACTCAAACAAAACATGGAAGTGGCGAGCGATTTTCCGTATTCGTAATTCATCTGCTCGGATTTTCTTTTTTCGAGTTTTTTTTTTCGAATTCGCAATTCTTCTTCGTGATTTTTCTGCGCGAGACACATAGGACATAGCTCAGAAACTACAGTGAGAAATTTCTCGAAATTTCAACACATTCATGGGTATACGGAGCACTGAAGTATTCGAACTTTTTAGAAGCGATAATTTTCGGACAACGATCATCTGCTGCGAGTAAAAACTTGGATTTTCAAGTGCTATACATTCCATTACCTGTAAAAATCAACATCTCGAAAGAGAGGCTGAGTCTCGCACTGATACAGCAACAACGTAACCAAAGAATGACCAGGTTTCAGTAAGTAATTATTGAGAGGAGAGCAGGAAATAAGACAAACAAAGGAAATAAGACTGTGGCATTTTGAACAAGTCATAAGACGGGGAATAAAAGGCCACGGAAGAAATTTACATTTGCGACACAACCACGCAAATACTAGGATAAGACATCAAATCATAACTGCTTCGCTAAATATTCTCTCAAATTAGAAGTTCAGACGAAGAAAACACCTCGTGAACGAAGGATGGATGCACGGAGAAACTAGCAAAAACCCCTCTAATACAACTATGCTCGTGACAGCTGGGTTGGTACGAAACGAAATCCAGAAAAAAGTCACAGTTTATTCAATAGGTGGGCTGTACCACGCCATTGACTAGAATGTGACAATGAAGAGCTCATTATGAACAATTTCAAAGGATAAACTTGTCAACAAAAGGGCAAATATGTTGTTTACGTACAGCAAAATGTGAACGAAAAGACTGACGGGATCGATAAAGACTGGTCGCAAGATAAATCAAATAAACGGTTCATGTGTCAACATACATATTACGATATGTCATATCCGGTTCTGATTGAGGATTCATTTCACAATGAACAATAGCACAAGCCCACACAGTCAGCATAACACAAAACAACTGCTTTTGTCGTTGAAATGCTCAAAACAAATACTGGCCCATGCCGCTTCAGCGTAACACCTCCGATAATTACTGCTGAGACGGTTTATGGTCTATCCGACATAGTGAGGGGTTATGGAACCGAGACACACTGACACAAAGGGAAGACTTACTAACTCTGAACTAATAACTCGTAGGTGATGCAACAGTACTCACTGTACTGCGAACAACTATGACACATTTTCTGCCAGTTACACTCGTCGTGAGCACATAGTACTCCTCTGTGAGTCAACACTGCAGAAGTTCTTCTGAATGAGTAGAAATGAAAACTATTTACTAAGTAGATTTTAGAAAAAAAGAACAACATTCCAACCAGCTAACAAGCGATCAAGCGATGATATTACCTTGGCATCGATTTCAACATTTCCATGCAGACAAAATACCTTAACTAAATATACATCCGGGGTGATGAGTACCAAGTGGTGAACAGTCGGCCAAAGTGCATTTCCAAGTTTATCAATATTTTTTAAAGTCTTCTACCACTGTCAAACCTGTAGGAGTATTATAATTTCTGTAGCGCGCTGTTTTGGTGTGTTAAATGAATACATTTCCAAAACAACCACTTCCAAGAGAGTGCCTGTCTGCAGTCATAAGCTAGATTTATAGTTCATCGGAGTCCTATTTTATAGTTCATCGGAGTCCTATTCGGATAACGAATGATATGTATCGATCGCCGGATTACGAAGATCCGATAAGTGTAGCTATAAGCCAATTCAGTCTACATAAATGAGTGCATTTGAAGACGATCTAGCATCATCGTCGCCATCGTGGATGTATAGAGACACCCTCGCGCCAAACCTCTGCTGCTTCCGAGCTGTCCGCCACATAAATAGTGCAGAAATGTGCCTCTTCTACCCATTACAACTATCGCATTTCATGAAAACTCGTCCACGCCGATCTCCTTGCGATATGAGACGCACTGATACAGCTAATATAAAGTGGTCCAATGGCTTCGTGCGGAACCTAACCGAACTTCGCAGAATAACAAAATAGAGCGAGCTATGGCGAAAGCCGTTGATCTTTTATGCGTCGAGCATTAACGCATTCAATATTGAATGCATGTGCGAACATCATGAAGGACTCTTGATCAGAAACGACCTTGGTTTGATGTTTAATGTTTACCTCGGCTTGTAACTCATTAAATGTAAAGGGCATTTGAATCAACCTAACTGGTTGTGAGAAAAAATATCAAAATCTAAGGGAAATTACAGAAATAGGCGAGGGAAATTCGTGCCAACTACCAATATCGTGCAAGTCCATTCCTGAACCGCATCACAGCTAGGCTACTGCTGTCTAAGACAAAATTTTGTTTTACTACGAGGAAACTACGCTAAGGGCGAAAGGCAAAATATTCACAATTAGTAGAGGGGGCGGGGGGGGGGGGGCGTTGTGACAAACGTCGTGCATCAGAATTGTTGATATATTAAAAGATACGAAAAAGTACGACTTGACAGCGTGAAGAAATGTAACTATGACCCTCGTATGGGAGGTCGCAGTAATGAAACAAACAACAAGACAAATGAACCGCGATGACGCAGAACCGCTACGGCACAGAATTATTAAAGGTGACTCGGGATAGGACTCGCATTCTTTAGAAATTCTAGCCTGGACCTATTTTTAGGAAGTTATTCGATGCCCTGATCACGAAAGTAGCACTTATTTTCTACCCTAGCGCAGTTTTCGTAAGTTTACGATGGGAATAATGTACAGGAGTGAAATAAAATGCAATCTTCGACAAGGAAATCGACGTAATGGCAGTGAAAGGTGCTGTAGCCTGGCTAACGTGAGTGGTGTTACAGTACAAAGTGGAAACGATTCTCATGTTTATCACATTCAATAACTCTTTCATCAATTAGTAAGGAAATTTCCGGGATTTTCTGAGCAGAAAAACATGAAAGCGCCTGATTAGACTTCCACTTCATCGCCAAAACTTATATTTTCTCTGTTTCTTACTGTGATCTCAGTACATCTGTACGGAAAACGATTAGGATAGGAAATTAGTGCGATTTTCGTGATCAGCGCATCGAACAACCTCCTAAAGTGAGGACCAGGCTAGAATTTCTAAAGAATGCGAGTCCGATCCCGAATCACCTTTTATAATTATGTCGCTACGGCTGGAGCGAACGGAGACCAAATAGAAAGTTGCCTTGCGAAATTGCCTCAAACTGCTTTCATTCCAGCAGGTTGCGCCCCCATTCCTGGCAACAAGGACCCTGGAAGTTGTCTTAGAAAGCTATGAGGAAACAATTAAGTGAAACTCAGCTAATAGACAGCAGCACTGTGGTGAACAAAGAAGACAGCGAGCTGGGCGACGAGGCGATGCGACAGGGCGCACTGTGCTTGCTGGTCGACAGCCTACGCTGCGTCTCTGCCCGCACTCTCGCCTCTCTGCGCTCTGACCAGCCCACACACTCCCCCGTCAACTGCTCGGAACCGACGGGGATTTCCAAGTTAGGGGGTACAGACACTACTGCCAGCAAGCTTTAGTTGCTCCTATCCAACAACTACCAACTACACTACCAGCAAACTAGCAGTAGATCGAAAATTGATTGAATTAAAGACCAAATCTGGAGGATTGGTGCTGATTGATGAGCCTAATGAAAGACGTCCGCCTGGCAAAAGAATCTCGTACATGAGGGCAACACTGCGAACCGGCTGCTTTATCGGCTAGGGAATGCGCATAGTTTGGCCGCTGAAACCGTCTCAGCAGCATCGATCTTCTCCAGCGACTCGTCTACTCAGTTTAGGAAGCGTTTTCAAAACTCTACCTAGAACTACCACAGTTCACACGCACAATTGTTAGAATACATGGGACCGACTAATGTACAAGGTAGGGCCCAGCAAGAATATTTCAGCTAGACAAAGCTAAAAACTCGATTTATACGAAAACAAAAAGAGAAAGAACAATAATGCCCCGGCGGAAGATAAGAAGAGCTGTAGAGCTTTCACTTTGTTTTCAAACGTTCGAATTTCTTCAGTCCGTCTCTGGGAAGCTGATTGAATTACTCGATTTTTTTCGGTTCTGATCACAGCGGTTACTGGCTGGAGTAGCTGGAGTAGTAAACTAGAACAGTAAAATGTAGTTGAAAAAATGGCTCATCACCACAAAAACCCCAGAATTCATTCTGCTCCAATATGGCGGAATCGAATTAAAAATTCAAGAGAAAATCTCTCCCAAAGCAGGTAATTACTGCAATTTTTCACTTCTAATAAACTGGTTTCCCTTCACCCCATAACGCGGTACCGTGCAAGTAGCAGCGCAGTCATTGCCTATAACAAGTAATGCTGCGAAAAATGAACCAAATGGTGAATCGATTTTTGTAGTTATCATCTTACCGTCGATCTTTGGTTCTATAATTCCTAGGTGGCCGTGTCGGTGTTCATAAACTCGAGCTGGTTCTCTAAGCTAGTGCAAAAGTTCTATTTTAACTGCGTTGAATCTTCTTAAACAGAGGAGGATGCCACCCTAACAGCTTTATCCACTTTTTGCTCCCAGCGTAGCGTTTATTCGACGCCGATGATTGTGCTGTTATTGACAGATGCCTACAAAAAAGACCTGGCAGTCAATATTTTCGAATACGTCGCGATTTACTTTCGAAGTGTTGGACAAGGTCTAAGGAAAGTGGCAATGCACTGACTCACCATAGATTTCGCCTAATGTTGTACGTTTCTGAGTTTTTCGAAAGCACATGTCTTCAGCCAATGTCTGGGTGAAACTGGGTGCCAAACATCAGCTGTCGGTTCTGAGCTAATTGAGTGGAAACCGCTATGCTTCCCCCACTTATATTGCCTTTGTTCCTTTCTTTCTTTCAGCAACTTCCGCCTTTCTTGAGGAAGGATAGTAATTCTTAAGTTCAATTGAAGCCAATGAGGGTAAGTGACCCGAAACGCCACAGTTTCCCTCTACATTTGTCCGATAAGAACTGAGGAATGTAAGAAGCGCGCGGTGGGATGGTCACACCAGCACACGGGAAGTCGGCAGAGACCGGCTTTCCGACGTGAAATAACGCCGCACATAAGAAGAAGGCAACCAGGAGACAGCCTTGGTGTGATTGCTGCTTTTTTCGATGGAAAAGACGTACGCGACTATACAGCACAGAGAGGTGTGATACGGCATGCAAGTCGGAAGGGTTCAGATCAAGCGATCGATCAGTTTGTCTGCCCTTTCAACAAGTTAGGGCAGCACAAAAAGGGAAGTATGGTCAGTTGTACACAAACTATGTAGTTAGAAGTGTTGAAGTGTTTCGAGCCAGTGGGTACTTCCAGAAACCTTGAAAGATTGTCTTCACTGTTGATGCTGAATGAAAAAGCGTGCCCTAATTCAATTACATGTCTCATGCCATTTGGCGAATGGGTACTGGCAATGGGAAATGTCAGTACCGTCACGCTACGTCTAAATTCGGCAGACAATGCAAGAATTTTGCAAATGAACAGCGTCTCGCATGCGAAACAGAAAAGAAGAAAAGAAGATCGTGGGTGTTCTCTTTGAAAACGTTTCCCATAGGAAGCGACATAGGCAGGCAGGGTGCACTGAAGAACAACAGACTGGAGCTGCCATGAAGTCATATCAGTGACGTGAATAAGATTAGTGAGCGCATATTCTCGTGTTTACTCTTCAGCTTCAGTTTCATTTTTTCACAGAGTTGAGAGTCCAGGACTGAGGATATTTTCAGTCCCAATTGTTTCTGCTTTGGTTTCATTTTTTTCTTGTTTCACTTGTACGGATCTGATTGTGCTTTGCACATTTCTGATGTTTAGTGATTATGATATTCTAGTGAAGTATACTCTTCTAAGACAAAAAATATTCGAATGTTCGTATGAAGTATAATTAAAATAAAATAAAATATTCGAATAGTGGACTACTAGAAGTGTGCGAAACCGAGTGTTTTGATACAGGAGTATAAATTCAAGAAAATACCGTAAACATCGAGTTGAAGCGCACAAGATCCATACAGGACCTTTAGCAAAATTAAGCGATAAGTCTACACCGAGGAAATTAAAAATAATGAAAAGACAAGAAGGAAAGTTGGAAAATAACACTTCTGGGCTGGTATTTATGATCGCATGATGAAGCGAAACCAGGCTAGCGAACGAACTTTGGTGTCCTACGCCTCTTAGCATTGCGTAGTCTATATGATAACCAATCATGCTAACCATCGTTGGTTTACTTGGTTGTCGTTTCGTGAATTCCAGCCCTGTTTTCACTTATAAGGACGTTTCTGAATAGGAATTTTAATCAGTTGCGAATCCATCACTTACAGACTCGCAAACGCAGAGATCCACGCCCGACCGAATAGCCGATATCGATTGGAAGCAGCACAATTTCACTGCGCAGTCGCACGCATGAGAAAAGCAGAACCACTCTAACAAAATGTTCCTGTTTTGGGAAACCGCAAAGCATAGAGACTTTGATATCAGCTCATTCTACCTAGAAATACATAAAATATGACTCGGCAAAGATAAAAACGAGTATTATTATACACAAACTAGCCATGGAAAGACCATCAGTTCAACTGGACGAGTGGAGAAGAACTGTACGACATCAAACACGAAGAATGCACAGAATATCACATTTGTCGTTGATGTAGAACATATCTGGAACGTAAACATGACTGCTTGCGGTGGAACAAATGACAACTGCGCTAATACAACGAAAACAGTGTGTACAGAAATCTTCCGGTGGTGAAAAAGGAAGAGAGGACGTTAACAGGGAACTTCAAGGTAAATTAGAACGAAGCTTCTTCAAAGTAAAACAGTTGCGCAACAATAACAGCCTCAAAGCCAAGCAACACAGCAAAGGGGAGGAAAATCCACGCGCGATTTCGAAAATTGTCGTCACACGACGTGCGGGGTGTAATTGCAGAATAGGTGGTATATTTAGCGCGTAATTACTGTAAGGTAATAGTAGGGTGTTCTGCGATCGTTAGTTTTGGGGAAAAGTTCATTTTAATGCAATTTTTTTTACAAATGAAAAGTCCCATGCTTAGTCAATGTACAAGAGACAAGGTTTTTGAAATCGATCAACGCTTGAAGGAGTGATGAAACCGAGCTGGTATGGTTCGTGGGAAGGAAGTTGTGCTCGGTTCCACCATGGAAGATAGCTGGAGAGAAACTAGAGATGAAAAGAATTTGAAAAAAGCGTCTGGAACACAGCGAAGCAATATTAGAAACCTTCGGCGCATTCTGCCTATTATACAAGTTGAAGCTCTACTCACGAGTATTCAGCGCTCGCTATTTCTGAAAGCGACTATAAACTGTTATATGTAGTCCATTTCAACAGCGAACAAAGCTGAGCAAATCTTTTCTACCCACTAGCTTCTACTCTTTCTCCAGACTAGTTGACAGGTTCGTGAAGCCCTAATCATGTGTTTTATACCAGTTTTACCTCATTTCTCCTCTCGTTGTCTTTTAATAGTTTTTTACGGTTGTTAATTACGGTTGTTCCCATTTGATCTTGGCCTGTGTGTCACATGGTTGTTTTATCTATTTTACAGTCACATGTGTTCTGCGCATGTAATAAATAAATAAATAAACGACGATAGTTGAATATTTGTGCCTATGATTCACATATCTCGCCTGCCTCTCCGAGTACGGCGCTATTTTTCGCGTTCTCTCTTTCTCTAATATTTTCACAGCTATATTACTCAGTGAAACACACTATAACTATGATTCTCTCATGAATTTTGGAGAAGTAAAACACACAATTAGGCAGTAGAGACGCCAAGGATCCGGAGTTTGGTGTGAATACAAGCACGAGCGAACGTCTAGCGTAATAGCAAGTGTCGAGGACAACTCTTGATTCAACAACGACAGCGCTCTGTACGTAACCTTCGTGAATACCTCCTAATTGACGCTACAAACCAGTATCTGCTATACAATTCGTTCGTCGTGAGTGCGTCACAGTGGGACTTTCCGACATATCCACCTTTACTCTAGTAAAAGACCATATGACAAACATGTTCCTATGCTCCATTCAGCCAAATTTATTAATTCTTCTGTTCATGGAAATCTGGTGGCATTGGTTCTAGGGATGCTGGTCGCCGATATGACAAGGGACGGGGCGGGGGAAAAAGAAGAACTGGAGTCTCCGTCAGAGATCGGAAGAGATATGGACTAGAGTTTTGACCGAATCGAATAAAATTCGAATATTTATTCGAATGTTCGAATATTCGAAAATTCGAAAATTCGGAGGTTCCGAAAAATTCGAAAGTTCGAATATTCGAAAATTCGGGGGTCCCAAAAAATTCGAATATTCGAATGTTCGAAAATTCGATAGCTCCGCAATATTCGAAAGTTCGAATATTCGAAAATTCGAGGGGCCGGGATTATTCGAAAATTCGAATATTCGAAAATCATAGGCCGAAAATTCGAATATTTGGAACTGTTTTGCTTTGCAACTGTTATTTCAGTTCCATTTTCTCGCTGAAGAACCATTCCGATTGAAACTCCAGTCCAACTTCTCATTTCAACCTCAATTTTCCCAAAAATCTGCTCGTATCTTCGCACGCATTCGAAAGCCACCAACAGCATTTGAAAGCTTTGAAACTGCAATCCTACGAGGTATACGACATTGGCGACGATGATCTCTCCGGTGAAACCTACGTATGTACTTTTCGAGACACTTGAGAAACCAGCAGTTTCAACTATACTTCTGATTATTCAAGCCTTTCCTCCAGAACTATGTAAGTGAACTGCAAACTATAATATAAAATTTTACACAGCATTCCTCCTTATATTTAGCTGACTTCCGACTACTGCTTCGTTTGAACTCTCTCTAATTACATCATCTTTAGTTATGGAATTCGAAGTTCACCCAAAATCTTGAGATCTATGTATTATTATCCCTTCTGCCCAAACATACTCCGACTTCTTGTTATGGAAGTTCTGTTGGTTTTAACATTCAACGTACAAGCATGCAGTTGGACCCGATAAACAGAAGTAATAATGAGGAACGGGATAACACACAGTGTTTTCTATCTTGCTGACGCTTTTTTGTTGATAGCTGGAAACTCATTCATGATCAAGGTAAATGAACCACTGTACCCAACATTATTTCTACCGCGTCAATACCTCTACATTTACTACCATGGCACGTTTTGTTAAACTACAACGCGGAGATATTAAAGCGAAAGCCTTCTCACGGACGAAGGGTTTCATCCACTTTACGATCCTTTAGTGACCTTTACAGACATCAAGTGACGTTCTTAAACTTAGTAATTTCAACCCGTTGCAATTTTAGAACCGATAAGGGACCAACTCCACAGCAGCACAAGCTTCCACCCATGAGAAGTTTGTGAGAAATTCCAAAACGGCAAATGAAATTTACTACCCGAAAAGTTTCATCCCCTTTGTGATTGGCAAACATATCGCCTTGTTCGCCTACATGCATGGGTACAAAATGTTTTTACCAAATGGAATGTTATTCGAATAAATATTCGAACATTCGAATATTCGAAAGTTCGAATATTCAAAAATTCGGTAGTTCGCAAAAATTCGAAAGTTCGAATATTCGAAAATTCGGTGGGTTCAGAAAATTCGAAAGTTCGAATATTCGAAAATTCGGTGGGTTCAGAAAATTCGAAAGTTCGAATATTCGAAAATTCGATGGTTCGCAAAAATTCGGAAATTCGAATATTCGAAAATTCGGGGGTCCCCAAAAATTCGAAAATTCGAATATTCGAAAAATATTTTCGAATGTAAAACTCTAATATGGACCCAGACGGTAGGAATTTCGAGGTAAAAAAAACCAGAAGATGGACAAAAAAATTCAAGTTTACTTTGCTAGGGATGAGGAAAAGTGTTCGGAGACATTATAAATAAGAAATGAAGACAACCTTACGCACAGGTTCCAGAAATTTCGCCAGCCCATCCTCGGGTGGAGGGTAGGGATGACAGGTAGACCACATTGGAAGATCAAGCTTTACATTCTGGGCCTGGATGCACAACTGAGATTACGTACTCATGATTAACGTGCTAAGTAACCGAATCTACAATTTACTTGGCACCCTACATGGTCGACATTTTCAGCCATGTGTGACGTCGCCTATATCCAGCAACTTACGACGGGCATAGTGTGTTTCATCGAGGAACATAGTGGCGAAGATATTAGAGAAACCGAGAATGCGAAAAAGTACGCGGCATTTGGAGAGATACACGAGAATTGCAGACCATGGGCACAAATACCCAAACATCATCGTTTTTGAAACGGACTATAATCATACCCATAATGCAGAACCACCAGAATCAAAAAATTAGTCTGTCCGAAATTTGCACCCTAAAGAGAAAACCTCACTCAGGGGGTCAGTTTAACTTTTGTCTTGGAAAAAGTAGAAGAACAAACGCTCAGACCTTTCACCAGAGTTATTGAAAGCTACCGCTTGAATCTTTACTCGGACGAGTTCAGGCATAATTTTCTGGACCCACACCGTTTCGTGCTACAGAAAAAAATTGGAAAAAAATTGGCAATATTGGCAGTTTCCTTGAAAATCACACCCCATGCTTATCACAATAATGCTGACACCATAACTGAAGACATTTCATAAAATGGTAACCGAAAAAGTGGAGGATCTCGACGTGTCTAACATTTCCAGGAGAATTTTCCAAAAAAAAAAAAATTGTAACCAGCGCCTCGTACGCTCCTGCACACTTGTTCACTTGGAAAAAGTTAAGAACAGGGCCGCATCGTGCAAGTACCGTCGTTCCTAATGTCTCTCTGAGAATTTGCCTTGTGTTCATATGAAAGGACAGAAACACTTATTGTTATAGTACGCGACATTGCTGCAGAAATCTCGCGAAGTTACACTAATGCAGTGCGTCTACGAGAAAAAGAAGTTTCTCGTGAAGGTGGAAAAAACTGCGACAACACCTGTCTCGCAGGAATTAACGCTCCGCTACGAATACACGCGGGATACGAATACTGAGAAGCAAGGGGAGCTTCTCCAATGCAAAGACTGACAAACCGCATTTATACTTCCTCAAAATTGGCAAAAAAGATGTACGTAATGCTTGAAGTGCAAATCGATTTCAGGGCGGACATTAGATCCAAAACACCGAAATCCAACAGGTTATCTTTACCAGATATGTACACGGACAGGAATTCTGGATGGAACTTCCATAAGGCCTTTGATAATCCGTAGTCTATGTTAAGACTTCCAGATTGTCTGTAGGTTGCTGCGGACACTATGAAAAGCCGCGCTTGCACAAAAAATCCCCTTTGTTCAATACATATTTGATAAAGGCTATAAACGGGTTATGTCAGAAAGGGGCGAAGATGCCGAGCTCTTCAATTGGCCAACTCACTGCACTGACCAATCAAGGAGCGCGGCCACACCACCACACATCCACTATGAAAGCTTGTTTCTGAAATATTTGCAGCTTCTGACTTTTCCTATAATTTGCTCAACGTTGGCAGTCAACCAATCATTTTGAATTTTGTAGATGCTCTTTATTTTTATATATGTTTCTGAAATATTTGCAACTTCTGACTTTTCCTATAATTTGCTCAACGTTGGCAGTCAACCAATCATTTTGAATTTTGTAGATGCTCTTTATTTTTATATATCTTTTCATCTTGTTTTTGTTTCGAAGCACTTCTTTATTTCAATTTCATTCACTGATTTTCGACTGTTCATTTCCTTTCGTCTCAGACAAATTGTCGGAAGGACCGCAGCAGAAAGAGATCGCGATCATGTGGTTAAGAAGCGAGAGACGCAGAGATAAAAGTTTTCGGAAGGACCGCAGCAGAATGTTTTCTGCTGCGGTTCTTCCGAATCTCGCCGGAATGATCGGAAGGACCGTAGCAGAATAGATTTGTATGGGGAAAGATTCGGAAGGACCGCAGCAGTTATTCGGAAGGACCGCAGCAGTTATTCGGAAGGACCGCAGCAGCTATTCGGAAGAAATGCAGCAGGAAACCGGAAGGACTGCACGTCACCTGTCGGCTCTTCCGGTTTTCTGCTGCGGTCCTTCCGAAAAATTGTCTGAGGTGGCTCTGCACGCCGTTTGAGCCCACGCCTTCTTTTTGCCCGATCGATTTGTGCCCATATCGATTAGCGCCTCAACTTCGCCGCGTGTGGTTGCTGCGCGCCTATGAGGGACCAGAAGATTGAAATGATCCCCTGCGAATGGAATACTCCTTCTGCCAACTACTGAGTGCAATGAAAACTCCTCTTGGACATACGCAAAGCGTCCTGTGATATTGTGATGCTCGGTCACTGCCACGGAACTCGGGAGAATTTTACTAAATTCAAGGCATGGTTTCCAGCCAATCGTTGGACAACCACGTCACATGCATTAGCGCTGTCCAAGGTGGGGACAAGACCACGGCATGGAAAACCTTTAGGCCTTGCAGGCATAAAAAACAGCTTTCTGCAGGAGTCGACGATAGCTGTCTCATTTTGCAGGTTATCGCCGTAATGCATCTGGCCACGTTGATAAATGGCCGCGGAAGCGAGCGGCAGCGACTGGACACTGTGAGGAGCGACACACCTTCAGATTTTCATCGATAAAAAAAGGAAAACTACTTCTGTAGTACGACTTCAATTCGTGAGGGTGGCCCTACATGACTAAAGGCAGCAAATCTAGCAGCAGAAGGCAAATTCGTTCTCAAGGAAGGTTGATTTTGTGAGCAGTCACCGGATAACGCTGATGAAAGGGGCAAAAACTCGGCAAGGATTTTACCATCAAGGAATGCTTTCTAACCTATAATTCTAGCGAGGTTTCCTGGAGAATGAAGCGCAACATGGCTACAAAACCTAAAGTAATGGTCAAATCAAATTTTTCTGGATAAAGCTAAAAATTTTTTCCCTTGGTTGTCAACATAACTATTCATCAGGAGTGGCTGAAATTTCAAACACCTTCTTCGGTCAATACTCTTTTCATAAATATGAAACGGAATTACTTTTGGGTAATTCCAGTGCTTCGAACCCGCTCCCTCGCGGCTCCCCGTTGCGACAGGATAAGTCATGGTCGCTTGTGGCATTGCACAGAATTATGAAAAAAAATCTCTTGTGATAAAACCGTTGGCGTTGTTGATGCCCAAATAGCTAAGAGCAGAAGAGTGAGCTGCATTAACACCCTTAAGCCAACATAACAAGAAAGATTGACATTTATGGGAGGGGACCTTGTCAACAGGCCACTTGCACTGATAAAGAGCCAAAGATGACCAAATCAATTTCAAGTACTTTTCCAGAAAAATACCTACATTACTACAAATTCGGATTTGCAAGAACGACATGTACAGGTAAATTCAGCCATCAAGTTCGGCGCGCCGCAGTACACCAAGGCGCGGCGCGGCCAGGGGCTGACAGGCGACCGGAGTGCCGCGCCGCGACCAAGCGTACTGCCACGTTCACGCTCACGTTAACGCGTTGTCAGTGTATAGTGTAATTACATGCGGACAGTAGTACCGCCCACTTTTCTTGAGAATGTTCTCGCGTGAAAAATCTATGGCTGTTACACTTGCTGCAACCTGCAGCTTTCCGTTAAAACTCGTTAATAACGGACTGCGACGCGATTTGTGACGCATGCATTCCAATCGCACGCACGCAGCATATAGTGGATCATGTAGGGGCAGGAATGAAGTGATGCAGATATGTGTATCAAACTCCTTGAGCCCTGACTCGCTCGCATGCGCCACATCGACCGATCGATGGAGAACAGTGATACCAGTGAATGTGCAGATGCGCAGACAAACACAGCGCCAATGCATCGGCGGTGCGTGCGTGCGAGCGGGTCCGGAACGCTGCAATCTGTGTATATAAAAGTGAAAGTTTGTGTGTTTGTGTGTATGTATGTTTGTACGTTTGTATGTCCCGAATAGAAATCGCGCAGCATCAACCGATTCGGACCAAATTTTGCATGTAGATTCTCCAGGGCCGGCGGAGGTTATAGGCTACCTTGCACCTGAGATTATCGATTGGTTTATCGATTATATCGATCCTATCGACTTTTCGCTATTTTTGCCCAGGGACTGGCGAGAACATGCCTACTAGAGTTTCTCATTACGCTGAACACGAATATGACAACCGTTTTGCGTCAAGTTATCGATTTATTGATTTTGGGCTATTCTTGCCCACGGGGTGGTAAAGACATGTCTACTGGGGTATCTCAATGCGCTGAACACGAATATGACAACCGTTTTGACCGAAATGTCGATTTATCTGTTTTAATGACTTTTCGGCATTCTTGCACACGGCTCGGTGAAAACGTGCCTTCCGGGGTTTCTCGAAACGCTGAACGTGGATGAGGCAAGCATTTTAGACGAATTTATTTACCAGGCAAGCAACTTCAACCCATTTTTGAGGGAGGGGACGGGATGAAGAAGGGTCACTTAAGCTGATCACCAAATGATGAACATTTTGAAAAGATTTTTTGGTTTGGCAAGTGTTGGGATCAACATTAAAAAGCCGGGAGAAATTGAACGCCCGAGCGAAGCCGGGTACACCATCTTATATCTTATATTTGGCTCCTTCCGCGCGTGGGACCAAAACGAAAAGAATAAACAGCTTTGTGGAGAAGTGGCCAGGGCCTCGCAACGCTCGCACGCAGCCATGTGCAAGGGTGTGCGTGTGCACGAGGATTGATGGCGCTTCTTCGACGGGCTAACGATCGAGTTCGAATCCGCTGCGACGAGTTGTTCTGCGCCGATCACGTGCTTGCTGCTATAAACGGCGCAACACATCTGCAAACGCCTCGTTGCCAATACGATGTCAAATGTGGAGGGATTGCTGTGAAAAATGAAAAAAAGAGGACAAAGGAGCTCGAGAAACATGTCAAAATGCTCAGAAAAACAATAATTCGTAATGGCCTGGCTAGGATAGGGTGGTTCAAGAGACAGTTGAGTCGCTGTCGAGACCGGCATGCAGCTGGGTATACATGTTGTCCCTTTTTAACTAAGTCACATGATGTAGAGTGCAATGACAGTGCGTTGTAGTGGCCAAATTCCATGTTTACTTCTCGTAACAGTTCAAAAATGTCTCTTGTACGCTAGACAGACCGGATATGAATCGCACTGAATTTCCAGTAGCCATTATTCGAACAAACAGATATCGAATGGTCGAAAAAGATCAATAAGTTGAGTGATTTGATGCCATAAGCATCAAAATAAATTCAATGCTTACGTAAGGGTTAATATATATGGCGAACAATTTACCTTTATGTAGAATAACTTTAGTCCCTGTGCAAATAGGAACCGGAGAGAGGTGGTTTCAGCCAAGGGGAGCACCCGGGTAGCTTGAATTTCAAGAATGAGGTAATTGTATAATAAAACCAACCCAGTCATACGGTTCTAAAAAGCAAAGTTTTTTTCTGAAAATAATTGAACTTTTTTGAATGAAAAAAGATCACCTGGAAAAAAATAACGATGTAGAGAAGTGAAAATGAGCAGTTGCGAAGTTTCACCTATTCCAAAAAAATAAATTTGAAAAATTTGCGGACACGTTCTCGAAGGGAGTGGGCACCGACTCGTTGCAATACGAAAGGGCTTTTCAATTCCCAAATTTTGCGTTTATGTCTCTACGTGTGTAAAAATAACTTAATTTCCGTTCCAAATATAGCACCATGTGGGAATTAGACAGAAAATTGAAGTTTTTCCGGAACCCTTCTGTAACAAAGGGATGGAAATTGCTAGCGTGCGGATGTTGGCACGGCAGTTACACCTGAAGAAGCAGTAGGGGTTGCAATAAAGTTTTTTTCGGCCAGGAAAAATTCATAGAACGAATCACTTCAAGATTTCCAGAAAAATCACCACAACATGTGAAGGGTGCATTGTTTCTCGAAATAAAAAGGAAATATTCTCAAATTTCTTCAGAAAATCAAATAAAGACTTGCGGAGAAGTTCCAGTTCACAATGTTGCTGAGCGTGCATTCAATTAAAATTTGGAAAGCAAACTGGTTAAACACTATTTCCTGTGGGCGGTCTCCATATTCGGGCTTTGAGATCTTTCTAGATCTTTCAATCTTTCAGACCGAGGAACACAGGCGGGGAGATGTGCCACGAGACAATTAGCTTCGACTGGGGACCACAATGTGTACAGTCGCCCACACAAGAGAAGTGGATTCCCCTTCCTTCTGGCATATAAAAACTTTCTCAGACAAATTGTCGGAAGGACCGCAGCAGAAAGGGATCGTGCTCATGTGGTTAAGAAGCAAGAGACGCAAAGATAAAAAACTCTCTGAAGGACCGCAGCAGAATGTTTTCAGGTGCGGTCCTTCCGAATCTCGCTGGAGTGGTTCGGAAGGACCGCAGCAGAATAGGTTTGTGTGGGGAACGATTCGGAAGGACCGCAGCAGAATGTTTTCTGCTGTTGTTCTCCCGAGTGCCGAAGGATCGCAGCAGAATGCAGGAGAGAGAATGAGCGTTATTATACTCTTCTTATGTACGGAGCTCAATTTTGTTGCGACCAACAAAAATCCAGTGATTTCGAACTTCAGATGGGAAATTGGCTTTATGGTTATATCGAGCCGTAAAGCCAGTGACCCTGAGCGAGGTTGTCACCTTGCCAGTGGGTACCGCTGGGTGGTCGTCCCACGGGAGTGAGCTGGTTGCGTAACGCAGTTCTGCATAACTGGCGCGCACATCCCCGTATCCATTCGGAAGGACAGCAGCAACTATTCGGAAGGACAGCAGCAGCTACTATTCGGAAGGACCGCAGCAGCTACTATTCGGAAGGACCGCAGCAGCTATTCGGAAGAAATGCAGCAGGAAAGCGGAAAGACCGCAGGTCACTTGTCAGTTCGTCAAGTTTCCTGCTGCGGTCCTTCCGAAAAATTGTCTGAGTTACTTCTCGGAGTCTTTTCAGGATGCATCTGAGATAAATGAAAAACTGAATTAGAAGTTTCACATGAAATAGTGTTCACTTCT
Source organism: Ancylostoma caninum (assembly GCA_037903475.1). Classification (NCBI taxonomy): domain Eukaryota; kingdom Metazoa; phylum Nematoda; class Chromadorea; order Rhabditida; family Ancylostomatidae; genus Ancylostoma; species Ancylostoma caninum. Next base: position 65,974 of record JBAJFG010000644.1, read on the forward strand.
TTTTATTTATCTCAGACGCATCCTGAGAGGAGTCCAAAAAGTAATCTTTTTATATGCCAGAAGAAAAAGGAAAGATAATAATTTCAATGGAATAGTGAAAATTAGTGTCTTTCTGCACATATTGAAGAAAATTCAACGGGGGGGGGGGGAGTTGAAGATCGGCCAAAGCTGAGTGTCAAGGCAGAAAGAGTAGTGGCCACCTGGAAATATGTGGGTGCAAAGCGTGAACATATGACAAGAGAGTCATTGGACGTATAACTTGCAGTCATCATCACATCAAGGTAAGAGGAAAATCGCGCAGTGATGTCATGACACATGGTGTCCTTAGATCACGTACCATTTCGCACGATGTTAAGGATTGAAACATCACAAGTGGCAACAGAGACAGTGAACTCTCGATTGTTTCAAAAAGTTGCTTGTGTGTTCACATCTTTGAAAAAAATAGAGAAAACGTTGAATGTTGGGAAATATTTTCAGGGTCATTTTCGTCATAAGCAAGACAGTTTTTCTCAAGGAAAATTTCTTTTGAATTTCCAGACAGATGTGGAAGATACTCCAAATAAACTTACAGCCTCTCTATCCCCCAAGCTAACAGTGAGCAGATGACCCTTTTCCCAGATCCAGGACAATTTCCCTTGTTTTCTGCTGGATCTCCGCGCCGACCAGTTCGCCAAACCTCCGCCATTCCAGCTCTTAACTGATGGGAGGGGCATGAAATGACCTTGTCCGCCGGCTGGTAACGCTTTTTTTTTTCAAAAACTCCGTCGAACGGCAACTCTTCTGTGTACATCAACGCTCATTGAACCACCACACCAGCATTCACACCGGCTCAGCGGGTGGGCCGCCGGTTAATTGATTATTTCATTCAGAGGGGTTACTGTTAAATGAGCTTCGAAGTGTGGATTCCATATGAATGAATGGTTGCAGCTGTGGACACTGCACTGAGCGAGGGGATCGATGGAGGAAAGAATGGCAGAAGCAGATTCGCTACAATATTCTGATCAGGCGCTCAAAAAAAAAAACAACGAAAGAGTGCTGCTACAAAATTTTCAGCTGTGAGGAGGAAATCCTGTGATGAGTCCAAGTCCTTTTTCCGGGTGGCGGTCAAGACGTACGCCGCGACGCGACCGCGCCGCACGCGTATGCGTCTCAAGTTCAGCCTGATCCTTCAAATTCGACGCATTGAATGACATCGGTGGCCACCTCCTCATTGTTTGTTGGCTGCGGTAGCATTTATATGTCCTACTCAAGCTCAGAAAACTTGTACATTTCCCAGCAGAACCGGTGGAACTTTCGATGGCTGCAGCCGCGACGCGTGCATGAATCAACCAATCACAGCTCAGCAGCGTACCTCTTGTCACGCAGCCCTTTTTTTCTCGGCGAAAAAAGCACAGGAGGCAATCGATTTTGCGAGGTCTCGGATTGAAGTCCTTTTTCGTGCCCTTTGTCTTAATGACTACCAGAATAGTGATTGGCGTGTTGGAAAAAAGAAGGGCTCCTCTTCAGGAAGTTTCATACGCTTGAAATTGAGAGTCTCTTAGGATCATTCACAAGAATAAATAAAATACAATGCAAAAAAATATTTATAATTTTCACTAACCGGAGGGGGGCGCAGAAAGTGGGCGGAATTGGGGGCATAGGAAAAAAGTGGGGTTCCTGTTGTTCTGAGTTCTCAAAAGGAAAATGGAAATAGTAGGGGTTTTAGTGTAAATGCTAAATAATTAATAATATTTGAAAAGTAAAAACAAAAATAAGCAGTCAAAAATGAATGTACACAAGGTTTCCATTTTTTTAAAAATAATTTCAAAAATTCGCCCCCTCCCCCTCCACCAGCCACTGTCACTCACACATGTATAAGGCCCTTGAGATGCCAAAGTCCACATAAAGCAGTGCACTCCGAGCAGGGAGGCAGGGCGCGAAAGTATGAGTATCGATCGCCAGCAGCGGCAGACGGGGTGCCGCGCCGCGGCGGAGTGCGTAGCGTTGTGCGGGCCTTGATAGCCAGAGTTTGCTGTATGCATCTACATCGGGGACCGGATTTTCAACGGGGGACAGCTATATGAAATACTTATTTGTTTATTCATTTATTTATCAAATCACTCAGCCAGATAGAGCAATAGGGAAGAGTGAGCGTTACTCCAAGGGGTACTTGGCTAGCGGACAAATTACCACTTCCATGAGCTGAAGACAGAAGATTAGCGATGATTTCAAGAGGTGTGAATCAATAATGTACAAAGAGGCCGAACAAGAGATTAGTGAAAAAAAAAACTGGAAAGTTAAGATTTCTTCTACGTGGTTAACAGATGATGGTCAAAGATATACTGTTGCAACCATTACCAAGAACCAATTGAGTAATCCATCAAGGAACTCATTAGTCTGGACCCGCTCACACGCGCTGCAGCATCCGCGCGTTGGCGCTCTGATTGTCTGCGTCTCCACACTTTACTGATTTCATCATTCTCGTTCTCGATCAATGCTGTGGCACTGCGCAGCGAGCGGGTCCGGTCTATTAGGCACTCCTGTAGACACTACTAATCTTATTCTGTGTTGCTTTGCAATGATAAACGTATGACGTCACCAGATGAGTAATCACAATGTGTTCCTGAAAAAAAGCGAGTGCATTTATCTGCTCAGCTCTCAGACAGGGCGCCATAATGTCAGCAAGATGGCAACAAAACCGACGTCATCAGTGGAATTGCAGTATTTCTGTTGCGGAAAATTAATTGCAATTTACTAAATATTTTTTAAATTGATTTGTTAATTGCTGATATAAATGCAGTAGCTGAGCAATATAGCTCGACTGGCGTTTTTTGTTCATCTAGTTAAATAAACGACATTGTTTGCAACATCCTACGTATGTTCACAAAATGCACGTCAGCGCACTCACATAAATGACGTAATTTTACACCAAACGATGTGTTGCTTTGTGCAGTATGACGCGAGATCTCAAGATAAGCAAATTCTCATAAAAATCGCGCTAGTTTGGGAAGAAAGCTTCTATTTTTTTATCGTAGAGCAAAAAAAAATCGCCGCAGCACGACAATTTTTACGGTCGGTGGCGCGTGGCGTTACGACCACATAGCGTCATTTCCTGTGTAAGCAGGTGTGCAGCCATTTTTACGTCAATCAAGAGCGATCGACGTGTTTACACGTGTTTCTGACAAAGGCGAACGTGTCGACAAGTACACAGTGTTTCGCAGCCGCTTAAAACACGTCGCGCCATCGTCGTCAGCGAATGGAATCGGCCCGCGGCGATGGTTGGGGGGTCCTCGGAGGGGGGGGGGGGGCAGAGACAAAATTCATCGGTACTTGGTAAATGGTCAGTCTCGGGGCAAAATAATTTGCAGGGTGATCATCATATGGAAATGACTGATGGTAGAGCATGATGTACGCTTATATTCGAATTCTTTCGAATATTCGAAAATCTAACAACTTAAAAACAAAAATGTAGCAGCCTTCGAAAATTTGCAGCGTTCAAATGGCCGTATTTTGCAGACTTTCAAACAACTCGAATATAGAAATAGAGAGACTTCAATTTCTCGAATATTTTGTAAGCAGTTGTCGTAAATCATGAATTTTTTGATTATCCAAGGATATTTCTTTGTAAAATACCAATATAGAGCCTATTTCGAAAGGTAATTGAACTTGAACGTCAAACAACGCGCAGCGTTCAAAGGCAGTGGTCCACCTCACATTCGTGGTTGAGATTATGGCAGATTCTACATCTCCTCCACACCCTGAATCCAGCGGTATAGATAAATTGTCTCGAAATAGTCTTTAAACCCGTCTTCCTGAACGGAGTCTGTAACAGATGGCTAACCCGAGTTGAAGTGTGAAGCCGTTGATCTTATCGATTGAACACGTCAAGACTCGTTGGCCGACGCTGCAGCCTTGGCAGGCAGCCAGCACAGCTTGGAGCGATCCGCCTCCGGGCTCCAAAAATGTAGCCATTTCGACCGCTTCAAAAATGGGGCTTCTGTCACTTTTGAGTCTGCTGATGTATATTACTGGGATCAACATGACCAGAAGGCCTAGGATATGTCTTTAACTCCAACAACGGAATGAGGTGGGCCCCTGCCTTTAAGTCAGATCATGATGTTTGCATCTGCACTTCAGCCTGTTTCATTCCAAGAAATATCCTCGAAAGATTCATCAAAAATAGCAAGGATCGAGTATGAATGCCTGAAAACAAGCATTAATACTCTACGTCAGCGTCGCAGCTTAGTCTAATTACGCACGCATGTCCTGTGTGCGTCATCTACCCCAGCCTATTCCTTAAAATGGAACATTTCGCTTGTAGAGGCGCACGTATCGAATAAAGGAGTTTTTCTTCTTGAAAATCATTTCACGCACGTCTTCAAAAATGCACGCCATCAAAACCGTTGCTACTACACTCATACATTTCCAGGAAAACAACCACAGAAGGCATAGGGGCAGTGTTTGGGAGCAATTAATAAATTTTGGCAACTTAATTTCAAAATTATCTACAATAGGCAACGCCAGGTTTTGCTTATGAGTAGGCACACAATTCAACCATGTTCTCTGGTAAGTATTTTATTAGTATTTGAAAAAACCTATTGATTATAGCTGCTGAGCGAACATGACAAACCATGCATTGATATTAAAATTAACCGTATTCAATTTAAGCACCTGCGCTAACAATATGAGGGCAAGGAATTCTGCACAGAACGGGCAGCAGCTTTTGGGTGAGACTCACTGAGGGAATTTGGATTGAAAGAATAACAGGTAACTGGAGGTTGTTTCTCCTCCATCTGTTAGTACTGGACTACACAGAATATTTACTAATCTGTGGAATAGTGTTCACTGCGAACTTGAGGGGTGCACCTGTCCCTCTCGGATACCCTCGCAGCCACGCATTAAAATAGCGTCCTCATCCCCTTCCCCCCACCCCCGGACCTGGATTTTTCATATCGCCGCGAGAGCTTTGATGCATCATTAGGATTATCTGAAGTGAATGTGTATCTGCCCTTGTTGGTGATGGGTGAATTTTGGGGTGGTAATGAGTTTTCAATGGGTAATCTCAGCAATGCATGCAGCCCTAGCGTGTAGTGGATATAGGAACAGACTTAGATTTCATCCAGAACTGTGAAAAAAACTCGAGTCGGAAGAGCTAATTTGTATTGCGCCTCAAAAAAATTCGTTGCCAAACATGCAGAATAAAAACATGCTGGGAAGAAGCAGTTGGCTTTCTCTTACGATTCTATACCGGGAGTTCTCCAAGAATTTCCGGAGAACCTCCACTCTCGGACCTTTCGAAAAATGTGATCATCGCGTTAACCAAACGCATGTGTTCCACGCATACTCACATTTCCTTCTCATTTCCAGGATTTAACAAATGTCAATGCCAATTCAGTTAAAAATTCCACGCAACCAAGAAGATAAAACCTGCACAATTCGTCTAAAGGCGTCCTTTGTTGCTCTCCACTCAGGAATGCACCAAACACCAACATGTTTCGAACTTTTTTCGAACCGACTGCAAATCGTGGAAAAAAATCGCGAAAATCTGTAGAAATTTCAAAAAAAAAGAAAAAAAAAACGAAACGATCGGCGGATTGCTGAAATTACGCGTGAGTTGCGGGGAAATTTGCTAGCTACAGAGTAAATTCTGGTTAAGTCCCGTTTGTTTTCCTACTAGGGGAATTTAGGAGAGAACCAAAAAAGGTCATCGCTTTTATGCAGAAAGAAAGGGTGTGAGCAGAGCGATGTTCACTTGAAGCTGCGCGGAAACTCGTACGATATAGAGATGCTCGTAAGACTTTTCAGTGAAGGATCTCAAGTAGGTGTGTATCCATGTACTCAACTGTGCTAGATAAAGAGATGGTTGAGAATACTTAGCAAAAATACTTCCCAAAGCGAGCACAGGAAAATTTGATGAGTACAGCGACCGCGAAATCCTAGGCGGTAATCCCGGAAGAAGTCTTATGTACGTATTTCCATAACTCTCAGTCTATATCTCAAATATGGTTAACTCTCTATACACAGCTGTACAAGCTATCATGCACAGTTTCAACCGAGCACATCATTACCAGTTACAAAACCATAATTGCGCTAAAAGGAAGCACGCAATCAGCTGGCGAGTTTATGGAAGCCGATAATGCTTGTTATCATGGCATACCGTATGCAATAAGGCCTGTCAATAAGCGGGCGATCTCATGAAGGGGAGCACTTTTAAGCGGTTTAGGATTTTCTTGTTTTTTGTTGCTGTTGGATGCCACGGATAACGTAGGATCAGTATTAGAACAACACAGTACATACAAACGAATATTTTTTGTAGATCTGTGGTTAGCGATCAGAGAATATTACGAGGTTGTTTGTGAAGCGTACGGGGAACACGAAGATGCACAATTGAAGCGAAATCTCGCACAGAACTGTGTGTGTTCTCTTCGGATTCTCGAACGAAGGATTTGTAAAGTTTTCCTGAGATTCTCATCTGTGTAAGTGCTCCAAACACTCAGGAATCAAATTAGAAAGAAAATTCTGCTCAAGCTGTTAAGAGCAACCTTACTGTACGACCTACATATCTTCTGTAGACGAAGAAAGCAAATTTAGAAATTGAGAGTGATCAAGTAAGAAATCTTAGGAGAGGTAACAACCGTGGAAAAAATTACGTAGAACAGCAAAAAAGCCTACCCATCTAGATACAAGATAAGTTGGGGCCGCATGCGTAATTGATGGATAAACTTGCGGGGTGATTTTTGCATAATTGATATTACAATTTGCATAATAACTAATAGTTTGCATATCTGATGTTACCCAGGGTAAACGTGCAAGCACCCCGCAAATTTATCCATCGTTAACATGGATATCAACATGTTTACCCTGGGTAATTTCAATGATGCATCCAGGCCCTGAAAAGATGATACCCCTTCACGTCTGCAAGTGACAGGCTGCAGAACTGAAATTATCCAAAGTAAACGTGTCAACGTATGCTTGCGATATCTATACCCAGGGGTAGTACTCACCTCAGGGTTTACCCGTGGCAATCAGGATTACCTCACAAATTTATAAAGACTTTGCAGGTAATCGTGTTTATCACGGGTTAACTCAATTATGAATGCCACACCAGCTGCAACCCCGGTCCATAGATAATCATATCGATGGGTATGAGATTACCCACCCTTCCCATGATGCATACGGGCGTAGATGTGTAGCAGCAAGACTTGTTTATTTCGAAGTTCTGAAGTTCCGATGGTAACGAGTGGGGCACATTATTTTAATTTTTTTAGCTAGTGCATAACAATAAACATTCTTAATCTAATAGTATTCATGAGAAGTATATAGTGTAATCTAAAGAATCGCAGAAGAAACAGGTAACCGTATGTATGAAGACGAACTAGAAGGGAGGAGGATTGAAGAGGCGTTACGCTTATGACTTTTGACGCACTTAGCATAGTACACAATGTATTTAAAGCAATTTGTAGTGTTGACAGTAGTTATGACGGAATAAAACTCAAATGACTTAAATAAATTTGATTATTAGTTAAGCACTTTATCTGTAAAATTCAAATGTTCAAGAAAGACAAAATCCTAATTGGCTTCTTATCATCCCTCCAGGGTTCCAGTGCTCTCTTTTCCCGAAAATCCTGACTATAGATTTGCTCGAAATCAAACTTTCAAATCAAATGTATCTAGTGCACTATTCGATCCTAACTATACTGTTGACTCCACGTAGTTAGAACCAAACAAAAAAATCTGATATATTAGAAAATGAACATTCGATTCTGAATATCATAAGCAGAGGAAGCGAAACGGTCCTTAAAGTAGCATAGGAAGAGCTGCAGAGCAGTTCTCTTCTCTGAATACTCAAAATCTCAAAATTCTAAGTCTGCCACTGGATTACTGACTGAATAGACTTAATTAATTGGTTTTCGTTCTCTAGTTATGGATCCTACTGTCCTGCGCGTACTGTACTTCTTCCGTCTACGTGATGGTGTGGAACGAATACGGTAACAAGAGGAATTAGTTGTTTGAGTAAGACTGCAAGAACGTCTCGCTGGAGGCCTTGGCAAAATAGACCAGAACCTTGTACCATAATCCATTTATCTCATTGTCTTCAAAATTTCATTCAAGGAGCTAGAAAAGCTACCTTTCCTGGAAGGTTGCTTTATTTTCTTTTATTTGTATATTTATTCAATGTGCGGAACGAAACCGTTACTTTACAATGTAGCCAAAAATTGAAGAGTGAATCAGCAACAATTGAGGAGAAAATAGAAAAATATGCCTTCAGGCTAATTTTATGGACAACAAATACCTCCCCTGAAAAGTGAACACGTCCTCAGCTGTTGCTGATTCACTCTTCAATTTTAAGTAAGTGGGGATGCGACCTGGATAATCCATTAAAAAATTTTCGACATGCCTAGTTGCTTGCTGCCACATTGTGTAATAGTGCTAATATGGCCGCAGCTTGGTAGCTCAAAGGATTAGCTACGAGTGAGTCTGTTCCGATCCAGCCTCAATTACGCATGAATTTAGGTGTAACTGGTAATTGAAACGTTTGCAATAAATCATGAGGGGAGACCTGTAGCAGGAAAATGGAGAGATTGCGAGAAATTTCCACGATCCTCTCGGAAGAATTGCATGAAAGAAAGCGCTCCTCATAGAAAAGCAATCACTTGAGAACACATAGGGGGATTGACGCAAGATGGCTCCGAAAGGGCCGAATACGCGTCGGGGACCAGTGCGGGCGCGGAGCCGCGCGGCGCGGGCCAGTGTGTGTGTGCGGCTTCCAGTCCTGAGAACAAACAGTCTTCAGCGAACTGTTGACATGTGACCAACAAAGAAAGACGCTACGCGAGACGCCGGAGAGTAGAGGAATGTAGAGCGGCGTCGGAAAAAAAAACGCAAGAAAATTCGACGCCGATGAGAACGCGCGGACGAGCAGCACTCCAGCCGCGGGTGCGGCCCAGCGCCAGCGAGCCGCGGGCGCCGGCGCCGATGTTGCAGATCTGGATGCAGAAGGCGCCGCGGCTGCTTCTGCTGCATCCATACAGAGGCGTTTGATCGATCGACGACGACGCAGCACATGAACGGCGCATGTCGGCGTCGGCGGCGAATTCCTTGCCGCTGACGGACGGCCGCCGCCGCCGCCGACGCGACACATTACGATCCTGTTGTAATGCACGCCTGGGCCGCGAAACCGGATGTGTGATATCTGCGAGGCTTCTGGTACGCCGCGCCGACCGACCACATCCACCCCACTGATCTACATCAGCGATCGATTCAGCGTCGAATTACGTGAGGACACCGAACCTGTTCGGCCACGGTTAGCAACTCCCCGGGGCCTAATTCGAAGACGAAATTCGAGAAGAGCGCGCGAATTTCGAGTGCTCCGCAAATCGCCGGCTCCGAGTCGCGGCCGAGCATGGACGTTCGGCCGCAGAGCCATATTTAGACATGTTGGGCAACGCCCAATCCGAGCTATCCCTTGGCGAGTGGGAGTGACTTCTGTCATTTTTCTAGGATTACGAAATGCAGGGTCAAGGCTGGTATTAAGCACGTTAGATTAAATAGTCATCTCGTAGTCTGCCATTCCTATAGTCCGTTCCAAAAACGAGGATGATTGAGTATTTGTGCCTATTATCTGCATTTCTTGACTGCCTCTGCGAATGCGACACTATTTCTCGCGTTCTCTCTTTCTCTAATATCCTCACAAGTACGTTTCCGGGTGAAATACTCTACAATTATGAGGGGGTGTTGATCTCGCAATATTTGTAATTTCTTTCCGAACCTCCTCGATTATTATTTGACTCCTTGATACTCCTAACTATTCAGGACCTGTATGCATCATTGGGGGTTATCCAGGTAAACATGTCGATGCCCGTGTTAATGATAGGTACATTTTCTGTGGTATTTGCACTATTACCCTGGGTAATATCAATAGTGCCTGAGTTCACCGGAAGACCGACTTCTTGTTAGTCAAAAAGCATTTACCAGAATTGTACACCGATAAGGATGAAAATTAAAGGTTCGAAGAAATTGTAGGTCTTACCATTAAAATTACAGAATACCATAAATATCCGCAAAGCTTGCAAATTTCTATTCGCGCTAGCTTTCATAAATGTACCCAGGGTAAACGTGCAAATTCCTTACAAATTTACCCACCGTTAGCAGGGCATCAACATGTTTACCTTGGGTAGTCTAAATGATGCATCCAGGCCTTAATGAGTCTCTGGGGCATATTCTTTATCATAGATGGTGGTAGAACTTCCCCAGCAGTAGTATGATTACTACGGTAAAATTAGGGATAAACTCATAAGTAGTACTCATGACGTAGCCCGTAGACACAGCTGATTGGTGAACACCCCGCATCGACGCCCACAGCGACTATGAGGATGAATTGGGCTTTAACATCAAAGAGATTGTACTTTACGTGCACTACTAAATACATGAAGCGAAAACGAAAAAGAATAACATCGGAACAGCCCTTGTTAGTGACTATGATATCGAAATGAAAAAAAAAGAATTAACGAATGGATGAATCGAAATCAACAATTTGAGACATCTAAGGTAAGCCATCTAAAGGAAGTAAGGAAACAAAACCGTGTCCAGGCCAGCAATTTTCATAGCGGAATTTAAGTCAGCACCCAGGTCAAGACCCTAAATGTGAAGTAGAAGGGACACTCATGGGGAAGTAAAAGGGGAGGTCCCACAAATTCTCCGCCCGCATTGAAGAGTTATTTACTGCTAAGCTCACTAAGAGCAGTGGGAGAGCCGAAACTGTAAGAAAAAAAAGCGATGGCAATGCCACTCGATTAAGGGCTAAGCCGATGTGATAAAAGACAAATAAGAAAGATAAAAAGAAGGAAAAAAAGAAGTGCACTACTATTTTCAGAAACAAGTCTGACAAAGGGCTGGATTCCATTGGCTGTCGTGGAACTTAAGGAACTTGCTGTATTTATTGAATTTCCTAAAAATCGGGGATCTCGCTCAAATTTCAATCAAAGTTTGGGAAAATTCAGAAGAGTTTTCATAATCCTCATGTCGCTCCTCAGCATATGTAATTTTCCAACCAAATGAGCTGCTCTGGTGATTCTGGCAGTTAATCACGTAAAGCCCGGAAAATATCCGGGGGTCGTATGCATAATTGAGATTACCCAGAGGCCATCAATGCACGTACATTACATTGGGTGCACGCATTAACAACACACAGATTTACCAACCCTTAAGACTGGCGTCAACACGTTTACCTTCGGTAACCTCAATTGTGCATTTATGCCATGGGCAACCGTGTTAACATCTCACAAATTTACCTGTCGTTAACGTTTACCTTTAGTAATCCAAGTGATAAGAGCCGGTACGGGTGAAGTGTTCATTTTCGGAACGACATGAAAATCTGGTTTGAGCTTCGGATGTGTCTGCGTTTCACACAGAATGATAGCTGAAGAGAAACCGGAGAACTAAAGAATGCTAGAGAGTATGTGGTATTAGAGGGGGGAGGCAAAAATGCATGCAGTACGTACAAATTCTCAACTGCCCCTGCCCTGCTTTTGTAACAGCATATAAATTGGGTAGTTTTTTTTTGAATTTCGGATAAAAATATTATATTTAAATTCCAAATTCGGTTCTTTTCCTGTCTCATTCCTCTTGTTTTCTTTAGAAAGTTAGGTAATAGGACCATGAGAGTACGTGCATCATGAAAGCCTAGAATTCAAACTTCTACAATATTTCTAAAGGCGTGAATTACCCAAAACATCATGATAGGAAGCATATTTGCAGCATCTATCTGAAGTAAACAAAAAAATTTTTTTAGGGCACGGATAGAAATTCAAAGGTCGGGTGGAGATATCCTGTTGAAATCTGAAATTATCTAGCTTTTTGGAACCGATGTCTCCGTTTTACGTTTGAGAATTCCATAGTTTTTTCTCTTATGGACGTTCCTACTTGTATGGATTTTCTATTTCTCTTTTTGTTTATGGACATTTATAAAGTTTTGCCTTCTCCAAGAGCAGTAAACCTATATCTATGCCTATCCATACCCATACCGCCAATTTTTTTTTGCCTTCTCATCAATTCCCATCATTTCCAGCAACTGCATCACATCTCGCGTTACCTACCACCACACAACAGCCGGCACCTCGTGCACTTCATGAACGTTTCACATTAGCCGTAGGACGAACAGCGCTGAAAAAGTGCAGCAGCGAAGAAAGGCGAGCGAAAGTGTGACCAAGTGTTCTGGTTTGAGGTTTGCGACCAGCCCTCCACACATTTTCTTATACTGCAAGCATACAAATTCGTGGAGTGCGGCCGAAGTACTAGTCTTCGTTCATTTTGCTGCGTCTCCACAGCCATCACGGCCACCGTCGCGCCAGACCAGAACTTATAAGAACATTGCTCCAGTTTGAGGAGAGCTATGCGGACAGTAGAAGGTAAACAGCCGGACGGTGACGCATCAGACTTTGCTTGGACATTTTGGGAATGTATTTAGGGTGAGCCTCCTTTTCCTGTATGGAAACTGAAGAAAAGAGCTGTGGAACCAGACTAGATGAGAAGAATGATCAATCCAAGGAATTTCAGGGAGAGCCGTCACAATTTTCTACCAAAATATAAGGCATTTTGCACCTCAAATTTAAGTCTGTGGGTACAACCTGACATCTAGCTGATGACTCGCTGCCGTAGTAGTTCGCGACAGCATCATTCAAAAGTAATTGTAACACATATTCCGGACACTCAAGCGGCCGTGACGCTAGCCGCGTCGCATCAGCAGTATTTCGGCAAGAGAACAGTGCGAGAAAAAAAAACTAAAAAGTGAAGTTCTCAAGCCAGATTTCTCCTCTATGGTAAAGAGATGACCGTATGGGTAAAAAAATATACCGTTGCAACTATCACTCTATCATTAAGAGCCAGTGGAGTTATCAATCGAGAAATTCAGTAGCCGGGGCCCGCTCACATGCCATGGCAGCCGCGTGTCGGGTCTCTGACTACCTGCGCATCCACACATTTCATTGATATCAACGTTCTCGTTCTCAATCGATACTGTGACGTGGTGCGGCGAGCGGATCAAGCCCACTGGATTGTGCTTCGAGGTACTTAAATGCATGAGTTTTATTAACCTGTTCATTTACTTATTGGGATGGAGGCGTCCCCAGCAGAAGTATTCAGATCTAAGATGAGATGATATGGGTGAACAACTTGCAAAGATACTTATGAGTAACTGGAACGATGAAGATAAGATTTTCTACCTAAGCTCCTTCAAAAAGATGTAATTTTTTACATAATGATAGGAAGCAGGAGATACAGACAAAAGCTTTTCCAGCGGTATATTTGATGTAATATTCAGTTTTTGGACAACCAGGAATGGTTGGCGTATTGAATAAGTGAATGAATAAAAATTAATTGATCATTAGCCGTCATTGTACCGTGTTCAAGTGCATATAATGAGCATGTCTGTAGAACTGTTATTTTTTTCCGTGGAAACACGTACGCAGTATATTTTCTCGAAAGAAATCTGGAAAATAGTGAGTTTCTTTATGGAGTCAATTTTTAAAATGTGTTCCTTTCAAAGACGAGGAGTTCCACTAAGTGTGAGAGAACGATTTCGTAGAGATCAGTGCGACCCTTCGTTATTTTGAAATGATTGGCAGATAATCTGATTGTTAGTGGTGCAGTGATCTCATGGATGTTTAATTCTTGAAGATCATAGTTCGGGTGCATCATAGGCAGGGTGGGTAATCTTATTTCCGTGGGTACCCATGGGTGTATGGGCCTGGATACATAATTGAGACTCTCCGGGGTAAACCAGTTCGCGCCCGTGTTAACAATAGGTAAATTTGTATGTTATTAACGTCTACGTACGCTGGGTAATCCTAATGATGCCTACCGTCCATGAAAAATGAAATGTATGGGTAAGCACATTCATGAGTGCGAGGTAAAGGGTAAATTTGAGTAAATTTACAACTCGTAGCCATGGTGTTACACCAGCTTATGTATTTATTTATTTGCGCATACGTTTATCTTCTGCATGAAATCTGTCATATACTCATATATGACAGATTTACTCATATATGGTCATACTTCTGGTTTATTTCGTTCATTTTCTACTTTGGTTCGTTTCATTTTTCCTTTCTTCTTACACTATCTTCGCCAACAACATGATCAGGCCCGGTTCGAAGTTTCTTAGTCTCCCTGGATTTCCTAAAGCGTTTTGACAGCTGTCAGGTGCAGAAATTTCAATGCTCATCATAAATCTCATTAGGAGAAGGATCGTAAAACCAGATGAAAAATATCCAATGGCCATGAGCGCTCACCGTGCAAAATGCGTTCGGTCTGGAATGTGTCAAGAAGTTGTGCTTAAAAAACATTTGAAACTTTGGAAAGTAATCTAAAAATTGCAATATACGGCCATAAAACTTGGTTGAAGAAGCACACTCAATAGAGAGACATCGTTAGAGATGATATGATGGCTTTGCTAAAAATGAGGGGAGAAATCATACAAATAATGTCACTAATACATACATATGTATAACTGATTTTATTTGGGCTACTATACTTCTTCCGAGGATTTTGCGGAAAACCCATCATCAATTTGCGGTAGTGGAAACGTCCGAGTTCCGATCCAAAAAATCCACGCTGATATTAGGTTGCTGCGCAATCACCAGGCGTTTTTTCTCCTCGGAAAGTTTGGCAAATCATCGAACTCTTAGGCAAACGCATCTAAAATTAGTGTATTGTTTGGATCGGTTTTTTTCTTGTTTCCATGACAGCAGAACTTTGTTATTTCGATGACAGCAAACTGGAAATGAACTTCTTGCAAATCATTATCCTCAGAAGAACTCTAGCAGCCAAAATCAAATAACTAGTAGAGCTAATGTGGAGTACATCCGCTAAATTTCCACAGTTTACAGTGCGTTTAACTGTCAAGTAACAGTAAATTAGAAATTGCGAAGTCATATAGCTCTGAAACGGAACCCGTTGTCAAAACTCTATAGCCGAATTTTTCTGGATTTGTTGTCCGAGCTCGCGTTTTTTTTTCTGGATTTGTTGTCTAAGCTCGCGTTGTGGTAAAGGTTATGGACTCCATAGCTGCTGCCCAAAAAAATAGCTGAGAAAGCGCTGTGACCGCTTCATAATCCATGTATCCTCAAAATGGTGGAGTATGGCAGAACTAATGCAGGTGAATGTATTACATGTCTATTTATGGAGCATATAAATACTAAGAGTATTTCTAAGGTGAAAACATAAGCAGAGGACCAGTTACAGCGGTAAAAAACGCCAGGTAGTTATGCACCAACCTGACGGTAAAGAAGTTCAGGAATGAATCACTGCCTGGATGCATTATTGAGATTTCCCTGAGTAAATGTGTTTAAGCTCGCGCTGACCATGGGTAAGTTTTTGTGGTGTCAACATGTTTACCCTGGGTTATTCCAATGATACAACCCCCACCCTCTAAAAATAAAGAATTCTGGGCCAGAATCCATGCAATGTTTACCATGTGAACCAACGATGGTGGATACTACGGAGAGACTATGTAAAATCAGGAGACACAGAATGTGAAAGTATGCTTAGGCTTCATACCCTGGTTGCATCATTGAGGTTACCTATGGTAAACATGTAGACCTACCCAAACTTACTCATTGTCTGGAATCCATCAACATGTTTGCTTATAAATGACGTCACTTATACCCAGCTGCTACCCATGGGTAATCAGACCAGCGGGCATGAGATTACCCATTCTTTCGATGATGCATCTGGGCTCTGGTTTCAGCTGGTCGTGAATCGTAGCCCTGCCCGGAAATGAAAATGAGCCTTGGGAGTTCAATTCCCTCGTCAATTCAAAAACTAAAACAGTTTCGAACTTCTGAATTATTGTGACTTATTGTTGTTTTGTTACTGTGCAGTAACTAGGCAATTACTTGTGTGACGTGATGAAATTTCATAATTTAACGGTAATTGTTAAGTGAACGTACGTGATTACTTAAACAATATTATTTCGAAATGTCCGGCAGTGAAGTGAAGTACGTCACGGCAACAAATCCTGGAATGGGGTGTCGTGCGCTGATCCAGAAAAACGCCCCAATATGGCGTAAGCTCTTTGGGGCTAATGCATTTGCGTATGAACGGCGCCATTCGGAAATAATGGGCTCCTGACGCCTCAATCTGCACCTGATAAGGTCAGGAAAAAAGAAAAGAAGGAACCAGAAGTGTTTTCCATGCATTTTCTGGATAATTAGAACACATACCGGCGTCAGCTATCAGCTGATAACTTGACAACTGCCGCGTTCTCCCGCGGCTCTATCAGAAGCTGCAGGCAGCAGCGCCGTTATCTCTGGAGCCGGGCCTATTTCTGGAATGGGCACTGATGCTTGCCGTTAGCGGGGTTATGGACGAGCGATTGGGGAGGGGGGGGGGGGAATTCTGGATGGCTGGGCGCGCGCGTTCCTTAATAGATGCGGAGAACAGATACGAGGAACGATGATCCGCTAATCATACGAAACACATCCATAAATTGTTCGCAGCCGACGAAAACGGGAGGGGGGGGGGGTTCGGAACAGGATCTCCTCCTGAGAACGTCGTGACCGCCATATATGATATGCGGGGCACCAGTGAGATCAGCCTGAGTAAGCCGATAGAGAACGATTCGAGGGTGGGCGACAGCTGAGCTGGGAAAGAGAGGGAAAGCTGGAGTGAATTCCACACTCTTCCGGACATTTCAGACAAATTTAGTTCCAGGAACCTTTCAGGAACTTGTTTCGAGAAGCAATGAACTACGATATTTCTAGTCGACCTTTATCATCAGGTAAACTACGTTGCTGAAAAAAAAATACTGCATGTTATTACTGAATCAGTAGTGGAATAATTTTGAGAAAAAAAATGTATTTCATAATGATTATTTCAAATCGTTCCAAAGCTTGCGTCACTCTGGCTGACGAAAGTTTTTCCACTGTTTGGTTTATTTTGTCTTCTCTTTATTTGTGAATTATACGCAGCACCGAATAAAAATCGAATAAAAGTAAATTAAAATAAAAATGAATTATTCATTCGTGACTGGATCCGAAGAATCCCAAGGTTTTAGGAGTAAACAAGTTGATGGTTACCAGGTAAAGTGTGAATTTGGGTACGTCAACATGTTCACTATGAAAAATCTCAGTTATGCATCTGAGTGTAAACCTAGTGATGTCCATTGGTTTACCCAATGCTTGCCATTCATTGAGAATAAGCAATTGTCTCTGAGTAAAATGTGAGGAACGTCATGCCTGACGATGTTTGAGTGGCAAACGATACATCGTAGTGTCTCTCAGCTCAAAAACGAGGGCTGTGATGTTTCGTCAACTTGCTCTATGATGTGAATGTCATACTATGTATGACTGAATAAACTATGGATATGCTGACGAATGACTGAGAACAATGAAGATAAATTAATTCTTCCTTTTGAAGCAATGGAACATTCTCTCATAGTATGAGGAATTAGTAACATTACCGGTAAATATTAATGACAGATAATAGGAATCAATCAAGCGATGTGCTCAGAATTACGGCCTGTACGGTATACCATAGAATGCTGAGTAAAATGCGAAAGAAAGAAGAAAAAATATTGAACATCACGCTAGATGTAAGCGTCACACGACCTTGTGACTTGAGATTAGAGGAGGTGTCAGGTCCTGTTTATATTGCCTAAATTTGAACTTGTTGCCCGTATGAATGAAGATGTGCCATTTTTCATTTCATCTGGAAACAAGAAAACAGCACCCACTCTATGCTGCTTTTCTTTCTTTCTACAGAAAAACTGCTGTTACGATCAGGGCATAAATGGAAATTCTGCAAGAAGACATGTTACGCTTCTTTCTTCCGTCAGAAGCAGTTCTTGTTCTTGTTCAGGAGTTCACCCTCTACTGGATATTTCCCCTGTTCACTCACTGCTTATTCACTTATTAAGCCAAAATTGTCAAACACATACACATTTCGGAAAAGAATGAGATGAAACTACATATGTAAGCCCGATGAAGATGTAAACTAATGGAGGTTAGCCGTAGGTTGAATGTGGAGCCCAGAGGGTGTCTCCTGGTTAAATATGACTTCCGAAACTAATTCCACCATGAAATCTATGAAAAAACTAGATTAGACCTAATGTTTAGTGATTTCTTCAGTCATGCACGCAAGATAGACCATTGAGCAAAAATGCATTATCTATTAATGTATTCTTAGGGCGAAGACTCGTAACATCATATTTACGTGGTGGAGATTGATGAGAAGAAAATTTGTGCAGAAGTTCGTAGCAGAGTAATTCACAAACACTTGGTCGTGTTAATAATGCTGGAATCCGCTCTCTAGTGCTTCAAGGTGCTGTGAAGACATAGAAGCGAGAGATAAAATTGAAAATCACTCGAAAAATGACACTGAGGTACTGAAAAGAAGAAATGGAATGAAGCATAGCAAGTTGGAAACCTTTCCGCTGGATGCAGAATCAGAAAATTCGAATTGAAGCGGAAGAAAATCCACAACAAAACTGGCATGCCGCAAACCAGGAAGCTGAGGATTTGTGGATGAATGCTTTGAAACGCATGTGCAATCAAAGCTAAGCCTCTGGCCAAATAAAGCTTAATTTAAAACCACCAATCTATACTAAGATTCAGTGATTGCGGGAGCGTTTGGTAGTTCCGAAGGGAGGTTCTTTTGATGGAGCACGCAACTGCAAAGAAAAAGCTGTTAGGTTAGCCAGATCCGAAGAAGAATTTATGGAAGACTCCTAGAATAGAAGTGCGGCTCCTTTATCAACACAGAAAACTACAAAGCACAGTACGAAAGCTGGATTGCTCAAGACATCCGATGCGGGGATAATGGGAAATTCTCCAAAGAGCTACACATCCTACACATTAGTGTGAATGAAGCAGCTCAACGCCTCATTGGGCGTCCTTACTGTAAAAGCTGTCAACGGTAGCGCAAAACAAGCATGATCCGGGATTAAGCTGCTATTCACCAATGTGTTTCAGTCTCTTAGGGGTTTCAGCGCTGGCAATCAGCTATTAAACACAACAGATACCAGGCTGTACCACCAGAAAAACAGGGCCCTCCGAAAATCCTGGAAGCTTTTTGGGCACCATTACGTGTACATTTTTGAAGGGATGCGTTACTTCCTTGTATTTGCAGGTATTTGTTATCAGCACAGCCTGTGCAAGAGGAAGTATTTTGTATTTGATTTGGAGCACAGAATCAGCTGCAAGATAAGACAACACTTTGATAATCCGTATTATCCAGGATTGTTCTCCTCAGTCAAGATAAATACTTCCTTGCAAATTCATAGCAGTATCGCGCCAATACCTGGTCTTGAATGCGTTGGTGAGATTAACCAGGATAAACATTTTGGGGCCAGTGCTAACGATGGGTACGTTTGTGCGGCGTAAACGCGTCGGCCTTGGGTAACTTCAATGATGCGCACGGCCGCTGGATACTGCAGGGCTTTAGGGCGTGTTATTAATACCATATAGAATCAAGAAGAAGCCGTTGCACATTTTTGAATTGAAGAAATTTAATTTCACAGTTTTCCATTTCTAGTGATCATAGCTAGCATATCAAGATTATCCCTTCAAGTGGCATCCAGCACTATTTTTACCCATATTTGCCCATATTCCATTTGTTTACCCATATTTGTCTCCACTTCTGAGAAGAAAAAAATTGAGCGGTATCAGTGCGCTTTCGACCAGATTTCGCTTAATTTTTCCTCTGAAATATTTCCCAAATTTAGTTTGAAAAATATACTTCCCAGAAAATCATATAAATCTCCAGAGAAAAGCGCAATCTGCTTGAATTTTCCCACCTGAATCAGCTGTCGCCCGTGGGTAGTCATACCCATGTGTATGAAATCACCCACCATACAAATGATGCATCCGGGCTGTGAATGGATCGGAAGTAAATCAGGGAAACTATTTAATATAGCAATTTTAGGAGGAACTTTATAATCAGAGTGTCTATACATTTTTAATTAAATTAAATTTGTAGCTTTTATTTGGTCTTAAGCATAGTTCTCACTTCAGCACAGTCCATAATTTACTTAATTCCTACGTCTAAGACGGAAGCAAAACCCTACACGTACGTACACAGCATTCTGAAGAGGAATAAGGCTCTCGGAAAAGAGACAGCCAGTAGAATACGCTAACAGGAGATATAGTGCATTTGTGCAAAAACATGAGGTGTTGTAGTGAATGTAATTTCCAGAATCTAGACAAGTTTCCTGTAATATGACTACCTTCACTACAATCATAATCCAAAAAATTGATATTCATGGAATTGCTGTCTGGCTATTTCCAGGCTGTGATTAGTCAGATGTCTATGTTGAAAAGTGCAGTAGATAATATAGAGGGGTGTGCGGCCAGCGCAGCTTCGGAACTGAGGAGAGAGGCCATAATTGACGGCCTCGCAGCCGGCCGTGAAAAACAACGGCAGAGCTGGCATTTCTCAACAGAAGCTTCACGTGTTCTGCATTCCGGCTGAGGATTAGGTAGCCTGAGAGGCCGCGGAGTACATGAGAGGAATGCTTCTATCAGAGGCATTTCTTCACAAGTTCCAAGTCTACTGCCGTCATTATTGGTGGGAATCAAGCCGTCAAGCCGTAAGGTGTGCGTAGCTTCAAGCCATTCTCCGCTAAGGGTATATTTTTTATTAATTAATTAATTAACACACCAACCTTACATGATGCTCTAAAAAACTCTATAGTACATAAAATGTACTTTAGGAATAGAATAGTTCTTGCAGACAGCTTCCTATCGTTATGAAGGAAATTAATTTTTCGAGCTAAGACAAAAAGTCTCAGTAAAATCCTCTTTGAGCGTATGAAAAATTCGATATTCAGGGTGAGATTCTTGCATCATAATGACTGAATTTCAAACTCATATATGCTCAAAAATTAAGATGTGATTTGGCAGCTGGTCATTAGATAGAGTTTGGAGCCCTTAGATTCTGTGATCCTCCAATATATAGTGAAAAAGGAGGTTCCTATTTTACGTTCTGTTTGTTTGTCTGTTCGTTTTTTTTTGTTTCACAATAGCTGCTTGTGTAATAAATATTAATAATGGTAATGATGAGGTGGATATAAATAGGAGGAAAAGTACAAAAACTTCTTGAAAGACAAAATTAACGACAGGAGCGACTGGTCCTGAATAGGTGGTGCGGTCACAGCGAGAACATAAATAAGACTAAGGTATCATACATCAGCAACACTTTAGACAATTTCAGCGCAAGTTCTCTTTTTGTAACTGTGTGTTGATTTGCAATGAATCACCATACTGCAGAGAACATGTAGAGATTCCAAGGCATTCCAATATTGCAACAAGCTCCACCATGTGAAAGGGCTTGATCCATAAAGGGGTCCCGTAGACTTGAAGCGGAATCCATGGCTCGGCTTGGCAAGGTTCTAATCAGTGTGGAAGAGTACTCCTAGCAAAACAGGTATGTTTTGCTCCCGAGCAACTCGATTCAGGCAGCATTGGCTGGGTATGGAAAAAATATCGAATTCTTCCATGGGAACTCATCCAGTTCTGGTGAGCGAGCAGCTTACTACAATGCTGGGAAAGCCTCCAGAATCCGAATGGTTCCCGATACTTATTTATCACATGATATCACCCACAAATATTATAGTTATCATTTCAACACTCTTCACTTTTCGTTCCAAACCTTAAGGTCTCACATCAGTCCGAACGACACACCTCTTTACTTTTCGCACCATTGTGTGACACGGAGCGTGAAGAGATATACAATATTAGAGGAACCATCCGACTGCTCTTGCAATTAAAAATGAATAATCTTTGATGCAGGCAAGATGGCAGTATGTATTAGGTTGTTGCAAAATCGATGTCGGATTTTCGAACCTCGAACTTTCGACTAGTACGCTGGAAAGGAAACTGATGTTTCAGTTTTGCATTTAGTATTTATTTGAGAGTTTATTTCTACCTCTTTCTACCCTTCATTTCCATCCGGACCTATCCACTTTTACTGGCTATCTGGTGGGTGAGTCGAAGTGGAGTCGTTAGCAAAAATTCGTCTCAAACTATATCATGGATACGAACTCGGTAACAACGCAACAGCAAGGAAAGGGAATATCTTACTCTATATAAAGCGCAGACCCCCCCCATCGCCACGCGAGGGATGACAGGTCACGCTGTCATTGATCCACCCGCTTCGCCCCACCTCTTTTGCCCGCCGCCACGGGCTCAATTGCGAAAATTGACACGCCCACTGACACGCCCATGTACATGTATGTGTACAACATGGAAATCGTCAATTAGGACATCTAATTTGCAACGAAAACGGAATATCTTGGATCTTTAAAGCAGAATGGGAGAACCACTGATGAAGCGAGTGTGATTTCGCAATCAGAGCCGTGAATCATCCAAATACAGCAGAGTTGTACGGAAATTTTCGCTGCACTCATTGTAAAGCATTAATTAGTAATAGCAATTAGAAATTAACGGTCAGGGGAACAAATGGTGCACTCCATGAGCTTAATATTGTGCTTTCAAAATAGGAATAGAACGTTTACGCAGTTTATTCCTGTTAAAAGCTAATTGTGCCCGAACCATAACAATTTCGACTTTCAGCGCTATCCCAAATGAAAACGACTTGACCACGTGAAGACCTGTGTTGCTACTCATATAAAGGACCATGTAGAAGCTCTTTATATTGAACATAATAAGAGTTAACCTCCAAACCGTTTAGGAGCTACGCAGCTTCGCAGAAAATCACTGTCATCCGCGAAGCGCGGCGAAGCTGCGCTTCGTGTGGATGACAGTGATTTTCTCGGAGTTTACCTAGCCCGGAGGTAACGTGGCACACGGGTCCGAGTCAGAGCGCCGCGAAGCGGCGCTCTGGCTCGGGGTAGTTTTTTTTTCAGAGTTTACCTAGCCCGGAGGTAACGTGGCACACGGGTCCGAGTCAGAGCGCCGCGAAGCGGCGCTCTGGCTCGGGGTAGTTTTTTTTTTCAGAGTTTACCTAGCCCGGAGGTAACGTGGCACACGGGTCCGAGTCAGAGCGCCGCGAAGCGGCGCTCTGGCTCGGGGTAGTTTTTTTTTCAGAGTTTACCTAGCCCGGAGGTAACGTGGCACACGGGTCCGAGTCAGAGCGCCGCGAAGCGGCGCTCTGGCTCGGGGTAGTTTTTTTTTCAGAGTTTACCTAGCCCGGAGGTAACGTGGCACACGGGTCCGAGTCAGAGCGCCGCGAAGCGGCGCTCTGGCTCGGGGTAGTTTTTTTTCAGAGTTTACCTAGCCCGGAGGTAACGTGGCACACGGGTCCGAGTCAGAGCGCCGCGAAGCGGCGCTCTGGCTCGGGGTAGTTTTTTTTTTCAGAGTTTACCTAGCCCGGAGGTAACGTGGCACACGGGTCCGAGTCAGAGCGCCGCGAAGCGGCGCTCTGGCTCGGGGTAGTTTTTTTTCAGAGTTTACCTAGCCCGGAGGTAACGTGGCACACGGGTCCGAGTCAGAGCGCCGCGAAGCGGCGCTCTGGCTCGGGGTAGTTTTTTTTCAGAGTTTACCTAGCCCGGAGGTAACGTGGCACACGGGTCCGAGTCAGAGCGCCGCGAAGCGGCGCTCTGGCTCGGGGTAGTTTTTTTTCAGAGTTTACCTAGCCCGGAGGTAACGTGGCACACGGGTCCGAGTCAGAGCGCCGCGAAGCGGCGCTCTGGCTCGGGGTTCCAGAGTTTTTTTTCAGAGTTTACCTAGCCCGGAGGTAACGTGGCACACGGGTCCGAGTCAGAGCGCCGCGAAGCGGCGTTCTGGCTCGGGCTTTTTTTTCAGAGTTTACCTAGCCCGGAGGTAACGTGGCACAAGGGCCCGAGTCAGAGCGCCGCGAAGCGGCGCTCTGGCTCGGGGACGTTTTTCAGAGTTTACCTAGCCCGGAGGTAACGTGGCACACGGGTCCGAGTCAGAGCGCCGCGAAGCGGCGCTCTGGCTCGGGGTTCTTTTTTTTCAGAGTTTACCTAGCCCGGAGGTAACGTGGCACACGGGTCCGAGTCAGAGCGCCGCGAAGCGGCGCTCTGGCTCGGGGTCATTTTTGCAGAGTTTACCTAGCCCGGAAGTAACGTGGCACACGGGTCCGAGTCAGAGCGCCGCGAAGCGGCGCTCTGGCTCGGGGTAGTTTTTTTTCAGAGTTTACCTAGCCCGGAGGTAACGTGGCACACGGGTCCGAGTCAGAGCGCCGCGAAGCGGCGCTCTGGCTCGGGGTAGTTTTTTTTTCAGAGTTTACCTAGCCCGGAGGTAACGTGGCACACGGGTCCGAGTCAGAGCGCCGCGAAGCGGCGCTCTGGCTCGGGGTAGTTTTTTTTTCAGAGTTTACCTAGCCCGGAGGTAACGTGGCACACGGGTCCGAGTCAGAGCGCCGCGAAGCGGCGCTCTGGCTCGGGGTATTTTTTTCAGAGTTTACCTAGCCCGGAGGTAACGTGGCACACGGGTCCGAGTCAGAGCGCCGCGAAGCGGCGCTCTGGCTCGGGTAGTTTTTTTTCAGAGTTTACCTAGCCCGGAGGTAACGTGGCACACGGGTCCGAGTCAGAGCGCCGCGAAGCGGCGCTCTGGCTCGGGGTTCTTTTTTTTCAGAGTTTACCTAGCCCGGAGGTAACGTGGCACACGGGTCCGAGTCAGAGCGCCGCGAAGCGGCGCTCTGGCTCGGGGTTTTTTTTTTCAGAGTTTACCTAGCCCGGAGGTAACGTGGCACACGGGTCCGAGTCAGAGCGCCGCGAAGCGGCGCTCTGGCTCGGGGTTTTTTTTTCAGAGTTTACCTAGCCCGGAGGTAACGTGGCACACGGGTCCGAGTCAGAGCGCCGCGAAGCGGCGCTCTGGCTCGGGGTTTTTTTTTCAGAGTTTACCTAGCCCGGAGGTAACGTAACGTGGCACACGGGTCCGAGTCAGAGCGCCGCGAAGCGGCGCTCTGGCTCGGGGTAGTTTTTTTTCAGAGTTTACCTAGCCCGGAGGTAACGTGGCACACGGGTCCGAGTCAGAGCGCCGCGAAGCGGCGCTCTGGCTCGGGGTAGTTTTTTTTCAGAGTTTACCTAGCCCGGAGGTAACGTGGCACACGGGTCCGAGTCAGAGCGCCGCGAAGCGGCGCTCTGGCTCGGGGTAGTTTTTTTTCAGAGTTTACCTAGCCCGGAGGTAACGTGGCACACGGGTCCGAGTCAGAGCGCCGCGAAGCGGCGCTCTGGCTCGGGGTAGTTTTTTTTCAGAGTTTACCTAGCCCGGAGGTAACGTGGCACACGGGTCCGAGTCAGAGCGCCGCGAAGCGGCGCTCTGGCTCGGGGTAGTTTTTTTTCAGAGTTTACCTAGCCCGGAGGTAACGTGGCACACGGGTCCGAGTCAGAGCGCCGCGAAAGTTTTTTTTCAGAGCGCTAACGTGGCACACGGGGTCAGAGCGCCGCGAAGCGGCGCTAGTTTTTTTTCAGAGTTTACCTAGCCCGGAGGTAACGTGGCACACGGGTCCGAGTCAGAGCGCCGCGAAGCGGCGCTCTGGCTCGGGGTTTTTTTTCAGAGTTTACCTAGCCCGGAGGTAACGTGGCACACGGGTCCGAGTCAGAGCGCCGCGAAGCGGCGCTCTGGCTCGGGGTAGTTTTTTTTCAGAGTTTACCTAGCCCGGAGGTAACGTGGCACACGGGTCCGAGTCAGAGCGCCGCGAAGCGGCGCTCTGGCTCGGTTATGATCATATGCGGGAAGAAATGTCAAATAAAATCGTAGCTCAATGCTGGTCCAAGTCATTCAGTTTTGGAGATACGTGTCTCAGAGTTATGGACTAAAATTCAATGACGTCAACGTCGTTCTG
Source organism: Ancylostoma caninum (assembly GCA_037903475.1). Lineage (NCBI taxonomy): Eukaryota > Metazoa > Nematoda > Chromadorea > Rhabditida > Ancylostomatidae > Ancylostoma > Ancylostoma caninum. The sequence goes on from JBAJFG010000644.1 coordinate 91,717, forward strand.
GAAGCACTGGTGGAAGCTATCATCAGATGATGTGTTCAGTAAGGTAGTTGTAAAGCTTATTATTTTTGCATTTTTGGCGCTGTGGAAGGGATAGGCACGGTGAAAAAACTGAGCAATTGAATTCTCCTAGTTATCCTCTGAGTGTTGTACGACAGCATAAGACCACACTTTGCACTCCAGACGATCCTGAAGAAGAAGCAAGCGGAAATCGAGACTCGCCCTCATATACGTATCTTAGTCTTATATCTTATTATCTTATATATCTTATTATTTTCTTACAGATGACCACAAATTCGGGTGGTTGGATCCGTCTCTGAGAGCAGGAGTAGGCCATGAAAATACCTGAGCTCAAAACGCTTCTGCAGATTTTGCTGGCTCCAAAATGCTTGGCTCCAAATCCAATGGAACCCAAATTCAGCTGAAAGATGGCGAAGATGTGCTGATTCAAACGACACCTTAATCTGAGAAAAAGCATGAGTTTTGGCTGAGTTACGACAATTAAAATTCAACTGTCAAAATCCTACATCGGTTTCATAACAACCTAATACAATTGGGAGTTGTTGGAAGTCTTGCATTTTCATTTGATAGTGTTTTACAGCATTGATTCAAGATATTTTCGGAAATTTTCAGAAAAAAGCTACAGAAAGTGGACGTAAATCGTAGACTGGCCAATAATTCTCAATGTAAACTTATGCTGCTTCTGTTGAGGACCACTACAAGTTGCTGAAAAACAGGAATTCAAAGTTGTTGCGGTTCTAATCCGGATGATGTACTTTAATTATTCTTGAAATGGCATAGCTCTCAGATTAGCAGTGACCGCGGATGACTCTTATACACACTATCCTCCTAATTCGACCTCAACGCTCAAAGCTCAGCAATTGCTAAATTTTATTTCACTTCCTTCAATGCAAAATCTCATGCAAAAGCCGAATGGGTCTCCTGAAAGGACTGTTCGCAGCACCTCATGCTTGAATATGGGCGACATAATTACGTTAACGTCACACCATTAATATACGTAAGCGTAGGAACCTCATGAATACCTATTTTTACGCATCACTGAATTCATTGAATAGTGGAAATTATCTTCAGGCGCACTGCGACATTTCAGGTTTTTTTTTGTCAAATAAAACTCAATGGATTCTTTATTGCATGCAGAAAATAGCAGATGCATGAAGAGATAAAATTCCATCATAAAGTTTCAACTTCAATGGCGGCCATGAAAGACTATTTATGGAAGTGCGATAGAACTTATGATGGAGGTGCCATTTCCCACAAACAAGAAGTATGTCATAAACAAGAAGTACACATGTGCCAGAGATGGGGATAACCGAAATAACTCCATGTACAAGGAAGTGGCTTTGTTCTGGTGACTCTATTTACAAGGAACTGGCTTTGTTCTGGAAGCTTTGGTTAGACTCGCATGTGATGCATCGTGGAGCAAATTTCAGTGAGAAACTAAATGCGTCACCTATTACCTACCTAAACATAGGGAGGAACTTGAAGGAAGTGCTCCAGAATGCCCGGTATCCAAGTCAATCAGATGATGACGGCTCGCCCCTTTAGGCACTTCCTTGCGCTATCACGGATGAATTATGATTTTTTTGCACAACTTCTTGAAACACATCATTTTTAAGATGAGCTGAACACCTGAGATACATAGAAATGAAGGTTGGACTTTGTTTTCATCTGTTTCATTTTTTTTGTGCAGTTGGAGTCCCGCTAAGAAAAGTGGTAAATGTTGCAGAAATAGGAAACCTTAGTGGTCATGGATCAAAAACATGAGTCTCCCAACCTATTTGGAAAGGCTAGATAAGAAAGGACGAGGATACGACGGCAATGAAAGGACGATGACACCAAGGAAAGCGTGGACGCGCAGGCAGTTAGAGTGCCACGCTGCACATGTGGAACGAGTGTAAGAGTACCTTGGCCATTAGTCTTCTACCGGAAACTTCTAGAGCCTTTCTTCACAAGATATGTGATCATTCTGCACCTGCGGTTAAAACCTGTTTCTGGAGGGAAGCATGAAAGAAACTGAATCCGGCACTGAAATGGGCGGAGTTTACCCATAATTAGGGCGGGAAGCGCTGGTATCACCTAAAAATCGCGCGAAATTTATGCGAAGTCAGCTTTGATTATGAAAATGTACCACTGGAGCGAGGTTTAGCGGGAGTATATTCAGGAACCACAATAGCATCGCGAAATTCATGATGTACGTACGTGGACATTGTTTAGAATTTGTTTGTTTATTTACTTACTGTTTCATCAGTGATAGATTTATACTATACAGAGATGTCAGTGAAAAATAGAACACTATTAAATCTGAGCAAACTGGAAATAAAACAAAAAACAAAATCACCAGAAATAAAATAAAGAAATAAAGTTAAAGGGAACGTTGCAAAAGTGCAGAATGAGCCGAGTTAGCTAAAGGACGAGTTTGGACATAATGACAAAAATAAAGAAAAAGAAAAGAAAAAATATTAAGAAGGATTAACTCGAGAATTGCCAGGAATAGAATCCCTGGAGCCGATTGTACGAAAATCTGGCTTCCCAACAAGGTTGTTTTGAAGATTCTCAAGCTTTGAACACCTGTACTTCCGAAAAAATCACTGCTAGTTCTCTGTTCCCATCCTGTTTTTACATAAAAATAAGGGAAAACAAGCAAGTGTCCATACAGCCGTCGCCTCGATGCGACCACTACTAAACGAAGCGGTGATGTATTCGACAAAACGCGTGGGAGATGGCGGCAGCTGTGCAAGCCGACGAGTGTGAGAACGCAGATGCAATGCACTGCACTAAGCCGGCCGCGGCGACGCATGGAATACCTCTTACGTCATGCGAACACATCCAGAACGGAGCGATTCCTCCTGCGGAAAAACGACCACTTCATTTGCCAGGCAGGGCTTGTGCCAGTTGCACTTGCTGATGACGTCTTGGGTGATGACGTCAGGTGCGGACTGGGGGGTTGGAACTAGGAACTTAATAGAAATTCCGTGGATCTACATTGAAGGACACAGTAAGTAGTCGTCACTTAGAAATTGAAGAAATTCAAATGGTAAACCTTTAGTTTTTTTTTCTTTGCAGTACTTTGGAGTGTGGTGAGGCCCATTACAAAACCAGCACGTCGAAATATTGTGATGGACAATACTTCAGATGAGCTAGAAAAAATGCTTTTCAAGCGAGACCGATTTGATATGTATCGATCAAGAGTGGCTTGTGCTACCTTAGATGTTCAGCTCAAAATCGATTCGTATCAAGATCATTGTCGATGAAGACGGCGTCACATGAAGCTATACTGCTATACTTCACATGGAGTATTAAAGCAGCGTTTTTAAACTTTCAAAACATTTGTAATCCTTTTGTCAAAAATTCTGAAGAAAAAAAGTAGAAACAAGCAAAAAACTTTTCAGAACATGGTAGTTATGAGAATAAAAACTCAAGTCTCATTAGCCCATAGCTAGGAAAACCATAACAAGTAATACTTACCGTACATTGTAGATAAATTTAAATTATAATATATTTAGTAATACGTGACCATAAAACACCACAAAAATAAAAACTAAAAAAAATTTCTAAATAACAAGAAAAATTCCTGTTTCGAGGAAACATGAAAGACGTATTTGGGGTGTTCGCGACGCTATTCCGGTAAGAGCTCATAGGAATGTCGGAGAAGGCTGGGTAAACGTGCAGAAGTTTGCAGTTGGTACTATTACGCAAACTACAAACTGTTCACCGTAGTCTAGGCTATCATATATTTGATAGACCTTGATTTTCTCTGTTTTTTATTTGTCCATACGGTGCGTTCCTATCAGAAGAGTAAGTCTGGCCCAGGATTGTTAGGGGTAGGGAATACCTAATATCCGGGGTTAAGATTTTCTATGCAATGCTCCAGTGCTCGTAAAAAGTGATGTTCTCCCTAGCACCGTTTACACCCAACAACTGACTGATAGGCTGCATGTATGGCTACCTAAAAACTTCCAGCATTTACTCTTTTAGGATCATTTTATTGTAAACTCGGCAATGGATCATGAAAACAATCATTTTTTTCTCAGTGCCTCATTTTCTGTTCCGAGAATGAACAATAGCTTTACTGTGACAGAAGCCCCAGTGAAGATCCTCCGTTACTTTCTTTTTAGCCGTTTTGTTTTTGTTCTTTGATGTGCACACCTTTGCGGTGTATCAAGTGAATAAATAAATGAATAAATAAATAGATAATAGATCTGAATCAAGAGTAGTATACTTCGGAACGTATAAAAATAGTAATAAGTGCCTGGATGAACAAGGGAGAGCTGGGCTATGCCGATAAGCCTAAGGATGAGGATATCTACGCCAGCGTTTGCACGGAGTATGTATGGTCCCATTTACATCTTCTTTTGCTGTTTATACGACATAAGGATGTTGTACCTATTAGTGTAAAGGCCCCCAAATTATATCACAATATACAGTATATATGTTTGCACAGTAGATTGCAACCAGAATCGAACAATTGTCAAATATTCTAACAAATACAGTCAAATGGGGACTAATACGCGTTAAGATTTGAAACACTTCTTTTTTTGAATCCACTTTTTCCGGATATTGAGTAGGCTAGTACTTCGTGAACAACTCTACATACATTCGAATATTGGAATCATTAGGAAAACATCATTTGATTTGACCAATTCTCTGGTGTACAGTGGTAATAAATAAACGCAAAGTGAAGGTCGCATGACGTCATTCAGAATTGATATGGCGAAAAAAATTGTTTGCTCATATGGAAGTCATAGGGAAAATTTCTCTTTATTTCATCTTTCTGACTCTCCGTGAGGGATGGAAACTCCTCTGGTTGCAAGATAGAGGAACAGGAACCCTTTGAGCTTTTTCCAGAACTTTTGACATGGAAATAGCCATGAAAGGTTTCTTCGTCTTTAAAGCAATTCGGAATTGCTGATTCAGGGCCACTGATGATTCTCGCTGAATGTATAATTTAAGGCTGTAATGAAATCGAAATAAGGAAATGCCTGACAGGAAGGCAGAAATTGGGGAGCTTTCATGTTCCGTGGGAAAACAGCAGAGGATTTTTTAGAAACCTATAAAAGCCAATAGAATAAGTCCCGGTCAAACCACGTAGAGCTCATCCAGTTATCCAAGTTGCGAACGTGACAGTAATGCTCTTGAGTAAAGTACTAACGTACTCAACTGTACTATCTGGCATGAAGTCTACTTAATATGCAGCTGTTTGAATGAGGGGAGATGTCACGCGATCAATCGATATCAGCTGTGAATGAAAACGAGCGTAAACAATAGGATGATGTCTGTATTTACACAGCTACATGAATTCAGAAGTGGTCGTTTGATGAATGGCGTCGCCGAGTGAAAAGCGCAACGGGGGCACTCGCATTCAGGAGCGAGCGGTGGCCACCGGGGGACGGGGGCCGACGCCACCGCGCCGCGCCTGCCCTCCCCCGCCCGCACAACACAACCCGCCGGCAACTGGTTTCGCTTGATAAGAACCTCATAAACACACAGCACCGCTTCGTCAAACGCGAAGTGTTCGTGGAAATGTAGCGTTTTCCGTTGGTCGATTAGTAATCGACAGAAAACTCGGGAAACTCCAGAAAATGTCTACATGGAAAATAATAGAAGTAAATAGAAAAGCGGTGTATTTCGCTAAGTTCCAGCAATTTTTGGACGACTCAGAACAGAGAATACTGAAACGAGCGACAAATTTAAATTTTGCTCCGGGAAGACTCGATGGTTTTCTCTCAAATTCCTGGCAAGTCACTTACACTTCACCTCCTACTCCTAGCACCTACTTCCGGAACTTCAGAGAAAACCGCCGGTGTAAAATTACTATAGCCGAAAACCTAATAACTCCACATTTTTTTCTGGGGTTTGAGGAATGTAAATTTTTTTGTCAGATTGAAAAAAAAAATTCTCCATAAAAAATTCAGGACTTGAGATATCGTGTACTATCCAGCTGGGTGACTATAGTAATAGTAATAGTCATTGACCTAAGGTAACGTATGAGAATATGCACTAAAAACATCTAGGACTACACATTTCCAACTGGTACTTCAAAGTTGTATATTTTCAACCCTTGGCATCGACCCTGGGCTGAGATCAATTGAATGTTAACTATGCAAACCAACGAGGTTAGCCTGATTATTTAGCCTAAAATCAACCCAATGTTAGAAGATGCAGAACATAAAAGTAGGTTTGCAAACATAGTTCAGCTTAGTTACTCAGTCAAAATGCCGGAAATTCCGCAACAGAACAGCAGAAACACCGACTGGTTACGTTCGGAAATTCTGCTATTCTGCTGCTGAATTTCCGACCCAATGTCTGAGTACCCATTCATGACTTCTAGTAGTGGAATTGAAGAATTTTTGAGAAGTTTGCAAACCATTAATCAATTGAATCAAAAGAGCGGGACAAACACAGCACTTAAAAAGTGAAACCAGTGAGATACTTATCTAGAATGTGCCCCAGAGAGATCGGAAGCGAAGATTAACTCGGAAATGACCGACGTGTGCAAACCGGAACAGCAGTGACGCCAGAATCTTCACACATCTGGAGCAAATATCACGAGGAATGCAGCACGAAAGCCAAGTCTCAGTGAGCTATGAAATGGAGCAGTTGCAACAGGGTAAATTTCCGGTATGACTCACGAATATGCAGCATTTGCAGGATTTACTGAAGGTAATAAATTCGAAGCCTGGAAAACTTCCGAATCCAGTAGCTACTGCGGGTGGAAGAAGTTGAAGTTATAAAAAGAAAACTGGAATAAAAGAGAAAGGAAGACGAGCATGAAGGACGAATTTAGGATTGTATATATGTAAGCCCTGCTCATTCGTATATTCGAGTCATTTGAAAGCATGAGTTCCAATTATTCGAGCACTCACTTATCCGAGAAAACTGGATAGTTATTTATTTATTTGTTTATTCATTTATATATTTATTCCATTATTATACGCCAGAAGAATTGCGCCATAGACAAGTTGAAAGAGAGAATGGAAAACGGTTAAAAAAAACGACTAAAATAAACTGAAATGGTCTCAGAACAAAAATCAACCGGCATCAATTCACGAGATTCACAAATCCATGACTGATTTATTAGGTTGTTGCAAAATCGATGTCGGATTTTCATCGTTGACTTTGATTGATCATAACTCAGCTCAAACAGAACTTTATTAGTCAAAGTAGTCACCATTCGAATCAACACACTTTCGCCATCTTTGCACTAGCTTGCCGATCCCATCAGCGAAGAAGGCGGGTTTCCTTGAGCCGATGAAGTCGATGAATGCGTTTTGAGCATCAGTGCTGTCACGAAAAATTTTTCCCCTAAGATAAAGGTACAGGTGCTTGAACAGGTGGTAATCTGTAGGCGAGAGGTCCGGTGAACAAGGTGGATGAGGAAGAGCTTCTATCTCCAACTGTGCCAATTTCTGGATCGTCTGATATGCGATGTGCGGCCGAGCGTTGTCGTGCAACAGCAGCACACCTTTCCTGTTTACCAAAGATGGGCACATTTCGGCGAGTTTCTTGTGCATTTCTTCAATTTCGTGGCAGTACGAGTCAGCAGTGATATTCTGGCCAGGCACCAAGAAGGAGTAGTGGATCACGCCAACGGAATTCCACCATACAGTGACCATAACCTTTTTCTGCCGCAAAGCCGGCTTAGGGAAGTACTTGGGGGCTTCACACCTGTCCAACCAATGTGCAGGGCGGCGACGATTGTCATAGAGTATCCATTTTTCATCACAGGTGACAATCCTCCCCAAAAACGGCTCCGTGTTGTTGCGCAAAATCAGATTCGAACAGATGGTGTAACGTTCATTCCTTTGCCTGTCGCTTAATTCGTGTGAGACCCACTTGTCCAACTTTTTTACCTTTCCCATTTCTTGAAGGTGGCGACTGACAGTGGCATAATGTATGCCAAGTTCATCTGCAAGATCACGAACGGTTCTACTGGAATCGGCTTCTACTAGGGACTTCAGAACGCCATCATCGACATCTGACTTGCGCCCGTAACCTGGCTGAGTTTTCATACTCGTGTCTCCTGAGCTGAACTTTTTGAACCAACGCTGCGCGGTGCGTTCGTTGACAGTTCCCTCTCCCCACGCTTTGATGATATTCCGGGTTGCTGCCGTTGCGTTATTACCGAGTTTGAATTCGTGGAGTAGAATCAGCCGAATTTCAGCACTTGACAACATTTGGATTCACCCACCAAAGAACCACAAAGAGCAGACAGAAATGAAACGGAATGCAACCTGAGATAGAGCAAGAAATAAGCTTTAAGGTACAATCAAAACATATTGTCAGAATCTCTCCATACATGATATTCATGAGAGCAAAAGTCATGGTTCGAAAATCCGACATCGATTTTGCAACAACCTAATAATCATATCGTTAACTTATAAATATCTAACCTTTGATCTTGATTATTCGGTTGTTTGAATGTTCAGAGTAGGAAAGTTCAAAGGTCAATTTTGCGAAAATTTTTCTGGACACAGCAATCTGTGAAAACATTCCTCGCTCGAATTGCTGTGTCTGAGAAATTCCAGTCGCTTTGGTGATAGAGAGAAAATGGATGGACGCGGGAAACATGATATATTTCAAATCGGCTTTTTTTTCGTTGGCGCACCATGGGATGCCTGGCATCCTTGAAGCATCCCTGTGGATCAGCTGACGCGTAATGGGCACTCCCTGGCTTAGTTGAATGCAGAGAAGTGACATTCCAGGGAAATTTAGGGGTTCTCATCAGTCTTCTCAACTTTGGACAAACTAGCAATGGAAATTACACATTTGGACTTTTGATTTCAAACTTCAGACCTTCGTCAAGCAGAGATGGGAAAAGGAGGAAAAAATAAATATAGGAAAAGATGGAAAAATAAGAAATAGTAAAAGCAATAAAGACGACAAAACTATCCCGAAGACTGAATTGGGAACTTTTATTGCGACTGAAGCGGACGTGTTCCCGCGTATATGACTGATCTGTAGGTTTTATAGCAGCTGTAACGGTGGGACTTCTAAATTAACAACGAAGTATAAGTTAGTAAGTCTAATACACAGTAATGTACATTAAATGAAGTACAAGTATGATACAAAGTACAAACCAATTCTAATAGTATGACGCAGGCTTGAAAGAGACCAATGAATCCCTGAGAATCGTCTGCTATCCGACAGTACGTAGATTGAACTCCTCATAGGATTCCAGGCTGATTCGATAGTGGTTAAAGGACGAGAAACATGAAAAAAAGTTGATCAAATCAAGGAGTGCTGGATCTTCTGATGTAAAAGATAAAGTATATATTCAATGGATTTATTAGTTTTTCTATTTATTACAGAGGTGGAGCAACCCACACACTACAATTATGTGGCTTTTTTGGATATGCGCCACTGAATAGGCGCTATTGCCTTCCTTTTTCGAATATCGATGTTGCGCTTGCAAATGTATTCTCACGAAACACACGAATTCCAAAGAAATTGATTGCTGTCCAATGCCACGAGTCACTTTAATGTTCCTCCACTCATAAAACATATAGGTTCTATTCATTTGCTCTGCACGGTTAAGAGAGGATGATGAAGTGAAGGGATAAAAGCTGAAGATAACGTTAAACCTTTTCGATATTAAATGCCAAAAAATTTCCTATTTATCGGTATCGCAAACACACAGTCTGAAGTCAAGGTCACAACACATGTATGTTGGTTCGATGTGATGCACCGGCCACGGCGTCTTCTACGCAGGGCTCAGCGCGATTATCGATTGATGCCGCCGCATCGCTCAGTCGGGCGCGTCGCGCCTTATGGGGCCAATGTTTTTGACAACTTACTTATTTGTATGCAGAGTAGGTTACAACTAATGGATTGAATAATTTCAATGCCTTCGTCACACATATTGTTGCCTTCGTTATACATATTGTGTATCCTTGCAAAAAAAAAAAACATTTTCCAACTCGTTGGACCAAAAACCAGCTACCCAAGATGGTGATGATGGCTAAATTAAGTGAGATAGGTAGGTCTACGCTGACTAGAGTGTTGACCGAATCGAATAATATTCGAATAATTATTCGAATATTCGGATATTCGTTTGTTCGAGACATTCGAATATTCGAAAAATCAGAATATTCGAATTATTCGAATATTCGAATACTCGACGCCTTCAAAATTTTTGTTTATTCGAATATTCGAATATTAGACGCCTTCAAAATATTCGTGTATTCGAATATTCGGGCGTTTCAAAACATTCGTTTAGTCCAATATTCGAATATTCGAAAAAAAAAGTTTCGAATGCAACTCTCCAACGCTGACTCTTAGTGCAAAAAATTGCATATCGTTTCCAGCGAAAAATTTGCCGTGCCTCTTTGCCCGCGAGGGGAGGTAGGTGACCTTACTAGACCTTAGAAAATGCTGCAGATCCCGAAACACAGAGAGGCAGGGATGGACCCGGCCAATGATTTTTAGCACTGTGTGAAAATTTCCCTCCGTTCATCAATTAATTTATTCATTTATTTGAATGCAGTCGACGTGCGCCAGAAAAAAAAACGGTACAGGTATGAAGAAACGTAATTGAAAAGCCGTACCCTAATGAGGTTAGATTAGGAATATGGGTATTACATCATTTTGGCCGCTTACGACATCAAATTTTGCTTAAAACGTTATTTCTTTAGCAATATGTCAGCCGCGAAATTTACTTGGAGTGGAAGTGGAATAGGTACAGACAGGTAAGGAGTCTTTCCAGTGATGGTAAATAAGTTCTTTTTGCAATTTAGTATAAAGGAAGTGCATTATGTTCAGCAAGCAACAATGACAAGCAAACCTCCCTACAATCGTCTCGTACTGAGATTAAGACCTATGGCTTTACAAAGGTCGTCGTTTTGAGAAGCGAAGGGAACTGAATCAACGACTTCCGGCTGCTGTGATCGAATGACTAAGCTGTGAGAAAACAAAATGTTCTCAGCAGCCTGAAAGGTATATGCGGCTTGCGACGTTAGGAAGTGCTGAGATGTTGAGCGTAAATCTATGAAGCAAAAGACGATCTGAGTACTACTTGAAGAAATTTGCCGAAGGAAAACCTGTCACATCAGCTAAAGCCCCTTTGCCTTGGTTTTCGCCTGGAGTAATGTCTAAAAGGGGCAAAAAACTAAGCTCCTTGCTAACATCTTGCATGCCGTGAATCCGGCAAATTTGTTTCTTTTCATCACATCATTTCGGGCACTTGTCACTTGCAATGCCGGAAATGATGTCATGGCGAGAAATATGTAAAGGAGCTGTCACTATCAGCGACAAGACGCGGACATATGAGAAACCTGCGTTATCGTTCTTAATTATTGTCCTAAAATCCGTCGGACACCACCAGAATCAATGGGAGTGGACCATATTGAATTTTGAGTCGACCCTTCCGAAGGTCATGGAAATTATTTTTGAATTCGAACTTCTTCAAATGGACCGTACCAGTGACATGCTTTGAGCCATTTTCCAGGGAAGAATTGAAAATTCTCTCCAGTTCTCAAACAAAACTCTTATACAGGTAATAGAAATCAGGACTTACCGGATTTTTAGTGTTGTTTTCAAAGTCAGACCATCAAAAAGAATTAAATTCAAAAAAGAAAGAGGGAACGGCTCAACTTCCGTTTCGTACCGTTACCTTATAGGGGGTTGAGCAAAATAGATAGGACTTATCCCAGGTTTCATCAGTAAGAAGGGGAAGCCCTAAGCTAGACCTATCAAACCCAAAACCCAAAAATAAAAACGTCTAGGAGCCATGGACTTATCATGGGATCACTCAGAAATAGCAATAGAACAGTCAAATGCAGTAAATAATAAAATAATCTCAAACTTGGGTTATTAAACCTAATCCACTTTCAGTGATTCTGATGGTTTTGGACGGATTTTGGGACAAGAATCAGAAGCGATATTGTATTGTTTTGAGCTGGATGGATGCCTTATTCAAGATATTTACGGCACACGGAGCGGATTCCATTGTGCAGGAATTCCAGGGAGCTATGACGTAGACAGAGCATATCTACATACGTATTTATGTCACCTAGGCTCATTTGCTGTGGGCTAAATACGACAAGGTACTCTGCTAACTGTGCAGCAGGAAAGTAACTCGAACACCGTAATACATCGAATATTAAAACCAGCAGTATCACTTCCCTATTGATGTCATCCTTTTCTCAATCGCTGCTCAAGCTTCCCTCTTCATACCAGCAACTGCTGAAGAATGGCAGCAAGTGAGGGGCAGCAGCTGGGAGGCGATGTTGCTAGGGTTCCTACTCGACGTATTACGCTGTTCGAGCTGCGTTTCTGGCGCATATTTATCAGAGTACGGAGAAGAAGCGAGAAGTTTTGAGGGTGATGTTCATCCATGCCCTGTTCCTTCTGTGTAAATCTCACTTCTTCGCAGAAATTACATCGAGTCATATGATAGTCCCTCAGAACTCTTAACTCAGCGTATAGGAATCCTCGAAAGTTGTGTGCGGGCTTCCTGACTCCGTAAAACTGTCAGCAGATCCGTTGCGGACAATTTTACGGGGCCAATTGCACGGAGCTGGATGACCTCGGACGCGGCGAAATGTGAGCAAGTGAATTTTATGAGCAAAAAGACAGCAACAAAACAAGAAAGCTTGAGAAGCGACTCTCTTATCGAATAACGGATGTTGAAACGATGAGATAAGCGTGGTTCGTGCTGCACACTCCAGAAACAGTTCAGTAGGTTAAGAAAGATTATAGAAAATACAGTAAAAGTACTTGGAGGAAGGGAGACCAAAATTATTATGGATAAAATTATGGAGGAAATGCATGTGCATCTGCTGAGCGGAAACGTGGTCTTTATGAAGATCGGATGTAAGAAAGTTGGAAGTAAAACAAAGGAAGATGGAGAGAAGGATGCTGCGGTTGATGATACTGGACCGATGAAGCGGTGAAAGGATCAGAGCACCAACAAAGCACAACGACGGTACGAAGGAAGCTGCTAGGAAGATGCTACCATGGGCTGGAAAGATTTCAGGAATGGATGATTACGAATGGGCTAAACTGACAACGATGTGGATACTTTTCGACTCCGTCAACCGAAGACGAGAAGGACATTTTTGCACTCGGTGGCGCCTATGGAGTATGGAGAATGACGAATTTGATAAGGCCATTATACGACATTCGAATATGAACTGTATAAAATAATAGACTGCATAAATTGCTGAGAACGGGAATTTAGACAGGTACAACCATTTGAAATGCTAGACTTCTTAGAGCTTAAAAATCAAGCCACTAGAAGAGCTTCATCTGTGGAATAGGCTAAATCCGAGAAATATGGATATCTGAGGATTCACACATCACTTCACGTTCTATAGTTGTACAATTCGGGAATGTTCTTCCACGAAACGCGCACGGCCCTTCCAAGAACGACGCACAGCCACGAACGAAACGACGTTCGGGCGTTTCTTGCCCGCTGTTTACATTCCTTCACACAAAACACCGCCACAGTCGAAGCGTTCGGCCAGGAAAATACACAAGCGACGGTGCGGAATGCGCCGGCCGCGACCATGGCGTCCGGCGAGTTCTCAGTACGGTCGGGAAACCGACGAAACGCGGAATCCAGGCCGAGTACTGATGGATTGAGGACAATCGCCAGGTGCTTTGTGGCCAGCTGACTGGTTTAATGTTCAGGCGAATAGTGTCGCTTGTGCTCAAAGGATTAGTATAGCTATACGTACCAGGAACGAGTGAGGAAGAAGTTTTGGAAGTGACGGATGAGTGGGAAGAGAAAAAAAAGGAGGAAGAGTGGCAGAAAATTGTATTGATCCATCGCTGCTTATCTTGAATTTTTGTGCAGGTTCTTCTATACTTTGTCTTCCTCCGTGCGGCTAATTCTGGATTAAGCAGCTGTGATAAATGACAGAGACATACAATTAAGAAGTCCAAAGTACGACTAAGCGGCTCAGACAAAGCTAAGCCAGTCTGAGCTCTTCTCCAGTCCTCTACTTTACTTCAAGACATTTGGTGAAGCACTACCAAAAATGAAAATGCCTGCATTCACAGATACCGGATAATCCCTTCTCACCTCTTATCCTCGCAAATCTTCCATTTCTCGAGGTCAATAAAAGAGGGACTGGGAACGGTTGGTGTACACTTCATATCCAAAGCATAATAAGTAGGACAAGTAGCACAATCAATCGCAGTAAGAAAGCTGCACGAGAGTTATAGACTCTCCATGCTCTCCCAAGCGCTCCATGAGAGAGGCTTAGATCTTTTAGGAGAGCTATAATCTTTCCAAGTGCTTGGAGCAGATGGAAAAGCCCACTTCGCCAACCAAACCTTGTGGTAGATAATGTGGCAAGTAATCCACAGACAGGAAGAGCACACTAAACACAAGAAAAGAAACTGTTGCTTGGACGAAATTCCCCGTGAAACAGAATTTACTGCCTTGTACTGGCGTGGAAATTGATAAAATCTCGGCTTTCATCCCCACAGCCACAATATTCGATAACTGGTTTTGTGGGTGTTTTTCTTTTGTAAGTGGCGCTTAAGAGGAATAAAAATACAGACCTACATTATCATTGTTATAACAATGGTTGTAATAGCTCTTCTTGAAAAAATATCTACCACTCCAACACTGCAGAGAACGGGGTGGAGGGGGAGGGATACAGCTACCAGTGGCGGACGAAGAAAGTAGGCGGGAGGGGGGGGGCGTGGGAAAAAAGTGGGGTCTCCGCCGCTTTGGGGACCCAGATGGAAAATAAAATTAATAAAAATATTAATTGTAATAATAAATAATAAATAAAAATTATATTAAAAATAATAATAATAAACAATTAAAAAAATAAACTAATGCAAGATTTTTATTTGTATTATAAAGTAATTTCGAAAATTCGGCGACCCATTCTCGAGGGGGGGGCGCCTGCCCCCCTGCGTCCGCCACTGACATCTACCAAGTGTAAACTCGACAATCATACTTACATGATATTATAATAACCGAAAGTGGAGAGAGGTGAGTTGGAGAGTTCCCTGAAAGTTTGGCGGAACGAGATGGCGGAGAAGGCCTAGCTACCTTCATGCAGCAGAATAGTTGATTTCTACATGGAAGGTACAGCCTGGTGTGATGTTTTGATGAAGATTGTTTGAATTCAAGTACTTTTTAGCAATATCACTTCATCTAAGCTGCATATGATTATTTGAAATGGGTAAGTACGGGAATTTTACGATTTGCTGCTGTATTACGGCGTTTTTTGGGAGATAAGACTTCCGAAATTCAAAACCTGACTTCAGCTCATCTCTAGTTGGGACTCTCAAAGTACACAGCTGTTGCACTGCTATTAATTTTAGACGATTGGCTTACTCTCGACCAACATTCGCAGATTTCGTCAAAGTCTGAGGTGGAATTAACGACGTCGTTCCTCTTCTGAACTCCAGTTAAACCACGAATACGATGTTGTCACCCCGAGAAAAACTTTAATCCATGTTCATAATCCGCAATGTTTACAATCTTTCATTAGGGCCATTACAATTTTCCGAGGCCCCGTCCCAGATAATACAAAAACCCCTTTAATTTTTGACCCTTTTACGAAGCCCGGCTTGCCTCCAGGAACACTTGCAAGCTTGGTCTTCACTAAAAGTTCAGCGCTATCCCTGAAACGTATGTTGGTGCATAAATACTTAGAGCTAACTTGTGCACATTCTTTCCTGAAGAAACCGACGTGTTATTTGCTTATTCACACAAGTATTCCTCAGCATTCAATCGAGAAAATTACATGTACAGTGGACGGCAGTGGCGTTGGCCCATCTGCGGCCTCGAGAAGGACGTCGCGCAACCGCGCCGCGCGTGCCGTAACTGATGTTTTCTGCTGCTGTTATGCTATTTCTAGCAGCTTTTCCACCCAATTTCAAGGATTTTTGACCAAATCGGTAAGAAAAAAGCTTAGGAATAGCATTCCGGTGGCAGACGACACCGATCCCAGCGCGCGCGGTGCGGTTGCGCGGCGTCCTTCTCGAGGCCGCAGATGGGCCACCACCATTGCCGTCCACTGTAGATGACCACAATCACACCATACATTTTGCTAAGCACCGCCTAAAAGGATCAGAGATGCATACCGCGGACCTCACCTCAACAAAAATTTCACAAAAATAAAACTGTCAACGGAAATCATCGACGAATTGGTTTGTACGTCTCGGACGTGGCGTCCATGAGGACTTACATTAGACTAGTTATTGGTCGAGGTCAGCAGTCTCGAATGACCAACACAAGGTCAGTTTTCATCTACTGAGCTAACGAAAAAAAGATATCAATTTGTATGGTCACAAATTGATTCATATTCATGTTTCACTACTTTGCTTGTCACACGAAATATTGCCTTGAGCCCAGTTCTCTGGCCCAATGATAGTTTTGTCATCGTGTGCACAAATATGATGGATTTCTCCTCGTAAAGCGTCTAATTAGCACTTCCAGTCAGCTTTCTCTCGTCCAATGAGAGCGGCCTCAGGATTTTCACAATGTCGGCCAATAATTACAATTGATATGTATGATAGATAGTGCCAGAAACGAGAGATAGAATAGTGAAGAAGAATGATAATGATATGATTTTGATATCCTAATGCAGGACTCTTACGAATGATGCAGTCTGGTCGAAGATGTGGCGATAGCTATCCCTTACTACGGTAAGAACTGCCAAGAATGTGTCAATCACGTATGGTTGAAGACCACGTATATATTTTTGGAGTCTTCAAAAACAGATGTGAAGGCCGGAATTTTTGTTATCTACGAGAAAGAGGGTGTGAAAAGTTTTGAGATGGAAAAGGAAGAAATCCGATGAAAAAATCCAAGCATTCAACTCGCGATGGACTTTTATATAGCTACACTATATTTTGAATAAGTATGAACTAGGAAGCAGCACCTAAATTATAAAGTCAGGACTAATCAAACCAATAAAATTTAATATAGAAATCAGTATTTTAATTAGGTAGGTAAAAGAGAAAACTTGCTTAAACTCTTGCCTACTGTCTGATGGCTCATACAAAGAGGATGATTAGCTTGTGCCAGTGCAGACATTTTCGTCTGCATAAATTATCTGCAAAGCTATTCTCCGCACAAATTGCCGCAGCGAAAATGCTCCATCCAACGCACTTTTATTTCGCCCCGAAATTGCTCCATAAGAAATTCGCTGCAGGCGACACACTTTCCCTATTTCAGGAAATTTCATCGCTGTTTCGGAGAGTCACGTGAGCTAGCGATGATATTAGTGTTGCCCGCTTTGCTTTGCGTCACTTAAAGACAGCACTCACGATAAAAAAGATCGTCGTCGATTTTTCCATAGAACTCTAGAGGCGACCCCTGTGCCCACAGTACAGAAAAGGCCATTCAAAAGGGCAAAGTTTGTAAGAAATACTACGTTGCCATGTGTACGAGTTCTATCGCCTGAGATGGGTGAGGCCGCCGGGGTGCGGAAGGATCATCGCTACCGGAGAATCCTGATCGATCCTGTATCAGGTAAGAATCACAGCCACAGACTGTCAGAGAGAATAGGGCGGGGTTGAGCATGATGGGCGCATTTGTACATGCGTCCGAGTTTTATTACTCGAGTAACTTTATGATTCGAAGTGATTACCTCTGAAATAAGCATAACAGCGAGGAAACTTTTTTCAGCGTGAGTGCTGCCTCTAATCTTTCGGAAGCGCATATTTGTATAGCGGCAACACAATGAACGTTCAGCACTTCCGTCTATGGCTCGACGTGTGTTTCCACAGCTCGTGCACTTCATAATATTGTTAGAGGCTTAGAGGAGGGGGAGGGGAAAACCTTAGACGTTGAGATGTCGTTATAAAATCTTCCATCATCAGGCAATAGATATTGCTTGATTCAAAGGGTAAACTGCTTTCGTCGTCTAGTTATGACTGGTGCTCATAGCTCGAAAGGAGAACCTTCTGTAGGTGTAGCTTACAAGAAGTTCTTTTATTTTGATTGCAATTGAGATGTTCGCAGAAGAATATACTGATCGTCTTATGGGAAAACCGAGGATGTCCGTTTTGATGAATATTTTTTGTGACTGGTATATTATTGTTTATACTAATGTCTAAATCCAAATATTACATTCATAATTAGAGTTATGTGTGATTTCCAATGATGGTACTTTCGATAGACATCTGTAAGTAGTTTTAAAATAGCATCATCTGGTAGCAAAGTGTACAATAGGAAGATCATTAATGTACATATCTGTATGGCAAGAAGTGAATATTATATGTGGTTAATTTTTAGCATAGATATATTTGTAGTACGACAAGGTGAATATCCCAGTGGACATCAAAAGATGCCTTGTTGTCGTGAATAAAGGGATGTCAACTTCATCTCCATTTCCGTTTTTACATTGATCAGAGTCGCTACTAGACGCTGGTCGTAATGATATGCATCATTTCACCGAAAAGATCGTTTTCCAACTCTATATTCTGGACAAAAACCTCTCAAGATTGTTTTTGCTCCGCGACTTCTAGTTCGTGCCAAAAACAGTGACCTTCAGCACTATCCGATTCCCTTCTTTACCCTGTCGTTTGCCGAATTCTGTCTGCCGCAGTGGAATTGAGCTCCTGCCATAAAAAATAGTAGAAGACCTGACTGTTGCGGTGCATACTTCGGATGATACCTGCCGTTAATTGATTTTCTCTTCAAACTTTTTCACTGAGAATCCTTCGAATGGTGGAAACTATATTCTTCTGGCGCAGGCTAATCCCTGGCGGAACCCTTATCTTTTCCATAACCTGGTACAAGACGCTACCAAGGCTGGACAACTGCCGACCTCTTCTGCTTAATCTTCACACCCGTCTTTTCTGGATTAGTTGTGTTCATGCGACATTCTTGAATCATAGTCTTGAGTCATAGGCTCAGATCTTGAGACAAACGACCACATTTTTCTCATTAACAAACGTTATTGTATAAGCATTACTCGCCGAGCCATCTTATTTATTTAAAATGACGTTTCATGTGAGCCGAAGAGGAGTTTTTACAAAGTTAAGAGTATCCCCAGACTCCGTCAGCAATCGTGGCGATAGCTCCGACAGCCGGCTGTCGTCGCGATCGTCACGACCGCCGGCGATCGCCACATGGACTCAGGCACTTTCACCGGTCAGGCCGACAGCAAAACTGAGGTACCGGGCAGGCCCTGGCCTTACTTTTACGACACCGGGGAGACCCCGGTCAATAGTTTGAATGACGCGGGCATACCGGCCGCTCACACGATTTTAATACACGGCAAGCCGACAGCAAGTGATAGCCTCTAGCAATAACATGGGGTTCTCAATTCATAGATTCATTTTCGTTCTTCACCTTCCACTGTACGGTAGACCAATGTGGGATGTATGTAACATCTTTAGGTTGAGTTTTTCTTCTGCCACAGTAGGTTAGAATGTTTAGGGACAGCAATCTTCAGCAGCACTATGAGGCTAAATTCTAAGTTGATTGAATCATGGTGTCTTTCTTCGTTTACTAAGGTAAAATATCGACGCCTTTCATGATTGTGAGTGTTTCTTCTAAAAATTGAAGCTATTTCGAGGATTGTTTCACGCGCCTTCAAAAAATCTAAAAGGAACCACAATTAACTACACTAATGAAGACCAAGAAGAGATTTTGTGGGGCGCACAGTACGTAAGTTTATAAACGTTTGTATCCAAAGTCCTTCCAAAGATTGGAGTGACTATTCATTCATTTTTCCTTGTAGGTAGGTAGTAGTGGCAACAACCCAGCCAATACCTTCACTGATTATTTGATCATGGAGCACCTCCGGAGAATTTCGAAAGAGATGGGAATAGGCAAAATAGGATAGAGATAGATCCAAAGAATTTTCACAAGATGCCAAAGACAAATGTCTTTTCTAGAATGTAACACATGTAAATCTATGTAAATCAATAAAAGCACTGATACTTTACTGTATTTGTCGTCGTTTCTGTTTAAAAGCTGCATAATGCATAATGGAGGATTCCCGTAGTGCACTGAGCGGTTTACCGGACAAGCCGCCACTCGTTACCTGGCGAGCCGCAGTAAGATACCGGTCAAACCGCATACCCCACACCGTGAAGGCCGACTAAGGTGTTTCGGCCTCCCCGGTATTAGATGACGGCCAACCCGGTGAAAGTGCCTGAGGATGAAGTGAATGAAGAGACCCCAGACGTAAGAGCGATGATAATAAAAGGGGGCGTGGCGATCGATAGCCATTGTTTCCACTATTGCTATCACTCCCGTCGCCAGTTCATTTTGGGCACATCTTCAAGAGTACGGGCGATGAGCTCCGTTTGGCAGCGATCCATGGCGATGTAACGTGCAACCGATACGTATCATTTCCACGATCCTTATCTCTTATATCGCCGGTTCATTTCCATTGATTTTGAACTGGTGAAATCTGGGGATACTCTAAGTGATAAGTGATATGAGACAGACGGCAGAGGGCGGGAAGGACGACCAGTAGGCATCTTTTGATGTCCACTACGGTCTTCACCTTGTCGTTCTACAAATATATCTATGCTAAAAATTGACCACATGTAATATTCACTTCTTGTTATACAGATACATTAATGTTCGCCACGGGCAATGCACCGGTGTTTGTGAGATTCCGGGTTTGATAACCTTGTACAGCATAGATGTGACGAACACAGTGAGGGCCACATCCGGCACGCATTTTGAAGAACGGAGCGTTTTCTGATTCTCAGCTCTGAGTTGAGCAATTAAAGTGATAACTGAAGATCCTGAGCAAATCCTAACGTACAGTACATGAAGACGTTTAATTCCGATTGACTAAAAATTCCGCTTTGTTGAGTTGTGGAGGCTCTTTTCGATGCCTTCAATTTTAATTCTCTTTTATTATTATTTTTCTGCTTTTTTATTATTTGCTTTGTGTTCGCTGTTGGTCGTGATCTTCTATTGTGTGTTATTTCTCTTGTTTGTTTGCTTCGTTAATAGATTTTGCTTTGAACTCTTGTCTTGCCTTCGGTCGGTGTTCACCCTCAGTTTACTTCTTCCTTTGCCTAACATGTGCAAAGCTTAAACCAAACAACTAGGAACTCTTGCTTAATTACGGAAGCAAACCCTCACGGAATTCATCTTGGAACAGTGAAGCTGCACAACGTTTCCCAGGTGAATAGTAAATTGATGATCTGTTGGAACCAAATATCAAATCTCGTGAGATGCAAATTGAATTAAAGGCAGCACCCACGAAAAACTTTGTCACTCAGGTTTTAAAGCGATCTTGGGTTTCTGAATATGTGGAGCATGAATAGTGTGGTCAATTTTGTCAGAACTCATGTTAAAATGGTTACTGGATGCTACCAAATTGCTGCATTATAGCAATTCGGCCGAGTTACGCTGGTGGAGTAGATCAAGGAAGTCGATGACGCTGCCTTTATTGTCAACGAACTTCTTGGCGCAACTAGACAATCGACCAATTTTCCAGCTTTCCTGGAGGAGAAAAAGCACAAACAAAAGGGAAATAGAATGTTCACCACAGATACATGCCTTAAGAAAAAAAAAACAAAACTTATGATTAAGTGTGAAGAGCTAACGAACAGAAATTTATATCATAATTGGAAATTTGAAAGTTCAGGGAAAAAGAAGCGATCATACGGTCCAACAACAATTGAAAGAGCGTAGATGGGGGAATCAGATCTTCACAATGTAAAACTTCTGGAAATGAGCATGGAAAGCAAACGTTATCTTAGGAAAATTGAGTGGCTGCGGCAGAAATCAGCTGATCTGGGTCGCGCCACAACTCACCCCGCGGATACCCGGGTACCAAGTCTAACTTGTTAAATCTTGGGAACGCTGATGCCTTCGGCGGTGCAACTTGCGTAGAATTACTGGAACTATCGTCCAAACTCCAAAACATTCAAAATTCTGGACATGAAGGTTATCGTGGGTGCTGCCTTTAAAAACCTCCACTTAACCGGAGCAAAGAGAAAGAATAAAATACGTGACAAAAAATCTCTCGTGATTGTAATGCCAGAGGATCTCGATCTGCAGAAATATTGTAGTTCTTGCGTGACTGCTTATCATTGCTTCAGAGTAAAGAAAATTCTCCGCTTATCCTCCTCCCAGATTTTCTGCGCTAACCCAAATGTCTGTTTGCGATGCCTTATTTGAAGTTCCTTTGACGCATTCGAGCTACTGTCTACAAGATGGTACTCAAGTTGTTGTTGCACACACAAAGGTTAAGCGGCACGTTACTGAGAAATCTTGAATTCCTTCATAGGTTTAAATGAAACGTGGTAGGAAAGCATCTAGAAGGAACGTCGTTAGCGCCCAGTTTGAAAATGTACTAGAACAAATCATTTTTTGCTCCTGAATATTTTATTTGTTATTGGTCTACCTAGTCTTTGTAACTGTCAACTTCCGTGAATATCCCCACGCTCACCAGGAGCCCACAGCGAATCCATTAAACAAGGAAAATGATTTGTAATAGTCCTTTACTGCTATATGCTAGTCCTCCACTACTTCCGTAACTGGGAGAAAGCATATGAGAACTGCAGAAGACATTTGAGCCCTCCATTGTGTAGTCGGATATCCAGGAAAATAGACACCACTGGGTTGTTTAGGAAGAGGGGGACGGTTGCGGCAGCAGTCGATAAAATTCACCATGACAGCACATGAAGGAGGTTTTGTGCAAATGTCAGTAAACGACACAACGTGTAATGGAGAATCATTAGCGCCCACGAGAATGTTTCAGAACAAGGACGAAAAAAAAGTGTCGTATGCGATATCCTTAGCGCTAAGGGGTTTAAAAATCAGAGGAATACCAAAGACAAAAAGATATGCTTGCCACTTTTGTGATGTCGTAGTCTGTCCAATAACTGGCTTTCATTGCACCATATAGCAAGAAATTTCACTGGCTGTCATAATATTTCAAATAGAAGCCAGTATAGCAGGGAATACTTCCCTTACACTACTCCATTGACCTGAGCCAAGTGCCTTAATAGAATAACAGAGCTGAATAGCAAGTGAGGAAGCTCACATGGCTGTAAGTGCGAGAAACAAATATGGATAAAGTCAATGTCGCCAGTGCCATCTACTGGAACTATTCCTTTGCGTAATTGTGATAGAATAGTTCTCGTAAAACAACGACTAACGAGGAGCGAAAGCATGAGCGTGGAAATTTTGTAGAGAGACGGAAAAACAGAAATACCAAAAAAGGTGGTTGAAATCCGCACCTGACCGAAAACATGGACGCAAATGTGGTGCACTGTGGGGGGGGGGATGAGGAGATACACCCTATTTCATTTCCGTGAAGACTAGAGAATTATTAAACGCCGATGAAGACTTCGTTTGTCATACTATGCAGTTTTCATCAGTTAACATACATAACTCTTCTTTTTTAGATGTGCCCGTGTTCAGTGTTATTCATTCTAAGGAGAACTCATAAGAATCTGGGTGTCAAGTCGACTACACTAAGATTTATCACACCGATTACGATAACTGATGCATTCAAACACATATTCAGGACAAAAACTAAGATTGAGAAAGAGAGTAATTGTTTTACATAAACTTATTTATTCAAAATGTATTTTGGGAGTGTTACATAGGCTCATGAAAAGTAAATCGTCCGATCTTTTTGTCAAAAAGATGCGGGGAAGTGTAGTGCTGTGGTTAGAGGCGCTGCTACAGGAAACACGATCGATAAATCGATCAAGAAATAAAAACTTGTTTCACTCTCAGGATAGTTAATGTAGTACCAGATTCGCCTAGGAGGATAAAGCTCAGACTGGTGCATCGAGTGCCAACTGCACTACAGAGTCATTTCAGCTCGGAAAATCACCATCGTAAAAACACTTTTCTTTATCGGACAATGTAGGAGAAGCGAATTCATACTGGAATACGTTTTACTTCACCAAAACAGCATCAACCAGGCTCTTCCGCTGTCTCAGAACTACAGTTGATCCCTGTGCAGGGCATCCGCCACCTGCAGCCTCCACGAATTTCGGCAAAATAAGTGATAAATGCAGATATATACGTACCTCCCCTGCTTATTCTAAGAGAGAAAATGAAAATTTCGGCGAGGATTTGTTAGTATCGCCGACGATGACAGTCTAATAGAAACTGAGACGCGCGAGCGTTACGTGCGACCCACTACGTGCGCAATAGTTGGAACAAGTCTTATTCAGTACAATGGGCTATAAATCAGTTATCAGTGCTAGAAATATAGGGTTCTAAGTCATTAATGGTCAGTGGTATGCGCTCATCAGTAGGAGTCAGGAACGCACAAGTGACAGAAACCAGACTAGCATACCAAGCTTCATCTCCTGCTTTTCTTAACAGTACACAATCTAGGGAACAGTAGTGCTAGCTATCATTGATTTGCGTTTTCAACGTTTCACGAATTCCAGCTGATCTAGGCACATCGAGCAAACATCAACACATCAGTGTAGAGCTTTTTGCTTTCGTATCAGTCCATGATCCTTCCAAAAATATTCAATACCGGTTGAATGAACTAACTCATATGTATATACACATATTCACCAGTAGGTAGGTGATAAAAATTACCTCCCCTTCACTTGAGCTTCTCATTCAGTATACACACTAAATATTGATTATGTGATCGACAATATTCCACACGTAGGAGGGCATCCTTGCGTAGGTTTACCTCTTTTCCATCCCACAGTGGAAGACGCTCCTCGTCATGCTGACGATTTCCCAAGAGAACCTCACTTATTGAGCCATTTACCATCTACCCTTATATGGATTAGAGAACGAAATTAACAAACAAACCTCACAACAGCATTTTGAAGAGCATAAAAGGAAAAATAGTATAACGAGGGAACTAGGGCGACAACCTTAGCAAGCGAACTCGTTTTAGAGGCAGCCGCTAAAAAAGCAATAATGCATGTTGATGGCGATTTTTTACGAAACCACAGTAATGCACAGAACTGTGGTAAAAAGTAAGAACCGGATGGGTTATGAAGAGTAGTTCGAGAACATAATTAGTGAACGACAAGCAGTTTTTAGCAGCAGTATTTCTACTTCCCACTTCCTACATCGAACGAAAACTAGTTTTATGTCGAAAAATTTGCGTTTCGGAGGGAAAATGAAAGGAAGCAGTGAGATTTCGAGGGGTTAACGACTTGAAAGAAACAAAAACGAATGGTGGGCATCTTATCTGTTATTGAGACTATTTTGAGTCTGTTCTCCGAAACTATTCACTCGTCCATGCGAGAACATCAAAGAAAAAAGAAGAAGTTGGAAAATGAAAGAAGATGAAATGGCTTCAAATGCCGCCTCACTGTACAATAGTAAAAATGCTGCAACGCTCTAATTCCGAAAAAGCGCTGCCTATGTTCTAAAAGGTATTACATCAATCAGCAAATGATATCCTAATAAGGAAGGATGGTGCCATACGAATGACATGAGCAGACGTATACGGCGGTTGCAGAAAAGGCCCGCGGTCTGTAAAAGCTCATTAATGCCGAAGCCGGTTCTCAGAAGGTGAGCACGCAGCGCTGACGTCATCGCCACCTGAGCACGGCTCGGATGCCAAAAATGCGGGCGAGCCAGCAAACATCAGCCATCCAAAAGCGAGTTGTATCATCGCTGTCAAAGAAAGGTTGAGCGCGATTGTGTACATGCAAAAGAGAAATGGCTGCGAGAGGGTTCGATACAAGAAAAAAACGACAGAAGCATGCAGCAGCCGCGAGCCGGTACATGCTGGGAGTTCGCGGGCGGGAAACTGGAGGGCGGTTCGCTTGTTCGCGGCGCCTGACGTGCGAGAAAGAACACCTGGAACGAGTCTGCGGGCAAGTGCACCACCGTGCGAAGCACTTTTTCGGCGAATGGCAACCGCGGCGAATGTATACCTCGTCCGTGACTCATCCATTTCCACGACTAAGTGCTCGTCGATCACCAACAGCACTGGAAATTGCGCGAAAATGGAGGATTATTAATGGACTCTGAGATCTTTTCTTCTTATATTCTTATTCTCACATATTCTCGTAATCTGCACAATGCAACAATAAACACACCTCAAAATACTTGCACTTCACCTTTCACGAATGTGCTAAACCGTAAAATATTTCGACTACTGATTTCTATATGTAGATGCCAGATGGTAATCGACTTTTGAACAGAAAGTCTCTTCCTCCCCTTCAAACTTGGACTAATTCGCGCCCACCCACTGCCCCACCAGCCAGGCCATCCATCAGTTAGAAAAATGTAACCTCGTGAGAGAGATTGCAGTGGTCTAATTGAAGAACACTTGCCTCTACTTATTTCAAATTTGAGACAGGTATTCCTACATGAGTGGATGTTTTTATTCATTTTTTACTGAAGGTGCCCGTATATTGGGAGATAGGACCAAACAGTTAATTTACACGGTTATACTTTATTTTTCCATTTTTCAAAGCGGAATAAAGTAGCATAAGGTTTTTGGGGACGCCGAATTCACTGGTAGCAGTGGCGTTTGTCAGGAATGTGTGGGAGAGCAGACACCGTAATTTTTGGGGTGCCCGTATATTTATGATACGCTCTGTATGTGTAAGCAGTCACACTCCTCTTCGTCGATCGCGATATTTTCACCAAAATGTTGTTCGTACCCCATAGGTTAGTGTATCGATGACAAGAGAGGTACCAAAATAAGTTGGAGTCAATAGGAGAATCTTATTGGCAGAAATGATAGTTTTCTCAGGAGCACATGAATTTTTCCCAAAGTCCAAATTTAGCTTATTCTTTTTCCCTTTTTTTCTGAATGCCTAACTGCCCAATTTTACTCGTAGATTTACTGCAAACCCAGAAAATTTCGTTCAAATTTCATTCGAATAGTTGAATCTCAAGTTTAATTGGATTCCTTTTTTACAGTTCTTATCCACAACAATTTTCTCTCTTAATTTTTGGGTGTTCTCAATTTTCAGGCATAGTTCCGACAATTCTGCTATGGAAATGCTTCCTGGAAATATCACGAATACAACTCCAACCCGACATCTAAATTCAGGCTGTTGGTTCGAGTAGCTGGCAGGAATAGTTTGGGAACGCGACAGCCCAATATGGGAAGCACATATCAACTGATAGGACGCATCGATCAACACCCCCGTGGGCAGTGCAATGAGCGGATAAGTCGACCAATGCACTTGCATGAGAAAATTTTAAATTCTTGGATTTCGTTGCTTTGGTCTTACACATGGTCTGAAATCAGTACACTCATCTTGCCCAGAATAGCAAAATTTATGGAAACGAAAATTATCATAGGTGCTGCCTTCTTTTGTCAAACTCAAAATTCTTCATTCTGTGCACCACGAAATTTTGTATATACCTAATATTTCCAAACTTTTTAAAACATTTTAGTAGTAACGTCTCGCCGATAATTACATACAGTGCAGTACCCTATGAATAATCAAACCGTATCATCTGAATTCAAATTTCCATTCGAGTACTTAAGTCAGTCTCAGGTACGAAAGAGAAGTTACTTTGGGTACACGGGCACCGTGATAGCTGAAATTCTTGATACTCCGCTCTGGTTCACAGATGCATAAATTCCGGAAGTTGAACAAAAATCCCGGAGATGTTTGCTAAACCGAGAGTTGTCAGAAAACGTTTGGAAATATGGATTTTTGTTACACTCATTTCTAATACTCATTCAAATTTTTCTTGCAATGGCTAACAAACAGAAAACATGATCATTGAACCTTCACTAGGATACAAAGAGCGGACTTCCATTAACACATACTGACGCAAAGCTATCGCTCTTACTCATAAGGAGGGGGCTGAGCACCTTACCCGTGATTTCCGGCTGTGATCTGAATTTGACCACATCCGCCCAATCGATAGTATCGGCCACCGTGTGGTCTAAGTCTCTCTTGTTAGAATCTTCCACCATTGGTGGCGTTCTGTTCCACTTCATTCATTTCATTTTGTCGCCTCTTTACTTCATGCTCATTACCCCCAAGGTTAGCACGTAACTTGCTACATCCTAGTGGTCTATGAGGCCTAATACATTGGGCTAAGCGTAGTTGGTTTTACTTTATTACAGTGACTGAGTAACTCAATGATTGATTAACTAATGTTATCTTTCTTTGTATACTCATACAATTCACATAAATATATGTTAAGACACTCTTAATAAAATCTCCGCGATTTGGTGTTAACTTTATTCGACCTGCGGTTCATCAAGTAATTTCTTGTCCAATTCATTGTTTTTATTTGTAAGTGGTACTGGGAGGGTTAACTGAGTGGGCTCACTGAGCCTCCAATTTGCGACGCATACTGCTTACATCATCGATAGGGGTGTCCTAACATCATACATGATCAGCGAGGCTAATTGGAAAATCACTATTGGAAAAAAGGATCATATGTGAACATGCACAGCTCATATATTTTTAGCAATGCATTGCTGTCAGCCCAGAAAGAAAAGCACAGTTTGGAATTGGTAATGTGAAGCCGGGGCGAAGGGTTGCGTATGCTTAAAAAAGGACTACCGGTTTAGTGTTCTTTGCTTCGGGTGAAGAGAAAAGAATGTTACTGCCACAAAACCGGAAACATCATAAAGACGCGATAATTTGAAGGACGATATATGTAGCTGGTGGAAACACTCCGTTCTAGCGTACAGAGTGCGCACGAACTATTGGCACGATTTTTTTTCCAGAATTTCTTAATGTGAAACTGGCACGGAGAGGCAAATTCATAGATCATATGGTAGACGTGCTCGTTCGAGCTATCTCTAACGTAAAGATTATTTACTTCTCTTCATGACCTGTTTTTGCGCCTGTACAGGTGAACCAATGAAACAGTTATAGTCCTTCTCATAAAAATGGACGAATTCCGTGACTATAGGAACATTTCACTTCTTTTACCGGAGAGTGCTCTACTCCTAGTCAAGATACCACACGGTACCTGTTTGGGTCCCCTAATGTTCCTAGTAACGCAAGTTCGCTAGTCATGCGTAGAACGATTTACGACCAGAACCTACTCTTTAACATCTTTACTAAAAAGATTGATCTTGATTTTAGTGAATTTTTCACTTTATCAAGATCCAATAACTTTAGGAGAAGGCTTCCATTCAGAATCTGTATGGAAAAAGCGCGCATTCAAAGCCCTTGTCATGGAACTGTGGAACGATCTTTTGGACTCTGCCATCAGATCTCTGGCCTCGTCTGGTTTCAATAGGGCAGTGGAAAGAGTACTCAAATAAATAGGATGTTACTAGTTCTTTATCACTTTTACGCATCTTATCTCAATTTTTTAGCCTCGCCTATGACAATGGGCGTTCTTGAAGAACTTCTCAGTAGCACTACCTTCTCTGACTATAGGACGTCTTCACTAGATACTACTATCCGTTCTTCTCTTTCCACACTCATAATCAAAACACTGTTTTTAATACCTGTTTACCAGAATACTGTTCTATATTTTTCATCTTGCACCTCCTGTCAGTCTAATTCTTCTGGTTTCTCGCTCCCAGATGTGCTGTTTCGTGGTTTTATGGGGCACTTCCAGCTAGCTTTTGCTCGTGGGCTCGCTAGTCCGTTTCTTCCAGGGGGGGGGGGTTATAACAACGCAAATGGGAAGAGAAACCATCCACTAAGAAAAGTCAATAACAACGTATTATTTTTACCTTTATTCCACTCAGCCTTGTCTTGTAATTGATTGAATAAGTTAATAAATAACGATGGATAGGGAGAGCATGCTCGAAGTGGGAGGGTGGGGTAGGTCCCGTCGCGATTCTACGGACGCTATGAAACCGTTCGTGCAATCCGTCTTTCTTTTCAACAAGGACTGTACATCGATTTTAGTTTACAAATAGTAATCGTGCACCCTGTATGTACAGTACACATTACCTGTAAACCACTTGTGTTTTGGAATAGTAGAAATTAGGCAGCACCTTTGTTTCCACACTAATGGATTCTTGAGATATTTCAACGGAAGCAGTGTTTGAATATTACTTGCATAATGGAAACAATTCCTTAAAGTACATATAAGATATCATAGATCTTGGAGTAACGTAGAAATTTTTCCGATCTTAGGCCTAGTTATAATGTATTTCACCCGGGAACATAGCTGTGAAGACATTAGATAAAGAGGAAATGCGAGGAATAATGCCGTATTCAGAGAGGCAGGCGAGAAATGAGGATCATAGGCACATACTCAACTATCGTTCTCATCAAAACGAACTACAGATGGGGTCGGCAACGGATGCTAATTGCCTCACGCCGCCTCACGCCGCCTCACGCAACGCCGGCCCTCAGGTAAAAGTGAGGTTATTTGGCTGGAAAAAGAATAATTCGCCAAGATTTTTCTGTAAACGGACTAGATTCACTGCCAGTGTCACAATGAAGCAAAAATTCGTTTTCATGCTCTCACTTCGATTTTTATCAAAATTTCAAATGTTGCGAGTTCGTGGCGATACATGCTTTTCTTGCGTGACCTCTTGATAGAGTTTGATTCAGATTTGTAGAGCACACCTGATGTTGTACCAAAATTTCGTGGAAATACCGATTGCTACCTCACACATCAACCAGTATGCAACGGCAAAGTGGCAGTGGTAAGAAATTTTAGCACGAAGTAGACCTTATTTAGTATAGGTTCTTTTTCTAAGTTATCAATATCAGTTCTGACACTATTCTCTATCTCTACAGTTGGGTTAGAAGCCAACAGCACTAGGAAGACTGTTTTCCGGAAAGTTTTATTTTTCACAACTAAAAATTGAAAGGCAAGGCTTGGTGACTTGGCTGCGCCTCAAGGCTGTCAATAACCATTCCTTCTCGCATGATCGGAATATTCCTAATCTCACCTGAATACTGGATGGGAAACACTTTTCGGAGTGAGCAGTGATAAAATCAGAAGCTAGGTAATGCAATTATGAATGGTCTGAAAATTTTTCTTATGGGAGTCGAATAATAAAGGAAATTGCACTTCATTTCTCAGAATATTACTCTAAATTTAATCAATCTTTTTCCACCATCTATCGGGTGAACGTTTCATGAGTTCTTCCTCTAAGGTAATAGGACACGTTGCCAAAAGAAATCCCGTTATCACACCTCCAAAAGCTGAGAAGTGAGAGGTCAGTACTAAAGGGTAAACAATGACCTAACCGCCCGGCTATTTATCACATCAAAATTTTGCTATAAGGACTGTGTGGTCAGTGGAAGACCAAAGTAGGTACTATAGCGTCATTTCCTTCTTCTATTTCATGTTTGAGCAGCATTTGCCGCACTTTATTTCACGGGACTACTTTCATTCAACCCATCATTCAACCCAATTCAACCCACAGAAGTTTTGTTTTCATTTTATGGTAACATAACCACTCTGGCACTTGTGAATTTATTTTCTACCTTTTAAATGGTCTACTGCTATTTTGAAGCAAAAAGTGTTGAAGATTAGATGATAAAGGAAGGAGCAGAAGGAATGTTCCGATCATGCGAGAAGGAATGGTTATTGACAGCCTTGAGGCGCAGCCAAGTCACCAAGCCTTGCCTTTCAATTTTTAGTTGTGAAAAATAAAACTTTCCGGAAAACAGTCTTTCTAGTGCTGTTGGCTTCTAACCCAACTGTAGAGATAGAGAATAGTGTCAGAACTGATATTGATAACTTAGAAAAAGAACCTATACTAAATAAGGTCTACTTCGTGCTAAAATTTCTTACCACCGCCACTTTGCTGTTGCATACTGGTTGATGTGTGAGGTAGCAATCGGTATTTCCGCGAAATTTTGGTACAATACAAGGTGTACTCTACAAATCTGAATCAAACTCTATCAAGAGGTCACGCAAGAGAAGCATGTATCGCCACGAATTCGCAACAATTGAAATTTTGATAAAAATCGAAGTGAGAGCATGAAAACGAATTTTTGCTTCATTGTGACACTGGGAGTGAATCTAGTCCGTTTACAGAAAAATCTTGGCGAATTATTCTTTTTCCAGCCAAATAACCTCACTTTTACCTGAGGGCCGGCGTTGCGTGAGGCGGCGTGAGGCGGCGTGAGGCAATTAGCACTCGGCAAGCGACCCCACCGTATATGCTTCAGATGCATTTGATGAACGTTCAGAACTTGCTAATTCCAAATGACTTACAAGATATACGGCAAAGTAAGATCAACCCAGGGTCATGAAATAACTACAAACTCTAGAAGCTCTGCTTACTCTGATAACTGTGCAGCACGAACGCAGCCCGAACGCCGTAATGGTTCGAGTAGAAGCTCTAGCAACAACGGTTGACAGTTACTGCCATCTTCCCCTCAATTGCTGCCATCCCCCAGCAATTGCTGCTAAAGGGAAGGTGCTGCACAGTTATCAGGGAATTGTTTAGAAAACATATCTGGCTGAGATAAACCAGCGAGGGTCGATTGGATTTTTCACCTTTTTTACTTGGTAATTTTTGCATTCAATTCTTTCCTCAATTCAACAGTAGTGGTGATGGGTGCGAGAAAATGTGAGACTGCATATGGAATCAGTTCTAAATACTTATTTCACCTTTATACAAAAATGCTGCAGCATCAAAATGAGTACGAAGAAGGCCACACGAAATATCACTTAGAACCTCTTCAACATTTGCATAAACTGGAGAAGTGCAAACATTGGGCAGCATGAAAGGAAGTGAAGACACGGGAAGAAGATAGGAAATGAAGAAGGAATAAATTAAGGTAATATAAAAATGAATCAAAAGTTTGGATTTAACGGCAAAGACAGATGGGTGTGAATGGATTTCACAGTTGCGAACTAGGAAACCTTGGCAATTTCTTTACTCCAAAGCCATGACTGCGACAAACAGCATGGTTTTATCAGTAAATCCGTGAGGTCAGCTATTACTATTTTTAAAGCGATAAGAGGAATTCATTGCTCCAGGATTAATAGAAATTGGTGCACCAAAGCACAACAAGAGAACGTCAAAAATCAACGAATTTCCCTTGAAATTCAAGGATGGACACTCGTTACCGACATAAATGAATTCGATAATCGCGACGCCTCTCGGAAGCATTGCGTGGATAGTAGTTCTCTGGTTGAACTGTAAACTCGTACCACAAAACGTCCACTAATTCAGGAGAAGTCTTTTCAAATTTTGAGAGCATCGTGGATCCATGAACACATGATAGTAAATCTAGTCCACTGTGCGGATTATCGTCATGGATTACGGAAAGATTCAAAAATTGCAGAACAGAAACGAATGCAGCCAGTGAAGGATGTTCAGGATATTGAGAACAGTCATGACAATCGTAATCAGAACCAGAAGGATGAATATATACGTGGACAGATTAGAAAGGACTGGAACAGAAAATAACGAGGGCGAGACCACGTACGAACACCTGGTGACCACATTATGGGGGCGTTCGGAACGAGGTCTTGATGGTTTCGGGGTCGTGCCATGGTGAGATAACCGAAGTCGCCTGGAGTGTTCTGAACGATCTGTGTCGGGTTGATATGAAGATGGGCTAGACCCATTTGAGCCCGAGGGTCTCATCGGAAAACTGAACATTTTTTGCTATGACTACATAATTGATAGCATTCTTAGTGGCAGTCTTATACCATCATTATTCGGCGAATATTATGCGGCGAAAAAAATGAGTTTCCGAAATTCTGCACAAAGTTCTGAGGATTGTTCGCTTTTGTAATAAAAAAGTTAGGAAAAGCGTTTTTCTGAAGTCTTACCTCTAGAAAAAAAAACAGGATGCCAGTCGCAGGTTCTCGTGTTAGCATAAATGAGGGAAAACGGACACATATGTATTTATTTCATTACTGCACATACAGTAGGCGTTAATGAGGGCGCGTTATTCGCAGCCTCAAATATCGATTACAAATACGCGCAGCGCCGCCGCGCTGCGCGTACTGGTAATCGATATTGTCTGCCGCTGTAATGCGATTTCTGGACGTTTTTCAACGGATTCGGTGTTCTTTTTAGCCATTTTTGGTGTTTCGTCGTATATTTCGTCCATCATTCGTGCTTCTCGTGTGTACTTGGTGTAGATGTCCCTTTTCGACAGGGTGACAACAAAGTCTTTGGCCAAAGACTTCGCAACAATTACCTCTTGTGTTTTGCCGGGAAAGACATGGATTTGTATTCACGTTGACTACCCAAATGTCTCGAACACACTTGGGAAATTCCATAATCCATAGCTCTTTTTCAATCTTTTACTCAGAACCTCTGCAACAACTATTTATCCAGCTTTTGAGAAACTAGTTTCAGATCCCATCTCAAACTAGTTTTTTGAAAGCTGGTAGAATACTATTTTTCGCCACTTCCTTGCTAAATAGTTGCAAACGAAAAGCTTGCAAAATAGTTGTTTTGACCTCTTCCTTGCCAAATAATTGTAAAATGAAAAAACTGGTTAATTACTTGTTCTGACCACTTCCTTGATAAATAGTTGTGAAATGAAAAGCTAGTGAAATAGTTATTCTCCGAAGTCAACCCTAGAGAGCAGGAACATTTTGCAGATTACACCTATTCAAAATACAACAACTTCATTGGTGGCATTCATAAACGTCTCCAAACTGTGTGGCGCAACCCAGCCACGAACCTAAGAACAACTCGTGCCAGAATAGTGCTTCTGTGGTTCTCATAGTTTATTGCGATTGGGCGATCTTCGGCTACCGATCAGATCAGTTCATCACCTTCCGCAGTAGTACATCACTCACACAAGGTCCAAAATTGTACAAACAGGCTGCAGACTCGAAAGAAAATCGTTTCTACTTTAGATTAGAGTTTAGATGCCCCAACAGCGACCTTGATAACTGTGCAGCGCGAACGCAAGGAAAGGAACAGCCTAACGCGTCTAGTAAGAACCCTGGCAGCATTTCCTTCCAGTTTACAGCAGCAACTGAGGGGAAATGGCAACAGCTACGAGGAGATACTGCTAGGGTTTCCACTTGACGCACTACGGTGTTCGGGCTGCGTTCGTGCTGCACAGTTATCAGAGGAATTCTAATTCAGTGTGGGGTCTATCAATTCAAGTAGTTTTTTTTTAAATAAGAGAACTGGCCTTCACTGCTTCAGAATAGATACTGAGACAAGAAATCAAACTTGTTTAAATGGTCTTCTTTAACCGATCTATAGTTGTCCCGACTAATTTGAAAATCTACATTGAAGGGTCTTGAACAGAACAATACTGCAAGTGAATTGGTGCATTGGTAAGAGTAAGTAAATTCTGAAAACTCAACTTAAGGCGCTCTCTTCTCGAGAGTTCTAGG
Source organism: Ancylostoma caninum (assembly GCA_037903475.1). Taxonomy (NCBI): domain Eukaryota; kingdom Metazoa; phylum Nematoda; class Chromadorea; order Rhabditida; family Ancylostomatidae; genus Ancylostoma; species Ancylostoma caninum. The sequence goes on from JBAJFG010000644.1 coordinate 126,812, forward strand.
ACATAGCTCTTCCAAAACTTTGTTTTTCTTAATACTACATGTGGTTTCACTAGTAGCTGATTGGGTAGAGTGAATTATTTGAATACCTGTTTTGAAGAAATTCAAAAAAAAAAAAAGGCGACGAAGTCTTAAAACATATGTACAATTCACGTTTTGTATGAAAGCGAAGTAACCGCCGCTCTTCATTATATGAGATCGCTAAAATACCTTACTACACGCGAAGGATTCTTTCATTCCTACGTGATAGCTGGACAGTATCAACGCAAAGCTGGTGAAATAGTTGGTTTTGGAGAAAGCTGGTAAAATAGTTGCTTTGACTTCCTAGTAAAATAGTCACAAAACGAAAAGCTAGACGGCAACTATTTTTTCCATGCTGGTGACGACGTCATGCTGATTTGCAAGCAGTTTTTTTAGCAAAAGCTTGCAAACTACTTTATTTGAGCTTGTTTGCAAGTTGTTTTTGAGAAATCCTTGTTTGCAGCTTGCTCCAAGGGTTCTGAGACGCAGACATGAATCAAGGTAGGAGTGGAAATGGCCGCAGGTAGAGTCTCGGTGCCACCTTTTCCAAAGACTTCTTGGCACTATTGAACTTGAGCGGTCCCACTATCGACCCCAAATTCAAAATTATGGATTTCTCTGAAAACTTGTATACAGGAGTAATTGGATGTGCTGGTCACGAATATCATATTCATTTCGCATGATAGTGTCGATTTTATTGATTTTATCGATTTTCCCCAGGTATGACCTCGTCTCGGATCTCTCTGAAAATTTGCCTACTGGGGTTTCTGAAGGTGCTGGTTGCAAATATGATGAAGATTTCGCAAGAAAAGGTCGACTTGATGGGGAAAACTCCAGTAAAGCCGGCAACTACAGATAAAAATCTGGAGAAAACCAGCGAAATCGAGACTATGAAGCAAAACAGCTATTATGTTCGTGACCAGCAACTTCAGAAACCTCTAAACGCACTTTTTCAAAGAGATTCAGGGTACGAGTCAAAATTGGGAAAAAAATCGACAAAAAAAATAAAATCGATAGCATCATGCGAAATGAATATAATATGCGTGATCAGCACCTCGAATTACCCCTGCATGCAAGTTTTCAGAGGAAGCCATTATTTTGAGTTTGGAATTGGTAGAGGGGCCGCTCAAGTACAATACAGAGTACCAGCACATTTGATAAAAATAAGGTGGGCATCCGACAAAAGTTTTCCATCGAGTTTCAGAAGAAAAAAAGCAGAATGTTGGTTCAGACCTCCCAGTTCCCGATTTTACCAAACCTATCATATTTGCTTAGATTGCTCTCTGAAACGGAAACCTCTGAACAGTTCTGAAGAGCAGTTCTCAGAACACAGGAGCGGAGCTGAGATAGCAGCTCCCATGATGAAGACCTAACGAGGAGACACTACAAGCTCGACTAACTTGTGGCCATGGAGAAGCCAAGTGAGATATCCGAAGTTTAAGAGTGGACTCCTAAAGCACATGGTTCCACATAGCCCAGATAAATATGTAGCTGTCCCCTGTCTTCGGCGTAAATTTACATTCATGTGCAAAGCGCTGAAAAAAAAAACAAGAAAGGAATAAGCTATGAAACGAGAGGAATAATGTTTTTTCGAAGAGCAATTGAAAGAACAAAAAGCGTTAAAATCAGCAAATTGGGGCAAAAAGGTCTAAAAGTTTCATTACGGCGGCGGACGATGTCGATTTCCGGCGCACGCGGCGCGGTTGTGCAGCGTGCTCCTCGAGGCAGTGAAAACGCGCCTATGTCAGCTCCTGCTTTATACGTGCGGAAGCGTATCTCTCCATACCTGTACGCCTATTGATTTTTTGTCAATATTTTCCACTTTTTCCAAAGCTAATTCTATTGCAGCGACCTTGGACCAGGAAATTAGACTTTTTGATCTGCAGCTCTGCAAATGATGCAAATTTTATTACATGCGGACAGGGCTGCAGCTGCAAGGATATAGGAAGCTAATAATCTGCATGAGCGAAACATAATGGCAATTTTCAGCAGAGCAAATTCGCAGGCTTTGCATCAGCAATGGGAACAAGGCTTTGCAAAACATCTGCGCTCTTTCTCTTGCAAAGTTATGCAAATACAGAGATCAGAAAGACCAGCTGCTAGGCACTCTGGTTACGAAATGTTTGCATCATTGCGTTTTGAAGACTTGGAAATTGATGGAGAGCTAAGGACACCAGCAAAGGGAAAGATGCTTGAAGAGTAGAATTGTGCTAGTGAGTAGGGAGAATTTGCGTGTACTTACAAGGTAGCATTTTAGGAGGACAGAAGGGGTTCAAATACTGTGGGGAAAGAATACGGCTTTCAGATGAATCAATTCAAGTGCCTCAGATAGCAGGGTAGGCCTTGCACACAGCAATTACTTATACTTTACGGTGGTGCTAGTAAACAGAGAATGCGAGCAAAACTGATCTTCTTTTCAAAAAAAATCAGGTTTTCCTTTGAGACAGCGGAAGCGGAATCTTTTCGAAATTGAATACTAACTTGCATAGTCAGAAACCGATACGAAAAAAAAATAATATAAAATGGTATCAAAAAAATCAAAAGCAGCTCGAGATTTGTGTAATAATATTGCTTCTATGGTGAGTTATTTCCCATAAAAGATGTCCGTAGGAGTAATGCTCCAGCTCAGCTTGCAGCAGCGCAATTCTTAGAAGTTTATGTGGTTGATTCTGCAAGCGAGAGGAAATAAGAGAAGAAAAAGCAGAGAAAATCGAGAAAGAGCGTCCAGCATGTGGCTAATTTGCAGACGATTTCGAAAAGCTTCCACATTTGCCCAGTGCAAATTTGAATTTTTCAGGTGTGGGTGCAGTCCGTGTCACTGTAGTTTTGGCTCGTGTCCGATACGGTAGAGACCGGAAGGGTAAGGCACATCTGCATGTGCTAAGTAGGTAGAATAACGACAATTCTTGACATCAAGGGTACAATCTCATGAAAAAAAATCAAGGGTACAATCTCATGAAAAAATATGGTCCCTACATAACATAGGTTGTTTTAGACATTAATTATTAGACATTAATTACAAAAATTATTATAACGAATGGTCGTAAGATTAAATGAAATAAATTTTGATATATTTGCTTCTTGGGGGGGGGTGTTCAACGAATATTTCTTTCACAAGAATTATGTAAAAGAAATTGCCCCATAAGTATCAACAGAATGTATTAATATCTGTTAAAATTTTCTAGGGTCTTGCCTTTCTATTAATTAATGAATAAATCATACATTATCAAAATGAATACAAATTTAAAAAAGGGAAAATAGCTCAACTCCCGGAAAATAGCAAAAACGATCTAATTCATATCAAGAACAATACTAGTGGCTGCCAGCGGCTCTCACCTGTCTTCTGAAACATGGCGAGTATGCACATATCTGCTTAGCGTCACACTACATACATTATGAAGGATGTAATGGCCAGAGAAAGGAAAAACAAAGCAGGACTCCTTCCTTAATCTGGACAGATGACTATGTAACCAAATTAATGACATTAATTCTTATGCTAAAGCTTAAATTAGCCATGCAATCATGGAGAATAAAATGTGTAGAAGATCCTCTCCACTTGGATTTTACTAAAATATCCAGTGCCATTCCTGACAGAGCAATGTTTTTAAGAAAAATGCTTGTGTTGTTGGCTTAGGCTAGGCGCAGGCATAATTAACTCTTCTTGTAAGTATAGGGTAAAGCTCTGCAATGCAGGCTACTATTACATAGATTTTTTGCAAACGGTTTGTAATTTTGTCAACATCGTCACAGATAGAACTGTGTGTGTGGTTATCACATTTCGAAGCGTTGCCTACAAAGTTCATCAGAAGCACGTGTCATTGCCAGCGATAACGAACTGTCGCCTTTTCCGGTTCACTGAAAAAGCGTCGAAAACAAAGCTGATATGATGTGGGCATCATAAATACATAGTCTGTGTACAACAAATCGCCTGCTATGGACTATTAGGGACTTCGAGCCATGGAAATGACCCAGCTGAGCAAATTTTCACGGAACGGTTTCGGACACAATTGTGTGGAAACATCTGCTGGTCGTCGGTTGTTCTTCGCTCGAGTGGTCAACGAACTTTTGACTCGTGTCAACAGCTTTATTTTCCACAATAGACAATTAACGGAGTACTCTGGAGGAAATAGTTGAGGGACTAGTCTGGGGATATTGTGTGAATTCAGCCGTAGACATTAAATCTACGTTTTATTGCTTCATTAAATGTCTACTGTGAAAACTTTTGAAGACTATTTCAGAAAAGTGTTCTTGAGTCTTTCATTGGAAGTTATTTTTTTTTCACTAATAAGGGTCCACTATCTTATTTCTCAATTGGTGCCATCTCACCCCAGGGAGTAGAAATAAATTTGAAAAGATAAAAATAGCTCAGAAATAAAACAATTTTGTTGTGCAAAGAGGTCCAAAAATACGGTAGCAATGCTCGTTTCTCCTGTGAAGAAAATTGTTTTGCTTTGAAGTTAAAATAGGTTGAGATGCCTTTTCACAGCCTATCATCGGAACAAACCCCATAAGTCATGTTTGTTTGATTTAGGACTCAGTCAAAAATACATTTTAGGCCCTATTATTTTCATCGAGTGACACCCACTTGCTTGCGTTTCAATCATCATGGTTAGTAGGCTTTGGCAATACCTGAGTCCAGGACTTGTTAATAATTTCTTTTGTCGTCCAGGGATCACGATTATGATCATGACCTACAGATTGGGAAGAGGAAAAGGAGGATGCTGGACCAGCCACGGCGGGTATAAATAGGGGCGAAAGGGGGGAGCTATCGAGTTGGATAAGCTCCGGAGAAAGAAGAAGTTGAGAAGCGAGGCGGTCACCCCCCCCCCCGACCAAGAAGTAAAAGAACCCGCCTATGTGGCCAAGCCCCTCCTTTAAGCCAGCCTGAAGGAAGCTTTTCGTTAATTGAGTTGTTAACGTTTGGTGGCGCCGCCCACCTGTTATTGTTTGTGTTATTAGGATAAATCTAAAAGGAAAAACTCGTGTTGACGAGCAACCGCACAAAAACTTGATCAATATCTGCTTGAGGGAATCGGCTAACCTCTCACGGTAACAAAGACATCCACGGCCTACACTTTGGAATTTGGATTAGTTGAGCAAGCACTTCAAAAATGTTGGGTGACTTGAACCCCAACCACTTGCGCGCCGTGGTCAGCGACTTCACTCAGCATCTTGAGCCCTGTCTCGGAAATGAGAGGGGACATCCCGAGGTGAAGTGTTGTCTTGAGTTAAGTATGACTTCGAGAACACAAATCCCGCAACTTTATTCCAAATCGCTTGTAACTTCTTTTTTGGTGTACACTTTTCTGTGTTAGTGTATTTATGGCCCACCACGTAGCATCTCGTTAAAATATGGACTAAGAACAAAGAACTACAAATCCTCAAGTCTTTTTGCGTGCCTATAAATCCTACGTACGACCTATAGTGGAGTGTGGAACGACTATTTTCAATCCTTTCAAGAAGAAGGATATAAATTTGTTGGAAGGTGTTCAAAACAGTTTTACGCGAAAAGTAGTGATGAGATGCTTCAGAATGAACTATGATCAAGTACCTAATTGTGAGAAGAGAGCAAAGTTACTTGGTTTACCAACCTTGCAAAGTAGAAGGAGTAATAGTGATCTGTTAATGATGTTCAAGATAATTAAAGGAAAGCTTTCTTTGAATCCTGTTGAATTTTTTGGAGTACCGGTGACGAGAACCAGAAGAGGAAAGCTCAAGCTCTATGTCCCAGTTGCAAGGTCACAGGCTAGGTCGAGATTCTTCACTTATAGAGCTGTAAATGAGTTCAACTTGTTGCTAGCTAAAAATGAGCATTTGATTGAATTGTCTTTGCAAGCTTTCAGAAAGCTTGTCAGGAGAACTTGTTTGAAACCATTGAATGTATGAACATGTTGATGTCGTTTCATATGTTGATGATAACTGGTATGTTATTGTACTTATTTACGCGTGGTTTAGCCCGCGTCTCCAAATAAATAAATAAATATGTGTCCAGAAATTATAGAATGTGACAGAATTTTGTTGACGGTGGTCCAGTCTGGGGAATATTGCTGCATTTGACCCGTCCCTGTTCCTACAAGTGGATATTTGTAATGTTATTGTTATGCACGGTCATTTTGCTTTGTCAATGTCATTGAAGCCCGTCAATTGCCAACATCATGGAAAAGTGAAACCGTTGTCCGTCAACATTTACCGGCACTATACATCGTCGAGGTTTCGACACCCAAGACTTCTAGGCGTGTGGGAATGGGCAAAAACATCGGTATGGTCATCAGTAGCCAGGGGACAGGGAAGAGGCCGATGCATCAAGAACACTCATCCCCGTGAGAATTTTGGAAAACATCGGACGGGTGTGTGGAAGCACTCGTCGCACCGTCGCATCTGCCCCTTCCGTAGGATGTAGGACGAAGGAAGATCAAGATTTCATCAATGAAAAGTAACGTAAGGAAAGTGAAACAGTACAACGAAAGTAAACCTGCGGATGAAGCCTCACAATGAGAACAAAGTTCGTTCAATCATAGAGGGTGCAAGAAAACAAAGGATCGTTGCAAGCAGAAAAAAAACAAAACATTTCAGATTCATAACCTTCGTCCGGCGGTCTCACAAGTCCCCGAGCATCAGTCCAATGAATACCTCATATGGGCCTTTCCTGGATGGAACGCATGTCAAAACTTAGTCGCGACGTCGATTTTGAGGAATCCTCTGGTGAAATTTGTGGAGAGGCAGTAACACTTGAGTGCATTTGAATGCATGTCTTGACGAAGTGTTCGGAGTATTCCTTAAAGTCTGGCGCATACTATTGGAAGGCCAGAAAAAAATTTCGCCCTAACGTATTCTTGAAATTCTCTGTAATCCGTCGAGAACGGACCGTTCGTCGAGTTACGATATATTTGGCACATAGGCGGGACAGGCCGAAGGAAAAAAAGTGGGTCTCACTTGAAGATCCGAAAGGAAAACAAAATTAATAAAAATATTAATCATGGTGATAAATATTTGGCGAAGGTTACTTAAAAATAACGTTAAAAACACAAAAATAAGCCTTTACAATATTTTTTATCTATTTCATAGAGTAATTTCAAAAATTTGGCGAACCTTACCGGGGAGAAAGGTGTCCCACCCCTACGTCGGCCATTGGCGGCTACATACAATTTAGCACACCTACGATTCTGAACGACAGGATTTTTTGTACATATACAGGGTGCGTTAAAAATATTGACCGCTTGAAATGGCTCGTAAAAACCTCAGTATCTTACTCTATATAAAGCGCAGACCCCCCCTCCCCCCCCCCCCCCATCGCCGCGCGAGGGATGACAGGTCACGCTGTCATTGATCCACTCGCCTCGCCCCACCTCCTTTGCCCGCCGCCACGGGCTCAATTGGGAAAATTGACACGCCCAATGACACGTCCATGTATATGTATGTGTACAACATGGAAATCTTCAATTAGGACATCTTGTTTGCAACGAAAACGGTATATCTTGGATTTTCAAATCAGAATGGGAGAACCACTGATGAGGCGAGTGTGATTTCGCAATCGGAGCCGTGAATCATCCAAATACAGCAGAGTTGAACGGAAATTCTTACTGTTTTCCTTCTGAAGCGTTGAGTAGTAAGAGCAATTAGAAATTAACGGTCAGGGGAACAAATGGTGCACTCCATGAGCTTAATGTTGTGCTAACAAAATAGGAATAGAACGTCCACGCAGTTTTTTCCTGTTACAAGCTAATTGTGCCCGAACCATAACAATTTCGACTTTCAGCGCTATCCCAAATGAAAACGACTTGACCACGTGGGTATCTGTGTTGCTATTCATACAACGGACCATGTAGAAGCTCCTAATATTGAACATAATAAGAGTTGACCTCCAAACCGTTTACGAACCATGCAGCTTCGCAGAAAATCACTGTCATCCGTCAAGACAAGACAGTCATCCGCGAAGCGCGGCAAGGCTGCGCTTCGCGGATGACTGTCTTGAGTTTACCTAGAGTTTACCTAGCCCGGAGGTAACGTGGCACACGAGTCCGAGTCAGAGCGCCGCGAAGCTGCGCTCTGTCTCGGGGTTCCTTTTTTTTTCAGAGTTTACCTAGCCCGGAGGTAACGTGGCACACGAGTCCGAGTCAGAGCGCCGCGAAGCTGCGCTCTGTCTCGGGGTTCCTTTTTTTTCAGAGTTTACCTAGCCCGGAGGTAACGTGGCACACGAGTCCGAGTCAGAGCGCCGCGAAGCTGCGCTCTGTCTCGGGGTTCCTTTTTTTTTTCAGAGTTTACCTAGCCCGGAGGTAACGTGGCACACGAGTCCGAGTCAGAGCGCCGCGAAGCTGCGCTCTGTCTCGGGGTTCCTTTTTTTTCAGAGTTTACCTAGCCCGGAGGTAACGTGGCACACGAGTCCGAGTCAGAGCGCCGCGAAGCTGCGCTCTGTCTCGGTTTCGTAAATATGTGACGAGTTTCTTCACAGCATACAGAAAACAATATGGCGAACAATATGAGACTATGTCCGTCTAGTTTTATCTTCACTCTTGAGAGCAGCTCTGCAGAAAACACAAGGAAAGACATAAGTGATGCGCCGTACGGACCGTCGTGGATTTCATCCTTTGTTTCTTCTGAACGATTCACACGCGACTCCGTACTGCGGTCCGGTGTAGCACATGCATGCTCCTTCACAGTGCACCTGGAGGAGTAAGGTGAGAAGTGATTTGAAACTGAAGGAGTAAGGTGAGAAGCAACTTGGAACTGAATGGCTCAAGAATGGTTTCTAGTGCAAAACTCCTTCGCTGTCTTTACGTTGTGAGCTAGAAAAAAATCTTCTCAGGAAAGGAACGGCCCACTTGTGGACCTATAATTGATCCTTTGTGCAGTGCGCTTCCGGTGAGTACCATTTTTGGGCCGCATGCTGATTTTGCGCTAGAACCACAGATAATGATAGTAACCTATTCTGCGCCGTTAACAAATACGGAAACAAAGTCTAGCCTTCGCACAGACAGGAGTAGCTGATACTTCTCATTAGTGGATTTGTGGGTGGCTTAGCATATGCTGTTTCTTAGCACTGTTCCATTCTACAAAAGCTTCTCAGAAAAAACTCTGAATCAAGTCAAAGATGACTACCTGCAACGCCGTACTGAAGCCTTCTCCCGTCTTATCTATTGACAACTGGCAAAAATCGAGATAAAACGGAATGAATAAATGTATGTCTCAGTTTTAGATTGTTGTTGAGATTCTAGGCAACAGAGCGGTCACACTTGGTCTTCTATCCAGTTTCGATTTTCTATGTAATTCATGTGTCACAAAAGGCGGTTAATACTTTTCACGCACCCTGTATATATGGAGGGTCTATGAGGATCCCTTTCCTTTAGTGGCTAGGGACCTAGAGTCGGTCGAAACTGCATTAAGAATAGAGGTCGAATCTTACCGGTTTTGCTGAATTTCATATAAAACTCTTATATCTATTATCTATGCCTAAGGAAGGAGAAAATGTGAACAAATTGGGAAGATTTCTCCACAGCATCTTTCAATGAACCCTATTAACTCACTCACCACACCAACTGGAGCCTAAAGCAGAAGTAAATCGTTGTGAAACGGTATGAAAATAAAAAAAAATTCAGAAAAGCACCAGGAAAAGAGATACCGAAACGAAAATTTGGCGATATGGGGTTTTCAAGGTGGAGAATCTGTCAAATGCAGCGGGGAATTTCACCGATTGCGGCTTTTCTGAAGAACCCAAAATTTGAGGCTGATCCTATAATTAGAAAACGCACTAAAAAAGGTCGCCACTGTAGCCATATTTTTTTTCAGTTTCTTCTCAGACTGTGGTACTAGAACAACTTTCCAGTAACACGATGACGTCGGTGGTGGATCAGTGCCATGTCAGGTGGAAAAGCGTCGACATTAGAAGCTGCCGGACAATGAGACGGAGTGAGGACATCCTTCCTGGTCGGAGCAAACCTCCCCAGCATCTGCAAATACTGCAACCAATCTGCAAAGTTTTTTCATTGAAAATAAGGGCTACTAATTGCCTTACAGCGTCTTCTCACGTGATGTTGATGAGTTGCAATACTTTACAGCGAGAGGAAAAATCAAAAGTCTGAACCTGCTGAGGATGAGATAATTCTGGGCTGTAGGGGTGAGGGACGAAAAGAAAACAGGTACACATACGTAACTTTCACATTACCTCGAGGCGGCAGTTTAATACCATAGAAATTTAACTACTGGCCTTGTTATTACAAATATTGAAAGCCTGTGAAATCCCAATGAGACGGGTTTTCTAAAACAGCTCCGACAAGGCAAATAAAAAAATAATTGAAAAAAAAAACAAGTAACAAGGTATGGTGGGTTAACTGGTCTATGGGTGTTCAATCCTGGGGAGTGCTCATAGAGGTTTTGATACCCTGTGACTTCCAGGGTTGTGACTAGTACATCTTCTCATTTCTGGAGCTGTGCTCTTCCTGTCCAGATATTGCTGGATCTTTCTCGACGCTATGACTTCCACCAAATCTGCATCACTTCCACACTTGCATGCAGCTGCTTCCAGTAGAATCTGTGTCGTACGTGCTCGTCCAACTCAGCTCGGCATTTTGGGGACGATCGATCGGAGATTGTCCTCGAGATTACAAGCGGAGGACTACGGAAAAACATGCAAATCAAACAGTGTGCAGCGTTGCACCGCGCGGCCACTACTTGGCTTGGGTTTTTCCATCCACTGCTAATTAAGGAAAACTATCTAGTGACATGAGAGAGAGAGCATTTCTTCTCTTCATCGCGGACTAACTTCCTCCTCTTCCGATTTCGATTCCCTCATCCACTACTTTGTTCAGTTTTTCCGATTTCCATTTACAAGCTAAAGACACACACCTTCTTGCCACGTTCAGTCCCATGTTTTATTGGCATAAATAGACGAACAAATTTGGATAGTTGCTAGGGAAAAAATAGGTCACTGAATCAACGGTTAATCAATATTTTGTAGTGGTTTTAGCAGTAGTAGAAGATCGGAGATATGCAATTCCTTTCCAGCCAACATTCTACCGTCGTCGCTTTTTGTTAAACATTTTGTTTTCACAGCCATAATTATTCCAAAATTTGAATTCTTAATGTTTCAAATTTTGTTGTATGAGAAACAGTTCTAATTTTTACGAATTTACCTTTTGGAGTGCGTTTTTTTTCGGAGGATCAGAGTATGAAAAATCGAATTTGCACCAAAACTACACCTAATAGGTGATAAAATAAATAAATAACTTAATAATAAATAGATAAATAGATCGAAAAATTGCCTGCCTATTCTGCCCAGATTGATTCCAGGTCCTTATTGCCTCTGAAAGTCGTTCACTTTTTTCTCTAGAGTTCTCCTTCATGCTTCTGCTCCTTTTAACCATAGTTTTAGCCTCTCAGCCCCTCTCAAAAATCATTTTATTTGTGACGAACTAGGGAACGTTTCACTGAAGGAGCGGTCCATCGTTTTTCTAGTCATTCCTTATGATCGGGTTTAAAATAATGACAGCCTTATTTCGAAAACAACCGCTCCCGAAGACTATGTCCTTGTTCAAAAAATTTTACTCATTTTTTTCCCAATTTTTCTGTGTTTATTAATTTATCTATCTATTTACTCAACCGCTTCTTTGTTTATTTCATTTAATACTCTTCAAAAGAGTGACATGCCTTCTCCAAAGATAAAACGGATAAAATAGTAAGCATATTCTTTTTATTAAAAGCAGAGGATATGGAAAGAGTGAATTTGAAGGAAAACATAGATGTACAAATGAGAAAAAAAGAAAACATACAGATGTAAAAGAAATACGAACTCGTGAGTAGCATGCACAAAACCAGAATTCACTAGCTGAGCCTAGACAGACTTCCTGTTCATAATTCGGAAAGTCATTGAAAACAATAAGCCAGAAGGTCGTTGATGACGCGCCTGGTTAAAATGCCATCACGTGAGAATTGTGGTTATTTTTTAAACTTCCAGTAGTGGACATTTATCAGTGGTCTTGGATGGGTTTGCTCCTTTTTCTGCCCAATTTTAGCATTCTTTGAGCAATCCTTCAAATGTGTATGTTATGTTATTGTACTGTAGATGATTCCCTAGACGGCCTTTTTTGATGATGAAAGACCTGAAGAATGACATCTAATTCAGTGAAGGGCTTACTGAGGATCACATTCCCACAGAAATTTTTCTTTTGAACGTTGCTTTTGTTCTAGGTTGCCATGAACAAAATTTGTTCCCTATATGTAGGTAATCCATGTCCTCTTTCTCAAATGGATTGTTCATTTGATCTTCTGCTCCGAAATGCTCACGTGCGAAGGACACGAGCAGAGAAGAATGAATGCTCGAAATAGCTCGCTTCTATGAAGCATACGCCACGAGGCTCCCCGCGATCGATTGTGGTTCGCTGACACGGTTTTTTGGGGTTCTTGCATGGCTAGCAAAATAGTTTTCGGATAATTTGTTCATTTTCCAATTATAGACTCTCTGAATTCTTCTTCTTTTCCTCAGAAGGATCCGATTCTCCCTATATATTCTCCATTTCCTGAAATGATCGCTCTTTGTGCAAAGTATTCACAACAACAACATAATCTGATCCAAAAAGTGCTTCCATAGATCTCCATCTCATAATTTTGAAGCGATTATTTGTGCCGATCCTCATTTAAGATCCACTGCTTGGACAAATAATAGTTAAAGCCAGGATTTTGCCGCATATCGCCTGAAATCCGTGATGATGATGCCATGCGAGGCGAAAATTCTGGCTCTCATGAGTTATAAACTGTGAATTTTAGAAAGTTGTCCTGAATTGATTCCTACAGCGTAGCCCACGGGTGATGACTTTTCTTTGTGCTTGTTCTATTGATAGGATCAACCTCATTTCAACTAATTTTACACTGAAACCTTAGACTTGCAGAAGTGTGGACGTTGTTTATAACGGCATTCGTATAGTATTCGTATAGTTTTTAACAATATTCGTTTAACGGTACTAGTAAAAGCGTCCGGCCCACGTAAAATAGGCGTCGATGGAGGCGCGTTTTTCGCAGACCCTCGCACGCCGCGCGACCGCGCCACTCGTTCTGGAATTGTCGTCGTGGTAGGAAACCGTAGGTTTTCCTGACTGTTAATAAATTTTCTTGATAGTTGACATCTGATAGAATGGGGAAAAAACTATCGAGAAAACATCGATTTGATGTTAAGGCGGCGATTCCGTTGTGTGCGACGCGGTAGCGCCGCGTTCTTCCTGAGTCCGCGGAAAGTGCACCATCATCGACGCTCATTGTACATGCGTATGCACTGACAGCATTTGTGTTCCAAGATCAATTGTAATGGTTTCTTTATAGTTCGTTATGTCGGGGGAGAAACCCCATTTTGGTCTTGTTCTTATTTATTTGCCTGCTTTCATTCACGATTTATACAGTTATGTTCAAGTAGTTGCCAAAACAAAAACAGGAGTAAGGATAAGGAGTCTATTTCATGATCAAATAGGGCTGCAGAGGTACTATAGAGGAGGGAACAGATGGAAAAAGTGAGGTGTTCGCAAAGGCGCAGAGAAAAACTGCAATCCGTGCATACTCGGACAAATTTTAGGAAGGACCGCAGCAGAAAACCCGAAGAACAGACAGGTGACCTGTGGTTCTTACGAACCATTCCCTATATAAATCTCTTCTGCTGAAGTTCTTCCGAGTCTTTTTGCATCTGCGTCTCTCACTTCTCAACAACATGATAACACATCTTTGAGATCTTCTTCTGCGGCGGTCCTTCCGACAATTTCTCTGAATAGATATTACACAGTTGTCATCTTCGAAAGGGTCCATGCAAACCACTTTATACATTTTGTGTAGCTTTTATGAAAATGGACACGTCTTATCCGTGTACTCTGACTTGATAATATTCAAACTTGGAAATCTCATAACATTTTCTAACACATTTTAAGTTTTTTAAGCCTAAATAGTCTTTTTATAGGAATTTGTCATCATGGAATGCATTAAAATTTAATTACATACCCCACATGTGACTATCGCACCGAATGTTTTCTTCACTACTCATTCAATTTTCACGGCAATTCTCGCTCTCTTCCTCGGACTTTTCATCAGTTTTTGGTTTCCATCTGCATTTACTCGAAGTGCCCGCACATCCGCATCTTAAAGCTGAGCAAATAATCACTCACCGCCTGCTACACCATGTGTACTGCGCTCCTCGTGATAGCTCTAAAGGAGTTGGCTAAATTCTGTTTTTTTGAACAGCAAGGACACTTCCCTTTTGGTAACATTCTCACCACTAGAACCTGTTCACTCGAGAGACCTTCGAATCTACAGTGGTGTTCTCGCCAGGTCCTCCTAATGTAACAACTTTCGTCATCTTCGAAAAAAAGTTTCTTTTAGTGAAAGCATCGCCTACTTCCTTGTGAGTTGAAATGAAATGAGTTGAAAGGGGTGTGCAAGAATTTTCATGCAGGGCATGGCATCATGTGCTCGATATTTAGGAAAAATGAGTGGGATTTGTTGGTAATGAAAGGCAAGATCATGCTCTTGATATGGAAAGGAAGTTTTGTGTTGGATTCTTTTTTGTTTGAGGGACAATCCTATAATAAATACTAGCTATATAAGCAGGAAAACAAAAAAACAGCCGGTAGTGATAAGATTTCTTGTTCCTTTTTTCTGTGTCCAGAACTTTTATGTATGAAACTTTCAATGTACCAAAACTTTCAGTGCCAGAACCTAATCTGGATGTGATCGCATCCATAATGCTGAACATGGTTGAACAAAGCAAAATCTATCGATTTTCAATAAAAGTTCAATCACAACCAAACATCAGAAGTAGTGGAATCTTCTATAGATTCCACTGTTTTTTCATGAAACATCACTTCATACTCATTCTGCGGGTCCTATCAAGCACCTTTTTTACTCAAGAGAGAGCGTGATCGTTAGCTGTCATGTGTTGTTTGAAAAAAAAAGAGCGCTGCTATGAGAAACTCAAAGAACTTCCTTCTCACAGACCGGTCACACACCTGATGTTTGTGATGACGACTGGAGTCGTAGTTCAAGGTTTTAAAAAAGCAGCGTGAACAATAGCGGCGTTGGCATCAGAATTTCTTTGCCTCAAGAAATGCTCTGAAACTAATGCACACAAAATTTTGAGACTTTGAACAAATCTTTCTCTTAATCTGTGCGCAACTGGGTGGGACTGAAAACTATTTTGTAGAACTTCTAAGTCTGTGTGGACTTTCGAGAGTGAGATCTTCCCTAGAACCCTCGCCGAGTGATTATTTCATCCTGTGAATGAATATTCTGTCCACGAGAGTGACAGCGTACTCCTAAGATTCTTGCCGTGGTATCCTTTGAGAACATATCCCACCTTGAGTGGTAAAACGTACTCCAGCAAAGTACAGCCCCGCCTCCGAAACTTTTTAAAGATTTTTTACCTGTGAAAAATATGCAGGCGCTCATGATCACAATAGTATAGGTGGTTCCACGCAAAACTGCCGGAAAACCTGATCTCGAATCGTAATTTTTGGGGAGCGTGTGGGCGTGGCGAGGTGGGACAACAAGGTTTCCGCACTATGCGCTCCTTTGCTGGTAGCAGAGCGCATCTTTTATCCTGGTGGATGATGAGGAACTCTCGCAATGAGTACGAATTTCCTCAGAAGGTGCGCTCCCGGGAGTGCATTATTGAGATGCTTCGTCGTCCATCCTCGGTCCCGCCCCTCACCACCCTTGGCTCCGCCCACAAGCTCCACAAAAGGCGGGCTCAAAAATGGATTTTTGACAAAGTCACCTCTACCATCGCGATATAAAAATAATATGAAAATCTCAGAAACGATTCCGGGATGAGACGATGTCTTTGATGTATTCGGCAGCTCTTCTGGAATTCTATCCAACTGGCGTTACTTCATATTCTGAACAATAATATTGCACTCGTTTTGTATCGTAACGCTATCGTTGGAGGAGCACTACAGAAAAGTGTAAAAGTTGGAGATAAGTGCCAAATTTGGCTAGACGATGACAATAGGGTGCAAAACAATGTTGGCCTCTCGTGTGAGCAGCTCCAGAAGATAATGTGGATGCCGCACTTATCGCATTTCTGTCGTAATCCTGAAAAAGATGAGATTTAGCTATAAGTAAGTGGGATTTTCATGATGAACACCTCCCTAGGAGTCTCGTTAATCGGCCATTTGCGGGTTACCCCACATCTGATCCACGGTGTTTTGGATACACATTACGATGCAGGATTTCGGCATAGTTCCACGCAGACTGATCATTCCTATCGTAAGCAGTATATCAAGTAACAGAAGCAATCCCTGCGGTGGATTTGGAAATAGAGCTGCCTGCGAGCGCCTGATACTCTACTCATTGTCAGACAAACTGTCCAAAGGACCGTAGCAGAAAGGAAATCTCGATCATGCGGTTAAGAAGCGAGAGACGAGGACGTGAAAACGGATCAGCACTTGCGGATTTCTGCTGCGGTCCTTCCGAAAATTTGTCCTAGTGTATTAGTTAGGACGCATGAGGACGCCCATTGGGAGGGAAGGGGAGGGTTGGTCCACAAAAATACTATTACTTCAAAAAATAAAATCCAAGATGTCCTGGAATTTAGCTATCACACGAGTATTTATGGTGAACTGTGTGTTCTCTGCTCTATCTAGATGCTCGTGCATGATTTTTCGAATGACGTCATTCTTCAGCGGGTTATTATTGTTCATTTAGTCATATGTTCGTCTGTTAATCAGTTTGTGATTACGTGAATTTTCTCCACTAATTGTGGTTCACGCGTCCTACGTCGAACTATCGCATGTGTTAGATTATTCGGGGGGGGGGGGCAGATTGTGGACCTCTAGATTTTAACTGACTTCCGATTTTTTCCTTTTCTGTTACTTCAACACCATGTGAACTTTCCAATTGTATCCACCAGGAGCTTCTCGTCACCGACCGGAAGGCCTCAAAGCTAAGGAGCTCCAGCTGGGCCGAGAAGCCCCTCAGCGATCAGGTAGGATGGCATTTGGAAAGCAGGTGATCGGGAGAGTGCTGCGGTTTCGGCACCGAGTCCCATACCTCTTCCTGTTCCATGGTCGTAAGCAGCGCCCTGAATTCATTGTAGGCGTTGATGTTAGCTATCATCTTGCTTCTCAATGTCACTCTGCTAGTATTATACATGTGTTGCTTCCTCTGTGGCGATCCGTAGAAGGTCGTGCAAGAAATTTCGAGGACAGGCTGCTCAGCCCTTTTGTCGTGAATGGGGAGCCGCTTCCTGGATTGGCACAGATTTTTTGAGGACATCCTATCATATACTCATAAAGTTTTGGGCATGAAGCACGTGGGAGGAGTAGTACATACAAGAAAGAATTTTTAATGGGAGTCTCAGTGATTTTCTGACAGCGTAATAGTTAGTGTCAACGGAAGTGCGTTTTGCTCTGAATCAGGAAGTATGTGGCGCGACCGCGTCACTCGCGCTGGAATTATCGCCGTGATAGGAAACCGTGTGGTTATCATGAGAGTTAGTCTGTTTTTGTGATAGGTGACATCAAATATGAAAAAAAAACTACCAAGACAACCCTATAATTTACTATTGCAGCAGCAATTCCAGCGCGCGCCAGGCGGCTGTGGCGCGTACTTACCCAGTCCGCGAAGGTACCTTCGCTGATGCTCACTGTAACTTCCAAGAATACCACTGAGAATTCTTCTTGCATACCAGTATTTTTTTGACAGTGCTTCTTCTAGGCGTATGAATGGTCGAGAATGAAGCACTCCACTGGAAAAAAAATGTTTCCACTCCACTAAGGTGTAAATTAAACTATATCACATATGTGAGCGCTTTTTACCTAGGGTGAAGTTACCTCGTAGAAATGAGACGACAAAACTGGTTACTGCGTTTCACTAAAATTCGACGAGTGCTTTAATGGATTGTGCTCTACTTAGTAGACGGGTTTCCAATAACTGAAGTCTTTTTCATCGGTACGAACGCAGTAAGGCATAATGTCACTGCGGAGGTCTATGAGCACCAGATTGAGTTTCAATAGGATACTGGACCGGACCTGACGTTGTTGAGCGTGGGTGAATAGTAATGAATGGGTAGTGTGAAACCTTAAAGACAGTGGCGGTAATGGATGTTTGTGGGAATCAGACGAAGATTCACGGTGAAATGATGTGTTGACAAACTCAGTTATTCATCAGGTCTGCATCAGATTTACGCATTGGTCACAAATGAAAATTGCAGCTGTTCGTAGCTTCAACCCTGTGCAGAACTGATGCAGATCTGGTGCAAAAACCAGTTGCTGCGCTTCGTAGGAGTGGGCCAGAGTAGGCAATTCATGCAATTCACGAGAATACGCTAAAACATGAATTACTTTCAGGTAAAGAGTCTTTCAGCGTCATGAAGATTGTAGTGCGAAATACTTCAAAAGTGCTTCCGTGCATCCGAAACATTTCTTGCATTTTTTGCGACTATGAGCATTTAGACAAAATTCGAAGTATGGGCTACTCCAAATCATTCTTCTCTGTTGCTTGTAATTTTCTTACCCCCTTACCTCAGCGTTAGATGTGACAGCGAAGAGTTATATTGGTAGACTGTTGGTCTCTTCATTTATTTATTTGTTTGTTTTCTAGACAAAGAAGTCAGTGGTCCATGCCTATCTTTCACTGTGAAGGCATTGAAATCGAAAAAGCAACTTGTAGAGCAATTCTTGGAAATTTCAACGAAGAGGGAAAATTCGTTTCTTGAAAATCACTTCTCTGCATTGAAAAGTTTTGAGGAACGACATCGTTAACCTCGCTCCCCCATCCTTCGCCCACCGCTCCCCCGCTAGGAGTTTGACGGGGATTCATTGAGGAGCACCTTCACGGATGGAGGTTTCCTGTAGCAAGACTTGGCAGTTTTTGGAACCAATGCGGACTACTTAGGTCCGCATGCATCATTGAGATTACCCGGGGTAAACATGCTAAGATCTCTCAAAATCATCCTTCGTTTATATGGGCCATCATGCATCATTGAGATCGCCCCGGGTAAGCGCGTTAACCCCTCCCCCAATTTACCCGCCGTCAAAAAGGGCCTTTAATAGGTTTACCGCGGGTAATCTCGATGATGCACACCACATTTGCTCTGGGTAATCTCAATGACTCGTCCAGGACTTGGACCCAAGAAACGCTATCGAATGATGCATTCATTTCAGGACATATGCAGCGAGCCTAAATATTACTAAAATTTCGTGTACAGTCTCCAACTATTCTTAAAACAACCTCCCTCTCCTTTCCCCATTTCGCTCTCCTCCCTGTCTTTCCTTAGAGAATGGCGACGTCACCGACAACTACCTGAGATTGGTATCACTTCCTTTGCAGCACGTTGCACGTCTGGTATGCAATCTTCTGATTCCTGAATTTTGCACAACTCATACCAGCCATCCATAACTCTTGTCACTCGAGCAAGAGCAAACTTTCAATAAAAAAGGCTGCAGTATGGCGAACATCCAGATAACAAAATACACCGGTGCTCGCTAACTGGTTAGGACATCGCCCACTTCGAAAAACGCCGATACAGTCTTGAACTGACGTTGATAAGAATGCGCGATGCGTTGTCCTTTCATCTGACCAGTCGGCTGTGGAATGAGCGTTCTATACACCCTGAAATAAAATACAAAAACTATTGAAACATGCGCGGTGAAACCATCTTGACTCAAGAAGCTTGCCGAATAGAACTGAAGAAATTGAAAAAAGAGGAGATGTAGATGGAGAGAGGAAAAGAGAAGGAGATAGTAGAGAATAAAGGATGGGTGTGGCTCAAAATGCCCGAGATAGGTGTGGCTGTGCTTTGTGGACGTGGACTGGAAATGTTTTCACTTTAGGATCATTACAGATGAATAAACAAGTAGATAAGTGAATGAATAAATTAACAATCAAACAAACACATGCTCAATGTACTACATGTCATAGCGTAATCATAGTCGATAATTATTTTTGCGCATCTACATCTAAAATCAACGTCAAGTACATGCAGATGCGCATGCGCTAATATTTATTTATTTATTTATTATGCACGTGGGAGCGCAGCTGTAGCCACATGAAAGAAAAAAAGTATATACGCGCGTATCAGAAAAAAAAAAAACAAAATAACTGATGCGAAGATCAGAGCAGTAACCGAAGGCGATGGCAACGGATAAACAGGAAAAAGCCATAGATGTAAGAAAGTACGATTATCCACTTAAATTATCTACATCATCGTCAATATACGTGCTAATATTTATGGAAATATCAAAATCAGCAACTTTAACTAGACTCATTCTTCAAGAAAAATTCAGCTACGTAGGTCTATCTTGTGGAAAATTTTTGTTCAAGGTGACTTTACGCAGAGGCGTCATTTAACATGCAAAACTCTTGTGCTGAGCTGTTTTTGATAATTTATTTTTACCATTTCCCTTCAAAGAATTTGTGGGTCCACCAAATCCATTACGGAATCCTTTTTAAATAAAATTTATATTCGAAAAATTGCAGCTGATCAGGTCGCTTCTTTGACAGAACCATCCCCCCATGCCCTTTTCCCCACACCTTCATCTCGTCTGCGACCAAAAGAATTATTCTCTCATGTCATTAATTGTGAGCAAATGTAGAATATAAGTATATAATATAATATAATATAATATAATATAATATAATATAATATAATATAATATAATATAATATAATATAATATAATATAATATAATATAATATAATATATGCAATCATTCTATTTATTCTACAGAATTATAATGCCCCACACCTTTCGAATTTAAGTGAACGAAATTTGCAAAATTAACGATATCGCCTCTCAAAGACACATTCCCACCTCATTGTTTACGAGAGTAGTTGCAGCCCAGCTGAGCTGCTGATGCGAATTCTAAACTTAGACCGACCAACAGGAGAGCTTGAGATTTCGCAACCGGCCACTCCATTGTTGGTGCACGGTAAAGAAACCTCGTACCCTCGCCTTGGTCCCACCCAGTTTCTCCCGAGAGTGTCCTCTCAGAAGATAAGGCACAAAAACGAGGTTTTAGGTACTTTTACTCAGAAGTATACCACTGTTATCAGCAGCTGCTATAGACTTTTATCGTGTGAAAATAATTTCAACATGGGACGGTGCCTTTGAAACGAAATTCACTGAACCTTGTAATGAACGGCTCAATTCATACCATATATGGTGTTAGGTTGTAACATAAGTTTCCGCTGTTTTTTGCATAGGGATTTCTGGAGGCTTCTAGGAAATAATTATCGATTAGATATCACACATGTTTATATAGCATTTTAAAGGGCACAATCTTGCGAATATTAGTTCTTTTGAACAAGTTAGTTAGTTTCAGATTTAATCCTTCAAAAAGGCATATTCAGCAGCTGCAGTTGCACGAATAATAAATGGACCTTGATGCTGTATGAAGCTGACCAAAATTGTGTGGAGTTATCTCCGGACCACTCTTATTCTCCCTGGTACTTTGCCTCTCCTTTTTATTCTTGAGAGATCTCGAGTAAAACACCAAACTTGAAGGCTCAAATTCTTGATTATGCTTTTTTGTCTAAACCTTAGGCGAAGTGAGAGTTCCTCCACTATTACTAGAGAGAGCAACTCTTTGGAACACTAACTGATAGACTTTTACGTCACGTTCTAAGCGTTCTGTGGAAATCACACCACTTTCCCACACTGTGGTAGGCGCCTCAGTTCTGGTGATCGAACTCTTCGGAAAGGCAAAAAGCTCGAAAAGGGTTTCTGACTGCACTTCAAGTAGCGCAGGCTCTAACGGTTCTCCAATCATGAGATCACAAGAACGTCTACAGTGCAAAAACAGATTTGTCATTCGTTCTTTGTCTCGTATGCGATTCAGCGAATTCTTAAGCAGTGGAGTCAAGCTTTTGCTGTAAAAAGTGCAGAAGATCAGCGACTGTTATGATGCATACGTCGATTTATACCTACTCTTATTTGATTTTTATGAAACTTCTTCTCGAAAACTCCAAAAGAGCGAGAACTTCTGTTACAACCAAATATTTCATTGAAAATGATGTACAACCCACATGTACATTGGCTAATGAGCAGTGTTGCCATGGTGTTCTGGTTGGAGTGACAGGTCCGCGTTCATCTCCAGGTTTACTGCTCCAGCAAATCCACGCTTGACTATGTAGTACATATTATTTGAGTTTTGGTTTTCACCATTAGATTTCTTGCATCAAATACTTGATTTTCCCCTGTACGATTCTCAATTTTCCAAATTCTGGAAATCAAAAAGTTAATGATAAACTCCGCATCAGTGGAGGGAGTTGTTAATACTATATTCCCAAAATCGAGTAACTTACAAGACCTTCCTCGACTTTCATCTCTCTTTGTCAGCTCACCTCACGGTTCAGCGAGCTTAGCTCCGCTGAAATGAAAATTTGCGGTGCCAAGACACTCGAATGACAGTTGAACTGACTATTATCCCACAACATGGGAAGTCAGCTCAACTGAGTTTGGACGAGATCGACTGACAGCAGAGCTGTCATGAGAGATGAGCTTAGCTGACGGCCACTGACGGTGATTAGTCCTGAATTGCTCATTTTGGGGTTTGTTTTCATTTTTAGAACTGAACATCGCCTTTCGTCAACATCTGTGTGCACTTTGGTCCGACACAGAAAACCTTGTGTAACTGACGAAGGAAGGGACACTGAACGAGTTTATTTTTCATGGAAACACCCCGCTCACAGAGCGGTCATCTACCCAACCAGCCATAGCGCATCCAGCAGCACTTGAGTCGTGCTTTTTGTCCCGTTGATGAAGAGCTGCTGCGCCTTTTGTGAGCAGTGGCGCCGCTCGACGAATTTAGCTCTGTTTGACCAGGGATTAAATGTGGCCGAGGGCGGCGCCAGTGCGGGACCTCGGCTGGTTGTCCTGACCGGCTGTACTTCTGTCGACCAGGCGCTGCACTTCTCTGCCTGCCAGTGTATTCTGTTGACGATACGTGGTGATCGATGCTTCTGTGGCATCCGGGCGTCCGGCCATCCATCGCCAGTTTGACGACCGCGTTCTTCATCATCCCCGGCGCCACACCTTTCGCTAGAGTGATAAACTTCATTTTCCTTTGTTGCGAGACTTCTTGGCTCCCTGTGGTTTTCCTCTTTTCCCATGAAATTCTGCTTTCCAACAGAAGAATTCCGCCTGAATAACCAGTCCCTTGCTTGCCTAACGATTTTGTAGTGTAGCTGTACTTTCCCTTCACGATTTCAAGTTCCGTTTTTCAGCTCTGCTTTTTTTTTACTCCTAATTCGCTTTCGCAGTAGCGCAAATTATATTGTGAGTAACCAGTTTCGTTGAGAATGGGCGAATATTCCTTTTATTTGAGAGCAGTTTCTGCTTCAAGAAACCCCATCAAGTGAATGCGATGTCCATGCAGAGCCATAAATCACCGCGCTCCTTCCTGACTTTTTTCTCGTCTGGGCGTCTACATGCCGCTCAATTCGAGCTCTGCTCACCGTGGCCCGTGGCATTCGCGATTATGCAGGTGAAACCGGCTCATGTTGTGATTCATGGTGCGAAGAAGCTATCTGAGCAACTTGGAGCAACTTTTTTCTGCACCGCGGTTTTCTTTAAGTACCATATTGTACGATTTTATTGCACTGTCGCTGTCCCATAATATGTAGTCCTTCAAGGACACGCTAATTGCTCAGAAGAAGTGTAATTCTATAATGAGAAAGACAACTGGTGGTTCAGAACAGAGATAAAATTATCGGCTTTTATAAATACCATTCACAGGACTGCTTTTAAAATATTCCTGAAATTGGAAAATAGCTGGTCATAGAAATGGTATATCTAAGTACATGGCTCCTTCAAAACCTCCAAAGAACTAGTTTTTAGGTTTTTGTCGAAGAGAACATGGACGGAGCCAGGAAGTAAAATCTTTTCTATGTATGTATATGTAAATGATAATTGTATATGATCTTTTTTTTTGGATGGGGTGGAAAACTTCTCGATGAGACCACAACGTCGTAATCCAGAAACCCAGCAGAAATTTTCGCGTATTTTCCAGCAAAATTCGCTCTTTTTTCCGGCATTGTTTTCGCTTTCAGATTTCGCTTATTTTCTGGAGATTGACCTGAACTTTTTGAACGAACTCGGGAAATATTTCGAAAAAAAAAACAAAGCAAAACCTGCTTGAGACCACGATTATTCTAATTGAATTTTTCTCACTTGAACTCTTACCCTGAAGGGATCGATGGCATGGGCCTGAATGCACGATTGAGATTACCCAGGGTCAACTTGCTGGCGCCAGTGTTCACTACGGGTATATTTGTGGGTGGTAACATGTTCAGCTCGGGTAACTCCAATGATGTATAGGGCGTTCGTTTGACTACGGGAGGGGGCCATGTGAGCTACAATGGGCCTTTTGCCACTACTCTGCATGCACACATCAAGACCATTGTGGGATAGAAATGGAATAATGGTGAAAGCGTAACATACCCCATCCAAAATCATCCATAGAAACGCCAAATTAGATTTTATTACGTTAGGGTCACATGATTTTCATCGCATCATACTTATTTGGTGAGGATGACTTGTAAATTTTCTGCCCAGTACACTCCAGCTCATAGGCGGAAACATATGGTCAAATATAAGGCTGCATAAATTAGTGAGATTACCCAGGGTAGAGGTGTCAACAGCACAAAAGTCTAACCAATGTTAGCACGACTATCAACACATTTATGCTGGGTTATCTCTATGCATCCTGGCTATGGAAGGAGCCTCTAACGTATCCTCAACAATGCTGTGAAAAGCAAGGGAATTAGTGTGCTTTCTTAGAAAAAGCGTATCAATTGCCTCCAGTGGGCAGTAACCTAGACATGTGAGCATCACGTGCGAAATCTGTTGGGACATCTTTTTTCGTCTCGGAGTTTGTTCAAATGATGGAGTAGATGTGCCTTGTTTACTGGACAAAAGTGCAGGGTTCAAAACTGTAGCAGGCTGGACGTAGAGACTTAGGAAATAGTGCTCCTTGCGAGTCCCGACTTCAGAAGCTTGAGAAATTTCGTTGAGCGTTTTCGCGTCTTGCTTATTTTAAAGGCAGTCCCTTACCTCAGGATAGGTATCGAGTCTGGTCCCACTCGACGTGCTCATTTCAATAATGTGCTTGAAATCTGAGGAAAAGAAACGGTCAAAAACCGCTATTTTGAAGGCCAAATTCGTTATTGGAGCGGACGGGTGTCCTTGCTGGGAAGCTAGCAAAACCGGAGCTGAAAGGTTAACTTCGATCAAAAATACCCAAAAAAGCGCAAACCTGAGCACAAGAAGAACCAAAAACGAAAATCCAAATTTCCGATTTTCCGGAAGTATTGGGGCTGAAAATGGTGTGTTTTTAGTCCAATTTTGAACTAAAGAGCAATTATTTGTAAGAGAGTCAAGGGACTAAGCAACCTGTGCTACATTATAATATTACAGGTCTTCACTGTAGGAAAATGCTAAGTGTCTTCTCCGATCATCTTCACGTTCAGTGTCTCTGCTGTTGACTGAGTGTGAGCTACCGTTTTGCAGGAAGCAAATTTTGAATTCTCTGTATCTCTGGTCATTCCTCCGTCGGAAACGATGCTTCGATGTATTTCTATGTTCGGACATTTATTTTTGACATAGCTAGCCAATGAATCGTCTACGAAGCAGCTTCTTAAGGGGTACTCTGGTTCGAATGGATGAATTAGAACAGGAGGACCTTACCCTCTAATTTCACATCTGTGATATAATACTGCTTTCGAGAGTCATTGTATAGAACTGCTACTTGAGCTTGGGACCTTTTTTGGGGCGAATGGGCCATCGTCATAGGTACAGTAATGTAGTGGAGAACCTCTTGACTTGTAATCGAAGGTCTTGATAGGAAACTGCACGAACTTATTTATTCAATTATTTATTTATTTGTTCGATTATTCATTCATTATATGTCTATTTATTTATTCACCAGTCTGGGCGTCCGGCTAACGCCGGACTTCCAGACTTCTATGGTGCTCGCTTCGCCCGCATACTGCACGTTGAAAGCAAACACAAAAGTGTAAATGGATTGATAAAATCTGTTCTGTCGCTCTCCTGAGAAACCCTTGATCCCGTAGGTGGTAGCGAAGTTAGTGGCCGTGAAGAACTGAGTGTAACCAATTCAGTGCAGATGTTATCTTGAAATGATTTAGACTCAACTGGTTGTTGTGGTAGCTCAAGTGATAAGGGTCCACCGGTGTATATAAACGGAGAGAAAGGAGAGGAGTGTTTCATTCAGGCACAAACGGAATGGGAAGAGAACACGGATACGAAAGGAAGCAATGTACATCTAGGTGATTTGGGTAAGAGGGTCCGCCGAAACAGGATACGCTTACCCCTCATGCAGAAATAGACCCGCCTAGCGAATTCCTATCACTTGTGGAAGCCGGCGCACCCTTATCACATCGTTGAACCCGACTCCAGGCGTTTTCCCACTTTTGGACGCCGGCGCACTCCTACAGCAACAGTGGACCCGGTGTAGAACATTTTCTTCACTCTAGGCCACGCCCTCGAATTTCGTTTCACACACACACACACACACACACACACACACACACACACACACACACACACACACACACACACACACACACACACACACACACACACACACACACACACACACACACACACACACACACACACACACACACACACACACACACACACACACACACACACACACACACACACACGTGACAGACTAAGCCCTTTATTATAAGTCATGATGTTTCGATATACCAAAAAAAATGCTTCACTACAGTACAAAAACCAGTTGGCAACGGACAATCCATGTGCATCAGCGACGGCAAAACTTGTAGTGAACGAAAAAAAAAAGAATTGAACGTGACTACCCTAACAAATTGCAATCACCAGAACAAAAATCACAGTTGAAAAATCGAGTGTAGCCCGTTGACTCAGGTAACCTAGGAACGTGTTTTGCATAGGATTCAAAGATGCAATTCCCACGATCAAAACATGAGTGCTCGTGCAAAACTCGTCTTTTTAAAATAAACCAGCCTGATCGTCCGGCTAACGCCGGACTCTCAGGCTTCTTTTCGTGCTCGCTTCGCTCGCATATTTTCACTGTCCTCAGATAAGATTGGTGCAGGTGGATGAACAGACACTATCCACAGAGAAGTATTCTTTATCGCAGTTCATGGGACCACTGACCCACTATAGACAGCTCCTTTCAACAATTTCTGGCAACGGCGTTTCCCCGCTTTTGGATGCCGGCGCACCCCTATCACGCCGTTGGACCCGACTCCAGGCGTTTCCCCACTTTGAGACGCCGGCGCACCTATATCACACAGTTGGACCCGACTCCAGGCGTTTCCCCGCTTTTGGACGCCGGCGCACCCTTATCACGCCGTTGGACCCGACTCTAGGCGTTTCCAGGCTTTTGGACGCCGGCGCACCCTTATCACGCCGTTGGACCCGACTCTAGGCGTTTCCCCGCTTTTGGACGCCGGTGCACCCTTATCACGCCGTTGGACCCGACTCCTAGCGTTTCCCCGCTTTTGGATGCCGGAGCATCCTTATCACATCGCCAGCCCACCTCTAACACCATCCTAAGGCGTAACCCTCATCCGTGTCATCCCTCGTTCGCCTCATTCCTCCTCTTCGTTATAGAGGTGTCCTACCCTTCTCTTTCCTTTTATACGGTCCTGTAATCAAAAGCCTATCTCATTCATTCCGACCGTGATCAAAACAACTGTCGGCCATTAACATGTCTGAACATGACGAAAGTGGCCCGAAACTCCTGTAAATCAAGGTAAAAATCAAAATTTACCACATTTTCATACATAACTCGACGCGCTGAACACGATGGTACAGGTATTTTCCATTTTTGATGGCTGGTTCTCGTGCACACACGCACACACACACACACACACACACACACACACACACACACACACACACACACACACACACACACACACACACACACACACACACACACACACACACACACACACACACACACACATACACACACACACACACACACACACACACACACACATGAACTGCCAATTAATAAGAAGTAAGATAATTCTATACCAGCAATGATAAGATCTATGCAAAACCCATGCGCCTCCAAATCCCATGCAAATCCGGTGCAAAACCGAAGTGAAACCTACTTTGTTTCCTGAGAAGTACGTAATATCTGCATGGTACGAGTTTATCTGTTTTGCCGCCGCTCAGTTCAAAAAGATCGTGATTTCTGATTTTGGAGAATCTGACAAAGTACAGAAAACTCGCTCCTAACCACTGGGTGATCTCTAACAAGGTGTGAATCAGTCATCCATCCAGAGTGCTCGCGTACTTTGCTGTTCTCCCCACATGATTACTTTCCACTCCATCACAGCTTTCTTTTCTGGTTTTCTGGTCATGTCGACTGTGCTGTTCTTGATTCACTGATATCATCTTTTTATGTTATCTGAGTCATTCCTTCATTCAAAGGGAAAGCAATAGCACTAGCACTACCACTTTTGCTCCAGCTACGATTTTGAGCGTTGTTCTTGTTCCAGATGTAAAAATATTCTTGCTGTACTTACGTACTATCCGACAGCCAAATTGAAGATGTATCCCTCATCCACTTCACTGTCGATTTCAAAAATGATCTATTGATTATTTACTAAAATACGCTCCAGACAGATTCCCCTATTACCATTTGTTTTTTTTCTCCGAACTGTTTATGGCGATCAAAAACTACGAGCAGATCGTATCTGTTAATGAGATGCCGAAACGAGATAATCCAATGAAATACTACAGCCATTGTGATGACCGTTATAGAGAACATATGACTATTACAACATCGGTGAATGCGCCGCTGTCTGCGAAACACGGAGGGGTCAAAAGCTTGACGCTTCTTCCCTTTCACTGCTAGAAAGTGCTGATTTCATTTCTGTCCCTCGACTGCTCGGAGGAAAGAAAATCCTTGATTACAGTGTCATTCTCTTTCGATTTACGTACATGCGCACTCCATTCTACATATCTGCGTTTACTTTCTTATACATATTTCTTTCGGCTTTATTCTTTTCTTTCTAGGAGAAGATGATTTTTGCTCTCAATAGAGAGTGTTCTCATATACAGTACCGGCCAAAATTATATAGCTTTTTGAATTTCCCTGCATAACTTTTGGTGGAGTAAAGCTTCGCATAAAAGAAAGGAAAGCAACTTTTTGTGATATGGACTTCCGGGTACATCGTGACCGACTTAACATTGTAACCAAGGAAGATTGAGCTAATTTGGCAGAGATTCTTACGTTGCTTTACTGCTAAAATAAACTCAAATTTGCTTCCTATGCTTTCATCAATGATCTGAAAGCACACGTTTCCATTTGAATATGAGTCGAATTTATTACAAGGAGTTCAGTTCTTGTGAAAATACAGTCCGCAGAATCCATCCTGTGATCTATTGTGGATGCCGCAGAATCGCAGATTTTGGAATCTTGGTAATTATTTTGCCTAGAGGAAACTAGCTGACAAAATGGTACGATGTCATTCCATTTCTATTACATGTGAGCGTCTACAACACCCATAAAAATATGAGCTTCGAAGCGCTACTCTAAACGAAGTTATGAGGGAAACGGAGGACACTCCAAAAGGCTATATAATTTTGGCCGGTACTGTATCTTCAACTGCCATTTATCAAGCTCATACCTACCTTTTCACCGTAAAATTTTGCGTAACGGGTTACTTGCTGGAAGAGTTTCTTTTACTTGCTTTCTTTTCTCCCTGATACTCCTGAAGCTATTCTAACACTTCTATAGCTATCTACATATGTATATGATATTGGTTGATTATTATTATTATTATGATATATGACATATATGATATGATACATACATACAATAGCAGCTGTATCTTCTTTAAAAACCACGCGATTTCGGAGGATTCGCGTTTTTTGCGTCGCCCTCGCATAACTTCGTTCATTGAGGAGTACGAGAAATGAGACATACACCATTTGAATCAGCACGACCTCTACTTTCCGAATTCACCAATCTCTCTCGAAAATTTCAAAAATCATAGTCCAGATTCAGCAATTATCCTAATTACGCATCCGTAGGCCACATGGGGTGCGAGATGGTGGGTCATGACAATTAACGTTCTCTTCCGTTGCCACTCACACATTCAGACTAAGGAGTTTGGTGTAGATCTCATTTTCATCCGCTATTTTAACGATATTTGACTCTAGCAGATCATATCGAAGCAAATGATACCCAACTTGAATGGCAACTTTTTTCGCTTAGTTCAACGTCAGAAGTGGCCACTTCTATGTACCACAAAAGTACCGCCGAAATATCTATATTGCCTGGAGTACTTTGAACAAAAGTAAAAACTACGGGAAGGGATGGTTTTAATAGGATTTCACAGGTTTATAGGACCATATGTTCAGATAAACCAGTGCAAGCTGTTTTCATCTAAGCATAATGAAATGACTGCATAAGGAAACGCCAAAATATTCTCATATACCTAGCTAGGGATAATGACCTCTTCATGATTCTGGCAGTACCACGATCTAGAACACTTCATTCACACCTGTGCAGACGGCAATCCCTGAGGCTGTGCGGATGCCACAGGGTATCTGGGGTCACCAAGTATGCCTGGAAGAGGAGGGTTCGAACGTCCCAATTACTGATTATACATCTGACTAGTGCCTAGTGCATGCTAATGTGTGTCTTTTCTTCTTTTGCGCAACTACTATTGATGAAATTCTATGAGTTTTTCTTCCGCTTGAATACTCAGCCGGAAATTAAAAGTATTTCACTTTTTCGGCAAAAATCGGAAAAATTCAGCAAAGTGGTAGTATCTTCGCGAATATGTGACACTGAAAACGAAGGTACAAGCTCATATAAATATGAGAAAATATAGAAAACCTAAAATAACGGGAATTGAATTAGGAGACATTCACCATTCAAGTTGGGTATCATTTGCCTCGGTGTGATCTGCTAGACTTAAATATCTTTGAAATAGCGGATGAAAATGAGATTTACACCAAACTCCTTAGTCTGAATGTGTGAGTGGCAACGGAAGAGAACGTTAATTGTCATGACCCACCATCTCGCACCCCATGTGCCCTACGGATGCGTAATTAGGATAATTGCTGAATTTGGACTATGATTTTTGAAATATTCGAGAGAGATTGGTGAACTCGGAAAGTAGAGGTCGTGCTGATTTAAATGGTGTATGTCTCGTTTCTCGTACTCCTCAATGAACGAAGTTATGCGAGGGCGACGCAAAAAACGCGAATCCTCCGAAATCGCGTGATTTTTAAAGAAGATACCGCTTGTATTGTATGTATATGATATTGGGTAAAATAATGCACATACGCAAAATTCAGTAAACGTGTTTCCCAATATGAACGTGTTTTATTTTATTCTGTTCCATCTTCACTTTTTTCACGTGAGAGCGTTGCTGAAATGCCAAAAAACATTATGAAGGAAAGAAATGAAGAACTCTCAGCTAGCAGAGCTTGCTCATCGGTCACTTACGAGCATGGATCTCAGGTGTGGGGAAAGGTTTAGTTTCTAGAATATAGGAAAATCTCAAAGCACTTAAGAATGCCTATGGAACCAGTTGTTTTCCCCAATCTCTGAAGTAAATGGGGAAAATTACGTGACAAATTCACGGTTCAGAAGAAAATTGGACACTGCTAAAATTCTGGAGCTTTGTACGTTTTTTTTCCTGGATTCTGCAGGGAAAAGTTCCACTTAATTTTAATGAGAGTTCGTTTCCCCTTTGCAAAAATCTAGAGAAGTTGTGAGATAAAATTCTTAGCAGGTACGTATAGGGTAATTTATACTAGATGCGTGCGTAAATCGTGCATCAGTCGCACGCATCCATTTGTAAGGGATTTCCCATGAGGGCCGGTCAACACGGCATGTACATCCTCAATGAAAAGAACGCGCGACCGCCACGAGGCCGTAAACGCTTGCGTCTGAGCTGCGACAGCGATGCGACTGCTATGCGACTGGACCCTATTCTTCATCATCTAGACGCACGCGCGTCGGTCGCACGCATCCAGTATAAATTGCCCCTATGTATGAGCTCGCTTCGACTACAAATTTTTTCGGCACCAACATTCAGTTTTCGAACCAGAATTTCTTGGACTTGAATTGAAAATTTTCGTCCATAAAATGTTGTTTAATGACGACTTCTCATCAATGGAAACAAGGTTCCATCCACGAGCAGTAATGTTATGATTGTTTGAAAAAGTGAACACACAGAAAGAAGCTCGTATCACTAAAACAGGATTTATGCATGCAACTACATATGCTATAGTAGAGTAAATTTATTGAATTTTTGAAGCTTTTAGCGAGCAATTACTCGGAGACTTTTCATGTATTGTTGATCTACAACTCTGACTACGACTTCCAGTTAGGTAACGTTTCTCTTTTTCAATGAAATAACGCGCATCTTCGAACTTCATCAGTGGTTTCGACTTTTGCTTTTAGTCGAATTAGGAACAATGTTTCCACTTCTAGATGTTGTGAGTAAAACAAAAGTGTTTCATTCAGCGTCACTACAGAACTAACTAGACATACGTTAACTACACATTCCTTTCAAAATATGCCATCAAAAAACAATGTTTGGTCGTCCACCATGAACTTCCTTTTTGTTGATGTTGTTAATGTGGCTGCGCCGGTTAATTCAATAACTATGATGTTTAGATCTATCGAGTCTTGCAAACTAACAGGAACCGATCTCGAATTACACACCTGTTTCCTGGGTTGCGGTGTTACCCTAAGCATTCGCACAATCTGAGGTCACATCCTCTCCTAACTGTTGTATGACCCCTATCAGCCGCCTCATTTTCCTCTGAAATTGTTCATTTCTCCCCAAATCTGATAAAAATCTTGAATGTCCCGTCTTCCTCAAGAAAGAATCAATTAAATCTGACTTGCTCAATGAATCAGAAGCTCTAGGTCCACAAATTCCGTCCTTTCTGCTGGGTTGGGTCCTTATCGGACTTCTTGAACTTCCTGTTGAAGGACTTCGGATTAAGTAGACGGAGGTTCCAGGTGAATTGAGGGTTTTTCCTGTGAATTTATGATTTTAGGATTCTGTTACAGCAATAGTCATAGATGTTGGGAGGGGGGGGGGGAATGTTTCATGATTCAAAAGGTCGTTTGTCCTCAACCACGTGGCGGCGTTGGAAAATCGCAATCCATTAGCACACGTCAGAAATTTTCACTTCAAAGATGTTCCTTTTGGCCATGCAAATGATTTTAGCGTCTTTGATCTCGCTTTATTTACTTCTTTACTTGATGAAGTTGTCCTCACTGAAACTGGTAAACTTATACCGACTTCTGTGAACTATTTTTACCGATTTCTATTAGTTAACAACACACTATTTCGCAGTCGCACCAACGATGCTGTCCTACAACTACTGTGTGAACTATTTGAATACTGTTTGATTTGGTGGTAACTTTGTTTCGTTTGTTTTTTTTTCTGTTTTTTTTTTCTGTTCAGCTGGTTTATTGCTACATACCTTCACGTTGTGTCGAGTGCCTGTATTATCGAGAGCTGTAGCGCACCATGAGTGCAATAAATAAATAAATAAATAAAACAAAATTGTACTCCTTTCCGTCTCTTCTATAAACTGAATGTATTTGAAAGCTTCGCATGATAAATGGAAAGGAATTTTCTCGACGGGAAAAGTTTAAAGCTGCCTAGGAGATTTCCCTAATTCATGCACATACGCCTCTAGACAAATCTTCCCACCGAATAACGTAAAGCTCTTCTGAAAACCATCCTTGATAAGTTATGTGTGCATTCAGAGAATGAACTTGCGTTTGTAGTAGCAATGCTCTAGTTCATTTCCAAATATGGATTCGAACGAGTACTTACGTTAAAGTATAGGTATATGTTAGTTAGTTAAAGTATAAGTATATTTATAAGTATATGTTTATGTTCATTATGCTCCCAAATCTATTGTTCACTACTAACCTCCAACTATTCAAGCAAAAACCCCAGTCACTCCGTGTTTTCCAGGAGCTCCAGCTGGCCCAAGGGATCCAGACTGTCCTGGCTGGCTCCACCATTTTATTTCAAACGCTTTATGGGAAAAAGCAGCGATTTTCTTTCCTTTTTTTTCTTTCGAATCATCGTCTTTTTAGGCTTTGTCCTCATTTTTTGAGCTAATTGTGCTTTTCGGATGGAGTAGATTCTTATTCCAATCATATTGTAATTCCACATGAGCCACTATTTCGTCGACCTTTTATAACTCACTGTTTTCTGGAAACCCGTACGTAGAAATGCTGAGGTATTCATTTCAGGAAACCATGTGTGGTATATTTGCCTATCTCAATTTTCTCACACCTAAAACTCGTAGCGAAATTATTGATGTGCTCATCAAAGGTCTACAAAGAATGGAATACCGAGGCTACGACTCGGCGGGTCAGTTTTTCGCCAGGAGTTTCTGGAAGAATTTAGTGGGTGCATTGGATTTTTTTTTGTTCAGGCATTGGTATTGGTGGCGAGCCGGGCAGTCCAGATGACGAGACTGTGCTGATAAGGAAGGCCGGGAAGGTTTCGAATCTGGCGGAATCCATAAAAGGTCAGTGACAACTGCTTGAAAATGGCAAATAGCAGGTTTGGTCCATTGAAAATCTTGATTTTCGTGCTCTGGAAGCCATCTTAGCCCTGATTTTGGTATTTTTCCGTGTGGTCACTGCTGCTAAGTGTTACCATGCTGCTGTGTTGATGAACAACTTGCATTTCCACGCTTTTTTATCGGCGAACGGAGCCTCCACCAAACGTGGAAAAAGGATGCATAAAGAGAGAGGCTACTACTACGAAGTGCGACCAGCTTCTTAACGACGGCGCATTGTTCCATCCTCGAAGAAGATTCCGCCATCGAGAGCGCAATACTTCGGGCAGATACCACGCTCTCCACCGGTTCCACGAGCTCCTGCCTGTCCTGGTGCGCCAGGGTTTCCAGGCGGTCCAGGAGGTCCAGGAGGTCCTGGTGGTCCCTTTGGTCCAGGCGCGCCTGAAATGATTTCGTATGAAATTTCGAATAAAGGCAGAGCAATGGGAATGGTGAGCGTTGAGAAAAAATATTTCTCACCAGCTCCGTAGCCGCCGGCGCCAGCACCGTTGGGTCCTGGTGGTCCAGCTGGTCCGGGCGGACCAGGGGGTCCGGGTTGTCCAGCAGTCATGCCGCCAGTTGCAGATTCTCCTGGCTGTCCTGGTTGTCCTGGCTGTCCAGGATTTCCGGGTGGACCTGGTAGTCCCTTTGGTCCAGGAGGTCCAGGCATACCGGCTCCGCCTCCCATTCCAGCCGCTCCGGGTTGTCCAGGAGGTCCAGGTGGTCCAGGAGGTCCAGGCTGTCCAGGTTGGCCACCCTGACATGGTGGGCATGGAGGTGGTTGAAGAGGTACGCATGGTTTCTGTGGCGGGCGGCCGGGTGCTCCTGGCATTCCAGGGGCTCCAGGTGCTCCGGGACGACCCGGCTTTCCGGGTGCTCCTGCTGGTCCAGCTGGTCCTGGTGCACAGCAGTCGTCGCATGAACCTCCTGCTTGTCGAGTAGTTCTGTTGGATGACGGGAAATTCTTGATGTGGTTCACCTCGCCCCAGATGCTCTTAGCGGAACCCTGAAAAAAAAAGGTATAACCAAGGAGGCTCACAACGCCCTCACGACTAAACCAACCTTGCAATAGTGAATCTCCGTCTTCATGGATCGCTTCACATGGTGAATGTAGTTGTACACCATCGGCAACGTCAAGCAGA
Organism: Ancylostoma caninum; assembly: GCA_037903475.1. NCBI lineage: Eukaryota > Metazoa > Nematoda > Chromadorea > Rhabditida > Ancylostomatidae > Ancylostoma > Ancylostoma caninum. Next base: position 162,533 of record JBAJFG010000644.1, read on the forward strand.
TGGAGACGACCGCAATCACCGAGAAGGTCACCGCGGAGTAGGCGACGAAGCGATACGCTGCCAGGCGAGTTTCATCCCCCATGACGATGCAAGGTGCCGTCTGCTAGCGGAGCAGCACTTTTATACCACCGTGCGGAGCCTCTTTTCCGCGACGTAGTTGACTTTTTTCCTCGTATTACAGTCTGTTAATGGAAACTCCTTCAAAAACTCGTTGGTCACGGTGGAGTCGGCGGGGTATTTCTCAGCCTAAATTCTGTGTGCAGCGGTTTCGTGCATGTAGCAAAGAATGTGATCTGTCACTGTTACGATGATAAAGTACGTAATGTATCAAAGTACAGTTTAATTTCAGTCGCGCCGTCCTTTCCAGTGCGCCGTCTAAGATTTATGCCGGTTACGCTTTCATTTCCAGTCTTGAAAACCTTCATGCACTTTCCTCCTGAATTCAAAGAACAATACTAGAACTGGAGCACTCTTCTGCAGCTGTGGTCCTGCGACCTTTTCCACGTCAGCGACAATGGTCTTTCCATAGACAGAGAGTTGTAACAGCATAATGAGGAAAACCAGTTGAAGTATGATGTCGAGAACACCGCGGTCAAATATTCTCGTTTTACATTTACCGGCTGCGGGGCTTCAACTGGACCGGAAGCGTCTCTTTCCTTGACGCTCCGGGGTCATAGACCCTTTCATCAGTTGTTCCCCGAGGAAGCTTCAAAATTACTTAATGCTACTGATCAAGACGAAATTGAGGATGTCAGAGGTACAAGATGTGATAAAAGAGGAGGTACAGTCCTTCTGGAAAAGACAGATTCCGTGACTTAGACTGATTCTGTGACTGCAGGAAGGCGGTGGGACCTGAACGAGAGCTGCGGGGAGAGCATGATAGAATTGTGTGGATCGAGTAGGTCCTGCTGCGATTCTGTGGCTGCGACGATATGAACCGAAGTGCATGCATTCTGCTTATATCCACCATGAATCCTTTTTTTCCCAATATTTTAGCCATGTTGACGAGCCTTGTTCTTCCCTAAGGTGAAGGACTGCCCATCAAAACTACTATGGCAAAATGCGCGCTAATATCAAAAATAAAATCACAATTTCGCTCCATCCGGTAAACTGATGTAAGAGAGAAACGAAAATATTTTTAGGATTACTGCATTTTGAGCTCTACATAAACGCAAACAATGAGTGCACTTCTGCTGAGAAATATTTTCTTGAGGAGTAGAGTAGAAGCAGGAAGGAGAACACTAGGCATAATCACATTCTCGAGTATTGTCCTCACAGCTCACCCCAAGCTTGAATACTTATTTATTTTTATTTTCATCAGTTAATCTTCCAAAATTGGCACCGCGCTAAATATGTGGCCGCCACTGTAGGTGCTCGCTAGTTGCCCAGTTATTCAAGAAAGTGCGCCACTAGCATACAATGTTTCTCATTCTAGCCTTTATTTCATGCACAAGTGGAAGTCGGACTGTATCAGTTAAACCTACGTGCTATGAATTGTCCGTATCTCTTTGCATTACATACCATTCTAATTGTGCCTGAGCGAGCCTGACCATTAGATGTAGTCCGTTTCAAAAGCTACGATAGTTGAGTATTTGTGCCTATGATCTGCATTTCTCGCAAATCTCTCCGAAAGCAGCACTATTTCTCGCGTTCTCCCTTTCTCTAATACCTCCACAACTATCTTCCCCGGTGAAGCACACTAAATGCTAACTTCGCAGAACTCTACCATCCTACTTTAGTCCTGAATCCTAGAACACGTCCTACCTATTCCAATAACTTCTGCCGTAACCGAATTTGTTATTATAAAACGTGGCATGTTCGAATTATGAAAGCTTCCATCTAGAGACAACATGTCCATGTATATCGATTGATATCGATCATTGCTCAGGTGCGTCAGAAAAAAAAGCACCCGAAATGATGTTATCTCGACGCGCATTCTCTTCTAGAACGGTCACGGTGGTCAGCGGTGAAATCGGTAACAAACGTACAGGTCCTATGTACGTGACCGGAATCGAAAAATGAAAAGTGAAACAGATCCGTTGCGACTTTTTCCGGTCCAACGTTCTCATCTCTGTGACTGTGTAGAAGCCGAGAAATTATTTTCTTGGATGAGCAAGACGCATACATTGCTAAAAAGTGGGAAAAGCGATTGATTTAGCCAGTCGAGCACTAATTAAATCAATGTTTTCTGACTAAACGAATCATTTATAAGCGGAAGCGGCTGTTGTTGAACATAACAGGTCAACAACAGCAGCGGTGTTGGAATGGTGCACCTCAGAGACCGGAAAACCCGATATTGTTCTTCTTTCTTGGATTTGGGTCTGTAGGAAGTGTACTTGGGACCGAATAATGCACTTGATACGTCAGAATTCGATTTCAAATAGGTTGACATTTTAAATTTACCTCGAAAGCGAGAGAAGCACAACTCTTGAGAAATGGTACGGAGTGGTACGGGCTTTTTCTTTTTTCAACATTTGAATTTTTCAGATCGAGTTTCGAATTCATGAGTGAATTTATTCAATTAGTCGATTCTTATTCGGTATTAAGTATGGTAGAAAGGGCGTACTAGTATGAGTGAACTTTTCGTTCGCAAATGGCAGATGGAAGGAATACCGCTGGGTGATTGTGGCGAATTAACCCAGAACAAGTAACTGTGCTAAATCGCGTTACTAGAAAAAGGACAGCTCCTTTCTCAGCTGTATCTGCTAGTGGAAACTCAATAATTTGATGTTTCCACTTCAGTGAACAGCATTTGGATGGTAATCGCGGCGACTTTTAGTAAGGTGCGCTGATTTTCTAGACAACAAGCTCTGCTTTCTTATTTCTCTTTTGAAATATTCATTCTTCAGGGCAATGCACAGCGTTTAGCTATGTTGAGAGCAATTTGCACTTACAATTGCCAGGATATGTCTTATTTCGTTGTTCTCGCGATTAAGTGAAACAAACAGATTTTTAAAAGCACCCTTCGTGTTCCTTTAATCTGCGGTATCCAATTTTTTCCTTTGTGTTCACCAGATAATTAAGGATAATCCCAGGAAATAACCCACACTCAGTGCGGTTGCCTATCCGTGGTGGCATTCGTGAATGTTCCCGGGGAAGTTTTGGACTTGAACCTCATCCGAAGCGGGCCCGTTTACAAAGTAAAAATGTGATATACCTCGCTGTCTCTAAGATTACCCTTAGCCAGACGATTTCGGGTGCAAATACCGTTCCGAACGAGACAGGGACAAGGGTTGGAACGAGCGTTTGGGTGTTTTTGCACGAGAAGTTGCAGCGTTCACGCCGATGTAGGGCCGCTGAAAGCGGGGCTTGCATTCCTATCCGGCTAAATACTGTCTGCGTTGAGGCCGGTATGAGTAAATCATCAGGCGCTATTGCTCCTAATCCCGCGCATAAGGCAGCATTCTCCACAATCACTTGTCATTTGGACGCCTGCACCGTGGCAACCTCTGGCAGCTTGGTCACTGCTTGCGCACAGCCTCGCATGGAAGAGTCCCGGGTTTGAAGCCATTTTAGATCCCAAATTGATCCATCGAAGTATAAACTCAACACAAACATGCAAATTCTCATCAGAAATACGAAAAGGTGGCTGTTTGCCAGATCCATCCATGTTTTCGCAGTGCTAGCTTTCTTCTATTACTGAGTGGATTCGAACCAACCTGACCATCATGACTTATAATAAAGCGCTTAGTCTGTCACGTGTGTGTGTGGGTGTGTGTGAAACGAAATTCCCTGATTGGTCAGTGCTGGTTCTTTGTGAATGATTGAGAGTGCGCTGCTTTGTCCACTGAGCCATCCATGTTGTTGATCTCTTCAATCCTGGTGTTGCCTTCATCCTTTATCACGTCCGTACTATCACCAACCATTCCAACCGGGCCAGTTCCTTTATTTTTTATTCATTTCTTTTTATCGCGATAGCGCATAGTGTGCCTGACTTCTCAGAATCCTGCAAATCTGTTCGTACACGCATCGAGCAGAGTGGTCCAGTTTCGCCGAGTTCCTTCGCTTCCTTTTGTCGAGATCTCGCAGTTTCATCAAGTGATCGAATCTTCGGCTTTCTTCTGCTCTTGCTGGCCATTGGCAAGCGCAACCGATCTGCCACAAACAAAGGCATACAACCTACATGTGCCTAACACGGGTTGGGTTAGAATCTTCTCTGTTCCGCGCCTGTCTTCTTGATAGGAACTCGCTTCTTGGCCGTTACGATCGGAGAGCTGTCCTGAAGCCAACTGCTCTCGGAGGAGGGACGGAGTGAACTGATTCCGCAGGTCGAGACAACTGGTACGCCAGAGCCGCACAGCCAAAATATGTAGTCGTTCAGGCCGCTTTCTGGAGATACCGGCGGTCAGTGGCCGCGAAAGGCGGGCCGATGCCCGACACTCTTCACATAGCGGCCGAACCCAGACGGCCGTGCATCAACCCGAATAATTCTGCGTACAGCCCGCAATTCGCCAAACAGCGCGTTTGGCCCGCAGCATGCGTGCTTTGGTCCGCTCACAGTCCCACATCAAAATCATTCTCCAGATTTATATACGACTGTATGTATTCGCCAAGAGTCACTGGTTACCATGATAGACGTCACTCCTCGTAAAAAAGCCGCTGTTAGGCCTTCTGTCCTGGCTAGGATCGGGGCGGTGCCTGGACGGTTTTACGAAATTTCCTCACCATGGGATCACACCACTAATCAGTAGAAGTGTGTTCTCAGTCAGGGTAGGACACGGTGGGGAAAGCTGGTATTCCCGTCTTGACTCTGCCTGGGTTCCCTTGAAAGCTATCTTTCTCATGACAATTATATTATTGTGACCACGGCTCCTGGCGATTCCAGTAGTCGAAAATTCCTTGGAACGATTTTGATTTGGGGCCTTGATACCCCTTCAAGGCAGCGCACACGGAAAACTCATAGGATTTTGGAACATCTCAAGGATTTGCTGCAGTCCGAACCTCACCCGTAACATATCAGCAGCGGAAACGCACTAGGTTCCACTCAATAACAAGTATGAGTACGTGCCAGCGTTCTATTCGAATGAGTTTGACGAAACTCGTGGCGACGAGGTGAAGGATGTCCATATCTGATTCTTGACGTTAGATCTGGTGTCAGCATGCTCAAGTAGCTCAGAGAGTGACACGATCTTGGAGATGAGTTCTTCCGTAGGTGCTCTCTTCAAAGAGCTGGCTACAGTTTTTTGAGTTGTGTCCTAGAACATCAATCGTCTTTCACGCGAGAATTAAAAATTCGTCTGAGTATCCAGTCTGTCCTTGAAGGACTGATGTGAGACCGCGACCGTTCAATAACATCGTACTTAGTCTGCTATGGAACTTCTTTCAGGCAGGTAAAGGGAACCGCAGTCGCAAAAAATCCTCAGGTAGCCTTCACATACCATGCCTGTTTCCCATCATAATGTAGTTTTTACGTGCCTGGATATTCTCACTGCTGAGAGCGCAACAGTTAACGGGCTAGCCGAAGCCAGCCGTAGAGCACAGAATCCCTCCCCCCCCCCCGAGAATGAGTCGCTGAATTTTTGGAATTACTCTACAAAATAGGTAAAGATATTGTATAGGCTTATTTTTTATTGTCTATTGTTTATTATTACTTTTAAAACATTCATTGTTCTTCAATTTCTTGAGACACCGCACATTGAAACACACGCATGAGCAAGCTTCGAATTTCACAGTCACCTTCCTCCATCGACATCTCACTCGAACTTTAGAAAGAAAAGTTATGGAGGAGTTGGAAATAAGGAGACGCAATCCAAAGATTAACAACAGAGAGGAATTAATGGAGGTGTTAAGGCTGATCTTGTAAGCGAAAGTATAAATGGGTTGATTGCCAACAGCGTGGTTACTTCATTGTGTAATTAAGATCGTAGGGGTGATGCCGTTTGCTTCACATGTCATGTTAGCTAATGTCCATAGAATTGTGTCGTAAGTTTTTCGATGTGTAGGATAACAATCACCGCGTAGCTGACACAGTCCGAAGACTTAAAATCACCTGCTCGCTGGTATTGGTAGTGTTTGATTGCATTTTTTGTATTTTTTAAGCTTTAGATGATGTTGCGATTCATTATTAAGGTTCGAAGAAGGCGTTAACGCCGAATGCTTACAAATGAACAATTGAAGAGACTTCATTGTACAATTAAAGAAGGCTTGCCGTATGAAGCTCAGAGACAGAACAATCCTGATATTCATTGTCATTTAATTAATATTAAAATTGATATTTTTTTAAAAAATAGTTTTATTACTTCACATGGGTCCACGGAGTGGCAGAGTTGCAATCCTTTTACCACGCCCCTCCCTGGCCAGCAACCCTTGCGTCCGGCACTGCCTCACCATGCACTTCCGTGCATGGAGTGCACTCCCTAGCAGGTTAGGAAGTAAACTCCCAACAAAGAAGTGCATGGCGAGGAAACCTCGTCCACAACCACCTTGCCTCCGCCCAAGCTCTCCCAAAAGAATGACCTAATAGGCCATGTTTTGGTACTTTTGAGCGAAACCACAGTTAACATTGTGACCAGCAGCTCCGGGTGATTACAGATGCACTAAAATCTCGGAGACGAATCCGAAGTGTGGTTGAGCCTCTAAGTCTGAGGTTGCTTCAACACAGGAAATGTTCAAATAGGGTACTAGCTCATTCTGAACCTCGACAGTTAATTGCGCTCTACAATGAGTACTGATTGGCAGTGTGAACTTTTGAGATTACATGAGGAAAGACGTTGATAATCGAGAACCTCTGCTTGCAAACTGACCGGTAGCCTTGATAAAACGAATAAAAGTCATGAGAAAGTCGAAGGTGCATGTTCTCACCATGTTCTTCATTGTTATCTATCCGATTGCGAGGCCTTGCAGAATGCTCCGAATCGTTAAATATGGACATGCAGTACAATACTCACTGCGGAATCGCGCACACTCGATGGGCCACACATGGTTCTCCAAAGGACGTCAACAGCCACCCACAGAGGAGTAACGAAAAGAATGGTGAGTAGTCCACTTTAACCTCCCCATAATAAGCACGTATTTGAGTAATTTTTCAAGAGTTCATGGTTGTCCACAACGGCATAATCACAAACTACCGTGAGATCAAGGAGTATTTGAAGAAGAAGGGGCACAACTTTGAGGTGAGTTGGTGTGGTTGATCCATACGAATTTGATCTTTGGGTTTTGATTTCCGCACTGACTTCAGTCGGAGACAGACACAGAAGTGATCGCGAAGCTGGCCCAACATATCCACAATCTCTACCCGGATTTCTCATTCCGTCAGGTGGTCGAAGTGGTCATTCAGCAACTGGTTAGTGAAGTACTATTCCTCTACTAATATTTCATACACTGCTTCGACGCAATTATTTTCAAGGAGGGCGCATTTGCGCTAGCCTTTAAGTCTTCCAAATTTCCTGGTCAGCTGGTAGCTACTCGGCGAGGATCTCCTTTACTGGTCGGCATTAAAAGCAACAGCCGCTTGCAGACTAATTATTTTCCAGTTCTGCTGAGCCGTGGTGAGAATTTGCGAATTTGTTTTGTTTCGTGTGGAACTGGTCCCTGTGCATAACAAACTACCGACATAGGGTGGCAACTGAAACTGCTTATGATTTAAGAGGGAAGAAACGCTAATGAGTAACGCTACTGATCCCCTAACGACATGTTGGTGTGAACAATGTGCATTTAGTTAGTATTCCGTCCTGAGTTGTTCCCAGTTCCACATGATCCCCCGAAACATTAAAAAAAACTTGAAAAATCATCCATAATTTCTCTTTAGGATCCTGTTTGTCATGGGCTGATGAGCATAGACCTTTGGAAGAGGGTAATTATATTTTATGGAATTTCATGTGTCTTCCATGCAGGAAATTGCTAACAATGCATACAAAACACCCAAAAGGAAGCGATCAGCTGGAATTCAGTTGTTCTAATAGCCAAACGCTGGCAGTCCTCTGCATGGAGATTCTGGGAGGCGTGTTCATACCTCAGACTTGAATTTTTTTCCGTTCTAGAAACCAACTGGAAACCTATGAAAGTCTTGCTAATCTTGTTTACTTTAGTCGAACGACAGAGTGGATGTGGAATTTCTTTATTAATTAATGAAAATAATTAATGATGTGATTCGTTTAAAGATAGAGGCGAAACTAATCACACTTAATGTTGCACTTCTTCTTCGTTTTCTTTTTCCTATTTTCTATGTTTTCGGTGTTTTGTTTCAAATAATAATTAGAAGAAAAGAAATAAGTTGAAATTAAAATAATAATAGAGGCGGTGGAAGGCATAACCAAGAAATTAACAACAGAGAGGAGCTGGGGAGAGTGCTAGGTTTAGACAAGCCAAGTTGATGCCACTTAACTCTTCATAGAGAACTCCACAGCAGATAATCTAAATAAATTTGAGGTCAGCATCGGAAGCAGAATTCAACAGTTTACATTTCATTACGAGTTGTCGGACCCCCTAGTATACTTCCCTGATAAGTTAAAAATTTACTGGTGAAACACATCTTTTCCGCTATTGCTCTCCATACCTCCTCCCGTCCGCGTTCTTCCACCACTCTCTCCCTCTCCGGATTTTGTATTTGTGTGAACCGTAAATTTGACGCTTTAAATTGTGAATCATGAGGTTTAATACAGGTTTCCCTTAAGGAGTTAAAGGTACTAACAGGTGCAGCGGCAAAGAAAGGTATTGATGAATCCCGAAAACGAAGGGTGTGTTGCATCACGAGGGAAAACGAGGCAGTGTCAGAAATGGGCAAATATGTAGGCATTTGAAACCTCTTCCCGCCCTCCACCCTCAACTTGTCCTCTATTCACGTCCAATCTTGGCAATACAGAGTGCTATTGCGCGTGATTGGGAAACGAGTTTAAGGTGAAGGAAGGGAAGAGGTTTCGAATGAAGAAAAAACTTCTTAGGGAGAAACCTGAGTCATAGAAACCCTTAATTTCGAACCAGAACAGCACTAATTCGGTGAAATTTCGGTCTCAACAACTATCAGTAGAATTCTTAAAACAAATTTTTCTCAAAAACTTTGCTCCCTAAATTAATGAGGTATGAACACGTCGGATGGTTGATTGCACCTTAGCTGCATCAGGGTTGCACATTACTGAACTTAGGTGCGTGCTCTGTTCCGCATGACGGTGAGTGAGCTCCGTGTTTTGAAACTAACCAATGCCGGCTAGTTACATTCGTCCGTCCCTTACTTACGTCTCGCTGTGAAACGTGATTAACACCTCGTACCTAGGTTCACTAGGCACTAGCAGTTTTGGGTCGCTTCGGGAGCGTTTGCGGGGTTTGTTGTTGGTGTCGGTGTCGCTTTTTATTGTCTTTGGTTAGCTAGTGTGCTCAGCTCATGCTTTTCATTTCAGCTCGTCGATTTGCCTCAACTCATGTCACTCACTGTAAGCTCTTCTCCGTCTATCGCTTACTTTTCAGTTTCTTTCTCACATATGTTCACACAGCACTCCTCTGCGCATTTTCCGACCAATCAGCGTTGATTTCAGTTCGCAAAACGTCCACGGACGATTCGTTCGCTGACACATCGCTTATAGAAGACGTTTCTCCTGGTAAGTTGCCCCAAATTCCCTTTTTTTGCAAAAATGTCCTGAAGAATTGGCATGGACCACTCGAACTGGTACATTCGACTTCTACTGCGTTATACTCCTAATAGATCCGACCTATATAAAAAGAGATTTGCAACAGCCTACTGAGGAAAAGCAGTTGAACTCTTAGCCCTACCTTCCCTAACCGGTTTCGGGGCTTGAACTGGACCGGAAGCGTTCCTTTTCCTTGGCGCCCTTGGGTCATCCACCCTCGCATCAGTAGTTCCCAAGGGAGCTTCAAAAGTGCTTCATGCTATGCTGATAAAGATGAAAGTGAGAATGGTGAGAATGTGAGAGGTGCAAGATTTCAAAGCAGAGGAAGTATGTGGGGTTGTGTACCTCTGTCCTTTTATACATGCTGTGCCAGTGACTTAATTATTTAAAAAAAGTGCGTCACCACTGCGAGGTATAAAGATGCCAAAACATTTCCCCTGAACTCCCCTGAATTCACTTCTGCGAACTAAAAATTGTCGGTATCGCAGCAGAAATTTTCGAAGTAGCAACATAGTTTTGGATAAAAAAATGTGAGCGAGTGCTAACTTCGGAGCTGCCTCCGAGTTTTTCGAAGTGGTAAGTCTTTTTTTTTTCTGAAAGTGAGAAAGTTTGCTTCCTAGAGTTAACGATCCCTAACGGATGGCAAGAATCAGAGAGGACCCATTCAAAACAACATACTCGGTACTGCCGATCCTCGCTGGTAATTGTCGTAGGGCCACACATTCCTTAGATAACAATGCAAGGATGAAGAAGCTCGACGAGCTGACGCTGAACAAGCTGAAAGAGTGCCAGATTGATCCTCATTGAGAGATCTGCTCGGGCTCTCATGAAGAAATCGAGATCAAATGTGGTCGCTTAGTGATGCACGACAGAGCATAGACCGTGTTCGAGAATATAAGGTGCCCTGCTCAGTAGTTGGGAGAGGAAGGAGCACTGAAACCTGCCTGAAACCGAAGCAACACCGAATGGAAGGTCACGGTGACTTTGGGATGGTCTGCTGCAAAAATCGTTGACTATGCTCATTAATCTTTCTCGGCTGAGAAATACTTCTGAGACACAGATGAAACTTTACTGTGTGAGCCCTGCGTTAGATTCTGTACTCCCACACAGCAGCGCCTAGCCACATCTCGCACACCATACACTCCACTGGCTGGGGCCACTTGGCCAAGAAGCTCTGCCTCATACATTAATTTTGCACCAACCTAACACAATAAATCGGAAACTTCGCAAGCCAGTTCTCATTACTCTAATAAAAGCCCAATATAGTCCCGAAGGTTGGAACTTTGGAGTGTGCAGGGTAGTGGCGACAATTTTTTGAAAAGAAAAACGGTCGAAGCAAAAGTAGGAAACAGTCATTGCTTTTCTTGAGTTTTGAGACTCTTTTCGATGCCTTTATTGTTTTTGTTAGCTTTCGGCTTTTAAAGGCTTCTTCTAAAAGGCTTTTAAAAGAGACCTTAATATTCAGAACAAATACAACAACATAAGGTACAACAACCTAGTTAGCAACAATACCGTTCGGCAAGACGTTGAAGATGACTCTACCAACACGTCTCACTAAGGAGGATAGAGAAGAGCGCGCTGCATAGAAGGACCTCACCACTTTAGTTGGCAGCAGTAAAGTGAGAGGTATCAGAATCCGTGCTCCTTAAATGGTCGAGGGATGATAATCAAGAGATTAATCTTAATATTTCCCTTGACTCGTCCTTGTTGTTAATCTATATCTCATGTCTCCTGATTTCTCTAGCTTCCATTATTTTTCTCTCCAAAGTCCTAGTTAGATGTCGATGCAGCACACGGACCGTGAATATTGGTGGTTGCTCATTCGTGTGTCTCAGGGTCCGGTGCCGTGAAAAACTTTCCTTCGGGTAGGAAGCGGGTTGTGACAGCGCTCTTCTGTGTTTGTCCTGACGTCTTCGCAGGGGTCTCGCAGTCTCACCAATATATTTTTCGCCACAACCACTGCATGTGATCATATACACAGTGCCTCTGAGTTCGCATATCCTCTCTTCAGAACAATATAATATCAATAGCAATATCCTTCTATGCAGCGTGCTCTTCTCTATCCTACTTAATTAGAATCTTCTGTGTAGGTTTGCGTACCGTTTTGGTAGAGTCATCTTCAACGTCTTGCCGAACGGTATTGTTGCTAACTAGGTTGTTGTATCTGATGTTGTTGTATTTGATCTGAATATTAAGGTCTGAGGAAGACTTTAAAAGCCGAAAGCTAACAAAAAGAATAAAGGCATCAAAAAGAGTCCCAACAACTGAAGAAAACAAAACTTCAAATGAGGCTCAGAGACAGCACTCATTTCTTCAGAGTTCTTTTGACTAGCCGGTGGAGTCCTAAAGGCTGGACTACTTTTTGTATCATAGTTGTATAACTTAACATCAGGCCTTGCTATGTTTTTTAGTATCAATGTGTCATGCTTCCGACCGATCAGAATAGCTACACAACCGCTGAACCTAAATCTATTTAAATTTTTCTTTGAAATTAAAAAAGGAGGGGAGGGGAAGGTGCGATAGTATGGCTGAACAAAGAAATATCAGGGAAAGAACATAACAATATACAATGAGTTTTAGGTGTCCGACCATGTCACGGCAAAGTCTCTACAAATGTCCGACCATTCGACTCAGAAGATTGGGAGGTGAGCCATCGTAAGACTGCGGCTTAATTCCCGAAACGAGTCAATGTTAAAGGTGGAATACTTCGTCGCATCGGATGCTGCAGCGATTATAGAACATACCAAACAGGTGCTGTTCCTGGAGGACGACGACATTGCCGTCGTGATGGATGGAGGTGCTGTGTCTTGCTTATGAACATTCTTTGGGATCTAGGCAACCATCCTGGAAAATTGCTGTATGGGGAATCAAAAATGCTATACGTAGCAGAAGGACCATGTGGGAATGCCAAAGTCCAGCTAGTTGCCGTTCAAGCGCTTGCTCCTACCCTAGAAATTTTAGCATTATCAATCCACAGCATCACACGTAGCTCTTCCACGGAGAACACCGAACAGAGGAGAGAAGTACAGAATTTAAATATGGAACTTCAACAGATAATGAAGGGAAACTTCAAGACTTTCATGCAAAAGGTACGCGGGTATTGCTTGCACTTCTATTTAATAAAGATTGGCTGAGAACTATCGATAATTCCTGAAAATCCGGGTGATTTCCTGGTATCGATATGGTTTGGCTCCGAAAATTCAAAGCTACTCACTACTCCCTTTCCTCTAGAAAAGATGCATTTTCAAAACAGTTTTTGAGCTTTTTGAGAGTTCATTCACATTCAAATTGTTCTATTCAAATTTTCCCACCGGCTTATCTGGCAGATGCATACCTTCTCGTAAATGATAGCAAGCCTTTTCTGATGTGAAGAAACTGCTCGAGAAATCTCGGGAAAATGTGGATCTCATTTACAAAAAGGTTCTAAACTCCTCTTTTACCTAAAATGCACTTCTTATCCAAATTATATAAGATTTTATATATCGATTGGGTTAAACCATGCCAAAAAGTTGTTGACGTTGGTTCTAGCGTAGTTAATCCGGTATCTTTAGAAGAACAACAATGAGCCCCATTACTGTTTCCTATGGAGAAGCCACTAGATTTTCTGGTTAATTTAGGCGTTAAAAATGAGTGTTGATGGAAAACTGCGAAAGAATCTTTGAAATTTTTTGAATTTCTCATTATGGATCGATTATTTTATTTCACAGGAAATCTTCGAACAACCGGAATCTGTTGTGAACACAATGCGCGGTCGTGTGTTGCCAAGTGGAGAAGTAGTACTAGGAGGAATAAAGGTGCATAGATCTGTAGAGGAGATAACAAACCTCATCATTACAAGCTGTAACCCTCGGTTAACTTGTTTACCCAATGTTCAGTTCTTCGTTATCTCAGGACTATGTAGCCGATATCAAAAGATGTCGTCGTCTTATTATGGTCGCTTGTGGGACCTCATACAATTCAGCCATCGCTTGTCGCCAGGTTTTTCAATATTCTCGTTTTCAGCTTTGTATGTGCCGTGGAAAAAAAAACTATCGGTGAAATTGCAGATCCTCGAGGAGCTCTCTGAACTACCAGTTGTGCTAGAGTTGGCGTCAGATTTCCTGGATCGTAAGACACCGATCTTCCGCGATGACGTCTGCATATTCATCTCGCAAAGTGGCGAAACGGCCGATACACTCATGGCATTGAGGTGTGTCCTGTTTTAGAGGATTTCAAAGCACTACTAAGGTCCCAAGTGAGAGACCGATCCGCTCGCTTTGTAATACTACAAATGTCCATATTCCATTGGCAGATCACTTAAACCCTCAATTCTATTGAAATGAGGATGAGGTCCTCCCTTTTTCTAAAGTTCCAACGTCTAGGTATTGTAAACCCCGTGGTGCTCTTTTGATTGGTGTCACAAACACCGTCGGATCGTCGATTTGCCGGGAATCTCACTGTGGAATTCATATCAATGCTGGTCCAGAAATCGGAGTCGCATCCACCAAGGTAGGTTCTCAAATGCTGCTGACCGCGTTTCTGTCCTGACTTCTTAATGCAGCCGATTTTGATAAGGTAAAGAATCATTACCACAAAAATTTCAGGCCTACACCTCACAAATCTTGTCACTTCTGATGTTTGCTCTGGTGTTGTCAGATGATCGTATATCCATGACGAATAGAAGAAAAGAAATTATTAGCGCTCTTAATCAATTACCAGGTAATCAATAAATTGTAGTTTATCATCTAACAGGAAAGAAAAAGAGGAAACAAGACTCATCCTCCGTTCCTTATGTACTACATCCTTATGCGGATGTTGGGCTAAAGCGAACTCACCCCCTCCCCCATCGCTTCGAAGTGCACGGTTCAGCGGGATAGAAAAGCAGAAAATACCAGGATAGAAAAAGGAATAAATATCTCCAATTTGGGTGATTGGACCTACGCACATGAACGATCTTTCAGCGATTTCCGTCAAAAATCCTGGGAGTTATTTGGTAACTTCCCGGAATCTTTGATTCTCATACACAATTACCCCTGGGGGGAGGGGGGATAGAGCCCTTTCCTGAGCATGGATGCATTACTGAGATTACCCAGGGTAAACCAGGTGACGCCCGTGTCAAGGAGAGATAAATTTGAGAGATCTTGAGATGTTTACCCTGCGGAATTCCAATGATGCATGCGGAGCCTGGATTAAAGTGCTCTAAGAACCAATCATTTATGCAAGAGAGTGTTGACTAAGAGAGGATGCTTATCTCCTCAGCAAAAAAAGGAAATGAAACTTGTGCTTACAACATAGAACAGCGGCCAATATCACGCGAACATATTTTTCATGCGATCTTCAATGAAAAACTCAGGGAAAACTTGAAATTTTAGACCTTATTAGAGAAGTTTTGGATCTGGACAAGGAAGCATTGACAATCGCACAAGAGATCTACAAAGAGAAGTCCCTTTTGATTATGGGAAGAGGCTTCAATTTTGCCACCTGCCTAGAGGGTGCACTAAAGATCAAGGTGATTTCTTTCTCCTCTTCAGCTGATAATTCCCCTGGGATAGGTGTAATCTTCAGGAATTGTCGTATATGCACTGTGAAGGAATAATGTCAGGAGAACTGAAACATGGTCCACTGGCGATGGTGGACGAGAATTTGCGTATATGTATGGTTATTTGTAATGATTCCGTGTATAAGGTATGCAATATGCATGGTGACACTTCTGTCATTTCCTAATAATTTTATGATTTTAATTTAGAAGAAAATTCTTTTCAGAAATCTCTAAATGCCCTACAACAAGTAGTAGCTCGAGGAGGTGCCCCAATCATCATTGCCGACCGAACTGTGCCAGAAAAAGTTGGATTGCTTACCATTGACTTCTTACTGATTTTTTGAGGATGATGATTGAATAACTAGAAAAAAGTGGAAAATATTCGAATAACTGCCCCATTTTTAGGATTTGGCAGGTATGAGGCACGTCTTGAGGGTGCCGAAAACTGTGGACTGCGTCCAGAATATCCTGACTGTCATTCCTCTCCAACTGATGTCCTATCACATCGCGGAACTCAATGGTCAAAATGTAGGTTGCTTGCTTCTTGAGGCCGGCAATACCCTAACATATCATTAGAAACTTCTTATCGAGTACGAAATCCTCCAGAATCTATAGGCATGACCCAGCTTAGTATACAGAAATGGTTTTTCTTTATAAGGAAATGCCGAAAGTATTGTTTTCTTGGAGTTGAATTCCTTTCAGAAGCGATTCTTCAACGGAGCGTACAAGGAAATTTTGCGCATCCCTCGGAATCATCAAAGAGCCTGAATAGAGTCAATTAGTTCCGATTTTTGAAAACTAAACAGCATGCAATTTCCGGGGTGTGTGTGTCATCGTGGAGAAGGAGAAGGGGCGTTACCAGGCAATTCTCATTGGCGCATCCGCCGGTCACGCTCCCCCTCCCCCCCCCGCTTTTGAACTCTTATGGCGTCGATTCCGTTACATATTTATGCTTGTCGCCGTACGAGCTCAAGCGGGTGGGCTTGACGGGCGGCTAGAATGCGTCAATCAGAGTCGTCTGGTTACGCTTTTTTCCTTCTTACGATGATGCACCCCGAATTCCGTAACGAATTTATTTTCCCTTTTCTGCTCTAATCTCTGCGTTGTGGATCACCCGATTATTCTACCAGCATGGTTTCTTCGCTGATGTTTCAGCAACTTTGAATGTAGCATCCTGCCACATACAATCGAAGATCCATGGACGTAAGGGTGAAAGGGAAGCAGCTACTTTTCATGAATATAGCATCGGAATACTTGACTCCAAGTTGAAGTATCATCAGTGACAAGCACCGTCACTGCATCACAATTGTAGCCAAAAAAGGCTCACCTGTGAGAAAATTTGAATCAAAATCACCTCAGGAAATCTAGGAACCGTGTTTTGCATGGTTTGGAAGATGCAAGTCCCACGATTAGAACATGCATGTTCGTGCAAAACATGGTTTTTCATAAATCAATATCCCCTATACAATAATTCGCTAGCCCCGCCCCCGTGTACTTTGACCGTGTCGATTCATGAACGGGCTGCCATTGGCTACTGCTCGCTCTCGTCCACGCCCACTCGCTTGACCGGTCTTAAACGACACTGATCTACGAATCAGTGGTGTGGTCCCAGCGCGATAGCGGAAGTGCTGGCACGCCTCGGGGAGAGCTATGGGAGGACCCTACTCTATATCCATGGTATATGTATGTGTACAACACAGAAATCTCCAATTAGGACATCTCTTTTCCAATGAAAACGGAAGGAATCATTGATGAAGCGAGTGTGATTTCGCAATCAGACTGTGAATCATCCAAATACAGAAGAGTTGAACGGTAATTTTTGCTGCATTCCTTCTAAAGCATCAAGTATTGGCAGCAATTAGGAATTAACGGTCAGGGGAACAAATGGTGCACTCCATGAGTATAATATTGTGCTTACGAAATAGGAATAGAATCTTTACGCATTTTTTCCTGTTACAAGCTAATTGTGCCCGATTCATAACAATTTCGACTTTCAGCGTTATATCATGAATAAAAACGACTTGACCACGTGAGGATCTGTGCTGCTACTCATACAACGGACCATGTAGAAGTTCTTTATATTGAACATAATAAGAATTAACCTCCAAACCGTTTAGGAGCTATGCAGTTTCGCAGAAAATCACTGTCATCTGCGAAGCGCGGCGAAGGCTCGGGTGTACTAATAATAGCAATGGTCAAATCTATGCAAAACCCAAGCTTACTATGCAAAACTCATGCATTTTCATGCAGAACCTATGCGTCTTCAAGTCCAATGCAAATTCTAGGGATCCATGATCTTCTCAATCAAATGCAGAACCCGTGCAAACCGATGCAAAATACGGTTTCTAGGTCTCCTGAGCAGCTCAAACGCAAAGATTTTGTCGCAGTCATGAAGCAATTTTCCAATTTTTCTAGGTCTACTCAAAGCCTCCTGCTGGTTTCGGAGCAAAAAAAATATCGATGCGTTAAAATTTTCTCATGATGCAACCCCTCACTGGATAAATTCATGAGAATGACTAGAATAGAATTCGCTCAAGACTTATCCTATTCGAAGAAGGCGAAGGGTTCACTCGCATGTAATCACATCATTTCAGGTCGATCGTCCACGAAATTTGGCCAAATCGGTGACTGTTGAGTGAACTTACCTGGGTTCTGCACAACCTGTCTTTATGTGTGCATGCATGCCTCACTCGTGCCTCTCCAGAGTTTTATGCATTCATCGCTCGATTCACTTATGTACTATTTATCAAAACAAGTTGGATAGCGATAAACTCTCACACTACTTGTTGTTATGAACACATTCTGTCACATTATAAAGAACACAAATGCTTTTTAGAAAGGGCGCGTGCAAAGTGAGCGTAGATGGCGATGCGTTTTACGTGGACAAAGAAATCACCCGGCGCAACCGTGCTGCTCGTGCCGGAACCGCCACCGTAGTGACTAATCTGGGTTTTCTTGATAGTCTTCTATCATGTTTCTTGCTAACTATCTAGAAAACTAACTAATTACCAAAAGCACTCCCCATAGTTTGTGGTTGAGGCGAAGATTCCAGCGCGAGCGAAGCTGTTGCGCTGCATGCTTTACGAGTCCGCAGAGAAGGTATCACACATTGACGCTCACTGTATGTATACAAAAGGCAGCACGAGTCGAAATCCTCGACTCGGACCTGAGCTGCGAACCCTAAAGTAGGGGTCGCGCACATCACGAATCTGCAAGGAACACACACAGTAACAACGTACCTGCAGAAAACGGCGAACTGCCGTCGCGTGCACGCCCGGTCGCCCAGTGTTTCGGAGTGCCCGACGCGCCAGCTTACGCATTTTAACGTATGCGGGCTGCTACCGATTCCCTTTCCCCGTGCTGGGACCCATTTGCGCACGCAGGGCGCCGCCGGAACACTCGCCGGCGCACGGAAGGCAGCATCGCGTTTTCCCGGCTTTCTCGGGTGTTTTACGCGATTTCACCACCGGATATGAGCAATACACCCCCAAAAACCGGCGAAATCACAAACACGATAGTTTTGACGGGTGCTAAGATAAGCTAACAATGGGTAAAAGGGCTGCAGCGGATATGCATACCAACTCGTGGAGGTTTGTGTGAAACTCTCAAAAATCTACCACAGAGGATCGATGACGGCCGCTGAATGTCGGTAGTAGCATTGCGTAGATGAATGAATATCAAGTTGTGGGAATACATGTGCAATCAATTCGAGCAAAATAAAAAAAAATACTTTTGAAGTAACAGTTCAAGTCTTGGATCCACGACATGCATATTATTCATTCAGTACCATTTGTGTTCATACAATGTTTCCTATTTTCCGTTTCTGTGAGAGTTGAACCCATGGCGGAATACATCGACGCGAAGAAGCGGCTCAATAAGTTCGCTTTATCCAGATCATTATGACTGATACGTCCATCAATATCAACCAAAGCGTTCACGGTTTTCTTTCTTTTCAAAATAGTACTAATGTGAGCATATAAATTCTTCACATTAACTGAACTCGCAAGTTCCCGCTCCTTATAGGCCAGGAAGCGCTTTAGGTGAAAGTTGAAATTATCACAAGTTGCTTTATATTTCGCAGATGGAGTGGGTCTTCAAGTTCTTCGAACAAACTTTGCTTTTGATAGTAGAGGTTGCGTATATGTTCGTGGTAGTTCATAAAACTGGGCTTGACCCTTTCGAAAGGGGCGAAGCGCTTGATGAGATCAAGCAAGATATTTGTGAACCTCTCATACACGTCATCGATAGGCTCATAAGCGTTAAAAGTGCGAAGCCAATCAATACGTGTAAGTTCATTGGCAATCGATTTACAATTGGCACGGCCGAAATCGAATTGTGGAATAATTCTACCAGAACTGAGGAACAGCCTAGTGGGGATAAAGAACATACATTAGAAATAAGGTCTCTAGGACCTAGTATCACATCCAAGACAAAATTACCACAAGAAATCCACAAAATGCTCTGGAGATAAAGACGAGAAGAAATTTGAAAATTGCTGCGCGGGCATTTTTAGACACCTTGTTTTCCCAATCAATATCCAAATTTAACTCTCTTAGAATACATTCTTGAGTAGGGACGTAATTCAAATCAGAGAGGAGCTCCAACAGTTGTGTATCATTATCTGCATTATGATTTGGTGGACGGTAGACAAGCACAAAACGACTGGACTCAAAATGGTTGAGATTTATGTCCAAACGTAGAACGTCAGCAACAAGGTTTCGTGCATTAAACTCAACCCTCTTTACTTAAACATCGAATGCACTATAGCAGACACACCGCCACCTCTTCTTTTTGATCTGTCTTTTCGAAAAACCTTGTAAGGCAAGTCGATAACAATCTCCTCATCTGCGATATTACTATTGAGCCACGTCTCGATCAAAAAGATAACATGTGGTTTAGGCATGGATAAAAAATACTGAAGGTTAGAAATCCTGTTCGTAATACTACGGGCATTTAGCAACAAAGAGGTGAAATTCTTCAAACTATGTGCGTTTAGGCCCTTTTTTTAATCGAAGAACTACGAGTAGCTGGGATATCACTGACTCTTACTACCTCATTGTTATAAACAACAAAGACACGTTCGCCATTATGATGTAATCTGTTTTTGTCCGTGGATTGTCGCGGTCACGTTAAATAAAGTTATTGCATTTTGCCAAAACAGTTGCATTTGTTGCAATTCATTGCTTTTTTTTTGCAATGCAATGCATTATAATTGGTGTCATTGCATTTTTTTCAATGCATTGCATAAAATGCAATGCATTAAATTGAATGCATTGACAAAAAATGCAATGCATTGCAACTAATGCATTGCATTGTCTTTTGTTCAATTACCCAAGTTTGAGGTACTCAAACGCATCGCGTCGTATCTGTTGCGGGGGAAAATGCAAAGAAATGTTTTCGTTTGTTAATTTTACATTAAATACAATGCTAAATGAAATAATAAATGAAATATATTAAACGCAATCCACGGATCTCCCTCATACGAGGGATCCCAGCCGGTTACGCACGCTTGCATCGGAGGCTTCCATCGAGGATTTGATGATGCAGGCCAGGAAGATCAGGTACGACGTCATCGGACTGACCGAGACGAGGAGATACCGACCACTGAACGCCACCTTCGACACTGGAGAAGAACTGTTCCCTGGAACCTGCGACAGTAGAGGAGTTGGTGGAGTCGGTGTCCTCGTCAACACGAACTTGGTCATGAACATCGACTCATTCGAACACCTGACAACCCGAATCGGACGTTTGCGGTTGAGAAGATGTGAATCAATACCAGCCTTGACAATCTTCGTCGCTTACGCTCCAACATCCAGCTACGACGAAGGGGATATCGAGGCCTTCTATATGGACTTGGAGAAGTTCTACAGGGAAGACCACACATTCTACAAGATCATCGTTGGCGATTTCAACGCCAAGATTGGTCCTAGGAGAACGGCTGAAGAACTTCACATCGGTACCCACGGCCTGCAGTGGAACGAACAGGGAGAGAGGCTGTCTGAGTTCATCATGACGACGAAGACCATCCATGGTAACTCACAATTTCAGAAGCCAACCTCCCTACGCTGGACGTGGGAGTCACCCGGTGGAGAGTACAATAATGAAATTGACCACATCATCGTCAATCGAAGGTTCTGCCTGACCGACGTCGGTGTTGTACCAAAGTTCTACACCGGATCCGACCATCGCCTCCTTCGTGCAAGATTCTTCTTCTCACGCAAAGGAGAGAAAGCCGTGAAGTTTAAGAGAGGGAATTCCAAACCCGTCATCAATTGGGATCTTTTCACTTCGCTATCCGGCTTCTGGGAAGATGCGGTTGTCGACAACATCGACGAAGAGTACGATCAGCTTGTACAGCATCTCCGCGACAGCGCAAAGAGCGCCGAGGGTTCAAGAGTCACCAAGAGACAACTGTCTTACGAGACCCTCGAGCTTATACGCCAGCGTGGAGCCGCGAGAGCCGCAGGCAACTACCAGCTAACGTCCGAGCTCGCAAAACGGTGCAGAGAAGCGAAAAAAGAAGACCTCAAGGAGAGACGAGCAGCAGTGTTGACCGAAGCCGCAGAGGCAGGGAGAAGCATTCGCTGCGCCAGCCGAGGCTTCGCCAATCGCAAGACCAAGATGTCCGCTCTCCGGCGCCCAGACGGAACAATTTCTTCATCAAGACGGGTAATGGAGAAGGTCATCTACGACTTCTACTCGGATCTCTTCGATAGCCACGTCCACCTCCCTCAATGTCATCTTAGGGAGGACGGGTATGTTGTCCCATCGGTTCTCCCTTCCGAAATCCGACATGCCATCAAGTCGGTGAAGAATCGTACAGCACCGGGCCCCGACAGGATCCGACCGGAACATCTGAAGAACCCACCGCCAATTCTCATTACGACCTTGGCTAAGCTTTTCACGCGGTACCTGTCGGAATACAAGGTACCTAACCAATGGAAGACCAGCAGGACCGTGTTGCTGTACAAGAAGGGAGACCCGCAGGATATTGGCAATTATCGCCCCATCTGCCTACTGTCCGTCGTCTACAAGCTTTTCACGCGTGTGATCCTCAATAGGATCGAAAGGACACTAGACGAGGGACAGCCGTGCGAGCAAGCAGGGTTTCGAAAAGGATTCAGTACGATCGACCACATACACACCGTCACTAGACTCATCGAAGTATCGCGAGAGTATAAGATGCCCCTCTGTCTCACGTTCATCGATTTGAAGAAAGCCTTCGACTCTGTTGAGACAGAAGCGGTGTTGGAAGCCCTGGGCAACCAGGGCATACCTACTCAATACATCAAGGTATTTCGTGAGCTCTACAGCAACTTCACGACCAGGATTTCTCCATTCTACGACGACATCACCATCGACGTCAAGAGAGGGGTTCGGCAAGGCGATACGTGTCGCCAAAACTATTCAGCGCCACTCTCGAAGACGTCATGCGGAAACTGGAATGGGATAGCATGGGAGTGCAAGTTGATGGCCGGCGACTTAGTCATCTTCGCTTCGCTGACGACATCGTTCTCATAACACCAACCATCAGCGAAGCGGAACAGATGCTGGCCGACTTCGAGGACGCGTGTGGAAAGATTGGTCTCCAGCTGAATCTGACGAAGACGATGTTCATGAAGAACGGATGGGTCCCGGATGCCCCATTCTCGCTCAACGGAACGACCATATCCGAATGCTCCAGCTACGTATACCTAGGTCGGGAAGTCAACATGATGAACGACCTCGCTCCAGAGCTGGGCAGGAGGAAACGAGCGGCTTGGGGAGCCTACAAGAGCATCGAGGACGTAGTGAAGAAGACGAAGAACACCAGACTCCGTGCCCACCTCTTCAACACAACCGTTCTCCCTGCTTTGACCTACGCCTCAGAAACCTGGGCGTTGCGCAAGCAGGATGAGAATGCGGTCAGCGTCGTCGAACGCTCCATCGAGAGGGTGATGCTAGGAATAACCCGCCTCACGCAAGTGAGGGCTGGAATACGGAGCTCCACCCTTCGTCAACAATCGAAGATCAGGGACGCTGCCGCTTACGCCAAGTTGAGTAAGATTAGGTGGGCCGGACACGTGATGCGTTTAACGACAACCGTTGGACAAGAGCCGTCAGCGACTGGACTCCACGGGACGTTAAGCGCACGACAGGAAGACCACCGACCCGATGGTCAGACTTCTTCACGAAGTCCTTCAAGGATAGATACGATGCTCTCCGTGTCCCTCGAACGGACAGAATCCATTGGACAACTCTGGCTCGCGAGAGGGACAAATGGAAGGATTGCTGGCGCCCGCTCGGTATACCCGAAGATCAACGGGAGTCAAGGTGATCAAGGTGATTAAATGCAATGCATTGACAAAAATTCACCGCATTGACAAAAATTGCGACCCATTGCAGCGAATGCATTGCATCTATTTTGGTTCAATTTGTCAGGACGTAGGCGTTGATACCACGTCGAGGATGCTGTAAAGCCATGTGTACCACGCATCCGTGTGTAACATGCGGAGGCGGACGTGAGCCGTATAAAAAGACACTGGAGAGAGCAACGAGAGCTCATCTCCTCCATCCCCCCTACCATGCGGTGATCATGGTAACCTTCCCCTTTCCATCCTTATCATATCGTTATCTTCTTATATAATAAACATTAATAATCAAAGTCTATCATCACATCCTGAACTCCCGTCATATCAGGAAAGACCTAATCAGTCTAATCCTGACATGGAGATCCCGGAGAGAATTTTATTTAAATATTAACCCCGAGAAAAGCCGAAACCAAAGTTCTTTTCCCTTCTTTGAAGTAGTCTCTGGAAAATCCACCATAAGACTTTTCTTTTTCAACATTTTTTTATAATTATATGGACTTTCTTGGTTCAAAATTCCCCCTCCATCCCAATTCTGAGCTTCTTCCAACCGTGGACGCACGGATCGAACGAAAGTGAGTATTTTTTTCATAAATACTGAACTAACATGTTTGCTGTGATTCATATGCTCAAATAACATTGCAGTAACGTCTGCAAATGCTTCGTATACTGAGAATTAGTAGAAAAATTGTCGAATTCTGGAATTTTAGAAAAAGTGTTAAATTGTCGAAAAAATAGAGTCCTGGCGACGAGTGCCCTGCTTATAATGATGAAGAATATTGTGGAATATATGTTTTTCCCTAATACAAATGAAATTATTGTCTACTCAGTTCCTTTCAATTTTTGTGTAGTACTTTATTTAGTACAAGAATTTCATCCCCTTGATTCAGTGGCTTTGCATATGGACTTAGCTTGCGTAGCTTTGTTTCATATGCACTTAGTAGCCGACTGAAAATATATGGGAGAGGATTTATTCGAAATTTTAGCAGAAAATTTGTGATTCGTTCCGATTTTCTCGCTGTCAGTTTGTTTACGTACTTTTGTAAACCGTTAATTCGTGCAGTCCACAAAATTATGGATGCACAATTAAATAATACTTCTGTAGTATTTTATTTCTTTGAGGTTATTAAACATTTTTAAGCAATGGACTCAGTCGCCGTTACGCATGCATAATTTTTTGGCCAACATAAAGCTAGCAATTAATTAAGATCCAGAGAGAAACATGCTCGCATTCGCATAGTTGGATCTCCTTTAAATTTGACACACTCAGAAATAGATTTCTCACAAGTTTCGCAATAAACAGCTGCCGTGGACTTCGCCCCGAGCAAAATAGCTGTCATTAATAAAAGGGGAAAGCAAACGTTTTCCGCCAACGCTTACGAAACGTAAGCAACTGTCTATCCAAGACAGATCCAAAAAGCCACTGAACAATCAGCAGACGCTTTTACAACCCATCCGCGCTCACTTTGAAGACATCCTCCACCTATCCGGGCCGAGGCTTCGCAACAAAAAAAATCCTTTTTACTACATAGCATGTTAGGTATTCTGTATGATTCATACTCTAATGATGGTCAAATATACCGTGATAGGAAAGCCTATCTAAGTAAATACTCTGTTGAGTCAATAAGTTCTGTCCCAGAATTAAGAGCGAATGTTTTCGACACTCGATGACACATTGAGCAAGTTCATAATGGAACATCTAATGATGGTACAAAACGCAGTAAGTCTTGTTCAGAATACAAGCACATAAATCACGCGGCTGCGTAATTTTCAACTTTTTTTCAAAAAAAATTCTCTTTTTTTAGTCCACTATTTTCTCTTTTTTCTTTCCTATGTCACTCAAATTTTGTAGGAATTTTTCGCAGAGGTATAATTAAAGGAAAAAATCGAGATAATTTTGTAATTCGAACAAAACAGCATGAGAGATTTCGATCTTATCACTAAGTAGTCTGAACAGTGAAATGTGTACTATAGAGCACATAGAATTCGTTGAGCGCTAGAAATATATCACAAACTCGAAAAGAGAAAAAAAAGAAACGCCGCTCTTTTGAGGCTTGCATTCTCTTATTTTTTCCCCATTTCCTATCTTACATAATTTTTTTTCACAATAATAGTTGCTTTAATATAAACATCACATCATTTCAAAGTAACATAGTAAAATGCTAATAACAGCAATGTAGTTAAATGGTTACAAAAAAAATTACACCCATTCAATAGTTTTACATTGTCCTCTCAAATAGTTTTATCTAACTCAAACAAGCAAACATTTTGGTATTCCCCTTTTTAGCAAATATTATAAGAAGAAGCAAGCTCAAACGCCTAAACAGCAACTTTTTGACCAGCCTATCTCCACTTCAAAAAAAAAACTTCGGTCTCACTGATTGTTGAGCTCTTTTCTACCAAATTTTTTTTAAACCCTGTTGTACCATCATGATTTTAAAATGACATGCTAGTGACTGAAAAAAAGGTTTGAAACTCGTCCCATACGTCAAAGGTGTTAAAACTGGAAGTACGTTTTCTGTTGATAGGGCACATGTACTTTGCACTCAAATTTGGCATGAGTTCCATAAAGAACCCTGCGTTCACCGCAGAAAATGGTCACTGTTCACTGGGTCCGCTCTTGTAGAACAAAATAGTATGCCGATTTGCAAACAAATTCTTCACGTAATACCAGGAGATTAGTATCAGCCAGTAGGTAGGAATCATTCTATTCACCATCTTTTTATGTGGGAGAAATTCTTACTCTCATAGCAATCAATAACATGAGAATACAATTATTTTGTCAAGTTAATCGTGTTACTACCACTCTGGCTAAACGAAGCAGTAGTGCTCCGATTCAGTAATGTGATTTTTCCCAACTTAAAAAGGACACATTTGAAAAAAAATTTACATAAAGGGATAGATTTAATCTATCGAATTTCTTAGATTAAAAAAGTGGAAAGGCCACCATTTTTTTCTTCTAACCTCCGAAATTCATTTCAAACTGAATAAATGCTTTCATATTATAAGTTCCAACGCTACACAAGATTTTTTCACACTTTAGAAGTGGTTTAAAATAACTTTTTTTCAACTGCCAATCCAGTTCCATTAATAAATCGCATCAAATCGACAGCTCGACAGCTACTACTCTCGAACAGCCTGCCCTGTTACTTTGGCCTTCTTACTGGAAATCAACAAAATTTTGAGACGAACGGTAGTGATTCAAAATGCATTCACTAGTTCCGTACTCAGAAAATTAGATTTTATCTCCTCAAAACACCTATACTCTAACAGGTACCTTCAGAGCGAAATCAATCTAAAGAACTGATACGTATGCGCACAATGCCGCCAAACACCAGTGAGTTTGCTTAGTTCTGGTTTGATATGGTTAAAATAACCATCATCGGCGTTTTGCAATCAATTATTTAAAAAAATCAGTGCTGGAAAACAACAGCATGCAGGATGTTACACATCTTGACAGCAGAAAGGGATCATATCCCACTTTTTCTGTTTAAAAGTGAATTTTCAAACATCACTTTTAGAAGTGTATGAGTAACGCACAGCGTTCTTTTCCTTCCTCGCAATAAACCAATTTGCAGCTATGAGATAAGGTCTCGAGGCAGCACATGGAATTCCTTTCAAAAGTAGCGTAGGTCATTCTACGCGAATTGAAGGCTTATTGTTTTGCTTATGTAAACAATTGTAAGCCAACACATAGAGAGACATTTCCGTGGCTTGGAGTAAGATTTCGTCTAATATCTCAATTTTGGAATGAAATTGAAGGCCGAAATACTGTTCCCAACCGAAGTAAGCTACTTAGGTATGTTGCTAAGCGAAAACGGAAAACACCTCCACCCGTGAGGGAGTACATCCAGCAATGTAAACATTATTCCAATGATGCTAACACTGCAAAATCATTTTTAGGAGCAGCATTGTGCTTTTCTCATTTCATAACACATTACCACCTCGTCTGAAAAATCAGTGAAAAAAAGCTCCTTATACGCAAATCAGACATGGTAAAGCAACTAGGTAAGTATCAAATGACTCAAGCGCACGGTCTGAAAGCTAACTCAACTCGCCCTGAAAGCCGCAATACATTTTGCGATTTTTTTTAGCTGCTGTCCAGTGGTGAAGCTCGATTCCAACAAATCAGTTTGCTACTCAACTGACAAGTAATCTAAGAAAGTCAGTCACAATCGTAAAATAGCAGCCTTACTCTCTTCTGATAGAGAAAGAAAATTTTTTTTTAGCAAAATCCGAAATTTCCTGAACAGCTCGATAGTCACGCACTCTTTCACATTTTTAGCACTTTTTCGCGTAGAGAAAGCAGCTATGCATCAAACAAAGCATGCAAACAGATACCATTGTTTTTTGTGGTGATCCTCCAGCTGGCTCTTACTTTGGAATGAGAAAGATGTAAAAATCGGTCTCCCTTAGTAGTTCTGTCATCGGATCCATAATCCGGAAACTCATAAACAAGTTCTTTTACCGGAAAGGTAAAAATACCTCCCAAGAACATTAATCGCGGAGAGGTAAGTTCCTTCCCTGAACCTTTGCGAACTTTTGAGAGAATGCATTTTGATTTAATTAGTTTCCTCACCATCTAACCGTAGCTATAAATTTGTTTCAATAACTTTTTGTGCTTTATGAATCTGTAAGTTGTACATCTCTTTCTTTAACAAAACGATCGATAATTTCAAACAAAGTTTGTAATTTCTAAGTCTGGTTCTGAAAAAAAAAACCAAATTAATTCCCAAATTTTTGCCAAATAAAATCAGCTGTGGTTGAGGGTTCAACTCTCTCAGTTCTCTCAGTTCAAGAAAATAATAGGAACATTCAACAAATTCATCACCAGCTAAAACATGAACAGAATGAGCATCCCAGAGGCTTAGTTGAAGTAGTGAGAGATTCGCTATGTTGTTAATGTGAAGGTTTTTGATATGATTTCTTAACGCCTGTTGTGTTTGCTCATAATAATGGCTCTGTTAAAGCTCACATGTAGTCTCTCAAAATTCTACTTAGAAAGGTAGATCGCAGAGAAAACAACGGGCCATAAACCAGTTTACTACTTCCAGCATAGTATTTTCAGAGGATACTTATGTTAGAGGCTCGGTTTTTGCTAAGGAACGAAGTTGTTCGCACACAACTCCGAGCCGATGGAAGGTTTCATTTAGGCAACAAATGCTTTATCCTTACATTAGGATTGTTAAGGTCCTCAGACCTTAGATGTCATGAGGTAAGAGAAAAATTTTGTTGCGCAGGTCCCACGTATTTGAACATTTCCACCCAAAATCAGCCGAAACCTAACACATATACTGAGGAAATCAGAATCTGTCAGAATATGCGGGGCAGTCAGCAAGATTTCTAGTTCTCTTCTAAATAGACGAGACATTTTCAGCGCCCTTGTTTTTACAGGAATGGATCAGTAACTTTTGCAATATTTGCAAAAACGAAGGTAATAATACCTTTGGGTAAGTTACGTCAAATCTCCTTGATAAAGGAAAGGTTCTTTGAATTGGCGGTTCAAAGAAAATCAGTAGTGAAAAACAATCCTTTTTTTTTTTTGATTGATTCGCCCATATGCTGAATGAAAACCGGTGTGCAGTGCTCAATTCAGCGTGTGCAAATCGCTGTATTTTGTTTTCTAAACATCAGTCAGTTTACTCTAAGCTATAGTCAGAAGATCTAGTATTGTCAAATAATCATTGTAGGAAACTTTCATTGACATAGAACGTAAAATTATGTGAGTTTTTTTTTGTTCGTTGTATTTTTTTTTGTTTGTTTTCACCTGTATCGTATCTTCAAAACATCGACAGCAGAATGCCATTTGTGAGACCCATAGCTTAGAGTTGAAATGTCTGTATTAACATTTTCTAACTACTCACCCCTTCCCCCACCCCCCTCCGCTTAATCACTGCCACAGCGAGACTCAGCTGCTCACAGAAATCCTGTCTCAATACTACTAAGCCAATTCAATGACAACTTCACTCCGTTTCGTCTACGCTCGAGGACGAGCTCCACACTTTGGGGAGAGTGCAGTTGTAGGTCGTAATCACGTGTCGTGATTCACCGAAGCGGCTTCCTCTGGAGCAGACCGAAAGACCTCAAATCAGCCGATCAATGCCTTCGCTTTTTCTCAAAGCTCGAGGACGAGCTTTTACTAGGAATGGAGATGTCAGGACGTAGGCGTTGATACCACGTCGAGGATGCTGTAAAGCCACGTGTACCACGCATCCGTGTGTAACATGCGGAGGCGGACGTGAGCCGTATAAAAAGACACTGGAGAGAGCAACGAGAGCTCATCTCCTCCATCCCCCCTACCATGCGGTGATCATGGTAACCTTCCCCTTTCCATCCTTATCATATCGTTATCTTCTTATATAATAAACATTAATAATCAAAGTCTATCATCACATCCTGAACTCCCGTCATATCAGGAAAGACCTAATCAGTCTAATCCTGACAAATTACCCAAGTTTGAGTTACTACCAAGCGTTGCGTCGTATCTAAGGCATTGGAAAAAATAGACCGTATTATTCAAACAAGTCAGTGCATAAAACTAAGTGCATTAAATGCGAAGCGTTGCACTTATTGCAATCTATTGCATTCTTTCAACAATGCGTTGTATATTTTTCAATGCATTTATTTTCCTTTGGTTCTCCCACCCAAGTATGGGGTCATCTCAACCGATGCACTGCATTAGGCTGCTACTACACTCCACGCGAGGTATAGCACAGGGCTTCCGCGGCTACGCCCCACAATCGATAGGTATTGCTAGTGGCGAGGGCGACACCCTGTGCTATACCTCGCGTGGAGTCTAGTAGCAGCCCACAGTGCATCGGTTGAGATGACCTCATACCTGGGTGGGAGAACCAATGGAAAATAAATGCATTGAAAAATATACAACACAGTACTGAAAAATGCAATCACCTTGATCACCTTGACTCCCGTTGATCTTCGGGTATACCGAGCGGGCGCCAGCAATCCTTCCGTTTGTCCCTCTCGCGAGCCAGAGTTGTCCAATGGATTCTGTCCGTTCGAGGGACACGGAGAGCATCGTATCTATCCTTGAAGGACTTCGTGAAGAAGTCTGACCATCGGGTCGGTGGTCTTCCTGTCGTGCGCTTAACGTCCCGTGGAGTCCAGTCGCTGACGGCTCTTGTCCAACGGTTGTCGTTAGAACGCATCACGTGTCCGGCCCACCTAATCTTACTCAACTTGGCGTAAGCGGCAGCGTCCCTGATCTTCGATTGTTGACGAAGGGTGGAGCTCCGTATTCCAGCCCTCACTTGCGTGAGGCGGGTTATTCCTAGCATCACCCTCTCGATGGAGCGTTCGATGACGCTGACCGCATTCTCATCCTGCTTGCGCAACGCCCAGGTTTCTGAGGCGTAGGTCAAAGCAGGGAGAACGGTTGTGTTGAAGAGGTGGGCACGGAGTCTGGTGTTCTTCGTCTTCTTCACTACGTCCTCGATGCTCTTGTAGGCTCCCCAAGCCGCTCGTTTCCTCCTGCCCAGCTCTGGAGCGAGGTCGTTCATCATGTTGACTTCCCGACCTAGGCATACGTAGCTGGAGCATTCGGATATGGTCGTTCCGTTGAGCGAGAATGGGGCATCCGGGACCCATCCGTTCTTCATGAACATCGTCTTCGTCAGATTCAGCTGGAGACCAATCTTTCCACACGCGTCCTCGAAGTCGGCCAGCATCTGTTCCGCTTCGCTGATGGTTGGTGTTATGAGAACGATGTCGTCAGCGAAGCGAAGATGACTAAGTCGCCGGCCATCAACTTGCACTCCCATGCTATCCCATTCCAGTTTCCGCATGACGTCTTCGAGAGTGGCGCTGAATAGTTTTGGCGACACGTATCGCCTTGCCGAACCCCTCTCTTGACGTCGATGGTGATGTCGTCGTAGAATGGAGAAATCCTGGTCGTGAAGTTGCTGTAGAGCTCACGAAATACCTTGATGTATTGAGTAGGTATGCCCTGGTTGCCCAGGGCTTCCAACACCGCTTCTGTCTCAACAGAGTCGAAGGCTTTCTTCAAATCGAGGAACGTGAGACAGAGGGGCATCTTATACTCTCGCGATACTTCGATGAGTCTAGTGACGGTGTGTATGTGGTCGATCGTACTGAATCCTTTTCGAAACCCTCTTGCTCGCACGGCTGTCCCTCGTCTAGTGTCCTTTCGATCCTATTGAGGATCACACGCGTGAAAAGCTTGTAGACGACGGACAGTAGGCAGATGGGGCGATAATTGCCAATATCCTGCGGGTCTCCCTTCTTGTACAGCAACACGGTCCTGCTGGTCTTCCATTGGTTAGGTACCTTGTATTCCGACAGGTACCGCGTGAAAAGCTTAGCCAAGGGTAATGAGAATTGGCGGTAGGTTCTTCAGATGTTCCGGTCGGATCCTGTCGGGGCCCGGTGCTGTACGATTCTTCACCGACTTGATGGCATGTCGGATTTCGGAAGGGAGAACCGATGGGACAACATACCCGTCCTCCCTAAGATGACATTGAGGGAGGTGGACGTGGCTATCGAAGAGATCCGAGTAGAAGTCGTAGATGACCTTCTCCATTACCCGTCTTGATGAAGAAATTGTTCCGTCTGGGCGCCGGAGAGCGGACATCTTGGTCTTGCGATTGGCGAAGCCTCGGCTGGCGCAGCGAATGCTTCTCCCTGCCTCTGCGGCTTCGGTCAACACTGCTGCTCGTCTCTCCTTGAGGTCTTCTTTTTTCGCTTCTCTGCACCGTTTTGCGAGCTCGGACGTTAGCTGGTAGTTGCCTGCGGCTCTCGCGGCTCCACGCTGGCGTATAAGCTCGAGGGTCTCGTAAGACAGTTGTCTCTTGGTGACTCTTGAACCCTCGGCGCTCTTTGCGCTGTCGCGGAGATGCTGTACAAGCTGATCGTACTCTTCGTCGATGTTGTCGACAACCGCATCTTCCCAGAAGCCGGATAGCGAAGTGAAAAGATCCCAATTGATGACGGGTTTGGAATTCCCTCTCTTAAACTTCACGGCTTTCTCTCCTTTGCGTGAGAAGAAGAATCTTGCACGAAGGAGGCGATGGTCGGATCCGGTGTAGAACTTTGGTACAACACCGACGTCGGTCAGGCAGAACCTTCGATTGACGATGATGTGGTCAATTTCATTATGGTACTCTCCACCGGGTGACTCCCACGTCCAGCGTAGGGAGGTTGGCTTCTGAAATTGTGAGTTACCATGGATGGTCTTCGTCGTCATGATGAACTCAGACAGCCTCTCTCCCTGTTCGTTCCACTGCAGGCCGTGGGTACCGATGTGAAGTTCTTCAGGCGTTCTCCTAGGACCAATCTTGGCGTTGAAATCGCCAACGATGATCTTGTAGAATGTGTGGTCTTCCCTGTAGAACTTCTCCAAGTCCATATAGAAGGCCTCGATATCCCCTTCGTCGTAGCTGGATGTTGGAGCGTAGGCGACGAAGATTGTCAAGGCTGGTATTGATCCACATCTTCTCAACCGCAAACGTCCGATTCGGGTTGTCAGCTGTTCGAATGAGTCGATGTTCATGACCAAGTTCGTGTTGACGAGGACACCGACTCCACCAACTCCTCTACTGTCGCAGGTTCCAAGGAACAGTTCTTCTCCAGTGTCGAAGGTGGCGTTCAGTGGTCGGTGTCTCCTCGTCTCGGTCAGTCCGATGACGTCGTACCTGATCTTCCTGGCCTGCATCATCAAATCCTCGATGGAAGCCTCCGATGCAAGCGTGCGTGCGTTGAAGGTACAGACCGTCATCATAGTCCTTCTGGTTTTAGGCAGCCTAGATAACCCCTCGGACCTCGTCCTCACTGGCGCTGCCGTACCAGTGACTCTTCCGAGATCAGGGGAACACTCTCTATTATTGCTGTGTCGAGCTTGAAAAATTTAAAGCCCACAGGAGATAGCTTGCTGGGCTCTATTCCCCCGTGGGAGGCTGGAGTGTGATTTCACCGGGAAGTTAGCCGGGCTTCCCGGGAGTGGACGATAGAGCTTATTTGTTGGAGGCGACTCCGAACCGCCTCCCTTGTACCTCCCAGTCACTTGAATGCAGGGCTTTTGGTCGGATAGATGTGCAGGATACAATCTGCAGACACGCAAGCACACCCATGCACGCATGCATGAACATGTCCACGCGCTGACAGAAGGTATAGATCGTTCCGACACTGCAGAGACAGGGAGTCCATCCCCTGAATCCACCCGCGTCTCAGGGCAGGCACAAGGTCGCGTTTGGTCCGCGATTAGCCCCCTATCCGCCACCTGGGGACGCGCCACGTAGCCTCGCGACTAACCGGCTGGGATCCCTCGTATGAGGGAGATCCGTGGCTAACACCGGATAGGGTACAAAATTAGGCATGCGAGCTGAAGCTGGGTATATATATATATATATATATATATATATATATATATATATATATATATATATATATAGTAGCGAGCAAAAAGATTGCAACTTTTGGTTTTTCGTCCATACCTTCTTCAAAAGAAGAGCGTGGGAGTTCAAATTTTTATGAGAGTTGTAGATACTCATGAGAAATAGAAATAAGGAATAACCCCTTTACTCCATTGATTTCACCTTTTTTAAGAAACATTTTTCTCACAGAGGCCTTGACCTGTGATTTTTCACCATCTGCAATGTCTTATAAAATGAAGTCTATCGCTAGGATTTGACCTTAAATTGGTTCCTTGCAGCAGAGCCAATCCTTATGTGCTTGAAAATGTGCATGCGCTGACCACTGATTGACATCTACAAAGGCTGTGCGAGATTAATTCAGCAGTGTTCCTCTATGTGTGTTTCTGTCATCCTGGCTCCACCTATCGGCTCTATTTAAAATGGAGGGATGCCCCTGATGGTTCTATAAGTTTCGCAACAAGTGTTCGGTTTCAACACAGCTTATTGCTCCCTCGCAGTTGCGAAATATTCGGGCTTGTTGCCGTGCAGCCAATCGTGCACATCACGGAAAATATGTTTTGGAATTTTTTCTGTCTCGAGGAGGGAGACACCTTAAGGATCCCATAAATGGTGAAGATTCTCCAGGGTCCCTAGAATATTGCAGTGTGCGTGGCGACTCATGGCACCTTGGATTTATCGAAACAGGACTACTCGAAGTGAAGAGTGCTGGTCACTACCACGAGCATGTGTGACCCCTTGCTTTACCTACGAGTTTTCCCACTTCGCCTAGAGCCTTTTGATTTAAACTTGTCTCGTTTAGTTTGCTTCATCTAATTCAAACTGAATTGGCCAGTTTTTATAGTGCCAGGTCACAGTATCCCGCTTCGGGGATGTTTCGTAGAGTTCATTGCATTTTAGCGAGATCTACCTCATCAGATTCAAATCGGCATGAGTCGCCACGCACACTGCAATATTCTAGGGACCCTGGAGAATCTTTGCCATTTTATGGGATCCTTGAGGTATCTTCCTCCTCGAGATAGAAAAAATTCCAAAACTTATTTTCTGTAATGTGCACGATTAGCTGCATGGCAACAAGCTCGAATATTTCGGAACTGCAAGGGAGCAATAAGCTGCGTTGAGACCGAACACCTGTAGCCAAACTTATAGAACCATCAGGGGCATTCCCACCTTTTAAATAGAGCCGATAGGTGAAGCCAAGGTGACAGAAACACCTAAAGAGGATAACTGCTGAACTACTCTCACCTAGTCCTTGTCGATGTCGACCAGTGGTCAGCGCATGCACATTTTCAAGCACGTACGAGTTGGCTCTACTTCAAGGAACCAATTCGTGGTCAGATCCTAACGATAGACGTCATTTCATGAGACATTGCGGATGGTGCCAGTTTACAGATTTAGGCCGCTGTGAGGAAAATTTTTCTTAAAAAACGTGAAATCAATGGAGTGAAGGGATTATTAATTGTTTTTACCTCACATGAGTATGTACAACTCCCATAAAAATTTGAACTCCCACGCTTTGCTTTGGAAGAAGTTATAGACGAAAAACCAAAAGTTGCAATCTTTTTGCTCGCTACTGTATATATATATATATATATCAGTGGCGGACGCAGGGGGGGGGGGGGGGGGGGGGGGGGCGCGCGCCCCCCCCCGAGAATGGGTCGCCAAATTTTCGAAATTACTTTACAATACAAATAAAAATCTTGTGTTAGTTTATTTTTAATTGTTTATTTTCATTATTATTTTTAATATATTTTTTATTTATTGTTTATTATTATAATTAATATTATTATTAATTTTATTTTCCGTCTGGGTCCCCAAAACGGCGGAGACCCCACTTTTCTTCCCACGCCCCCCCTCCCGTCCACTTTCTGCGTCCGCCACTGATATATATATATATATATCAGTGGCGGACGCAGAAAGTGGGCGGGAGGGGGGGCGTGGGAAGAAAAGTGGGGTCTCCGCCGTTTTGGGGACCCAGACGGAAAATAAAATTAATAATAATATTAATTATAATAATAAACAATAAATAAAAAATATATTAAAAATAATAATAAAAATAAACAATTAAAAATAAACTAACACAAGATTTTTATTTGTATTGTAAAGTAATTTCGAAAATTTGGCGACCCATTCTCGGGGGGCGCGCGCCCCCCCCCCCCCCCCCCTGCGTCCGCCACTGATATATATATATATATATATATATATATATATATATATATATATGTTGGCACTAATGAACTTAGAGTTCTAGATTCTGGTGGCACCTTGATCTTCACCGCAACGGAAAAACACCATCACCTAGAAGGAATGATTTTGAGGCTGCAACGCTGATGACTATGAGACTATTGAGATAATCACGCACCCAAGAACGCAACTGGAAGATCCATTCTGAGGCGGACGCCTAAGGCGACTCTTTGATCTGGTACGAACTCCAGGCGTAAACTCAGGCGGATGCTCATCGGCTCTTTGCCATCACTGTGCTGCAGCAAAGCGTTCTGGAGAAAAGTTCAACAGTGTTTCTGGTTGAGTGAAGGAACACCTTGACGTCCAATAAATGCAGATAATTCACGCAAAACAGATTCAGTATAACATACCTACAAGATTATGTCTAATGGAGGAAAAAAAGATGAAGAAGCAAGACAAGTCGCTAGTTCAGCACGAACAGAACTATTGCATTCACTGCTAGAAAACAAGAACGGAATAATTGTAAGTAGTAAGAAAAAACATTGACGTAGGCAGTCCTTGGATGACGCAAGCAGCTCGTAGGAGTAACCCGCTACACCTAAATATCACTTATATCCAAAATGTCGAAAACATTCAATTTCTCCAGTTTTTCCCTGAAAGATTTAGAGTTGGGATTAGAAACCACCTCAGTGGGTAGTAACCTGATACATCCAGTCACTCTAAAGAAAAATGAATTGAAATTACCGGCAAATACGTTCCCGAGTTCACGGCAATGGAGGCTGAAGTAGCTTGAACGGCCTCTGTGGGCCGTAAGATCCAGTACTTGCTAGCAAGAAGTTTTACTTCTTTACCTAAG
Source organism: Ancylostoma caninum (assembly GCA_037903475.1). Lineage (NCBI taxonomy): Eukaryota > Metazoa > Nematoda > Chromadorea > Rhabditida > Ancylostomatidae > Ancylostoma > Ancylostoma caninum. Next base: position 199,402 of record JBAJFG010000644.1, read on the forward strand.
ATACGGAAGCATAGAATAAAATCGCTAACAACTCTCGATACTTCAAGCTTTTCAGTTTCAGAGTCTCAAGTCTACTTACATAGGATGGAAGCATTTCAGGGTATCCGGGATTTGGAAAGCATTTGTAAAACACCATCCTAGTGGATGTTTGTTGAACATTCTCCAACTTTTGCACATGCTTTTTCAAAAAAGGACTCCAAACTGGTGACGAGGACATACCTTAAATGTGGAAGAACATACGTTTTGTAAAGGCCTACTAGCAGGTAGGGATCGTTATAGTGGGTGTTACGTATGATCGCAAACAGAGATGCCGGGCCCTCTTTATCACTGACTCAACATGAGGAGCGAAAGTAAGTTTGTTGTCCACAATAACTCCGAGTTTAACCTGGTTTCGATACAGAAATGTGAAGTCTCCGAATTTGTAGACGGTCGTGTTGCATTGCCGAAATCCATAGCAACAATTTTGGAAGGGTTAAGGGGCAATCCCCATGTTTGCGTGGTCGTTCGGATGGCAATTTCATGGATGGAAAATGTTTGCCATGTTTGCACTCACCGTGATGGAGAACCCTAATGAGAAATGTGCTTACCCAAACAAGAACGCAAAGAACGGGGGCATGATTAGTTGAAACAACTGCTTGATATTTTCGTGCAAAGTTGATGACGTACGTGTGGACAACTGTGGGAAAACCTAGACGCGCATATTCACATTGTCCCCATGCTGAACGATGGTTAATAGAATAGAAGGATCAACAAACACTTAAACAATTGATAAGCCGGTACTTTGGTGCAAAGTGCTCCTCGTATTTGTATTCAGCATGTTGAAAAAGCGCATGTGCTCAGTGTACTAACTGTCTCGTGGTCGAGAGCGGAGAATCGACAAAATAAACAAATCGATTATACTGCACCTACTGATTATGTTAAACAATACAACTATTGTGATATTTGTGTTCAGCATGTTAAACAATACAACAGACGTGTAGTCAGCGACCCCTGGGCAAAACAAAAATAGTGAAGAATCAATGGAATAGATGTAATCGATAGTTCTGAAGGCGTGCTGAACCCTCCGTAGCCCTAAGAAGGTTACGTACTCAACCTTCAACCTGGCCCTGATCGGTAAAGATCGGAATCAGTAAAATTACTTTTTCTTGGAAATACACTGCGATGAGTACATTAGTGGATGTCTTGACCGAACTCTCAGTTGTGGGTATGCAGGGGTAAAGCTGCAGACTGGGAAGCAATCGAAGAGCAATGGTAAATAATCGGCGAGTCGGTTCAAAATCTCCGAGCGCTGGTGGGAATGATAATTTTGGTTCAAAGAACGCAGTCTCGGGATATGCGGAGGAGGGCACAGGGATTGCGCAAATGACTGAATCGGGACTTGTGATTTGTAACAAACTTTGTCTCCTCACTGAGTCCTCCGGGTGTTCTGCACTCTGAGTATAATGAGAAAAAGAATAGGAGATGCTTTTGTAGCGGATGCAACCGCAAACAGGCAAAGTGTGAGTGCGGTGATTCGTAGTTTAATTTGCAATTGTCATGACCGCAGGGTCTTGTTGACTCATATTATCGCTATGACACTGAATGTGATTTTATTGGTCCGGTGACTCCGCCATAAAGCGGAGGTGTTTCAGTGCATAAGTTGTCCAACAAAGCCCTATAGGGGCTCCACTCCTTTCATTCTCTTAGATCTACCTACCGACAACACCCCATCACTCAGAAAAGGACCTCTTGGTTATTGGAAAGGTAAAAAGAGGGAAGGTAAAGAGGAAAGTATGTAGCGATGAAAGGGACAGAGGAGGAACTCGGCCTAGTTTAGTGATTCTGGTTCTCGCTGAACGATTATATGGCTCAGGTTAGGGCGATTAGCGTTGATGTGGTTGAGATGGAACGATGAATGTATGTTGACTTAGTTGTGTGGGCCACAAAAACATCATGTGTATCTCATCATGTGAACACCGTCTGTACCGAGCCTGATCAGCCTGACCAACGCTTCAGGCTACCTCCCATCCACAATATACTTACGAGCAAAACGTTGATCCCAGTTTTCTTTTGTTCACTTATTATTTTTTGTTTTGTTAAAGGACGCTGAAAAAGGTTTCCTCGAATTCCTGCTCATTTCAAAGGTGCCATCAATTGGAGTGTAGCTGCAAAAGAAATCACTCCGAATCATGCAGTTACTCGAGTAATAAAACTCGGTCGCATGTACAAATGCGCCCGCTATGCTCAACCCCGACCCATTCTCTCTGATCGTGTGCGGCTGTGATTCCCAGCTGATACAGGATCGATCAGTAATTTCCTATGGTGGTGATCCGTTCCGCACCTCTGCGACGACACCCATCTCAGGCGATAGATCTCGTCCACATAGGCATTTATTGGCAATACACAACATAGTATTTCGCGCAAACCTTGTCTTTTTGGATGGTCTTTTCTCTACTAGGGGCACGAGAGTAGCCTTCAGGGTAGAATTTCATAAAAAAACCGACTACGTTTTTTTCATCCTGAGTGCTGTCTTTAACCTTTACTCGTGTGCCGATCGTATACGATGATGGAAACAACACTTAGAGGAGAAAAACTCTTAAGGTTAACAGAAATCTTTAGTACCACTTGCAAGGCCTCTTCGAAACACCAATAGCAGTTTATTCTATGGAGTAACGCATGGCACCACTCAGAAGTGATGGAACAGAATTTTTAAACGATAGAGTGCTTTTGCATTTTAACTACTGAAAGCCAGCAGCATCCAAGGAAGTGTTCTCTCCACCACTCAACAAGGGAGCGCTTTGGCAAAATCACGTCTACCCACTGATCAGGTTGGTTTTATCTCGCATTATGATTCTCAATACATTTAGTGGAATTTATTCGGAAACGTAACAGGGACTGATAAACTTTAGAGAGCGGGAAAGAAACAGCTACACAAAACACCGAATGTATAAAAGGACATCTACATACTTGTAACCGACGGCAGTCAGCCTCTTCAAGCAGTCCACCAAGGGAAACGATGTCTCCGTCTTTCAATTTGAGAATTGCGGAAGAAAATAATAAGGTAACTCAATGTGCTTGTGGAATTAATACATGGGGTGGAAGGGTTCAATTAACAAAAATAACTTTCTAGAGACCCTAGGGGACCACACCAAAGGGAGCCACAACCGCAACTACAACAAACAAGCCTGTAGTATTGGAATGATAATGGACCCAATATTTGATTCGAATTATTCATTCATTCACTCGTTGATTTCAAAAAGTCGGTTACTCGAAGGACTCATTCATTCGGGTAACCAAGAAATTCCTACTTTCGAGTAATTTGTTAATTCGCACATCTTGAAAAACACCTCACTTGAATCATTAGACTATCCGATAATTTCAAAAAGCTCCATATTTGAACTATTCAGAATTCGAATATTTCAAATTTTATGTTTTTCGAATTGTTCAAAAATTCAAATATTTTAAAAACCGTCGAATATTCCAATGTTTACTGGGAGGTACAAGAAAGGTGGTTTAGAGTTGCCATCAACAAATAAGCTCCGACGTCCACTCCTGGGAAGCCTGTCTAACTTCACGGTAAAACCTTACCCCAGCCAGCCAGGGGGGAAAGGAGCAAGCAAGCTATTTCCTGTGGGGTTTTATTTTTTTTTCGAAGCTACACCTAGCAATAATAGAGAGTGTTCTCCTGATCTCGGAAGAGTCACTGTCCTCGTCAACACGGATTTGATCATGAACATCGATCCTTTCAAACAGCTAACAACCTGAGTCGGATGCTTGCGACTGAGACAAGGTGAATCAATGCCGCTTCGACAATCTTCGCTGCCTATGCTCCAACGTCCAGCAACAACGAATAAGATATCGAGGCCTTCTAGATGGACTTGTAGGAGTTCTACAGGTAAGGTCACATGTTCTAAAAAGTCATCGTTCTGGCGACTTCAACGACAGGATCGCCCCTAGGAGAACATCTGAGGAACTTTACATCGCTACTCACAATCAGCAGTGAAATGAACAAGGAGAGAGACTCTCCGTGTTCATCATGACGATGAAGACCAAAGACAACTCGAGGGTTCAAGAGCCATGAAAAGGCGATTGCCTTACGCAATCCTCGACTGGATCGTCGGCTTCGAGAGCCACAGGTAACCACCAGCTAACGTCCGAGCTCGCAAAACGGTGTAGAGAAGCGGTAAAGGGAGACCTCAAAGAGAGACCGGCGGCAGTGTTGGCCGAAACCACAGAGGCAGGGAAAGGCAGACATCAGCAATGGCCGTCGTAGAGACTTTGCCAATAGCAAGACCAAGATGACCGCTTGCCGGTGTCTACACGGAATAATTTCTTCACCAAGACGGGCAATGAAGAAGGTCATCTTTGACTTATACTCAGTTCTTTTCAATAGCCACATCCACCTCCCCTCATGTCATCTTGAGGGGACGTACATGTCGTCCCGCTTCTTCCTTCGAAAGCCCTACATGCTATCAAATGAGTGAAGAATCCTACTGTACAGGGCCCGACAAGATTCGACCCGAACATCCGAAGAACCTACTGCCGGTTTTTATCACCTTCTTGGCTAGGTTTTTCACGCGGTATCTGTCGAATGCAAGGTCTCTAACCGATGGAAGTCTGGCAGGATCGGTGCTGCTGTAGAAGAAGGGAGACCCGTAGGGCATTTTTTTGCGATATAGAATTTTGATATCCAACATTTGCAGCTGTGGTGGGTTGGCCTGATACCGGGAGTTTGGGAGCTCACATGGCTGGAAACTTTAGAAGGAGTCCATGTGGTAGCGATTGCTGCAGCTAATAGGCACAGCGTTGCGTTGACAGGTTTATTATTCAAATTATCAGCTTATTTGTAAATCTACTCTAATTTCTACAGTAGAATGACCTGGTCGAGTCCTGAACGGGTAGTGGGACGTTAGCGATTCTCGAGCGCTATCGTCGCACTATCCGTTCAGGTTCCTGCGAAATATGTTCTATTGCACTTGTGTTTTATACCACCACAACCCACTCCCAACTTGCTGCTGGTGGTGACGTGTATTTGTGGGGGTGGAACCATCGTGGATAACTCGGCGACGAAAAGGTCAATGCGTCTTCTATCTTCATATATCCACACTCTTACTTATAGCCTAACGCCCAAATTAGGAATGTTTCCAGGAAAAAGTGGAGCTATATCTGTCACCGCTTGGTACTGACTTCAGAGTGGTGAAAGTGGAACTGAATAAACTTCTGACAGCTCTGTGGGTGGCTGAAGGTAAGCTTCATGGTTGAGAACTGTGCTTTAGGATTACCATATATTACTTATCAACTTCTCTTTATTTTAATATTCAGGGTGCGGCAAAAGTATTGACCGCCTTTTGTGACGCTTAAATTATATATAAAATCGAAATTGGATGGAAGACCAAGTGTGATCATTCTGCTGCCTAGGACCCTGAGAACAATGTCAAACTAAAACACACATGCATTCAATCCATTTTATCAATAATTTTGCCAGTCGTCAACGGATAAGACGTGAGAAGGCTTCACTACTGCGATGCAAGTAGTCATCTCTAACTTGATCCACAGTTTCTTCCGAGATGTTTATGCGGAATGAGAACAGTGCTAAGAAATAGTATATGTTAAGCCTTCCACAAATCCGCTAATGAAAAGTACCAGCTGTTCCTGTCTATGCTATGGTTTAACTTTGTTTACGTATTTGTCAACGGCGCAGAGGAGCTTCGTAACATTTTCCTTGGTTCTAGCGCCAAAATCACCGCATGACCGAGAAACGATATTTGGCAGAGGCGCGCTTTCCGTAGGATCGATGATAGGTTTAGAAGTGGATCTTCCCTTTTCTGAGAAGATTTTTCTGCAGCTTGCAACGTAAAGACAGCGAAGGGGTTTTGCACGAAAAATCATTCGTGAGTTTTCCAGTTCCAAATTAGCGATCACCGTACTCCTCCAGTTTCGAACAGTTCGGTTGTACCACATGGGCCCTTTGAAAGAGTAAGCAAGTGCTACACCGCACCACATCATGGGTTTGCGTGTGTATTGTTTAGAAGGAACAAAGGATGAAATTGACGACGGTCCCTACGGCGCATCACTCACGTCTTTCCTTGTGTTTATCTTAGAGCTGCTGTCAAGAATGAAGATAAAACTGACAGTACACAGTCTCATATTGTTCGCCACTTTGTTTTCTATATGTTACGAACAAGCTTGTCACATCTATTCCAAATGCCGAAGTTTTCACAGGCCATTTCAAGCGGACAATACTTTTGCCGCACCCTGTATTTCAATTCGAACGCAGATGGAGACGAGCCATCAATTCTAATGGGATCGTGTGAAATAGGAGTGCCACCTATTCGACTGCAACATTACATCCAGGTTCTCGATAAGAAACCCAGAATTCTGCCGAATTGGCCAACTGAGGATCCACAAGTAGATGTGGTATTTCTTAATGGAAAGGAGCGAGGAGATCATGGATCCCTGGACTATATTGGACAGGAAGGTCCTGGCGAGGAGTTTGAACATCCTATTAGGGACAGAGATTAGCGTCCGAATTCGTTTGCATGTTTAAGGAAGTTGTGAAAGATAATTGTGTATACATGAACATTTGAACTTAACGTGATTTTCACTTTTTTACGCAGTCGCTCGTATAGAGAAATCCAGCTGCCTTGGCTCGCACGACGCAGCGCACCCTGATGCGGCACGGTCAGTTTTTGGCAGTGAGCTAGAGGAAAGTGTGCGGCAGAAGGTTATAGTGCCGCACCGCGGTGAAGTACGCTACACGCTGCGGGCCTTCACTGCTGAAGGCCCGCTGCGTGCAGCATACTAGGGAAAAAATGCAAAGTGCTCATATTTAGTTTTTCTTCTCCACCTACTCATTTTAATATTCAGCATAAACTGTAAAGAATGACTATGCGAAGCTGGTCAGTTGTACATTGATCCTTCCTCACTAGGCTCGAGCGTATGAAATTCTTCGGATGTATTCTTGTCGAATATAGCCTTTTGTCTGTTGTTGTTTTGCTTCTAAACAGTTTATTTTGTAGAATAATTCTCGCCACTGTTGATATATATTAGTTCTGCAAATTTGTTGGCCACTACTTCGTTGTAATTGCCTTTTCTTTACTGAAAATTGAAGTCAAGGTATAAAATGGTGATTGTGAAATGGCGATGTAATGGAGTACTCGAAATTTTCAAATTAATATTTCCTGTTGTGGAGTTGGGGCTTGTCACGTTGACAAAAAATGTGACCCAAGAGTGGATCTCTTCTTGGCGTAGAGCGCTTTACCTGGAAAGGGTAGTACGGTCGAGCTCTGCCAGTTTCATGAGTGGACCAACGGCAAAACTTGTACTTGGGGCCGAATAAAAGTCGAATAATTTAATTGACTCAGTAATAAATTCATAACCTGTTCCAAAAAAATTCGGGAGCTGAAAAAGAAGCAAAGCCCTAAATACCACAACATCCCTCATGAGTTGCATTTCTCCCTCTTTTTTGGACATCCGAAATTCTACATTTTTCTAAAACCGAGTCGTCGAATTCGAATATATCCGATGTTTTGCTCCATTCTAAGCATAGTAGAGCTCAATTGCTCCACTCTCCCATTTATACCTCACCAGCACACTATAGCCACCAGAGACCAATGGTCCCACCCGATAGTCCAATGTCTTGGCAAGGGTACTCGAGTAAAAATCCACTGAAACTATGGGCGTAGGCGTAATTTCACGTGCTAATTTTGAATGGAGAAATCATTCTACATCGTAACATGTTTCCAGAATTTTAGTATTGCAAAATCCTGTGTAGAGACTATCGACGTGTAGACCTTGTCAGCAATTATTTTATTCTATTTTACTTAATTCACTAAGTGTGCTCTTCTAAGGCATGAAGACATGCTATTAGAGATACAATATAAGATAAAAGAACTAGATCACATAAAAAGTATCTAATAGAACAACAACACAGTCGATACTTCAGGAACGAATACATCATCTCAATCAAAAATCACTAGATGTGTTCAATTATACGTTTAAGTGTTGCATCTTTGGATAGAACATTATTATCGACAATGAAACCTCGTCTTGAATAGTGTTATTATTGAAACAGGCAGATATTTACTCTAATAGATTTAGTCTATTAGGTAGATTTACCCCCAAAATAACCTTGGTGTGATTAGCCTTATGATGTAAGTCACTTTCTAGTGATGGAAAGGGTAGGAGAGCACCTGGGCCGATGATCTTCATTCATGCATGTTCGGGCGGGTCTAGACATCTTTCAGACACTCACGCACATTACTTCCAAGGTGTTTGGGCATGTAACAATGAGGATTCTTTTGCTGAGAATGTGCATTGTAGGTGGCCGTCTACAACACTACTTCATATATTTAGGTGCAGTTTCCTCATGAGTCGAAATAAGTTCAGAGGAGTTTGGTTGTGATCGATATATTCGGTGAAACAACGTTCAACGCTTATTTCCTATTCTGATGATTTCATCCGAATAACTTCATTTCACGAGAACTAGTCTCTGTCTTAGTCGGTGAACTAAACTGCTTTTGACGCTTTTAACGCAGTACGTAGAGTATCGCATGTATTTCATACGAGTTTTCGATCCTCTCCGAAACGACTGATTTCTCTCCGGTCGCATTTTCTTCAATCTGCACGGAAACGGATCCACAAATGTTTATAGCAGCATTGTTAACAGATCTATTTCCCTACGCTGAAGTAGCAAGATGCTGACACAGTGAGTGAGCATTATGACTGAACACTAACAAAATGGAACGCTACGTGGTTCCGCCTGTCGCGTCGAGCGCTGGCTGAGCATCCGGAATACTCATTTTTGCAGCGTTTTTATAGCCACTGATTGCAATGGATGATGACCTGCCTTGTCCCTGCGATCCCGGCAGCAAAACCACGGCAGACCGTTTTCTGGCGTTTCCTAGAATGAAAGCCTTCTGAGAAGAAGTGTTTTCACGAAAAATTTGTTGAATGGTCACGAATGTTCGATGAAGAAGTTATGGGGGAGAGTTTCTATTCCCGCCTGCACTATCTCTCTCACCGTTTCGAATGCAACGTATCGGAATGTGCTGTGGTGCAACACAAAAGGTTAGTTAGAGGTTAAGCCTGGCGAGTATTTTCTCCGTCATTCCTGTCGTTTTGTACTGTACATGATGCAAAGGGCGAAACAATAGACGGCAAAGTCGTCTTTGAGATATTGTGCAGATCTCCTGGTGAAGGGTCCTGTGTTCTTTGGGAAAAGCGTCGACATATCCAGTGGATCCAAAAGCTGCCTGAATATCTTGGGACTTTTCTCTATAAATCAATTACTTGAATCGACATTGGGCTACACATTAACGATCTTAGTGAAACACTTCTACTAGCATGCATTGGCAATGTTCTTCTTCCAGCACCTGTCCTGTTACCGAGTTTGAACTCATGAAACAGTTTCAGACGAATTTTTGCAATTGAGTACACATGGAACAAGCCTCGAGGAAACCAACACGCTTCAGGGTAACGTCAAGTTTTGATGCCCCTCCGGCCTGGTACAACCCACAGTAACAGCACAGAGAGCGGGTGAACGAAAATGGATAGGAGATTGCGGTAGACAGCCATAGTGCCGCCACGGGTGAATGTAGTGGTCCGTATGGGTCTTGACAAGTGGAGTTCGTTGTAGATTTTGAAGGGATTCTATTGCGAAGATAAGGAAGCAATTAGCTGATTGTGTGCCGTTTAAAAAAAATCAAATTTCGTGACTTGACAATGCAACTCCGATTTCGAAATAACTGAATAGTTAACAGCTCTTGAAAGTATTCCTGGGATTTGCTTTGTCTCTATTCACATTGTGTTGTTGGATGCCTAATGTATTAACATCGGCCACTGTCTAAACAGTTTTTTAGAAATGTCGGTGTCACGTGCTCCAGAAAGCATGTATAAATGAGACGGCCAGTCTCTAGAAGGCACAGAATCGTTTTCAATACAATTTGCATGAGCTCCACACCGGCAACTTTTACTTGTGTTTAACTCTCTCAGCTTCAGGATGAGGCTCCTCTTCCTAGTCCTTTTGTTAGCCTTATGCGCAAACGCTGGCTTCTTTGACACGAGGCTCGGTGAGAAAATAAAGCAAGCGCTGGGCAAGATCAAGGCTGTAAGAGAACTGTCTTTTCTTTCGTACTCTTCTAGAGCTCTTTCCTCCTTATGCTGGGATTGAGTTGTAGGCGCTCAACAGCACTGCGCTCGTAACAATTCGTGAAAAGTTCAACAATCTGAAGGAAAAGATAAAGGCAAAGCTGACGCTTTCCCCAGCACGAAAAGCCTTATTGGAGGAACTGCTGAAGGTAAAGCAGAACTTCGGGCGGGCATGACTTGCGGTGTAGTGATAGCGTTTCGATAAAAAGCGCGTTACAGCACATTAGAAAAATCAAAAAGGATAAGATCCAAGAGGATGGCGACTCAATCGAAGAAATTAATGAAAAAAATCACGTCGCGGAGTTGCTGTACCAGGGTGACATCGTCCTGACAAAGTCAGCTTATGTCTTTTGTTTGTACAAAAGGAGCGCACCAGCAAGTACTCCATTCCAGAAAGCAAGCAAACGAAATTGTCGAGGACATTGAAGACGAGAGCGGCCGCATAAAACGACAGGCATACCGCGATCAGAAGTACCCAAGGACAATATGGGCAAACAATACAGTGAACTATTACTTCCACTGGGACACAAGTTTGCATAAGGAACAAATTTTTGCCAAAATAGACATATATATATTTAACTGCTGCTTTTTTTCAGCTAATAAGGTGAAAAGAGCATTCAGAAAAGGAGCAGGTCTTTGGCAAAAAGATACCTGCATTGACTTCGTCGAGGACAATTCAGGTTAGAGGTGGTAAAGACATTGACATTATTCTGTTAATGATAGCTGGTACATTGCAGCATACGATAGGATTCGAGTGTTCAGAGGAGAGGGATGCTGGTCGTACATTGGTAGGGTCAGCGGTGAACAAGGAATGTCCCTGGGGAACGGCTGCGAATCAGTGAGAATCTTGAGATTTCCTTTGAATGGTTGACTTTCATTGAAGACAAGCAAGGTGGTGAAGAAGAAGACAGAGATAAGATTTATTATTAATCTTGGCAATCACTTGATTCAGGTTGGTACAGTAGCGCACGAAATCGGCCACGCAATTGGTTTTTGGCACACTCAGTCAAGACATGACCGTGATCAATTCATTACATTTAATGCACACAATGTAAAGGTAATGTGGATACTCTTCTATATCAAATTCGAACGAGCACAGAAAATGATAGTTTTCAGCGCGACTGGTTGGATCAATTTGCCAGACAGACCACACACACAAATGATAACTATGGAATAACTTATGACTACGGAAATATTATGCATTATGGAGCAAATAGGTCTCATCAAAAATGCTAACTTCTCTTCTTTGCATTGAAATATCTGCATTACAGCGCTTCGTGGAACGGCCAACCAACAATGATTCCGAATGACCCCAAATATGTGGAAACTCTTGGATCTCCCATAATTTCTTTCTATGAACTTCTCATGATCAACAAACACTACGGCTGCGATAGTAAGAATATATCTGGCGTCGATAGTTTGGCCCAAGCCAAACATTTGTTTAATACTGTTCAGAGAATTGCAAACCGGATGAATCCGCCAAATGTAAGAACGGCGGCTTCCCACATCCTCGAAATTGCAAAACGTGCGTTTGTCCTAGTGGATATGGAGGCACACTATGCGGCCGAAGGGTATTCATTAGATCAGCTTTCATCAGTGTTTTGTTGTTTCATGTATTCTTGTAAGAAACTGGCAAGTCTCGAATTCAGCCGGACGGATGTGGAGCTGTACACGAGGCAACGACAGAGTACAAGACTTTCCGCGACGTTGTTGGAAACAAGACCATGGGACAGAGAGCAAGGGAAGACTTTGATTTCTGCTACAACTGGATCAAGGTACTCGATCAGCTCATCCCTGTCAAGTAAGCGATACTGTAAACGAAAAAGCGTTCCAGGCTCCAAAAGGATCAAGAATCGAGGTCAAAATCGCTGGATTATCGAAGGGACTTGCTGTTGACGGATGTCTTTACTGGGGAGTAGAAATTAAGACTCAACGTGACCAGCGCTTGACTGGCTATAGGTATCCGCTAGTCTTGCATGCCAGATAATTGAAATCTCATGTTGATTATATTGATTCAGGTTCTGTGCCCCAGAGGATGTTGGAACTACACTGGTGTCGAGTTCTAACATCGTGCCAATAATCACATACAACAGATTCTACGCAACCATTGTCGATATCCAATACCGAATCGGTGCTCATTTTTGTCTTTATAGCTCACAAAAAATTTAAATTGAACATCATTGCAATATGCCGCAGAAGATATATCTGGGTTACTGTGCTAATGTCTTTTAGGAAAGTATTTGTGACTATATCATTTCAGTTCCTGGTGGTAATGGTGGAAAGCGTAAGGTGCGCACTGCTAACGAGGACGACGGATTATTGTAATAGGAAAGTGTTCATGGAGTTCATTAAGAAGTCGCTGTGCCCAACACATGCGGCTACTGTCGTTAAGTCTTATTCAAACAATAAAAGAAATTCCATTAAAACACTACTGTGAAACCAGAAAAGTTTTAAAGCGCGAAAACGTGCAAAGGTCTTCAACGAAACTAGCGCAGCTTTAGTCGGGCTGCGAGGTGGCGAATACGTTTATCAATTCTCATGCATCACCAGTTAGGGGTACCAAAACAGGTGTAAGGCATGAAATTGAATGTCTGCCTAGATTGTTTCCGACCCGAATTTAGACAGTTGGACTATTTCTTCGTTTTCTTCGCTCTTCTTTGTTTAGAGCTCAATTTAATGATTCCACCGTCATAATGTTTTCCAAATATATAATCGTACATTTACATGATACACATGATGTAATTCTGAGGAAAGCGCTGAAACACGAAAGGTGCAGATGGTAGCCTCGAACGGAAGTATGCAACAATGAATATACGACTTAAGTATCGTAACGGAAGTATGCAGCATTGAATATACGACTTAAGTGTTGTATCATCTAAGTAGGGCTCACGGATAGCACTATTCTCTAACACTTTATGTAATTGCAACAAAAATAACATTTGTGGTTGGACACACAAGCCATTCTTCTCGAAGTTGTATACAAATAAATTGCGTTTTTTCATGCACACTAATTTTTAACTTGTTGTTTTCGTTGTTTTATTGTTTATTCGTTCATTGTTTAGATGTATCATTTTGAGGCTTATTTGATGTGCTTTCGTTTTTTGATTTTCGTTTGTTCCAAATCTCATTTTTTCACTAAGTCAGATCAAATGTCCCAGATGCTCTCTTTTTCATGCAATTTCTGCCCCAGAAAATCTTTCGAGAGCTCATTTTTATTCAACTAATGCGAAGAGCGTCTGCAGTGATTAATGGCAGCAAGAGCAGAAATCCTCTACTCCGAGGTGAGGTGCGCGTGCTGAAGACTCAGCACATCATTAATTTGAAACGAACACAAAAAATAATGACATACCTGCAGAGAAAACGGAAATGTCGTCGCGAACACGCTAGGCCGAGTTCGCGCTGGTGCGGGTTTTGCTCGGCGCTAGAGCCGTTGCGGCGAGTGGTTTAGCGCGAAGGTAATGCGAAATGTGTTCAATTCACAGGGTCACAGGCTTTCGTGGCGGGACGCACACCCCATATCGGAGCACTCGGCCGCGCGCGAACACGGCCTGGCGTGTTCGCGGCGACAGTTCCAGTTTCACTAGAGGTGAGCTATCATTGTCTGTGTTCGTTTCTCATTTATGATATACTGAGTCTGTACTTCGCCACGCGCACCTCAGCTCAGAGTCGAAAATTTTAGCTCTCGCTGCCTTTAACATTTCTCATAAACGCCACGATTGGAACGAAGAAAGGCTCGGTTCTCTTCCGCAAAAAAGGTTCTGTTTGGGCAGTCGTCGTCAAGTTTATAGATCCGACCTCGACCTGGTTCATCTTCAAGGCTCATGTCTCCGGATCTGAGTTTCCGGGACCAGCGGTAGTGCGAGTTGAAAGGACGTTTGGTACATTCATCTAGAAAGCATCTTGGACATTCGGTCTGAAGCTGGCCAAGAATGATATTTGAAACAAAAAAAAATCAAAGGACGAGCCAGCATTAGACAAGCTTCGAAATAATGTAGAACATGTTTAACATTGAATGAAAAATACATAAAAAAAAACAGGTTAAATATTGAAAATAGCGGAAAACTTAGATTATTTGTACGCAACCTAAAAAACACAAACTCTGGCGCCAGAGTTTATCAAGTGTACTATGCTCCACACAGTATTGTAGCTATGTTAGAGTCACCTCGTCGCCAAAAAATATAGTTATTCCGTGGCTCAATAAAAACAAAGGTCTGGTCCAGCAGTGTTGACTTTTTAAAATATGCCAACGTTCTCAAGGACAAACAATGAACTGCTTTATAAAGGCAACATCCAAAGGAATTTTCGTCCCGAGATTTTGATACAATTCGGGGTAAATGGGCGCGCCTAATACCGTTGCAATGCTGAAAAGAGCCGGAACTGTCGAAATCCCTGTTTTCTGGAACCCTTCAGCTCATCGTTTCCGAGCAGTTCTGGCCGAGTTGCGCGACCTTTTAGATGTGGACAGATCCAAAAAAGTCGATAATGCTGCCCTTTTTGTCAGCTGTTTTGTGGGCAAAATCGGTTTTTGATATTGTTTTACCGAGCTCTTGAGTGCGATAGGAAGCAATTTTTGAAAAGGATATCCTGACCGGTCAAGGCATCACAGAAATATTAACGAATTTTGAAACGATCCGTCAAAAAATTCGAAAATGAGAAACTAGCGAAAAACAGCAATACAATAGCCTCAACAAAAAACAAAAATTGGACTCTAAGTACTAAAGAAGAGCTCTACGGGAATGACTACCCACGAAATCAGCTGGCAGCAATGCTTCACCGCCGCCACAACTCGATCGAACGACCCCACACTGATCCTGCTGATCCAGGATCTTGGTCACTTGACTGATTATATCTTAGGAACGGTTGAGTTTTCCGTGCTACTTTTTTCGTCGAATTGCCTAGATTATTGCTAAGGTTCCAAAGCGATCAAAATCTCAGACACGAAGTTTTCCGTGGGTGCCGCCTTTAATTCGGCTCAAAACAGCCAGACTAAATTGCAGACGTTATTTTTCCACCTACAGAACTATTACTAAGTTCGACAAGCTTCGAAAAACTCAATCAATACCTATCAGCTACAAAGCATTTAAAAGGATGCTTGCGCACTCCCTCAGCCCGAATGCCTCAAACGTTTATGCTCCCAGTTGCCATTTAAGTTTACTCTGATTGGACCAACTGTTGTTGTCCGTGGATTATAGCGGTCACGGTAAATAACGTTGTTGCATTTTGCCAAAACAATTGCATTTGTTGCACTTCATTGCTTTTCTTGCAATGCAATGCATTATGGTTAGTGTCATTGCATTTTTTTTTCAATGCATTGCATTAAATGCAATGCATTAAATTAAATGCATTGACAAAAAATGCAATGCATTGCAACTAATGCATTGCAGTGTTTTTGTTTAATTACCCAAGTTTGAGGTACTCAAATGCATTGCCTCGTATCTGTTGCGTGGAAAAAATGCAAAGAAATGTTTTTTTTGAAATTACATTAAATTCAATGCTTTAAATGAAGTGTATTAAATGAAATGCATTGACAAAAATTCACTGCATTGACAAAAATTGCTGCGTTGCAACGAGTGCATCTGTTTTGGTTCAATTACCCAAGTTTGAGGTAATGCCAAGGGTTGCGTGGTATCTAAAGCGGTGGAAAAAATGCGCCGCATCATTCAAACAAGTCGATGCATAAAACTAAGTGCATTAAATGCAGAGCGTTGCACTTATTGCAATCTATCGCATTTTTTCAACAATGCGTTGTACATTTTTCAATGCATTTATTTTCCATTGGTTCTCCCACCCAAGTATGGGGTCATCTCAACCGATGCACTGCATTGGGCTGCTATTAGACTCCACGCGAGGTATGCCACAGGGCTTCCGCGGCTACGCCTCGCCCACAATCGATAGATATTGCTAGTGGCGAGGGCGACACCCTGTGCCATACCTCGCGTGGAGTCCAAAAGCAGCCTAATACGGTGCATCGGTTGAGATGACCCCATACCTGGGTCGCAGAACCATTGGAAAATAAATGCATTGAAAAATACACAACGCATTGTTGAGAAAATGCAATAGATTGCAATAAGTGCAACGCTTTGCATTTAATGCACTTAGTTTTATGCACTGACTTGTTTGAATAATACGGTCTATTTTTTCCAGTGCTTTAGATACGGCGCAACCCTTGGTAGTAACTCAAACTTGGGTAATTGAACCGAAATAGATGCATTCGCTGCAGTGCATTGCAATTTTTGTCAATGCGATGAATTTTTGTCAATGCATTGCATTTAATGCATTGCATTTAATACATTCCATTTAAAGCATTGTATCATATTTAATGAAATAGATGCATTCGCTGCAATGCATTGCAATTTTTGTCAATGCGATGAATTTTTGTCAATGCATTGCATTTAATACATTTCATTTAAAGCATTGTATTTAATGTAAAATTAACAAAAGAAAACATTTCTTTGCATTTTCCCCCGCAAGAGATACGCCCCAATGCGTTTGAGTACCTCAAACTTGGATAATTAAACCAAAGCCAATGCAATGCATTAGTTGCAGTGCATTGCATTTTTTGTCAATGCATTCAATTTAATGCATTGCATTTTATGCAACTGTTTTGGCAAAATGCAACAGCTTTATTTAACGTGACCGCGACAATCCACGGACACTGTTTAACTCACGCGCTTCAGCCTTAAAGGCAGCAGGAGCTGAAATCCTCGACTCCGAGCTGAGCTATGAGTGATGAAGTATAGACTCAGCACATCATAAATGTGAAACGAACACAGACAATTATGGCTTACCTGCAGAGAAAATGGAACATTCGTCGCGAACACGCCAGGCCGTGTTCGTGCGCGGACGAGTTTTCCCCGGCGCAAAAAGCCAGGCCGAGTTCGCTCTGGTGCGGGTTTTGCTCGGCGCTAGAGCCGCTGCGGTGCGTGGTTTGGCGCAAAGGGAAAACGAAATGCATTCAATTCACAGGGTTTCATGGCAAGACTCGGCCAAAACCACGCGCCGCAATGGCTTTCGCGCCGGGGAAAACTCGTGCGCGCACGAACACGGCCTGGCGTGTTCGCGACGAATGTTCCATTTTCTCTGCAGGTAAGTCATGATTGTCTGTGTTCGTTTCACATTTATGATGTGCTGAGGCTGCACTTCATCACCCACAGCTCAGCTCGGACTCGACGATTTCAGCTCCTGCTGCCTTTAAGTTTCTGATCTTTCTTCCTCTTCTCGGCTGACCTAGATCTTCGGATGTACATGTCCTTGAATTGAGGCAGAGTCCGCAGATTTTTGGCCTTCTTCAACACATCAAAGTAAGGTCTATCGCAAGGGAAGGCGCACTTGACTAGACATGGCCTATTATCGATTGATCTTCCTAATCGATAGACCTCGACAGAGCGCACGTTTATGTCAAGTGCGTCCAGAATCGCAAAAACCGTTATATCAGTGGAAATCGTGCGCTCAGAGAATGGAGTATTTGTATTGCCTTCCGGCATTCCACAAACAACCACTGATCTCGATCGCTTTTCAGCTTCCACAATCTCGCTCAAGAAGGGGTAGCGCTTCTGGGGCTTTCGCCTGTAAAATAGAATGAAGCCGTGAAAGCACATCTTCACAATGAGTATTGTTAAGACCAGCTCTAGGGACAGAAGGAGAAGTTACTTTTCTTTTTTTGGAATATTGGATTACATCATGATATGTCAATAAAAAAACGACCACTCGCCGTGGGCGCACGGACAAGAATGGGCTCATATATTAACAATAAATGTGCCGATGCAAATGCATCTAGCCTTCTGCCAGTGCTTTCAATTGCAATAAATATCGTGCAGTAACCACATGCTCAGAATCGTGCAGATGTCCGGGTTGTGATTGTTTTTACCTACGTTCTGGGTGCTTATTCTCCGGAATTATTTATAAAAAATCCACTGATGAACGCATACATGAATTATTTACATGTTCACAGTGGAAAGAAGAAGTGAAAGATTGCCTTCAAATCAGAAGAGCAAGCACAAAAACATTTTCCACTTATATTATCGCCTTACGGCCAAAAATCCTTCTGCACATTTCTACCTTAGAACTTGCGCTTAATGTGTTATCCGTATCTCCTATGTCGTCACCTTATATCTACTGGAAACATGAGTGCATAACGTGCGAAGGGAGAATACCCCATGCTGCATTGCCTTAAGGAAACACGCAGTAAATCTTTAATCTTTGCTGTACTCAACTTGAGAATGTAGTCCAGCAGAATCCCAAATCAAATGCAATTGCTGAGGTGATTTAGCAGAAAACTTCCGTAACACTGCTCTTCCACTCATCCAACCGTCACCAAAATTTATTGTTCAACCCCAGTACGCAATATGCGCACAAATTTCCCAAAGAATTCCAGCGGAAGTAATAATAAGTGAGGGAAGCAGTGCATATCTCCGTAAAAGTTGTAGAGGACATTTGCAGTCATAGGTACGATAACTTGAGACGCATCTCAACCCATCATCACTAACGGTAACGCCGTTGAGAGAAACCTTCATCTACGACGATGAGGATAAGTTGGATCAGAAGAGTGCTGAAAGTCGCACATTTTGTTCAGGAAAGGAAGAAATGCATGGGACACGCAGTTGTGGATTAAATTCCACGTACAAAACAGCGTTAGGAAATGTGAAGTTCAGGAGTTGTCGGCAAACACGGGTTTAAAAAAATTTTGAGAATTTGTCGGCAAACACGGGTTCAAAAAAATTTTGAGAATATAGGCATGAGATTACCTGAAATCTGTGTTTTGGCATGGAATATCATCTCCAGCTCAAAAAAGTACGTGTTGCGCAGTTGTCAGAACAACGATGCGACGTTACACTAAATGCTAGTGGAGCCACAGAAATGCAGCTAATAATAACTGAGAAATCTCCTAAAACGTAAGAACCACGATATCTTCTTTATTTGAGAGAATTGAAAGTTGCGCAGTTGTCAGCCGAACTCAGAATGAAATTCCGAGCACTAAAATTCTGAGCAGAATGATATATAATTCTTGGTAGTTTCATTCACTTTGATGGAGAATCCAGGGTGAGACAGATGCCCCGTCCGTCTTACCCTCGCGTCGGGCGCCCTCTCATATTGCGTGCTCTCTAGCTAACCCCCTTTACAGCTCACACCTGATTTTTTGAAATGGAAGAAATATTTGGCGGAAAAACGTTTCTGAATAGGCCTGTTTTCTGGGCCAGTTTCAGACAAATGCACTTGCTTTTATGACCGCTGTATGAGCAAGGATACGGTAATTTGATATACAATTGCGCAACTCACTGTTTTTAGAAAATTGCTGAGAAATTTTGAGGGACGCAAATCCCCCGTCTCTTTTCACTTTTCTGACCCCTGTCTCTGTCGTGCCTGTGTTTGTAATATCCGTAACAGCATAATTCAAGGCTGTTCCAGATGTCAAAGAGATGCAACTGCAGTTATCAAATACACATTCTTAAATAAGAAATACAGTAACTGCAGAAATCGATTGTGGAATTAGAGCTTTTTCCATTCCATGCCCTTTCAAATAAGGAAAGTTCCTAAATGTGTATGCAGTAAGTAGGATATCAAACATCCTACAAATGAACTATGATACCTTTGGTTTTCAGTGACCAAATTTCACTTTCTCGAGATATACATACTCACAATAAAACTCACAATCCTGAGCAAACATGTAAGATTTCGAAGTGAGTGGCGGGAAACTTTCGCGACAACCTAATACATGAGCATTATAACTACAGGTATAACAGTTGCATGTGCACCGGCATTCGGCTATTTCTACCTTGCTACAAAACTCACGCTTTCGTGGAGCCTAAGAACTCGAATCATAATAAACCTTATATGTTACTTGGAAAACAGTGCTATACAATACTCGGCATGAACACTGAAGAACGGATGGTGAGTGGCGGTGTGGCACCGTCGCTCACCGTCGCCTTGTCGCGATTCAACTTCAGTAGTGTATTTTTTGAAAAATTCTACATGGATTGGTAAGAAATTTGGAGATCTATCCAGACATCCTACTCTTGTGCTAAATGATGTTATTAGGTCGTCAAGTATGAAGTGTCTGATTTTATGAGCGGTCAGTTTGACAGTCTCTATCTTCGAAGATTGACTAGTTCTCTTCCCATCTTTATTTTCATTATGAAAGTGAAAAAAAGCATTTTTTGTAGAACTACTCAAAGACGAAAAATCGAGTCATTTTGGAGCATAGGTTCTATTATATCTGTAATATTTTCCAGCCGTTAGAGCTGAGAAAGCAGGGAACATCAGGGTAGTGTTAGGGGACATTTGGCTAGTAAATGCAGGGTACACCGTTCGCTTGGAAAGTTTCGCTCAGTTGACGTGAAGCTCCAAAGTGAGCCTTATGCGAACCTGGATATCGATGAGCTCGAAGCCGTAGCCGAAGCGGATAGGAGCGAAACTAGGTCAGCATAAGCAACAAGGTGTGGCCTTTATAATCCAGTAATATTCAGATACTCAAGGCAATATGACCATTAGAAGAGGTTCGGTAAACGAATTTTTCCCAGTTTGACCCTCAAAAATGGATGCCAATTTTTCACCATTTTTCACAAATCCACGCTGCTCGAGCCAGAGGAGCAGGGGCGAGGAGCAACCTGCCACTCACTGTACATGGCAAACCTTGCTCTATCTGATCACAACTCCTTTCAGGGATTAGCTCAGTTTTTGCTGGAGAAAAGTTCAATTTCCAACATGATGTTGGAAACAATCATCGCCACTTGATTGCCACTAGCTTTCCACGCTTCCAAGCTGTTGGCGCAGTCAAGCTGTAGTTAAGATGGCAAGGCTGTGGAGATAGTACAAGAGCATATTCGGATATCTTATACTTCATCTTGCTTTAGAAACAAAACTCGAAATCTTCTCATCCAAAATCAGACATTCCATACTTGACGACCTAATAAAATAAGCCGCAGCGCAAGCGAAAATCACCCTGTGGGCCCTATTCATTGCTTCGGGGCACAATTGGAACCAGCGCACAAAATATAAATCTGTTCGAACGTTTTTCTCAGCGAAAGCAATTGAAAACAGTGCTTTGACTCATCTTCAAGCCTTCACTTAGATGACAAAGACAAGTTTTCAACAAAGCTCAAAATGGCGATATTACTCACTTTGAGCTTCTCTAAAACCAAGCGGAACCGGTGAATTCGAGACTTTTCTTGAAAGAGCTGCGCAGTAGTTTCTGCACTCACAGTGGTCAGAATGGTGGTTATTTATGAGTACCAATCAATGAAAAAGCAGGTGGGCAAAGTCTGCGATCATCGTAATTTTACAACGATTTTTAGTGAATCTCCCAACTTTGCGGATGCTCAACATGAATTTGGGAGAACACTGAAGGGTTTGTTTTCACTAAGTTCTCATGCACGGAAAGTACTATGATCTCACAGATTCATGAAGATGTAACTCGCCCCATCTACCCACAATGGGACCAGGAACTTGACACTTTCTAGCATTTTCGCTAGCTTTTGGATTATGAGGACAGTGTTTTTCAAAAATCACACGGATTTCGGACAGTTCTTCTCAGTTCGGTCTCCGACACGTGTTATGTATCGATCGTGAGTTTTCCTGTTTTTTCCCGATACCTCTCATTTCCCGCTAAATCTTTTGGCCCGGCTATTTATCGCACCACGGCCGAGGCAGACCAGGCCTGCCCAAGGCAACATATGGGGCGATATGGTGTTTTACATCATTGTACGTGTAATAACCAACATTATTAGCATTTCTATGAAATGTGGTGGAACACTGAAGGGTTTGTTTTCACTAAGTTTTCATGCACGGAAAGTACTATGATCTCACAGATTCATGAAGATGTAACTCGCCCCATTTACCCACAATGGGACAGGAACTTGACACTTTCTAACATTTTCGCTAGCTTTTGAATAATGAGGACAGTGTTTTTCAAAAATCACACGGATTGCGGAAAATTTTCCTGGACTTAGTCTTCGACACTTGTTATGCAATCGATCGTGAGTTTTTTCCGGTTTTTTTTTCGATACCTCTCATTTCCCGCTAAATCTTCTGGCCCGGCTATTTATCGCACCACGGCCGAGGCAGACCAGGCCTGCCCAAGGCAACATATGTGGCGATATTGCGTTCTACATCATGTTCGTGCTATAATCAACATTATTAGCATTTCTATAAAATACACACATAATTTTTTTTCCAATAGTAAGGGTTTTGTCCATATTTTGTAGATCATATTCACAGGTGTGTAGACGAACTTGGTGGTGACAAATGCACAATGAAATAACATTTATTCAAATAACTGTGTCAAAATAGAAGTCTATATATTCTAGATATAATAATTCATCGCGAAATCCCAAGAAAATGCACAAATAATAAAAATGGAAAAGGACACAACGCTCAAACTACATTTCAATCGGAGCCATTTTCCTCGAAGTCAGCCGACCTTTCACGCCCTTCGATGGTATTCCCTCCGCGTCGCTTAACAACTCGCCGAAGGCTTCTTTTTATACCCGTCATGTACTTTTCACAAGCCTCAGGTGTTAATCGTTCCCACTACTCCAAGATGGCAGCCTTTAACTCATCTAAGGTACGAACGCCGCGTCTTCTGAAAAAAAATTCAAAAATTTTCTAATATTGAAATAATTAGCAAAAAATTCTAAATAGTAATGAGTGATAGTAGCGGAATATCTTATGCAAAAGAAATACCTGTTTCATAAGAAAAATTAGTGGAAATCACCAGACACCACCGTGGTTTTTTTAATAGAAAAATCCCGTTCCACGGAAAAATAAAAGAGAGGGTCAGGGAAGTTACTTTACTTACTATTACTATTTCAAAAAAGTCGTCGTAAATTTCCTGCAAAAATTTCAGTTTCATGTAAAGTCCATAAGAGAATTAAGTCTCGAAAACAGCTGTGTAATAAAGGGGGAAGATTGTGATACCTAATGCAATTTTTTATGTTGCCCCAGACTAACTCAATTGGGTTTAGATCTGGGGATTCAGCTGGCCATTTCAGGAGTCGTACATCCCAATCTTGCAATTTCTGTCGTGTGTACGAGCTGATATGTGGAGACGCGTTGTCTTGCACGAGACGAGCAAATCCTGATTTGGTGGAGAAAGAATTATTTTGAGAGGCATTCAATTAAACAGGTAGGTGTACCTCTGTATCAATTGGATTGAAACGGCAAGTAGAGGCGTTCTATGATATGGCAATAATACTCGCTGTTAATGCGAGTTTTGCCGGGAAATATGGCCATTTGTGTCGCCTACAACAAGAAATTCCTCCCCACACGTGAAGCTTTCCCGGATGCTTCGGACGGTTGCGGAGTGTTCCAAATTGATCTCCATCTCTGATGAAACAAAATCGCATAGAGGATTCGACTTAATTAGCAATTTCTAGGGGAAAAATGAAGTCCAATTTAAATTCTTACTCTGAAAAGTGCACTCATCAGTGAAAACGCAGTCGTAAAACCACTCGTTAGCTGCAATCATTTCTTGTGCAAGTGCTACACGTGCGACCTTGTTCTGCTCTCTGATCATGTGGCAGTATTTTGTGGCGGCTTTCTTGAATGCAGGTTTGCATCGATAACGTCGTATTTGTGACGAACTAATTGGAATGTTTTGCATTTTTAACGTGTCGGCGATTTCCTTGCAAGTAGTGGAACTGTTTCTTGAATAGCGTTCCTCGATTAGTGACTTGATATGGTCAAAATAGGCTAAAGCAAACAGAATTTGACGGAATTTTCGAAACATGAGAAGATGATTTCTGAAAATCTTACTGCCATATATTCGTGGCTCATACCCTTTTTTCTTTTCAGAAGAATAATTTTCAAAATCGCTTAAAAAGCATCTCACGGCATAATATGTTATCGTTTCATCGATCTGTGAAAAATTTCAACAAATGCAGCTGTGCAAGTCAATTCTTGAAAACTACCTTTTTAACTTCTCCAAAATGAATCTGGTCGATTTCCCTTCAAGGCGTAAAGGTAGGATAATGTGCTGGTAGCCCATAGCAGAAGATTAGGAATAAGTGGCGCTCAGCGACCTCAGAATGTTTGCACGTTTGACCTGCGCAGAATAGCCTTACCCTCAAGGAACGCCTAAGGCGTTCTGCGTACAGAGGCTAGGGTATAAATGCAAACGGAACAGCTAATCAGGCCAGTTACTACAGTGCAGTTTGCTCTCGTATTTTTTCGTCAATCTGAGACGGCCAGAGTCGTTTCACGCGTGGATGTGGGAGGAAACTCCAAATTGAAGCTAAGCACATCAAAGCTCACTGGGAAGTGCAGTCATACGCGGCAAAGGTATGTCAGGTCATATTGCTCTCTTTTCCTTGTGATTTTAGTGCGATTTCAGTGCTCGATAAATTTTCAGAATTTTTTTCTGAAAATCTGCTGTGAGTTTCGTTCTTTTCTGTTCACAACACAAGAAATTTTCATAGAGAACATAGGAAACGACCACTTCTAGAACATTTCTCCAATTTTACCGATGAAACAGAGATATTTATCGAAAATCCAGTCCTGATGAAAATGACAACTTTTTCGGCGAAACAGAAATATTACATGGGACTGTTTCTTGTTTTTCTCATAAAGCAGCATTCTTTTAAGATTGTGCATTAGTATTATACTTTTCACAGATCCTCTTCATCGAATCGAAGAGGCTCTGCGAGGAGAAGGTGGATTATGTGACCACCCCAGGAGAAATTGTTAATGATGACTTTGAAACCAGCCGCCTTCAGGAATTTTCACCAAGTAGGGAGAGCAGGTAACCAACAGTATTCATTTTTATGTATTTATGTATTACATTTTGAAACATTTTCTCAACTCCATCACTCCCTTGTTTGTCAGAAATCATTTTCTCGTGCTTCGAAGATTCCATCAAATTCTGTTTTCTTTAACCTATTTTGACCATATCAAATCATTGATCGAGGAACGCTATTCAAGAAACAGTTCCACTACGTGCAAGGAAATTGCTGACACATTAAAAACGCAAAACATTCCGATTAGCTCCTCACAAATACGACGTTATCGGTGCAACCTTGTATTCGAGATTCAAGAAAGCCACCACAAAATACTGCCACACGATCAGAGAGCGGAACAAGATCGGCCGTGTAATATTTACGCAGGAAATGATTGCAGCGAACGAGTGTTTTACGACTGCGTTTTCACTGTTGAGTGCACTTTTCAAAGTGAGTTGCTTGCGTTGTTAACGTCGAACTGATTCTGTCCATTGTGGGCGCAGTTCGCAACCATGCCATTTCTCTCTGTCTTGCGCGAGGCGCGTCCACGTCCTTCCGATCTGCCTCCATAACGGGTCTATTCATCGCAGGGGTAGTCTGTCAGTTGGATGTTTAGTTGTCCGCTTTTACCAATACAAAATTCGCACTGTCCAACGATTGTCCTTCATTCTGGCGACGTGCCCTTCTCCCATGTTTTATTCCTCTTGTAAAGCAAATTAACAAATTTGTGAAGGTGGCTCATCCCTCTGATTTCTTCGTTCTTCCTATGTTCCATTTTGTTTATTCCAAGCATCTGCCCTTCCATTGCCTTCTGTGTTAATTGCAAGCTTCTCTGCTTTGCTTTTGTCAAGTTCCAAGCTTCACATCCTTAGAGTAACACAGCTAGCACGTTGCTGTGGAATGAGTGATTTTTAGTCTATGCCGGTATATCTTTACTTTTACATCGATTTTCGAAAATGCAGCCCAACCTGCCTTTCTCCGTCTCGAGAGTTCCAGCCGCAGATTGCTCATCCTAACTGCTTGGCCATGGTTAACATAGTGTTCAACTCGCTCTACCAGCTGATTATTCAGTTTGATTTCCAAATCATCACAGTGAGCGTTCTTCATCCACTTGGTCTTTCCAGGATGGATCTTCAACCCGATACCCTCACTAAGGTGACATATTTCATTGAGAAGATTTTGTAGAGTCGCAGGCCTGCTGCCAGCACCACGTCATCAGCAAAGAGTAGCATTTGTAATGTTTCTCCGTCTATTTCAGAACCGTCTTTCTCGGCAACCTGTCTCATAACTGATTCCAGGGCAAATGTAAATGCTTTCCGAGAGCAGATATCGCCTTGTTTTACCTCTCTCTTCATGTGGATTTTTAGAGGCCTTTCAAGGAGAGTGATTTCAGTGTAGAAATCTCTCATAGTTTCTGTAGAATCCTCACGTATGCTGCTTCTACTCCTTGATCAGTCATTGCTCTGAGGACAGCATTGTGTTCCATCGAGTCAAATGCCTTCTCGAGCGAGGTCTATGAACAAGAGACATAGCAGCAGCTTGCATTCTCTGCATCGTTCCACTAGTTGCGAGACAGTAAAGATATGCTCGATAGTGGAGAAACGTAAACGAAATCCTGTCTTGCTCTCTTGGCATGTTATCATCCAGGGTGCGCTCCATTCGTACATAGATGACTCTCATGAAGACTTTGTACAGGTGAGATAGTAATGTTATCGGCCTGTAATTCCGAATGTCTTCTCTGTCTCCTTTCTTCGGTATTAGCCCGGTTGAGGCGTACTTCCATTGCTCTGGTATTCTTCCTGTGTTGATGTATTAGGGTGGTGAGAAAGTCTTGAGCCGATTTTTACAAAACTTCCAGAACTTTTGCTTATTGATCGGTATCCATGACCTACCACGTGCTTTTTGTAGACAAACTTGGTGCTTCTCCATAATAGGCATATATAGCCAAATTGCCTTCCTCAACTTGAATTACGACGTCAGTTCTCCCCCTAGCCAAAATTAGTTTTTCCTGCTCTGTCCACATCGAAAGGAGTTTCTAGAATACCTTATTATTGGAGAAGAGAGTGGGGTCCTCTACGATTTTAAAACGCACCGTGCCATGTGGTTCCGTCAAGGAGAAGATCGGCCAAATCGCACCCCCCACCCAAACATCTGTCTCCTTTGCTACTTCTGGAATTCGCTAGAAATATTGTATTATGAGCGGCTTCCGCAAACACACAGTCACAGGTAACACATACGCCAATCAGCTCCAGAGAGCCGCGGATGCTGTTTGAGAAAAACGGTCTAAACGAGTTTCTTGTACACCTACGCCATGATGAGGGTAGGCCCCAAATAGCTAAAGAGACCGGTGAAAAATTGCGGAGCTGGGCTGGGTTACGGTTTCTCACTCACCCTATTCTCCTGACGTTGCCTCTTCCGACTACCACTTATTTTGCTCTTTCAAGGCATTTCAAGTCAAGAAAAAATCCGCCAAAGTTGACCATGTTGGAAGGGAGGTCAGCAATTTCTTTGGCTTCCAGTCTTCCCATTCCTGGGAAGAGGGGACCGCTGACCTGCCCATTAGGTGGGACACTGCTAACACTGCAGTGACTAACTATGTGTGGCTATTATATTGTTGAGCAAATTCCACTGTGTGCTGAGTAATAAAATAAAGCACAAATAAGTCTAAAACGGCTCAAGACTTTCTTACCACCCTAATATTTCGTGAACCTGATGATGAGAGCCTTAGCTAAGACTTCTCCACCTGCTCTGATTTCTTCTGTTCTTGTTTCATCAGGACTGGTTTCATGTTCCGCACTGCCTTTCCGATTTCCGCTCTGAGGACTTCTGGTACAGGCCACATTGCTCGATTGTAAGAGGGTCGATGCTCTTTGTCGAAGCGAACAACTCATTGAAGTACGTTTGACAAATATCTTCCATTTCTATCCTCACAGTTGTTCTTCTGCCGTGATCATTCAGTAGCGCCGTGGGCATCTTCCGGCACCCTTGGACTTCTCTCCATGCCTTCTCCAGACTCGCTCTTTCCTTCGCTGTTTTTCGAAGCCAATCCTTTTTGAAGCTTCCATAGTCCTCCACCATTTTTCGTCCTTACTCCTTACACAGCACTTTGTATTCGAGACCGGTGTTCCCAGAATTTGCCAGCTTCCGTCTGTCCGCGAGCATCCGCAGAGTTGCCTCGGTTAATCTTCTTCTACACTGACCTTCTCGTTTTACGAAAGCAAGGCTTCTGCACATTCGAAGCTTCTCAAGTAAACTTTTTATAATTCTCGTCAATGTCTTCATCGTGCATGCTCCAATCCACATTTTCCGCTGCAGTGAAAGTACCTCACTGAATTGTTGAGGTTTGCGACGTTGGCTTGCCCTGGCCAATCTTCGGCTTTCTTCCCTACGATCAACTACAACTTTTGCTCTGAGAAGTCTGTGATCCGAATGTACGCACCAGGGATGAGCAGATTGTCCGTATCCCCCAAATCAAGTTTTGCTCGTCTCGTGCAAGACAACGCGTCTCCACATATCAGCTCATACACACGACAGAAATTGCAACATTGGGATGTACGACTCCTGAAATGGCCAGCTGAATCCCCAGATCTAAACCCAATCGAGTTAGTCTGGGGCAACATAAAAAATTGCATTAGGTATCACAATCTTCCCCCTTTATTACACAGCTGTTTTCGAGACTTAATTCTCTTATGAATTTTACATAAAATTGAAATTTTTGCAGGAAATTTACGACGACTTTTTTGAAATAGTAATAGTAAGTAAAGTAACTTCCCTGACTCTCTCTTTTATTTTTCCCTGGAATAGGATTTTTCTATTAAAAAAAAACCACGGTGGTGTCTGGTGATTTCCACTCATTTTTATTATGAAACAGGTATTTCTTTTGCAAATTCATAAGATGTTCCGCTACTATCACTCATTACTATTTATAATTTCCTGCTAATTATTTCAATATTAGAGAATTTTTTAATATTTTTCAGAGACCCGGCGTTCGTACCTTAGATGAGTTAAAGGCAGTGTCCAGGCAAAAATTTCTAGTACTGGGTTTCTGTGGTTTCTAGGCCAGCTAGGCTCACTCATACCAGGTAAAGAAAAGATCACAAAACGTTCGGAAAAACTATTTTCCAAGCGCCTTCCTGACTGGTGCGGACGAGATGTCCGACAACACTCTCCTCATAGAGGGCGCAGAAAAATTTTTATCGATCGATAGCGCCAGCTCGCTGCCCCAATTTTAGCTTCAGTCCGGCAGTTCCTTTTCCTTCAGGGGTCCGCATCTCTCTAAAGTACTATTTTTTAACCAGTTACAGCAAGAAGATGTATGTTTTGGTATGAATAGCCATTTCCCGACACAATGTAATCGTCGTACACCCATCGAGAATACATAGACCCGTAAACTGAAGGTTCAGGATCATCTAAATTGGATAATTAGAGTGTCAAGCGACAGTACGTGAATGTTTAGATGACATATGTACACAAACTTGAGACGCATACACGTAGATGAGTAAGTCGTAGTAGAGAGATGCTGCCACAATCAGTTCGACATTTTCCAACGATGCTCCATGTTACGCCAATTGAGCACTCAAGCTCAAAGGTTTTATCTGGACGCTGCTTTTAAAGGCTGCCATCTTGGAGTAGTGGGAACAACTAACACCTGAGGCTTGTGAAAAGTACATGATGGGTATAAAAATCTTCGGCGGGTTGTTAAGCGACGCGGAGGGATTATCATCGAAAGGCGGGAGACGTCGGCTGACTTCGAGGAAGATGACTCTTGAAATGTAGTCTGAGCGTTCTTTTCCATTTATATTGTTTCTACATTTTCTTGGGATTTCGCGATGAATTATTATATCTAGAATATATAGACTTCTATTTAGACACAGTTATTTGAATAAATGTTTTTTTCCTGTTGCATTTGTCACCACCAAATCCGTCTACACACTTGTGGAAGTGATCTACAAAATATGGACAAGACCCTTGTTATTGTAAAAAAAAATTATGTATATATTTTATAGGAATGCTAATAATGTTGATTATAGCACGAACATGATGTAGAACACAATATCGCCCCATATGTTGCCTTGGGCAGGCCTGGTCTGCCTCGGCCGTGGTGCGATAAATAGCCGGGCCAAAAGATTTAGCGAGAAATGAGAGGTATCGAAAAAAAAACCGGAAAAACTCACGATCGATTGCATAACAAGTGTCGAAGACTAAATCCAGAAGAATTTTCCGAAATCCCTGTGATTTTTGAAAAACACTGTCCTCATAATCCAAAAGCTAGCGAAAATGCTAGAAAGTGTCAAGTTCCTGGTCCCATTGTGGGTAGATGGGGCGAGTTACATCTTCATGAATCTGTGAGATCATAGTACTTTCCGTGCATGAGAACTTAGTGAAAACAAACCCTTCAGTGTTCTACCACATTTATGTTGAGCGTCCGCAAAGTTGGGAGATTCATTAAAAATCGTTATGAAATTACGAAAATCGCAGTCTTTGCCCACCTGTTTTTCAATCATTGGTACTCATAAGTAACCACCATTCTGACCATTGTGAGTGCAGAAACTACTGCGTAGCTCTTCCAAGAAAAGTCTCGAATGCACCGGTTCCGCATGGTTTTAGAGAAGCTCGCGACTGATGCTCAGAAGTCCCAGATGTTTTCAACACGCAAGGAACTGGTATGGTGCCGGAATTGTCTGGACATATTGCACTCCACCGAAAGATGCAGAAAGAGGTTCAGAGTTTGCAATTACTGTGAATTGTATGATCACCACACTGCCCTTTGTATACTTCAACGAAGGATGAAAGCACACGAAAGAGAACTGGAGGAGATACTGAACGATATAGCCATGAAGGAGTGAAATTACGGGTGAGGGAGTACCATGAATTTGATCTGCGCGTGCATTGCCTATGCATTATGATATTAAATGTAGCGTTGCTTGCCTTTCCACTTCGTATATGACTCATGACATAGTGAAAAAATGTTGTGTGACCTTCGTTTATCTCAATAAAATTTATTTCATCTCTGTAGCAACGCAGGACAAATCATCTTTTTAACGAACAATACGTGAGTCACGTAAAGCTTGATTAATACAACTATATATGGCATTTGGAAAGGAGTGAGCGTCGATGCAATTGTGGACCTGGTACAATGACTACGTGTGAATTGCTAAAAACACCGCTCGCACGTAGCCTTTCAACTAAGAAATTGAACTCTCTTCGAATAGATCCGCTGGCGCGCGTATTGCAACCAATGCTCACTCAAAGGTAATTCACCTGTACGATCCATGGATACATGGGGATCAGATTGGTGATAAAAAACCTGGACCATCGAGTGCTTGAGAGAGCGGTTTTTATCCAAATTCCTAGATCTTTTCTTGCTGAATCTGTTTCGCGATTTGTATCTGGACTCGCTCACATGCGGCCGGGCACATTTTGTATTAGTTGCTACATGCCGTGATGATGATGACGCATTGCCTGGGCTAGATGCAGTGCTTAAGGATTTGAAAATGCTGCCAAAATTAAGCAGAGCAATCCTTCAATATCTTCCTCCAATATCTAACTCAACCCCAAACGCTGTGTCCCTTCGTATCGTGACGATCCAGGTCCAGAATTGGAATAAGCTCCATTTCGTTGTTCAGACAATGTGGTTTTTGTACGTGCTTTCAGCAGCCTCTTCCCACACTCGACTTTTGAGTTCAAAGGAGTTGTAGCGCCTGACACAGGAAAAGATCCAGGTGATGACGATTTGTTTATCAAGGATGTCGACATTGGAAGGAATATGTGATTATTGAAAAAATAAGCTCATGGCATGGGAACAGCGCATTCCTCACAGAAGCCTACATTTCAGTGGAACATCAACCTGTTCATACAGTGGTAAGGACGTTGCGTGAAGCAGTTTTTGAAGGCACCGTCTCACGAATTTCTCTGGAAAGTGTGCTTCCGGGAGTATACTACTATTCAGACAGCGCCTTACCACCCCCCCCCCCCCCCCCCCCGAGCTTTGCCCACCGGCTTCCCAAGAACTGAGACGCAAGAACAGTTTTTTTTTTCGGTAGTTTTGCATGAAACCACATACACTATGTAGCAGCTTGGAGATTCTTCCTCACATGAATATCTCAAGAAAGATTCCGAGATACATAGAATGGAACGTACTCCTTCTGTTATGAAAGCGAGGAGGAGGGAGTGGCACGTCTCGAGTCCATTACAGCCGCGTTTTCTACATGAAGGAGTCAGGCGCAGATGAGTGCTGGTACTACAGTAACCACGGTAATTGTTGGACAGAAAACGAAAAAAAACGCGAATCCGCGTTTTTTTTTCGTTTTTTCTTCGTAGCTCAGTTCGTTTCGGTCCTTGTCAGTATTTCTACCCACCAATCGATTTGTCGGACGAGATCTACAAGATGAGCCTGAAAAAATTTTCAAATTTTCACTGTAAAAGCGTCAACTTCCCAAAGTCCCTGCGGGTACGAATTAGCGAGCGAGACTCCGCGACAATTGTATCCTAAGGATATGCGCTGTGTGGGGTACATATTATAGTAGGAACATAAGGAAATACTTACATATTCGGACTCTAGAGATTGAGCTGATCATTTTGGTACCACATTCATCTACATTTGCGATGCTTCGAAATTTTCAGATTTTTTGAGAAGTGCTGTTTTTCACCAGTCAGAACCGCATTGTTTGTCCAGCTAGAGAAATTCGCACCCTGAAATCTGCAAGTACACTGTACGCTCTAGGAGCTCTTAGGGTAATACACCACTGGAGTAGACGCTGTTCGTGTTTCTTGAAGCAGAAAAAGGCTACTTTGCGATATCGCATTCATATGGTGCTCCGCTCCAATGTTCATGTGTATCGCAACGGTCATGAAATGAAACACGGTCACTGTCACTGAAATAAAGTGTAGTACGCTTCCTATGCATCGAGCGCGACTGGCGGAATTCTCCAAGGCCATTGGCTGAAGCCAAATTTGGGGTGTTCAACTTTGGAAATTTTTAACGAGTGCTTGATATTCCCATTGAATCGTGATTTTCACAGTTTCTAGATTCTGCCAAGAAATTCTGAAAACACCATTAGATTCGGTTCCACATGATCTATCGAATAATGCCAGTTTCGTTGAAATCCACGATATTCGAATTTTGGCCCTAAGCCCCGCCCACATCCATGGCAGGCTATTCTCGCGGCCTAGGAATTCTCCGCTGGACATCCTGTGCCAACGAGAGGAGCCCCCTCCAGTAATTTCGCGCCACATGGACGTGCACTGCATTATGAATGAGAATTAGAATAGATAAGATGAAAGGACTAGAAATGGGAAAGAATACTCAAAGGAAATTTTTTATTGATGGACCCTTTAAGAAAAGAAGTCGAATTTTGAATTCAGTAATGTTTGAAAGAGAAGACAAAAATGCTCCTGCTAGATCAAATAAAATCACATCCTTTTCTTATTCATAAATCAAAGGCATGAAAATTCGTTGAAAAGTTCCATAGTTATACTTTGTACGTTCTTTCACTCATCTAATAAAGAAATGACGAAGAAATGGATTTTCATTTCTTCCAATCTCCGTTAAGCTATTCGTTAAAAATTTAATGGCTTATCCGTAACGGATCCTACTAAATCCTCCAGCGAGGGAAGAATCAACGAAGCGAAGCATTTCTATTTCAACATGTAAGCTCCACATCAGGTGCAGTGAGAGCTACGTGAGACTTTTCCAGTCCGTTTCTTCAGTTCGTTCGAAGTAGAGAGAAATTACACTAATCTCTTCAACATCGACACCAAGTGGTGCACCAAAATACAGTCCTTCCACTGAATTTAAAAGAAAATACTTAACGAAGAATTTTCAAAAATGGGCGGAGAATGAGGTAAGAAATGCGCTTGAAATATACACTATATCACTACCTCCTGTTGTTGATTACTCGAAGAACAATCACTCTCAGCCAACACTTTTACGAGGCCTCTTTTACCGCAAATAACAGGGAAGTGCCTGGACGATTGACACAACCTTCGCAGATACTTATGATTAGCCCTAGTCATCACGTCTCTGACCTCGCATACCCCTCGGAAATATGCCTATGGAAATGAAGCCTTGTTATTTGTGAGTACACAAGCACCAGTCAATTCACTTTAAACATTTGCCTGCTGTGCCTTGAACAATTCTTTAAAGGTCAATGAACCTTTTCGATTTGGCCGAGTTCAGAGCATCCTTCATTCAACTCTCCGTATGCTAGCATTCATTTCAGCTGTTTCTTTGTATGCTGTGTACCATTCATTTCTACTCAACATGACAAGAGTGGTGGAAAAAATCGAACAAAAAAAAACGCCTGGATCTATGTCGATAAACAACACGATTTTGCAATGACGATGAATTTCAAGGATTTGAGGATCACAGTTTTTGCTCGATAGGTGAAAGAACGTACAAAGTATAACTATGGAACTCTTCAACGAATTTTCATGCCTTTGATTTGTGAATAAGAAAAGGATGTGATTTTATTTGATCCAGCAGGAGCATTTTTGTCTTCTCTTTCAAACATTACTGAATTCAAAATTTGACTTCTTTTCTTAAAGGATCCATCAATAAAAAAATTTCAACGAAACTGGCATTATTCGATAGATCATGTGGAACCGAATCTAATGGTGTTTTCAGAATTTCTTGGCAGAATCTAGAAACTGTGAAAATCACGATTCAATGGGAATATCAAGCACTCGTTAAAAATTTCCAAAGTTGAACACCCCAAATTTGGCTTCAGCCAATGGCCTTGGAGAATTCCGCCAGTCGCGCTCGATGCATAGGAAGCGTACTACACTTTATTTCAGTGACAGTGACCGTGTTTCATTTCATGACCGTTGCGATACACATGAACATTGGAGCGGAGCACCATATGAATGCGATATCGCAAAGTAGCCTTTTTCTGCTTCAAGAAACACGAACAGCGTCTACTCCAGTGGTGTATTACCCTAAGAGCTCCTAGAGCGTACAGTGTACTTGCAGATTTCAGGGTGCGAATTTCTCTAGCTGGACAAACAATGCGGTTCTGACTGGTGAAAAACAGCACTTCTCAAAAAATCTGAAAATTTCGAAGCATCGCAAATGTAGATGAATGTGGTACCAAAATGATCAGCTCAATCTCTAGAGTCCGAATATGTAAGTATTTCCTTATGTTCCTACTATAATATGTACCCCACACAGCGCATATCCTTAGGATACAATTGTCGCGGAGTCTCGCTCGTTAATTCGTACCCGCAGGGACTTTGGGAAGTTGACGCTTTTACAGTGAAAATTTGAAAATTTTTTCAGGCTCATCTTGTGCATCTCGTCTCTACAAATCGATTGGTGGGTAGAAATACTGACAAGGACCGGAACGAACTGAGCTACGAAGAAAAAACGAAAAAAACGCGGATTCGCGTTTTTTTCGTTTTCTGTCCAACAATTACCGTGGTTACTGTATCATTGAAAACGGTACATTCTCCTTGAAAAATTTCCCACGTTCCCCATGGAGCGATCGAGGCTAGCGGGGCTAGAGGAGAATGCCGTACAACCTTCGACCTGCTTCGTTGAAGCGGCTCAATCTGGTTATCATTTTCGCCGCTCTTTGGACTTTTATCCCTTACGATTAGAAATTTTTTGTTAGCTTTGCTGATTTAAAATCGTGGAATGTTAAATTTTTCAACACAGTCCTTCTGAAGAAAAAAGCACAGATCTGTTTTATTGGTGTTATGGGCATTTATTTATTTATTTATTTATTTATTTGGAGACGCGGGCTAAGCCACGCGTAAATAAGGACAATAACATATCAGTTATCATCGACATATGAAACGACATCAACATGTTCATACATTCAATGGTTTCAAACAAGTTCTCCTGACAAGCTTTCTGAAAGCTTGCAAAGACAATTCAATCAAATGCTCATTTTTAGCAAGCAACAAGTTGAACTCATTTACAGCTCTATAAGTGAAGAATCTTGACCTAGCCTGTGACCTTGCAACTGGGACATAGAGCTTGAGCTTTCCTCTTCTGGTTCTCGTCAGCGGTACATATTATTGGGCTCACAATTACTGTTCACAATGTAGATGATCAGTTTATCTTTCAGGAAATTGGCTCAACATATGTACACAGAAGAAACGTAACTAGGACGCCGAATACACACAAAAATGTAAAGAGTTTCAAAAAATTGACGTAACTGCGTTATATTGATCGTTTGTCGGCAGATCCTCAACGACGGCTCTCACTGCGAAGAAGTTTTCATATTTGACACTTACAGTTCTTGCAGGTGACACTGCCAATGTTAGGTTCATGTCTGGAACCATCCTCATACGTACTGAATAGTTTGTCGAGTGTTGGTGGACTCCGAGGCACGCCAAGTTTCCTTGTAATGCACAATAAATAAAAATAAATATGCGCGTACCAGTTCGGGTGCGTTGCTAGTCAGGGAGGAGGGGATAGTGTGTGAGAAAAAAGTGGCGACTGCGCGACTGCGTGGACCATGGAATAGTAAAACTACTAAAAATATTACTTTTAATACTGGATAGTCAATAACTCATATTTCAAAAACATGAGTAAAAATAAACGATGAAAAGCTAACAATGAAGCTCAAATAATAATTTTTCCATCCCATAAAGTAATTCCAAAAATCCCTTCAAAATTTCTTATAAAGTAATTTCAAAATTTTCAAAAGCACAAATTTTTTGGTGGGGGGAGATCTTCACTGGTCGTGTGAAGAATAGTGTTGGCCTTGCCTCAATCCAGGTATCCATCTCCGTGAATAATTTGGAACGCATTAGTGAGTTTATGAAGATATTCGTGAGGAGTTTGGGGCATTTTGAGATTTTTCGGCAATGTTCCTCAAGAAGCATTCGTTTCTCAAAAATTCCGCGATGATCTTTCAGTTGCACATAGGAGATCACAGATATCAATGAGTTTCCCGCCCTATACGTGTCATTGTCGAGTCTTGTCCAAGGTGTGCTGCCTTCAGAATCCTCTTCCTCTTCAGGGTGTTGCTTTCTGCTCTTGTCGTAGGAATTCCTCTGCAGATGTCCTTAGCAATATCTTAACACTAGCGATAATTGCGCTTGTTTCAGCGGTAAACCATGTGTGGCATTTTCGCTTATCTTAACTTTCTAACCCCCAAAACTCGCAGCGAAATCATCGATGTGTTGATCAAAGGTCTACAAAGAATGGAGTATAGAGGATATGACTCGGCAGGTAAGCCTTATTACCCCAGGGTATCAGTGAAGAATTATCGGGTTATTCTTAAATTCAAGGTATCGCGATCGATGGCGGAAATGAGCCAGATGCCCCTCATAACGAAATTCTATTGCTCAGAAAGGCTGGTAAAGTCTCGGTACTTGAGGAGGCCATCAAAGGTATCATCGATTTTCCAGCTCAGGGACAGCATGATTAGTTGTGGTTACCCAAGGTAAACGTGCTACCACCACGCAAACTCACTCAACGAGAACAAAAGAACCATTACGTTTACCCTGGGTAGTCTCAATTATGCACCCAGACTCGGGTTTGCTTGGCATCAAACTGAGAATGATTACGAAGTAGCCTCCGGGAATAATCCAAAATTATGTAGAGTCGTTCATTTCTAACCCTATTCCTTGATTTTCCTCTAATTTTTAGAATCTTCCGCAACACTTAATATGGACATGCAATACAACATCCATTGTGGGATTGCACACACACGATGGGCCACCCATGGCTCCCCTAAGGACGTTAACAGCCATCCGCAGAGGAGTAATGAGAAGAACGGTAAGCAGTTACTGGCTGAATCTGTTTGGTTAACACGTTTACCCTGGGTAATCTCTTTGATGCGTGCAGCCCCAGACACCTAAATTCGCTTTAAGAATTCATGGTTGTCCACAACGGCATCATTACTAACTACCGTGAGATCAAGGAGTACCTAAAGAAGAAGGGACACAAGTTTGAGGTAGGTAACTCCGATCACGGCAGTAGGTTCTATGTTTACCTACGTCCTGTTTCTAGTCGGAGACGGACACTGAAGTGATCGCAAAGCTCATCCAACACATCCACGATCGCTATCCAGACTTAACGTTCAGACAGCTGGTGGAGATTGTAATCCAACAATTGGTAAGAGTCCCGCAGAATTTCTCGCTTCTTTTTCAGATTTTTCAGGGGTGAAATGTGTTATTTCCAGGAAGGAGCATTTGCGCTGGCGTTCAAATCGTCTAAGTTCCCCGGCCAGCTGGTAGCTACTCGCCGTGGATCTCCTCTGCTGATTGGCATTAAGAGTAACAACAGTCTGCAGACTAACCATTTCCCTGTCTCCTATAGTAAAGGTAGTACTTTCTTCAATTAAATGCTTGAATTTGTGAGCATTGTTTTCACTTTTGCTTTCCTATCAACTACTAATTTTCCATTTCAGCCCGTCGAATTGCCTCATCTCAAGCTACTCACTGTAAGTTGCACTTGGTTGTACTTCTTGATTTTTTTATCACCAGCTATGCGTTCCAATCGAATTTTCATGAATCCTATTTTAGTGCGCCGACCTTCCACCGAGGAATCATTCGCTGAGACGCCCAATGCGCTTGATCTTTCTTCTGGTGAGTGCTTTTCGG
Source organism: Ancylostoma caninum (assembly GCA_037903475.1). Classification (NCBI taxonomy): domain Eukaryota; kingdom Metazoa; phylum Nematoda; class Chromadorea; order Rhabditida; family Ancylostomatidae; genus Ancylostoma; species Ancylostoma caninum. Next base: position 237,795 of record JBAJFG010000644.1, read on the forward strand.
CCAATGGTGTAGCAGCTAGGTTATTGATCCTAGCATTCCGTTGAATTTTGGGTTTTATCGTTGCGTTGGTGCGTTGGGTAATTCTTGTTAGTTACCGCTAGTGAGAAGTCTAGACCAATTCTTCCTCTGGAAAGTGTCGGAAGAAATCGATTCATGTCCTAGAGACTGTGTTCAGTTGAGAGAATCTCCAGGTTAACAAAAATTTATCCAGAATGCATAAAAGCTTGACTAGAGCTTTGAAGGTTCTCACGTCAGGATCGGTTTTCAATGTTTGGCATCATAAGGATCTGCAGGCAATGCTGATCACAATTAGCTACGTATAGCTTCACAAAAGTGCCAGAAAAGTCCCTCTTCGAACCATTTATTTTTTGGAGAGTGAGTTCTGCGCGTTAGGGCAACTGTCACGAGTTGCGGCGAATCGTGTCATGCGCTAATATCGATCGCTGGCGCTTAACGTGCTGGGAGCGTTCTTTGTGGGAGTTGTCGCAGCGCGTGTGGCCCAAACTCTCCAAAATCAAGGAGTTTACAGAGATTTTTCCCGGCACTTCTGTGAGGTATCACGCATATTTTTGTGGTCAGCCTAATCTGGAGATTCTTCTGGTACCAATACTTTGAAATTTATTTCGAGTTCAGGTTGAGGCATTGCCTTCAAGCTCAAATTGAGTATAGAAGTGAAACGAGGATCTCATTTCGGTTGCATTGACTTAGGTGCTTGCGACCGCATGGGAAAGTGGCAGTATTTTAAGCTAGTCCTGCTGTGTTGTCAGTACAGCCTCTGCACGATACCTCCCTTATCACGTATTTTGATTGATAGGCAACCCCGCATTTCAAAATAAGCGGAAAGAAACGCATCAAATCCTGTCCAAAAGCTGGTAAATACCACTGTATTTAGGCATCAGATCTGCTCATCTCCTTGACCGCTCTAGGGGTCCTACTAATGCTCGTCCATTTGATTTAGAGGACTGGGAGGTACGTATGTTACGTCAAAGCTGGCAGCACTGCTTTGAAAACTGATCTAATGGTTCAGGTGGAATACTTCGTCGCTTCTGATGCCGCAGCCATCGTTGAACACACTAAGCAGGTGCTGTTCCTTGAGGATGACGATGTCGCGTTCGTCGAGGATGGAGGTGGAGTAATTTTCGGCACTGCTGAACTCTCTGGACTTCCCACAGGATAAAATAATCCGAAAGCTAAAACTTAGTGATTTGTTAATATAATGCTTTCCAGCCTTGTCGATCCACCGTGTAACTCGTAAGTTCTCGTCAGAAAACCCTCAGCAGACGAGGGAGGTGCAGAATTTGAACCTCGAGCTGCAGCAGATCATGAAAGGCAACTTCAAGACGTTTATGCAGAAGGTTAGGGCATAAACTTGTCTCGAAACTAATGGTTGAGCCTGTCATTCTATGCAGCCTGTAAGCACCCCCCCCCCCCCCACTTTCCCCCCTTTCCTCTTCATCTAATTCCCCTGAATCATGTAACGCTCCGTGACTTGAAGGCAGCATCCCACTACAGGAGCGTTTTTGAGATTTTCACATAGGAAAAATCTCGAGGACCATCCGATCAGAATGGTGTACAGTGGACGTCAAAGACGGTGGCCCATCCACGGCCTCGAGAAGGACGCCGCGCACACAGGGATCGGTGTCATCTGCCACCGCAATGCTATTCCTAGGCGCTTTCTTCCCGTTTCGGTCGAAAATCTTTGAAACGGGTAGAAAAGCTGCTAGGTATAGCATAAAAGCAACAGAAAACATCGTTTATGGCGTCCGCGGCGCGGTTGCGCGGCGTTTTTCTCGAGGCCGCGAATGGGCCACCGCCGTTGGCAACCGCCGCTGTGATTCCATGCAATACTGCAAAAATTTGGTTTTAGAGCAGCAGCATTTAGGACCTTGTGGGCGGATCTGGGGGTCTTCGCGCCATGCACTCATTAATGGAAAGTACTTTCTATTCCATTAAGGAATGGATTAAGAACTCTCACGAAGAGTATGAATTCCCTTAGAAGCGCTTCCGGCAGTGAATTGTTCAAAACGGTGCCATGGTCCCGCCTGAGGCTCCGCCCACATTCTCCCTTGGATTGGGGCTCGAAAATGGGGTGTTCCGCTGGTTTGAGATGAGATCACATATATTGTTGTGATGAACAGCTTCCGAAGACTTTTCACGCGAGAGTCTCAAAACGATTCTTAGGCGGGGTGGCGCCTTTAAAGAAAATTTTTTATAACCCTAGCAATGTTCAAGAATTTAATGCTTACAGCTGAACCGTATGGCCAGAAATCGAAGAATAGAACCTACCATATGAAATACATTAGTGTCCATTTTCTACGCCTATTTTCACAGGAAATCTTCGAACAACCGGAATCTGTTGTCAACACAATGCGTGGTCGTGTATTACCAAGTGGTCAAGTTGTTCTAGGAGGAATTAAGGTACTTGCTGAGAAAATCGTTGAGAATGCTGTTTTGCATTGATTTGCTTGATGCAAAGGTTATTTGTGTGCGAAGAAAATCCTCTACTTCAGGACTATATTGCGGATATCAAGAGATGTAGACGACTAATTATGATCGCCTGTGGCACTTCGTACCACTCAGCCATCGCCTGCCGTCAGGTTTGTCGCTCTACCCACTATGCGTCCACAGTAGCCCTATCATAAGGTTTCTTAAGATCCTGGAGGAGCTCTCCGAACTGCCTGTTGTACTAGAGTTGGCATCAGATTTCCTAGATCGTAAGACACCGATCTTCCGCGATGACGTCTGCATTTTCATCTCGCAAAGTGGTGAAACGGCTGACACGCTCATGGCATTGAGGTGTGCCCTGTTCTACAGGATTTCAAAGCATTTTCAAGGTCATAGAGGCACCGTCCCACCTCAGGATTGTTTCCAAAATTTTCAGTGAAAAGAATCTCCAGGAGCTGCTGATCACAATGGTATATGTGATTCCATGCAAAAGCAGGGAAGCAACCCCGTTTTCGAGCCCCAATCCTAGGGATACTGTGGATCGAGCCGAGAAGAGGGATCAAGGTACTATCTGAATGATTTACTCTCGGAAGCGCACCTTCTGGGGAAATTTGTAATTCTAGTGCGAGTTCCTCATTCACCCCCTATCAGAAAAAAAACTGCGCTCCACGGGTGAGGAGCAAACGAGTACATGAGGTGAAAACCCTGTACTTTGTGTTGGCTTCGCCACAGTCTTCTTAAGGGGCTTTCATACATTTGCCGCGGCGGCGCCGCCGCCGAGGCGGCAAAAGTGGGGCGCGGCAAAAGTTGCCGCCGAGCGGCATGCCGCGCTTTCACACAAACGTCGCCCAGCGACAAAATACCCCCTCGACCATTCCTTGCCGCTTGCCGCTGGGCGACGTCGCCGGGCGGCACCGCGGCAAAAAAGTAAGCAAGCTCTTGTCGCGGCGACGTCACCGCGGCGCCGCCACCGCGACGTCGCCGGCCTATGCTTAACCATGGGCGACTGCCGCCGCGGCAAATGTATGAAAGCCACTTTAGGAATTGGAGGTTCGAAACGGGGTTTATCGGCAGTTTCCACGGAATTTCATATACCATTGTTATCAGCAGCTGCTGGAGAGACTCGTCATACGAAAATCTCAATTGGTCATATTCCATTAGCAAATCACCTTAGGCCCTAATTCTCTTGGAATAAGAGGACTAGGCCCTCCTCTCTTTTGAGTTTCCAACGTTCAGGTATTGTAAACCTCGCGGAGCTCTTCTTATTGGCGTCACAAATACTGTTGGCTCGTCGATTTGCCGTGAATCCCACTGTGGAGTCCACATCAATGCTGGACCAGAAATTGGGGTGGCATCCACCAAGGTAGGATGCAGTATGTGGCACCAATTTGGCAGTCGGGGGAAGTTAGCTCTTCCTTCAGGCCTACACATCCCAAATCCTGTCGCTGTTGATGTTTGCGCTGGTTCTGTCCGATGACCGCATCTCCATGATGAACAGGAGACGAGAGATCATTAATGCTCTTAACCAGTTGCCTAGTGAGTAGCTTAACTTAGAGTGAATAAGTTAATTTAGATTAATTTGATTTGATTTAGTACCTTATTTTAGTAAATAATCTCAATTAATTTAGAGAAAGTAGCGGAAGCCTCGGATTACATATTTTAATCGTATTTTAATTGTTTTTTAGAAAAAAAAACGTCACTCACAATCCAAGACGCACGTAACTTCCAATATTTCTGAGTGAAGTCATCCTGGGATTTTTTTTTTGATTAATTCGACTTCTACATATGAACATTTTAAAATGACATATTTATAACTAGTTCTAGTTTTGTATTGAATTATAAAAATTTCTTTCCTCTGTAGATTAATTCAAAATTCTTCCAGATCTAATCCGAGAGGTTCTGGAATTGGACAAGGACTGCTTGAGAATTGCTGAAGAGATCTATAAAGAAAAGTCTCTTCTCATCATGGGAAGAGGCTACAACTTTGCCACTTGCCTGGAAGGGGCACTGAAGATCAAGGTAAATGCTGGGATTCACTGATATCCTGATTTTCAGAGAAACTGTATTTATAGGAACTGTCCTACCTGCACTGTGAAGGTATTATGTCCGGAGAACTGAAACACGGTCCGTTGGCAATGGTGGACGAGAATCTGCGTATTTGCATGGTTATCTGTAATGATTCTGTCTACAAGGCGAGCACGTTTCCAGTTTATTTGGCGGATGGATTGTCCGGAAGATGGTGGGATTTTTCCAGAAGTCACTGAACGCTCTGCAACAGGTCGTCGCTCGAGGCGGAGCTCCGTTTATCATCGCTGATCGAACTGTTCCTGAAAAGGTGGCTAAGCGGATCAGTACTGTCCTCAGCTTTTCCTGACAGTGATCTCGATTCAGGATTTGGCCGGCATGAAACATGTGCTAAGAATCCCGAAGACAGTGGACTGTGTTCAGAACATACTCACGGTCATTCCTCTTCAGCTGATGGCCTATCATATCGCTGAGCTCAACGGGCAGAATGTGGGTCTTTCGAAAATTCTTCTTCAACAATATCAACGCTCGCTTGCGCTTGCAAGAATTCCGTTCGATTAAAAATCGAAGATCAGCTGTTTCCCACGGGGTACAACGAGATCTAGGTGACACTCTCAAGGAATTTTAGATGATCATACGGGGAAGAGGTGCCTTTTAACGGTTTCTAATACAGTTGAATTCATGGGACATCAATTTTTCAAGGAATAAGACCCATTTTTTTCTGGTTCACAGCACACTAGACCCGCGCATGTGGTCCTCGATCTTATCGACACATGCAATTCTTGTTCTGAAAATTTTGAAGAGCTACTGGAGTTGAAAAAGGGGACTGGTCATCATCCTCGGGGGTAGGAGCACGTATTCATATTGCCTTTTCACTTCGATCGTGATTGAATCTCTCAGTTGCACCTCAAAAATCCTTGCTTTGAGCTCATACAGTGCCATGAATATCAATCCATTTCAGGTGGACCGTCCACGGAACTTGGCAAAGTCGGTGACGGTTGAATGAGGCGTCTGCTATAATCTCTGCAACCTTTTCTTATGCATGTATCACCTATACTTTTAACATTTTATTCCACTTGTATTTGCGCAATCTTTTAAATGTAATATATGTATAGTTATAAAACGTTTTATCACATTCTGGTTTACTTGTGGATTTGAGCTTTTTTCTAAGAAATGGGAGGGGACTTCGTTTTCTCCTATGAACACATAGAAACTGATTTCCCAGAACTTTTTTCAATGGCAGAGTCTCCTCCTTATCTTTTGCATGAACATGCTGTGGTCAAGCATTGATCCTGAGGAAGTTGTGAAGATCTACGAAATTCTGCCACGTATATGTATAATACAACGTACAGCGCCGGCCAATATTATAGGTTTCCATCCTATTTTTTCCTGAGAAAGTTCACATGCTGACTGGGCTATAATGTCCTACGTAGATCACGTTTGAGCGTCTACAGCTCTTTTTAAAATTTGGACTTTTAGGCTTCACGTTAGCAGAAGTTATGGAGGAAAGTTGAAAGGCTATATAATTTTGTCCAGTGCTGTGCATTGGACCCTAAATGGAGCTTGAGCAGATTCATGATGTGAGCCTTCCAAAATGAAATGTAATATTACATGACTCATCTACAGATGGAATGTAATATTACATGACTTATCTACAGAGAGGCAGAACTGCTTCAATAAAAGCAAAATGAATTGTCGACCCTACAAGGCAAATAGCGAGAGAATGCAAAGTGTTTTGATGGCTTGGAAAGGAATTCATCAGACTATTTTGATGATACATATTCTGGAGCTAAGTTTAGAGGTGCAAAAATGCGTGTTTTTCATTGCATCATCTCCAGTGCAGAAAATTTTGCAATTCTTTTGCACCAGCCTAACAAACTGAGTGCTGATAAGTACGCGTTTGTGGTCGGAAGACCGTGGGAATAAGCAGAATGTTGTAGGATCACTGATAGTAAATGTCACGAGCTGTCCGTGAACAGTTGTCGCAAAAACAACGTACTCATTCGCGGCGACCTTATTTTCCAGTGAAAATCTTTTGAAATGAGTGGGATCGCTGCGGGTCATTATTGGTCACGTGAAGCAGATAGGCAATACACTGACGCCCTAGAAGGCTCAAATGTAAAAGTAACAGCTCGCTGTTTTCCGCTCGAATCGAAAAAAAGTGGAATTCAACAAAATTTCAGAGGAAAACCACCGCATTTACTCCTATTTGAACTTTATTTTAATGAAATCAGCGAGCCGTTCGGAAGATTTCGAAGATGCATGGTAATGGCGTAGTTCAGCCAGGAATTTAGTGCGAAAATTTTGTGAGATTGGACTCTTGCAAAAAGCAGTATTCCGCGTGCATCCTTGTGGCTCTCCTGAAACGGAACCAAGTTCACAGAATAGGACCCTCGTGAATAAATTTGAAATAACGATGGAATCGATTCTTATTCGAGAGGTGTTCCTTAGTGGTGATGAGGACGAAAGTTTGATAAATGAATGAATAAATAAATAAATAAGGTAATGTGTGGAGGAAACTGAGTACAAGAAATGGTAGCGAAATTTTGGACAGAATAATCGCCATATCAACTGAAAAAAAAACTTCTTTCTAATAAAGAGGGTTTTTGATGAGCAGGAATTTGTGGCACTCACTATCTTGGATGAGTTTCCGACATGAGAAAAAAATTTACCATTCAAAGTGTACTAAATGAGCGTTTTCACTAAAGACAACACTTATCTTCGAATCTAGAAGCTACGGATAACTTAAGATCCTCTAGGGAGAAGTTACACTAGAAGATGCATTGGACATTATTTTGCTTGCATAGTGCGGTGATGTACTAGTCTTATCTCATGACTGCCTTAGATAGTCGTAATAATAATAGTAAACAAAACTCTCTGCAGTGAGTGTGGGCAGTAGGTCGCGGACATTGCTCCGTTGACTCAGTGGACTCGAAGGTTAGTCTTGAGTGTGTTGTTGGGTGGTTTTCTTCTGTGAGCTTGGGCCAATGTCACTACAATGTTAACCAGGAGTGGAGAAGGCGTTTGATGGTACAGGTCGTGAATAGAATCGCACCACTTTCAGCCCTTTGACAACGACGTTGTGTCGAAACGTTGGCCGCCTGACGAAATAAACGAGTCTGGATATCAACCTGTGAGGCAGAAGCATTTCATGATCACTAGTAGTAATAGTAATAGATCCATCTATCCAAATCCATCTATTCATCCATTTGTACGTCACAATTGTGCCTGTTGAGCTAAAAAAATCAGATGAAATATGCTTCGCAAATGTGCTTCTGGTAAGAGGCTACACATCTCTACGTACATACTCCTCCTCTAGTGCATCCGGTTAGATCTATATAGCACGGACTGGAAATCCAAATGAGTCACTATTTCCTTTGAGTCCGTGTTGGTCCATTTTCACACGAAAGCGAATGTGTAGGCAAACAGCACATGAGCATGGGAACTGCTACATAGAGCCATTCTACCGGCTCCCTTGCACATTTCTCGACGTTACACTCGAGCTCTGCAAAAGTTTAAGGCAAGCTCTTTCGGTTAGGTATTCTTTCGAATTTATTTCTGTTTTTTTCACTCGCGAGGAAAAGGTAGAGGGACCTGTTGCAGCTTAGAAAAACAGATGAGTTCAAAAACCGTCGCTGTTAAGTAAGTTGTCTTCCTACCTGCTCTGGGAATTTCTCTGAATTTTCTTCTAGCTTTATTTGACCTTTGTGCTTTAGCCATACCTGAACTTCTTCGGTCAGCGCATCATGAAATTTTGCGCTGGATATTCTAAACTTTTCTGGGCTAGGATTCGTGGAACGATAGCCAAGCAAACCAACGATGCTTAGCGTGACTGGTCATCTTATGGATTACGTAATGGGAGGAGACGCAGGACGGGAAAGTTGGTAAGCTAGCCTGGTTTCGCTTGGTTATGAGTTCGTGAATCCTAGCCCTGGTGGCACTGTTTCGCTGTTTAGTACAGATTTGTTCAGCAAATTGACTGACACCAATTCCTCCATGTAAATATGTAATTCCTAGTGAGAGCGGAGCAGTGCTGGCTGAAAAAAGTCAAAAACTCGGACCAGTTTCTGAAACTCCGTCGTGTTACTTTACGAGTAACTGGCTCAAACCGTAGAGGTACATAAAAATGTAACGTGCACTCTACGTTAAATTAGTAGTCGGTCCAGAAGAAGTTCCGCCACGCTTCTCACAACGCCTAGCGTGCACCGTGCGACAATTAATTCGACACCGACTATACGTATATGCAGTGAGCGTAAATGGCAGTGCGTTTTTGGCGGACTAGGGAAGCACACAACACGATCGCTCCGCTAGCGCTAGTATCCTCGCCACGACAACAAACTATAGGGTTTCATTTATAGTTAGTTAATATTCCTAGTATATGTCGTCAAATATTATGAAAAACCATCGATGAGACCCTGATTTGCCAATATGTGGGCGATTCCAGCGCGTGCGACGCGGCCGAGTCGCGTGCTTTGCGCGTCTGCGAGAAAGTCACCGCTATCGGCACTAACTGTACATGTGTAGCGTTTTAGCAGGAACCCTTCTGTATGCTCTGACGAGTCATCATTAGTGACTCTCCGCGAAATTCTCGAGAGTAACTGTTGCCTATTGCTACTATCTCCCCGTTTTGAAATACCGGCAGAAGTTTTTCGAAAACCACTTTCCAACGGGAATTACTCGGCTTTGCAGCCAGAACGATGACATTTTATGTTTCTTTACGGAAAGATCACATCGCTACAGCGATGCAATCACCGGGTTCTTACCAGCACGTTTTTTTTTTGCTCTGAAAGCGTTTCATATAACAATGACTATCTTGATAGCTGGACAAATATTCATTCGGAAGAGCAGTGAACAACGGCGACAAAGGCGAGGAAACGACACAATAACGCTGCGTACACACAGTTAGAACACGCCGATACAGCCGGCACAGAAATGCGGGAACGATCGTGAGCTCCACGGATTCTTCTCGATGGATCAGCTGTCGTGAGCAAGGCTGTACGATTATTTTATGAATGGATCTACAAAAACAGACTGAATTCATGCACTATCATGTGGCCCATTTTGTTTTGAAAGTCACACCCAAGCAATATCTACATATGCACATAAAACCACATGCATAACTCATGCTGCGGATTTGGTGTTCATGTGCGTCTAGCCCGTTTCACTTCAAAAATAAACGTTCGTATATAGCGTAGAACGATTTGTTGACCGATCGAATTCCGCATTCACCACTAACTGAAGATAATCAAAGTTGGCAGGATAGAAGGATCTGCAAAAACCAGGCTCTTTAACAGGTCGAATTGATATTTATAGCCATAATAGTCATTCATATGAAGGATTTCTCTATGAAACGGCTAAAAAGTAGATGGAAAACACTGGAACTTTGGTTCTGGAAAATTCCAACACACGCTCGTAGCGTTAGGCGTTGACTTTAGCTTCGGAAATTTCGGAAGGCTCCTCGCTGCTCTAAAATAAAAGAGCGCCCTAATCTGCCTCGCCGTCCCACCCACGCGATGCTACGTAGCTGGGTGCTGTGTTTGTAGCGCACCGCCGCTATTGATATTTTGCTCTTGTTTTCACCCAAGGACCTCGAAACAAGGAAAAATGTAAGGACAACGGATAATTAAGAAGACAGCGACAGCGGCTGCGTCAAGCTGGTCTGCCGTGCTGCGTTGTGGTGCGGCGTGGCAGATCATACGGGTAGTATTTTGTACTGCAAGAATAATTTACCGGCAGTCATTTTTGAGCGAACAAGGCCGAAATGTCTGCCTTACCGATACATCTGTGATGCACCTAAATTAGATAAAAAATGGATGACGAGAATAAACATGGCTTCTATGCATGAGCAGACTATAAAATATGCTGTATGCTTAGTTTTTCTTCTCCGTTGCTTCTTATGATTTATCATTTACTTAGGGAAGGTCACTAAGGAGTTTCCCCAATTTCATTGCTATTTACATATACATATTTATATAGCCAACCTATATTCACAGCATAACCATGAATGAGATTGATTGTGCAGAAAATAGCAGACTATTGCGTGGAATTTTACCCCATGAGATGAATGCGGCCCCCTACTTGCGCGGTCTACGAGTCTTCTCGTATTTGTGGGTTTCTCCTTATCGTAGAGGGTGAGAGCAGCTTTCCTCTGTATTTGTTCTAGACCCATTTTCTTTTTAGGTCGTGCCAATTATAAAGGACAATAGATTAAGCAATAGAATAAAAGGAGAAACTGGTAGTACATAGCAGAACTCCACAGGTTCAGTGGGACTTCGTTATGACTTGAAACCCTTGCAAGTGGTGTTCATCCACTCGTAGATGGCGCTGGATTCCCATGTTGTCCTTTCTGGTCAACTAGTTCTCTGACCCGTTATGAAGTGGAAAGTGATGTCAGAAAAGCCACAAAAGCCGATTATGTCAACAACAAAGCAAGTTGTGGTGGTCAATACTAGTCTGATACTGCTGTGCTTATGCAACTTTTTTAAACGAAACTGTGGACATTTGAGGACAATGTTTTTTCGAATGTTCGGCCGAAAAAGGTATGTCGGAGGAGCAGTGGAGCAATAGATGGAACATCACCGCGGATTTGTGCTACCCGTGATCAAACGTTTCAGAAGACAACGTGACACCGCCTCGTTGACATGCAGATCCACCCCCGCGTTAAGCGGATGAGCGGGCCCAAGTGGCGGCAATGGCAGCTATCACTGCCGGGCGCTGATAGCGGGCGATTACCGGGGTTTTTGCGCCCTGTGTCACACAGACACGGCTGCCCCACCCGATTAACATAACCAGACCGGTAGTCCCGTATAAAAACACTACAGCTCTCGAGGTTAATACCCTCGTCGACACCCGACCACCATACATCCCGTACAAGACAATACGGCCGCTCTCACCCACCCCCGGTTGTACTGTTTGTTGGAGCGCGAAATCTGAGACCTCTTGCTGTCGTGACTGGCGAGCACTGGAAGAAGTTCGACACAGCACAGTTAGTCAGCGGCGTCTGAGCCGACGCCTGACGTGGCCTGAGTGCTGTGTGCTCGATATGTTCGAATTTTATTGGAATTCCGAAGCTGGCGATGTTTTTACAGAAAACGTGCCGAACAAAGGAAACGACGAACGGCCATGTTCCTTTGTGTGTTATCGAGCTCTGCGACTCCTCGTTTTATGTGCTCTCCTCACCGATATTTGCCTTCCTTCTACACTAAACACCTGTTCCGTTATAAAAGCACTTCATGGATATGCTCTCTCCGAAATCGTTTCACGCCTCCGCTCAGCCGCTGATACCTGCCCTTAGGTGTCTGCTTCATTTCGATTCTCAGCACTCTTTACCATCCTATATATGCGCAGTAAAATTAGAAAAAAAAAACTCACAGTTATTCACCACAAGGGTCCTATGAAAAAGCATTCATGTGCATTTGCTAAAAATTTTTTTAGTCAAAGTAGCTGATTTACAATTTATGTAAAACACTGATGAATTGCTAGGACGTGGTAGTTGAAACCTTCCTTCATTTATATTCGACAAGTAAATTTTAGAAAGTAATTCATGTAAATTTTCCTTCACGATGATAAGGTTTTAAAATATTCGTTCTCTTCATGCTTTTAAAGAATTCATATATATTGGAATTTTCGTTCTTCAACGATGAATTCTTGTAAAATATACCGGCAATATAAAACCTAGTTTGTGGGCAAATTGTGGCAAATTTTTTCCATCTCTTTTTTTTTTCAAACTTTGTTGTAGTTGCTGTTGAGCCAAAGCAGGGATGACGTTGGGTGAGTTTGTGAAAAATTACTAGTGAATAATAGCACATCAACAACACATCATCTAACTGGGTAGGAACCTTTCTAGCTCGCTTGCCCTAGGTAGGCCCATTTCAAGGTATGAAGAGGGCGATTTTGCAAAATGTACGCAGAATAATTTTTTTGAGTTCATCTGCTGCTTTGGCAAAGTAGCTGACAAAATTCCAAATATCGAATGTATTGCAAAATTTGGAGAAAGTAACAGTTCTGAATTTCCCTCGGTGGAAAACTTCTACCTACTCACAGAAATCCCACCGCACAATTACAGTTCACAATTTCTGTGTGCAGCTTGAGGTTGGAATCAATTTGCCAACTCTCGACTTTCCATTGTTACATTAATGAAAGTAATGAAAATTCAAGATAACTTCCAATCATAAAGAAATCAAAGCTAAGTAGCAACTCATCATGTTTCATACCGTTCACAGTAGTGCCGCGAAAAACCAACTGCAATAGGTCACGCCCCTCCCCCCCCTCGAGAATGGTCGCCGAATTTTCCAAATTACTACTTCAAATACATAAAAAAATCGCCTTCTTTTTGAACTATTTATTTCAATAATTATTTTTAAGTAATAGTCATTAATTGTTTAATATTAAGATAAATTTTCTTAAATTTTCTAAGAATTTTTATTCTTCAATCCAGGTCCCCATTGTGGTGAAGTCGCTATTTTTTCTCACTTCCTCCACTTGGCCAGCCGCCCCTGCATCCGGCAGTGATTGTCATGTAATTATAACAGTTTTTCTCCTACGAGATCCTATAGATGCTAGTGATTTATTCCTTAGAAATCAGCCTTGCACAGGGTATGGTAGTATATGGGGCATGCATGAAGGAAAAACATGGAATGCACGTCAAAAGAGAGTAATGGTCCTTCCAGAATTTTCAAAAAGCATTGCCTCCTTCATAAAATCATTTTGTAGTGATCTCCGCTTACTCTTGTGTAGAACTGGGCGTACTCGCGCGTTGTATGCGTTGTACGTTGTTGTATGTATGTATAGCTCTTTCTTTTGTAAAGCAGCAATATGGATTTTTTTGCTGAGTTGAAAAAAGCTTAATTCTCTGAAACTGAAGTGGAGTGCATGGGTGCATGGTTCATCCCAACATGGGATCGAACAGCGCCGATTACTCTATGTGTCATCTTTTATGGAGTCAAGTTGTTACTTACATATTTAAAAGGAGCTTTCTTGTTAAACTTCGTCTGAACTGCTAAAATGAACATCTTTCGATAACTGGCTACATAATGCTGTGCCACGCAGTACTTGAGTAAACAATGGCATAAATATACTCTCGATCACATTCAATTACAGTCCAATTCGCACATCGTTAACTGCCGATCAAAATCAATGCGAAACACAAAAAAAAAGCTGGAGCGATTTGGAAAAATACAGAATGGGATTAGTGATTCATACCATGGCGAGTTGGAGTTTACTGGAATAATTTAAAACTTACTGACTCATCTCTAACATTTATCTCAGTTAGTAATTTTTCGAGAACAGGGCGCTTCCCAAGAACAAAAAAATCGCTCTTTCCCGTCGTGGGCATCTGTTCAATAACAACAAAACGTCAACGTATGAATTTATGGGCATTTTAGTTTGAAATGCCACATATCGAAGAAATTTGGTTCGATTGTGGTGTGAAAATGTATTCTTAGCTTAAAAGAGCACCGTAGATAGCTTTGCACTTTCTTCTTGTGCTAGTGATTTCCTCTTCTCCCCTTCATTACTGCTACTACTTTAGACCTGAAAGGCGCGCTCTCAGTTCAATTTGTTTCCGGGATTGTTATATGAGTAAAACTGTCAGGAGGTGCTGATTGTGAAGATCCATTTCCAAGTTTCCATCCGAAGTTGGCCAATATTTATGAAAATCTCATTTTGAGCCGTTTTTCTTCGAAGGGAGAAGCTTGTGGGGGAAGAAGTGCATAGTGGGGGAAGGGCGTAGCGGATGGCTTGAGAGCTCTGGAGGGGTTCCAAAAACGGGAATTCTTTCCAAGAATCGTGTGTAGCATTAAACCGTGATCATGGGAATAGCTTGTATTTTATGGTGATAGGGTGGTAGAAAGATGAGATCAACACCGTATCCTGCAAATAGTGCACGGTCACTGCTAACTACAACTACTACATGGATATTATTCGTCGAGGAAGTTGTTGGACAAAGTTATGGCAAAAATAAAAAGGGATCAAAAATTTCGGTCAGAGCTTTTGGCCAACCTAATATAATACTTTTTTATCTTTGTAGTTGCGATGGCACTCTTTTGCAGGGTCTCTAGTAAACAACGTAAACAAAACTATCAAAAGCCCTATGTTTCCTAACAGTCTGCTTAAATACACTTTGATCCTCTCATCGTTTCATCCTTTGCATCTTCGTTTTTCAATCCTAATTCTACTTTTGTGATCACAAACTCGACACAACTGCTAGCATTCATGCGTACAGTTCAATCTCGAGTGCCGACAGGGCACACCTAAACCCCGCCCATTTCCGGTTCCATGACGAGTGTTCACTAATTGGTATTTGGAACTGTGTTGTAATGATGCCATTTTGACATGGATACGTCGCACTTCGGGATTACTGGGTGAAAATTGTGATGTCAAGGATACAAAACCAACAGGAAGTTGCTATTTCAGAGATAGAAGCAGCAGAAAATGACGTCATCGTTCGCGTCGGTGTGTCTGTCGTTGACGTTGTTGGCGTGCATGGCCGGTGCGTGCCACAGTGAGTCACTAACCGATTAACCAACCCCTACGCTCTTCACACTAACCGTCAACCTCTCCGCTTTCCTATCTTTACCCCAATAGTAGACTAGAAATCGCTGGTCGAGGTGACAGCATGCGTGAAGAGCGCAGAGTTGAGCGATTGGATAGTGGGGAGTAGTGGTGGCTATGATGAGGAGAAGACGCTGATGGCCGGTAAAATTCATTTCAGACCTTCCGGCAATGCAGTATGTTGGTCAACGAGCCTACATGTTACAGCAGCGAATGGAGTGCAAAGGAGGCAAAGTGTATGACATTGACAATGTGCAAGTGGGTTCTTGTATGTTACAAGGGGTCACTGTGTTGGCCAACTGATCGAGTTTTTTTAAAACACCTTTTTGATATATCTTTAGTGTGGTTCCTCCCATTTTGACGTTTCCCTATTGCCATTTGCTGAAATATCCTTCCACACTGCATGCTGCGGCGTCCTCCCATCGAACGAACCAGAGCGGCCGCGATTGCAGACAAAGTCGGATCAGGCGCTCGCTGTGAGCCAGGCCCCAGCACAGCTTGTCGGTGGGCAAGCTGGGCTTTGTAAAAGGGTTGAGAAGCAAGAGCTTCGTACGGTAGAGCCCCGGAAGAACGTTGTTCCGAACAAAAGGCATACGTTAAAGGGTTGCAAAGGAGCTGGGAGCTGCTCGTAGTTTGGGCAGCGCAGCAGCGGCGATCCAGGTCAGAGAGTTCGATTGGAGCAGATCATTTAAGGTTCCCATCATCCGGAGTACTCGAATGGCTCTGCGATGCGGAAACTGCACAAATTGACTTGAAATCTTCTGTGACCTAAGAACTAGGGAGACCCTAGAGGTTTTTTAAGGACAGCCTAAACTTATGCAAACAAAGAAGGTGTATGCTCACATTCTGAGTCTGTATGAGTGAGCACTGGAGCACTGGGCTTATAGGGCTCTCCCGTTGAGTCGAGACTTAACCGATTGACATCAATTTGGGGGTGAAGGACTACCAGACCACAAAACTTATGTTAAGCAAGAATTCTATGCTCAGTAAGGGGGCCAGCCTATTTTAGATAGGCTGGCATACTAGCTGAGCCTGTCCGGAGCATAATTTTCCTAGTGAAACACATAAGTTTCCAGCCTCCTACCATACACCTATACTAGTAGGTATGTGTAATCATACGCCCCACATCTTATCACTTTCACCTCCTATCTTCTGAGTATGTCTATTTTTCCGCTCGTTCCAAGGTACTACCATTTAGTGATGCGCTGCCGCACTCCAAAGCTAAACGCATCTAAACGTGAGGAGCACGTGTAGAAGTGAAATATAATGGAGAAATCTTGTAGATTTTTGTACTCTGCTCAATTTCTCTCTTGTTTTTACTCATTTGCCGATAATCTTCTGTCTTTCGTTTTCTAAAACGTCGAAATTGTACAAGAATCATCCTTACTTCCAGTCGTGTCAGTTCGGATATGCGATCAGTTAGAGTATCCTCAGACTTCGCCAGCAATCGTGGCGATCGCTACTATAGCCGGCTGTCGTCGCGATCGCCACATGGATAAAGTGAGTGAGGAGACTTCGTGAGAAAGATGATAACTGTTGTGGCGTGATGATCGATAGGCATCGTTCCCACTGTCGCTATCACTCACATCGCCAGTTCATTTTGGGCACATCTTCAAGAGTAAGGGCGATGAGCTCCGTTTAGCAGTGATGCATGGCAATGTAACGTGGCAATTGAAGTGGCGAAGTCTAGGGATACTCCTATGATAATGAGGCGCTCGGACCAAAGTTGTTTTGATAAGGACCAACGTGTCCACAAGTGTTTTAAATTGGGATTTTTCTTGCCATTTGTATTCCCCATTTCCATACGTATGTGCTTTTCGATACAGCGCTTCTACGAGGAAAGTGCCATGCTATTTTCAAAGTGAGGCTTCGTAAAATCTGAATTTTCCAAAAGGGGCTTCGTTTTGGGTCCGACCCTACCACAGGCTCCTACTGGGGCCTGCTGTGAGCTAATAGACCATATGTAAAATTTGACAAGAGGCGGAGTTTCCTAGCGGTCATTTTGTAATTTGTCAGTTACAATATTATTGTTGCATGATGAAACAATTTGAACCACAGCAATAAGCCCTGCTCACAGTGGCTATTTTCAAAGGGGAAGACAGCATTCACAGAAATTTTTGTGTGGTTTTTTTGGGATGGTGAAGTCATCGACAATGACATACTAGCGTAAAACAAGCGTGAAACACAGGAAATAAAAACTTTCCAATATCAATACTTTCTTCTTTGGTAAAGTGCGTAAAGGCTGCAGTTCAAAAAAAGTAATTGCGCGAAGATCCAGCAGGTGAAAAGGCGGCTTTATCGAACCTTTGATATCGGTCCTCATCCTATGGCCCGAGCAAATCGACCACACCCGTTGCACCCTACCGACCCATGTGCCTTTGAAAGAATCGTTTCGCTGCTATTAGGACGTCTCAGCTTTATGAAAATGTTAAGCAGCATCGATACCATCAGAATACGCTGAAATATTTGTGATATTTTTATAAATTACTCAGGTAAGCTGCCTTTTACTGCTCCAAGAGTCGACTGAAGTGCTGTATAAGCAAATGACCTTAGCGTGCCCACAGAGTAGATGATTAAATATGACTAATTCGATGACCAACCTCTGGCCGTTTGAAATTGGGGTTCACAGTCGTGAAATGTGAAGGGTTTCCGACAATTTATTTCTGCGTATCATCCCTCGACTTGAATGTATGATTGTCGAGCATTGAGGTAGTGATTGAAGCAAAAAGAAATGGCGAGGGCTGTTCAGGACCTTCTATGCTCGGCTGTGGTGAGACTCCAGCTACCACACTCGCATTTCTGTTTCGCTTAGGCTTAAAACGTACGATAAATCGAACAGTGGAACAATTGAACAAGTATCAGTGACGCATAACGCTGCATAGTATAAATAACAGTGCACAGTTAGTAACTACATACAGTTTACTTCCATTCAAAACTATGGCCAATGTGTGATGCGAGGCTAGAAAAGGTATAAGATCCTGGCTTTCTCACATCCTTCCAAGACACATTTAGCGATACCGTATTTGAATAATCCAAAAGCGGGTGTAATTTAATGCACCGATTCGCAAACGCGAACACTTGTGTATCAACACTGATATGCGGAGAACACTTCTTTCCAGTTGTTTTTTTTTTCTGTCACTGTGAACGCTTGGACGAGCTTGGGTTGGACCTCTTAGAAATATCCTCAGGAAAAAGAAAAAAAATGAAAATATCGCATCATAAAAATCACAGTCGGTCTCAAATTTCTTCCAGATCACATCACATTGCCAGTGAATATCCGTGTAAGAATATACTCAAGTTCATTCAAGCTGCACTGCACCAAAAAAGAAGAATGTTCGGAGAATATGTGCCCAGAGGCCCAGAACAGCCCGCGGGAGACTTTCTATCATGGGGTATTCTCATGATCAAAATGCGAATGAGAGCATCTTGTAATGAATGATCACCAGATGCAGTATGGTTATGGATCACGCGGCAGGAAGTTTCTGGGAGGTCCATACTGAAGTTCGTCCAATCTTTCACAGTGACAAAAAAGACTAGAGGAAAAAAGTGCTCTTTGCCTGTCGATGTCGAAACACAAGTGTTCACTGTTCACCAATCGATGCTACGAACTATATACTTCTGGGTTAGTCAAATGAGGTGTCCGCAGCGTGAGCGTGTTTCGAAAGAATATGAAAAATGGACTGTGCATAAGAGCTTGGGTGACGCTGAGCCGGTGCGAAAGAACTTCCTTGTTCACCTGAAGTGAGTCAAGTGAATAACTCATACTTCAATTCCCAGCATCAGCCTAGTGAGGTCATCTTCCCTACTTTTTCTTGCATCCATTGTGCGTCCTGTATAAATTCACTCAGTTAAGTAAGGAGTCCTTCCACTTTCCTATGTGATTGGTAAATTGTGGGACCTACAGAAAAATCAGCATATTTTAGGGGTGCTAACTTTGAAATCTCGTCTGAATCACTATAGAAGCATGCTTTTTAGCAGCAAAATAGTTAACGGCTTTTGCAACATGTCAGCGGAAAGAATTCAGATGAAACCTTGCTAACTAATCAACGATTCTATGCTCCCATTTCAGGACATCGAGCAGTGCAAGGAAGCCTGTCGGCAGTTCGACTGTGCTGCGGTGAACCTGTTCCAGCTCGGCGAGTTCTCGTTCAAGTGTGAGATCCTTAGCACTGTCTTTGGAATGACACCCGCCACAGGAGCGGCTTGCTACTACGCCACGGATTCCATGCTAGGCGGTGGTTATGGTTACGGTTATGGACGATGAAAGTAGGCTGTTGACCGTTACAATGTACATAAGTGTTGTTATTGATGATTAAAGAATAAATATTCTGAAATATGGACGTGAATTGTTCCGCCACTAGGAGAAACCCTCTGTGGAAAGGTTGCAATTTGCTCTTGGGATTCACGGCTCGTGGAAAACGCGAGCAATAGACTGCCGTGGACACATCTGCCGACTCCAGCTAACGCCATTGACTGGGTGTACGCATGCATGTGCCTTAGCCTAGCGTGGTGTGTGGAATTCGTACCGTTCTCAGCTTTTCGTAGCGGGACCCATCACGGAATATTCACGAGCGCTGTGGATGTGCATGAAATGCCGTCATCATTTTGTTGTGTTCTCCACTCGTTTCACGCTACTTCATTGTTGTCGATGAGTTCCCAATATACCGCGGACCTTCTACCCCAGAAATTTTAAGTGCTGCTTTTAGGTATCGTGCTCTGTGTGTACGCAGGTCGCAGATTCGAGAAAGGCGGGTACCAATCGGGAAACACTATTATTACGGACAGATTTAAGCATTTTTTAGATTTCTGTGAATTTAAAGGCAGCACTCGTCCAAATCTTTGTGTTTGAGATTTTGTTAGATTTTTGGGTTTTGAAGGACGTAGAATTCGTACATAACCGTGACATAGCGTGAAACACACCTGAAAATTGAGATGCTGTTTGCATTGCTTCTCATCGTGCTCCACGGACACCGCGGTTCCGCCACCCGGAAGTCACATGCCTTCGTGCGAGTGAACGCGGCCAGTGTGTAGTGGCGCACAAGGCAGCAATATTCGCGCAGAGCAGGTGTGCTCTAGACTTCGGTTTGGATTTCTTTTTGGGTAAATCATGATTTTTTTGTTCGTTTAAGACTTATTGTAAGACAGAGTACACGCCACCACTCAAACAGTGGAGTGGTTTGACCGCGGCACCAAAAAAGGGGGCTGACTGCGGGGTCATCAGAGGACAAGAAAGTGATATCCACATATAACTGGAGTTAGAATAGTTAGAATACATGCCGATGGGTTTATTTTGCCATACAATTTCGGTCGTAGAAATACTACAGGAACGAAATGACGCTGAAATAGGTGGCCCACCCAGACAGAAGAATTATTAGGTTGGTGCAAAAATAGTGCGCGTTTTCATGCCTTTGATTCTGAACTCCGTAATTCATTTCAACTTCGATCTTTTCAAAAGAGCTTAAAACTATTGTAATCTGCAAATCTTCGGCAATAAGGTTGATATTCCCCGACTATCATACTTTTCAAATAGGGCCTTTTAGCGTCGACGAACTTCCGGCAGGCAATTTTGGTATCCCTTCAGTCTTCGAAAAAATCCCCCGGAAGAAGTCATCCAAATTCTCTGAGAAGTGGTACTCGGTGAGCGAGTGGATTGCTGATTATGATGTATAAAGTGGAGCTCGTAGCCTTATTGCTCCAGCATGTAGGAGCTCTGGGGTGCGAGATATGGATGGACGATGCTGTGTAGGTTGTAGAATCCATTCTATTGAGCAAAGCTGGGCTCATGCAGTGGGGTTTCTTAATTATTTCTTTTACATATTGGAAGTACTACTCAGTTGAAGAGGATCAAATGGGCTGTAGTGAGCGATTTCTGCTGCAGGTCACCACAAAATCGCCGTGACCTTATTTTGGTGTTACTCGGTTTCAGGGAGTGTTTCAGTGGATCTTCCTCGTCCAACTATTAAGCAGTGCACTTCATTTTGTCGTAGAGGGTTACTTCACACTGTATCACAGAGTGACCAAGTGTTTGGTCTCAATTCTTTCACTACAAAGGCGCGGAGCGGACTTCTTAACGAGGATCAATTTGGTACTCGTTCGGTATGCGCGACATCAACTCGTCAAGTTTTTTTACCCTCCCATTCCTAATAAGGAAGGGATTGTGTGACGGCAATTACCGGCGAGGTTCTGCAAAACCAAAAATATTGTCATGAATGGGTACTCTTCGATGATTGCCATCAGTTGGGGGTCGAAAACCCCAGGAAGACCAATGCGACATTCCTTACTTTCGAAGCAAGACCACGTCGAAAAATTCGGAAGCAGCTTAGACGAGATTTATCGCCTGAGATGGGTGCGGCCACCGAGGTGTGGAAAGGATCACCGCTATAGGGAAATTCTGATCGATCCTGTATCAGCTGAAAAACACAGCCGTACACGATCAGAGAGAATGGGGCGGGGTTGAGCGTGGTGGGCGCATTTGTACATTATTAGTTTTATAACTCGAGTAAATGCCCGATTCGGAGTGATTCCCTTTTGCAGTTACATACCAGCTGATGGCGACTCTAAAATAAGCACAAATGCGAGAAAACTTTTTCCAGCGTGAGTGTGGCCTTTAAAGTTAAAAAAAAGTAAAAATCTTCTACTTCCTACTGCATCCATTTTATCCGACGGCCTTTATCAAGATCCAACGCTAGGCCCATCGTTCTATCGCGACCACTTAGCACCACAAGAATGTTTAGAGACGCAAAATTTGTAGGCCTTCGGAAATGTGGAAGAACTTAACCTACACAGTTATCCACCGTGTCAAAGTCGTGCTAGCGTCGAGTTGTCTCAACTCGCAAAAGATACCGTTTCTCAAAAGTTCTGGCCAAAATCGAGAAGAAAGTAAGTGATGTTGTTTATGCGCATGTATCATCCGGTTGTGGAGCCTGCAAGAAGGTCCGAGAACGATGCTAGCAAAACTTTTTCAAATCCCCAACTCCAGTCGGTGGCCTACAAACTTCTTTGGCCTCCGTTCATCGGGTGACTCTATCTGCTCCATTCTTAGATCAAATGCACGCTTCGAACCACATGTGAGCGTTGATGAGCTCAAGGCAGCTCTTCACAAAAACTCGAGAATGGAAGTGAACAGTGCTTGCGTGATGCAGCACACCTTCTCGCTAAGGAAAGAGGTAGACTGTAGTTTTTTTAATCCAATTTCTTCCTTCTAAGTATGTGAAACTATACATTTTCGCTCTCTCCCTTATCTTTCCTTCTCGTTTCATTTATTATTCTTTTCTGTTTTAATGGAGTTCGAATGGTTTGTTCCATTTTAATGCTCTTTTTTCCTTACGTTACCTCCTAAATGAAGATTCATGGCTCAACTGAGCAATTTTGTACAATGCTTCATAAGGTTGGAGTTATGACTCTAGGATGACACACTACCATCAATCTCGTTTTATCATTGGGACTTTCACCACAGACCACAGAGCAAAGAGCGTGGACGATATATCTTCCCATTCCTCCAAAATCCTCAGAGTTTATTTCAATTTACCCTTTAATACTTCACTACTATTAATACTAATACATTTCTTTCTTATTTGGTTTGTACCTGAGAATCACCCACAGCTGTCATCGATTTTCAACGAAATTAGTGTGGTTCTGATCCTCACTATTTTATTTTTTTCAGATTCTCCCCTCCAGAACTTATTGCTCCTCTTTTGCAATTATTCTTATGGGCCATTGGAATCGCTTCATCTATTCCATCTCATCTATTCATTTTTGAACCTCGGGGTTAGCACTAAAACAATAATTTAGGCGCTTCCGAAAAATCCGCGATTGTCCGCGATGAAGAGTCCAAGTTCACTTTTAATCCGCATTGTGAAGTTGAAGGAAAGACGTCTCTGGTTAGTTTCTTTGGTGTTTCAGGCATGCTTGATTTCTGTGAACTTGTTTTTTGTGCTTCAATCTATTGAACTACATTTCTCTTGACACTGTTATATACTATTAATGTACTACTACTATTGAGCTGAACTGAATGCACTATTATACTATACTTGTTTTTCTAGCAGACATGACTTCTCACGTCAGCATCTGCTCTGTGAACACCTTGGTTAACACTTTCACGTTCACTACTGCTCGGTCAGTGTCAGCTTGGTTCAAACTGTACAGTCTGTCCGAAAAGACGAGTCAGCCGGCGGGAAACGTCGTGATGGCGCGCCTGCGGCGCGGCCGTCTTGGCAGCGTAGGGTATGGGTCATGATGAGGCAAAATGGGGCGGCGTCTTCCCGCCCTTGGGCGTCGACTCGTCCCCACTCACATTCAAATTTGCATGGGCAACTGTGGCGAAATCGCGCGCGAATTAGTGCGAGTACGTCCTGAAGGGCGGGGCGAGGGTTCGGATGAACCAATCGCAGACACATTGCCCACCCACTTTTGCCTCATCATGACCCACACCCGGCAGCGTACGCCAAATTGATCAGCTGTTGAGATCAACGCCGTCACGCCCAATCGGCAAAAGGTAGGTTACCTTTGTTTCTATCCATAGTTATAGTTTCTTTTTTGAATATATCAGCATATATCCGGTTGGTGCTGTTTTGTACGTTTCTTTTTTTTATTTGAATGTGTTTTTCCGTTGTTTTTCTGGGTGGTCGTAGAATCCAAAAAAATACGTTCAAATAGAAAGGAAATGTTCAAAACGATTTCAGACAAGCAACGGCCTGATATATGATGATATATTCGAGAAAGAAATCACTACATTGAATAAAAGCAAAGAAAAACCCACCTTTTGCCGATTGAGCGTGGCGGCGTTGATCTCCAACAGCTGATCAATTTGACGTATGCTGCCAAGACGGCCGCGCCGCAGGCACGCCTCCACGACGTTTCCCGCCGGCTGAGGTGACTCGTCGTTTCGGATAGACTGTACAATGTTAAAACGCAATTTTTGCATGGCGACCTTTTTGACAAGACTAGATCGGACTCCATTAGGACGAGATCGGACTCCGCTCGGACGAGATCGGACCTCGCTCGGACGAGATCGGACGCCGCAACGCGGACGAGTTCGGACGGGCGGGGTCGGACGAGATCGGATACAACCCTCCCCATTCTCTTTATCCATGTGGCGATCGCCATGCTTGCTGGCGAAGTCTGGGGATATACTTAGTGTGTTTCACCTGGGAACATAGTTGTGCAGGTATTAGAGGAGAGAACGCGAGAATAGTGTTGTATTCGGGGAGGCAGGCGAGAAATGATCATGATCAAGGGCACAAATACTCAGCTATCGTCGTTGATGAAACGGACTATACTCTAACCCGTTATAAATAGCATTTTCTATAAGAATGAACACAGCAATGAGAAAAGGATTTGTTGTCCTATAAAATACTTTCAAGCAGAAAATTTCTGGTGCAGCTATGTCGATTATGTTGAATCCCTACGAATGCGAAAGGAAGAAGTTCCAGAAATCACCAGCACTGGCATTCTAACACTATGTCAAATTTTGAAAACAGTGGCAAGACAAACTATCTCACAAAGAGCTGTGAAAAGTCAAGAAGTAAAAATTGTCATCGCTCTTCATTCCTTTTGGCCTGGAATAGATGAAAAACCAACAAGACAGGAAAGAAATGCAGAAAACTTGAAGAAAAACGAACAAAAACAGTGGAAATCCTGTCGCAATGAAGTAATTGATAAATCGGCCAACTGGCAAGGTTGGCGAAATGCCCGCCACGCCGACCGCAACAGCCTCGCGGCGGTGTTGCGCCGCGGCTGCGCGGCGGCCTCCGCCGTGGCCGTGCTGCTCAGACGTTTGTTCCTTGGTGACAACGACCATACGTGCGAATTGCTAGAAACACCACTCGCACGTTGCCTTTCTTTTAATTTGAACTGTTGGAATGGATCCGCTATCACGCGTATTGCAACGCGATGCCCACTCCGAGATGAATCGCCTGTAAAGGCGCGAGGCTCTACCTTTTATCACTGTACCATGGACGCAACCGTGATAATTACTGGACCACGAGTGGACACCGTTGAAGGTTGAGTTCTAGACCTGTGGGCATCTCCCTTTACTTGCTGCTAAGCGGAAGGAAACTCCATCAGCAATTGAGGGGATAGCAGCAAGGGGAAGATGGTCTCAGGCTTCGAAATCAACGCATTGCGCAGTTCGAGTTGCGGTCCTGCTGCACAATTTCCAAAGGCGGTATAGTCTGTCACAAATGAATCGACGGATGGTGCGACCGAGGAGCGAATTGAGACTCAAACGAAGTATGCCGCGAAGGCACGATGAGAGCATCGAAGTGGACCCGCCATGCTTCCCGGTTGCAGCTTCCGAGAATGAATCATGTCAGAAACCGTGAATGACCACGTTTCATTGAAGAAATTGTTTGCTGTACTATTTTAGAAGAAAAGATCAAAGTTAGAACAGTGTGAACTCTATCTTAGAATGCAAAGTATGTTAAACGTATGGAAAGCAAGCTTCTGAATCAATTTTTCGAAAATCGTCACTAAGTTAAGAAAACAGCAACCATTGCTCTCTTCCTACAGTGAAAATGCAAACGTCCTTTTAACACGTTCTAACATGTCAGCCCCTGGGATTTTTGCTTGCCTAGTATGTTAAGACAGTGCCCAGAAATGATATAGGCCTACGTGGAACGTGAAGTCGATTCGTTCCGAAAGTATGGATGGCGTGACAACGGCTGTACAGTATATCTACCGTAATCATACAAAGGTGGGGTTACTGTACAAAGTGAATACGATGTTCAAGTTCATACGATGCAGAATACGGTGCAAATAAATTCGAAAATGTGCGCGTGCCGCGCGACGGAATGCTCATCTAAAGAGCGCCGCGTCGCTACAATTTAGCCGCAACGATGTGAATAAAGTCAGAATCGCTTGAAATAACGCAAATCTTAAAGGACGCAGGAAATTTCCTGCTGGCGAGTTAACCTCATTCAATTTTTTGAATCGTAATAGTTCTGTGTTGTAACTTCGCGGAAGTTCAGTTTTATCACCTTTTGTTGCAAAGCATAGAAATGAGGTGAAGCGCAATTCATATCAGAAATGAAGCTTCACAATTGTGGCTACAGAGCCAGAAAACGAAACAGTGAAACGTCTAGAAGGTAGCCAACAACGTTAACCATCGCTGGTTTGCGTATCAAATACCCATACATTGGAAGCAGTAGCTGTTGGATTGATAGAGGATCAAAACGTCGACCAAGGAATGTTTATGTACTTCGAGCGTTTTGTGGAAAAAATCTCTCCCCTTTGACAGAGGACAACTGTCCTAGACTTGAAATTTGTTTTTATTTTTTCTCTTCTCATTTCATCAGCGCATAATATCAATAGCTTATTATGTGTATACATATCAGCCCTTACCATTACTCCACTGTCCCAGCGAATTTTTAGAACGCAATTAAAGGCAGCAAGAGCCGAAATCCTCGACTCCGAGCTGAGGTGCGGGTGGTGAAGTACAGACTCAGCACATCATAAATGTGAAACGAACACAGACAATGATGGCTTATCTGCAGAGAAAATGGAACATTCGTCGCGAACACGCCTGACCGTGTTCGTGCGCGGACGAGTTTTCCCCCGCGCGAAAACCATCGCGGCGCGTGGTTTTGACCGAGTCGCGCCATGAAACCCTGTGAATTCAATGCAATTCGTTTTCCCTTGGCGCCAAACCACGCACCGCAATGGCTTTTGCCCTGGGTAAAACTCGTCCGCGCACGAACACGGCCAGACGTGTTCGCGACGAATGTTCCATTTTCTCTGCAGGTAAGCCATCATTGTCTGTGTTTGTTTCACATTTATGATGTGCTGAGTCTGTACTTCATCACCCACAGCTCAGCTCGGAGTCGAGGATTTCAGCTCCTGCTGCCTTTAAAGCAACTCACGGACCCAAAACTTCGAATTTTTTTTGCACCGTATTCTGCATCGTATGAACTTGAACATCGTATTCACTTTGTACAGTAACCCCACCTTTGTATGATTACGGTAGATATACTGTACAGTGTCTTCGATCCGCCGTGTCCTGCCAACGCACTGCCAACTATCCCACGTGGCGTCCTGCAGGCGATCCATACTCGGCTGCTTGACTGCGGGAACGCTGCCAGCAGGACGCCACGCGTCATGGTGGGCGATGCGGCGGCAGGACATGGCATGCCACATGATCTTCTAAAACCTTGCATTTGGAAGAGAGGGATATTTAATATGCTTATCACAAGTATCGTGTCGGTATTGTATCGTAACCCCATTTTTTAAAGAAAACGTTAGGTAAACAGTAGAAAATTGAGAGAAAATGCCGATTTCGGAAAGAAATGGAGGCATCATGAAGATAATGTGGGTGCCCTATAAAGATGAAGTTACAGTTTAAATTGAATAAGATATTCGTGTTCAGCACCTCGAGTACCCCCCCCCCCTTGTATCAAGTTTCAGCCAAAAACGTTTCGAGTCCGTGACGATGGAATAGTGCCCTGCAATCGCCTGTGCTGCATCCTCGGACGAGTTCACCCGTCATTGCGTAAGAAGATTCGGTCTGTGAGGGGCCGATGGCACTTGGACAGGTCGCACCTCCTCATTACCCAGATTGGCATCATAGGACTGCCAGTCTAAGTAATGAAGGAGTACCTAATCCCACGCCGCCATCTCCGACCAGTTAAGCGTATTCGTTGAGTTTTTTTTGCTAGTTTTCATTGTAGTGGTTGTGAGAACAAAGAGAGAACAACTATAAAAGGAAACAACACGTAGATTTACCAAAGTTCCACCAACCGCACTGAGAAGTCAGCAGAACCGCTGTTATGGCATCCGCACTGTCAAAACAAATCGCCTATACGTTTTCCACATTAGCCAAACCTATATTAGACGGTATGACGCTCTACTTAGAAAGTTCTGGCTGTCGCATCTTCAGACTGTACCCACTCCACGTACGCCCACATCATATTTCAGCCGCTTCACATGCCAGACAGTCAAACAAGCTTTGTGACATGCACGACCTATCAGAAGCGACCTATCAGCGCAGACTCTTCAAGACCGATAATCGTTTTCTGAACTCACTACACCCACTTTCCTCTCCTCTTCTACAAAGTAAAAAAAACGGCTGAACTACAGTACTACTCACTACTCACTCCATGATGTGGGTCACTCCCAAGTCCTCGTTCATGTGCGTGTAGCAACTACTTCCCTTGAACGTTCTTCGTTCGCAGACCGCCACAATGAAACCTAGAATATTGTAATTACTGGAAGCCTTGTGAGGCGATAAAGCGATGCGTTTTTCTCGAACAGTGGCATTACCTTATAGGGTGCCAGACAGATTAGCCAGCACATCCAGCACAAACACAGCTGTGCATGACCTAAAGCGACTATTTCACTTCTTGCCAAAACAAGAAAATCTTTTGGCGAAACAACTTTAGGATGAAGTAAAGATCACGAGAATAACATCCATTTTGCACTACCATCTTTGAAGGTAGCGACTACCACAACAAAACTTGTGCCTACCCTTAGGCCTGCCCCTTTCCTAACCCCTTCTATTCCATTCTCCTGCAAGAATCTCAGCTATTTCTTTTCCGCCGAGATCAAGAAGGTTGCCACGACGTATCATGGTGCGCATGTTCCAGTGACTTAATAAAGGTTAAAGGACATTGCTCGTTTGGAATCTAAGGTTAATGTGATTTCTTCAGTGTGTGTGTGTGTGTGAAATGAAATGGTACTAATGTGGTGGCAATTGCATACAGCGGAACTCCATATGTAGAGGCCCTTCGAAGCAGTTCAGGCTGTCACATCACAACTCTCTGTGAGAAAATACATCAACAGCATCTACAGCATGACTACAGTAATCCTACAGTACCGCAGTTACGGTACAAAATGGATCCCATTTCCGTGTTCAGCGGGTAGAATAACCCCTAGGGGCAGAATTTGGGGGAGCTCCACCTAAGAAAAAGTGATAAAACGGATACGACCCACCGGTGGGTCGTATTGTCCGTTATGTGTTAATGTGATTTCTTCAGTGTGTGTGTGTGAAATGAAATGGTACTAATGTGGTGGCAATTGCATACAGCGGAACTCCATATGTAGAGGCCCTTCGAAGCAGTTCAGGCTGTCACATCACAACTCTCGTCTGCGGCAACCCATCGTGTTAGCCCTTTTGCTCTACGCTGCGGTGGGCTCGTAGCTTGGTTGGTTCAGCATGGGAACCTCGACAGCTGGAATCTCTATGCCACTTTCCGATAAAATTTCATCTTCAAACACTCCCACCCTCAGTGGCTTTTGCCCAATCATGTCTGAGGCCCGAGTAAAACTGTAGCTCAGTGCAATAATCGGTCAGACGAGATGCATGGGCTGCAGAGACATAATTACTTGAAATGATTATAACATGACTGGACAAAACCACTGAGATGGAAGTGTTTGAAGTTGAAATTTTATTGAAAGGTGCTATCGGAAAAACTGGCCCCTAACCTTCCGGAACATTTCATCTTTTCCACATGATGAAGCTACCATCACCACTTTGTGGGATTTTTACACAATTCCTTGTAATCATCAGTGCTTGAATATTTGGTCAATAAATACATTCTCCCACAACCAATGTCATGCTGTGATAAAATTTGGTACAAAATTCACTTCGCCTCAAGTGCAGAAAAAACAAAACCGTACATAGGAGGAAAATCAAAATAAAGGCGAAAACGAACTAACTACATAGTCTTTAAACGATTCACAAGAATAAGGAAAGAAAATGCAATAGCTTAGGAAACGAAATGCAATAGCTCACCTCTTGTTTGACCACCGCGGGTGTATTGCCAGAACTGATCCTGTGCCCTAAACTGCTATTCAATTTTGCAACAGAGCAGAGATCGTACTGGAATAATGCAAATGCCAGTTCCAACTTTGAGCCAGTTGTCCCCGCAATGTGAAACAGAGAATTTCTGTTTTGGATGAATAAAATGGAATTGAGCACTGAGCAAAGTATATAGTAGAGTGCTTTTGGTTACCAATAAACCAATGTGTTTACTACATACACATGTTCAGGAATAAACGAAAAATTAACGCGTTTAAGGAGTTCAAAAAATTGGTCTCGAAATACAAGCGGGGACAACAAACCGAGTAATGCAGGAAGCACATAAGGAATCTTATTTGCACAGCATCTTCAATGTAGAAGTATCCAAAACAAATTTAGTCGCCAGTTCTACGATGGCCCCCACACATACCTTCGTTTCGCACCTAACAAAGAAAAAAAACGAGATTTCCATTTCCAGGCGCATAGCCTCTCACAGGAAAGGAAGAAACTGGGGTATTCGTCCACAATGCCTATTTTGCTCGCCTCCTCCAAGAGCATCGTCCTGTATGGCAACAGGAACCATCTCTAGGTATGAAATAGCAGCTCACAAAGATGTTGTCAATTGGTTACCACCTCCTTAATCCAGCTAGCCAAGCCCATTATGCGAATATTTGTCCTCAGGGGTCATATTACCGAAAAAACTTATGTACAACCGTCCCCTTTCAGAACCCCTGGAGCAAACTGCAAACAAGAATTCCCAGAAAAGAACTTGCTCAACATATAACATACTATTCCGCATGCTTTCACTCAAAAAAAAGCCTGCCAACTATAATTTTATGAAGTCATCACTACCCTGGAAAAAAAGTTGCCAGCTATCTTATCATTCGAAGCCACTTCGCTTTGTTATTCTGAGAAGCAAAAGGATCAATAACAACTGAAACCTGGAAGAAGAACAAAAAAGAAGAATGAGAGAAGGACGAGGAAGAAGAAGAACGAAAGGAGAAAGAGGAGGAAGGAGAACGAAGAATGGAGAGAGGAAGAAGAAGACGAAGAACTAAGGAGAAGAGGAACAGACAGAAGAACAAAAACTACAACAACACAGCAACGAAGAAAAAGAAGAACAAAAGCAAGGAAGAAGAACAGAAAGAAAAACAAAAACGATAACAACAACAAGGGCGAATATGACAAAGAAGGACGAAGAACGAACAAGAACAATCAATAGGAAGAAGAGGAAGGGAGAAGAAGAACATTAACAACAACAACAACAACAACAACAACAACGAAGAAGAAGAAAGAAGGGCGAAAAAGGAGTTGGGGGGGGGGCCACCCTATGAAAGGTCATAGGCTTCACCTTGTAAGCCTAAGTAAAAGCACTAGCCTAAGCCTAAGCTTAAGCCTAAGCCTAAGCTAAGCCTAAGCCTAATTCTATGCTTAAGCATGTGTTTAAGCTTAAGCCTAGGCTTAGGCTTAGTGGCCCCCCCCCCAACTCCCTTTTCACCGAAAGAAGAAAGAGAAAACAATAACAATAGCAAACAATAGCAACAACAAGAACGAAGAGGATGAAGAACAACCACAAAAACAACGGTGCCCATGAAACACCACTGTAAATAAGTAACAATAACAACAAAACCAACAACAATAACAACAAAATCAACAACGAAGAAGAAGGAACAAGGAAAAGAAAACAATAACAAGAAGATGGACGAAGAAAGCAAAGAAAAGCAACAAAAACAACAAAACAACAAGACCCCATAATGCATCCTTGTGAATAACAATAATCAAGAACAAACAATAACAAAAACAACAACAATGAAGTAAAAACAGCAATAAAAACAACATTCAGCAACAACAAAAGCAAAAACAACCATAAAGAACAAAAAACAATGAATAAGAAGCCACCGACGCGAAAGATTTCGCGCTCCAGCGCCACACCGGGTTGCCCGGCGCCCTATGGCGCGCTAGGCCACGATTTTTGAATGTGAAAAAAATTTTTCCGTTCGTTATATATTGATTTGTATGGCGACCTGTTTGGCAAGGTTTGCATGGCGACCTGTTTGGCAGGGTTTGTATGGCGACCCATTTGGCGAGACATCATGTTCGGCAAGACATTTGGCGGAGTTCGTTTGCCTGGCTCGTTTGCAAACTCTTTTCTTAGGTTGCTAAACAAACCTCGCCAAATCGCGCTGCCACGAGGTTTTCCGCCGGCTGAGGGGACTCGTCGTTTCGCATAGACTATAGCCTCTCCTTTGTAGGAAAGAGGACCCTGGGACGGGGTAGCTGGTAACTGGCTCTTTATTTTGCTCAGAATCGTTGATGCCCCGACTCCATTCGGATGGTTGTCGATGTGCATGTCTTTTTCTTAAATCCGATTCTCCTTCATTTCCCTTTGTCTTCATTTTTCTTCTGCTGAGTGAGGTTCTAGTTGTAAAATGTGTTTATGCCTCAATATCCTCTGAGTTTCGCCGCACAAACAGAATAAAGGCCCCCTTCAACAGTACCTCGTCCCAAGGTCCTCTTTCCTACAAAGGAGAGGCTACGTGGGATAAGCAGCTTCCCACGGGACCAAAAACAAATAAAATACATTAAAACCATTAGAAGGAGGAGTTGAGGCATGCGCGGGAAAACTTGCAAAATGCGAGGCATGAGGGGCTGTCCGATCATTATCGGTCAGCCAAGGCCTCCGGTGTCCAAAAATACTTCAAATGACAAAAAAAACCGAAAAAAAAAACGCTTACCTGGACCAAAAACTAACGAATGACGTCCTTGAACAGCTGATCGAGGACGGCGGACTGCTGCTACAAGAGGGCTGCGTCGCAGGCTCAGCGCGGTCGAAAACTTTCTGCCGATTGCGCACAAGGACTGTATGTGAAGCACGTACTTTTGATCACTTTTCATGTACGGCCGTCCGATTCACCGTGGCGATGATCACCGCACTCCTCCCCACCGCGAAGCCCTGAAGGTGGTGTGCGATGATTCACACTTTACTACGGGCTTAGTTTCCAGGTCTTTTGTTGATGAATATTTGAACCGACCATCGAGCAGCCATTCTTCGCAGCAAAAAAAAAACTCTAAATGATGCTATGTCCACAACCGAAAAGTAAAATTCTACAACGCAATTTCTTCTTTGGTGCCGAAATTGCTGTTCTCATGGGATGTGCTATGAGTTGCTGTTGAATTTCTTGATTGAATTTCTTTTACTTCTTCTTTCCATATGTGGATTTCATTACCTTTTCCTTCCTGGATGTAATTTATCCGTGGTTTTCGTATGGTAGCTGCCCAACTTTTCATTTCTATTGGATTTTGTTCTCTTTTTTGAAGTTTTGTGAATTTTCCTGAAAGTTTTTGGACGTTCTTGCGCTCTTATGTTCTCTTCTTCTCCCGCTCTGCAGTATTCAACGCTATTGGACGATGAAGGATTTTTTTATTGAGATAAAACTGTGTATGCATGTTGGCATAGTCTGCTTGCTACTCTCGCATGTTCTGCTTACTGAATGCTTGAAGGCAGAGTCTCACATCAGAAATCATTCTTGAAATATTTTAACAGATACCGTTCGTGGTAGGATTTTGCCTTGAAGGTGAGGAGAGTGACATGGAGAGTGTGAGAACTTCATGGTACTGATTTGTTAAAACACCTTGTAATATGCACATGGGTATCCAGATATCTGTCTTAATAACTATATATAATTTCCTATGTATCGATATCAGTTTCTTAGACGGTCGTGTTGGAGAGCGACATGTTCCAGAAGTAGTCATCAACCTTTCTGTTGTCGACGCCTGCACGGTACTGCGAGCTGAATCTGAAACGGTGAAGACAAATTAGGTGGTAATTAGGCATGACGATTATTCTACACTCGCCTCCGCATCTCCTCCAATATTTTTTCTCTTTGCTCAAAGCCTCATCGAATCGATGCCTCCTCTGAATCCTGCAGAGAAAACGAGCTGTACGCAAATGAGGGACCATCATTCCACTACGCACCGCACAGAAACCGTCAAAGGTTTGGTTTTCCTTCCTCGCCGTGTTCAGTGCGGGTTCGGAGCCTTGGCTGTCCCTCTTGTTCCGAGGGAACATGCGGGCTTCATACCCTGTGAGGACTTCCTGAATTACCTCAGGGAGATGTGGTACACTGGCGTGTACAGGGCATTCACCCCAGAGCGAACATCGCGTCGGAGACACGCGCGCGAGCTGATCCATTCCATAGATCAATTTCTCAACCGAAAGGCTACGTGCAGGTGGTTTCTATGTGTGAAACAGCTCAAGAGGAAACATCAAGCCAAACAGTGTTTTCTGCTACATATCTGGCCATGTGTGGCAGTAATCTTCGATCGCCAACCTCGAAACACCGGCATGGTAGCTGGAGAAAAAGAAGTTTGTGGAAGTGTTGGGAATGTGGAAACACAGTGCCTCCTTATCTCGTTACTATCCGTTTCCTACGTCCGCGATCTTTCCTGCAAAGATGCTTAGTGTGGGAAGGATCCTGCAAAGAACAGTTTTGTATTGTTATCGTCTTCGTGGATTGTTCTTGAAAACTGCTCATCAGTAATAAAGGGAAAAAATGCAATAGACTTGTTTCCGAAACAAGCCTACGAATATGGCCTTCCGGGAACTCGTCAGCAGTGCAGGAAGGCCATATACAACCAAAATGTGTGAAAAGAACTAACCTTTGAATCCTATGGTGTCTTCTCTCCTACTTCGTTTGGTCCTTATAGGTGGCTGGCAGCTGAATAGAAGTAGTTAATACTAGCGAATAAGCACTAAGAATACAGCGAAGAATAGTAGGGAGCACCACAATAATGACCAGCTCAAGTGTTATGAGAGCTGACTGTGGGTCTCCTTTGAGGTCTCGAAAGACGAAAACCAGCTCGCCTAATGTGGGATGGTCATCTTGGATGAGCTATTCAACTGGCTGAAAATTAACAGTTGGCTATTGTATTCGTCTTCGTTGGCTGCTGTTCTTGAGAGTACCTGTGGTAAGATTCGGTGAGGTTCTTCGTGTGGGTTCCTCAACGCCGAACTTCTCCCAAAGACCAGAATACAGGGCATTCACCCCGAAGTAAACATCGCGTTGGAGACATGCGCCCGAGCTGATCCATTCCATAGATCAAATTCTCAATCGAAAGGCTACGTCCGAACCGCTAGAAACCACTTGCACGTAGCCTTTCGGTTGAAAAATTGATCTATGGAATGGATCAGCTCGCGCGCGTGTCTCCGACGCGATGTTTGCTCTGGGGTGAATGCCCTGTACACGCCAGTGTACCACATCTCCCTGAGGTAATTCAAGAAGTCCTCACAGGGTATGAAGGCCGCATGTTCCCTCGGATCAAGAGGGACAGCCAAGGCTCCGAACCCGCACTGAACGCGGCAAGGAAGGAAAACCAAATCTTTGACGGTATCCCACCACCGCTCCACTTTGAGGGACTTCGGACCCCTTTGACACCCTTGATGAAGCGCCACAGTCCGAGCTTGTCGCCATAGGTGGAATAGCGGGCCCTCACAAATGTGAAGGTTGTCGTGAAGGTAGTTTCTCATACAGGTGAGGGCATTAGGAGCTGGGGCATTTACTTTCTCGTTTTCAGTAAATGTAAATTTAATGGTTCTATTCATTTATTTATTTTTTATCCATTTATTTTTATTTATTTATTTACTTTTATTTACTTATTTATTTACTTATTTCTTTGTTTACTCATTTCGAGTGTTTGTTTACTATGTTACTGATTTTTCATTCACCTTACATATTTCTGTGCGGTGCGTAGTGGAATGATGGTCCCTCATTTGCGTACAGCTCGTTTTCTCTGCAGGATTCAGAGGAGGCATCGATTCGATGAGGCTTTGAGCAAAGAGAAAAAATATTGGAGGAGATGCGGAGGCGAGTGTAGAATAATCATCATGCCTAATTACCACCTAATTTGTCTTCACCGTTTCAGATTCAGCTTGCAGTACCGTGCAGGCGTCGACAACAGAAAGGTTGATGACTGCTTCTGGAACATGTCGCTCTCCAACACGACCGTCTAAGAAACTGATATCGATACATAGGAAATTATATATAGTTATTAAGACAGATATCTGGATACCCATGTGCATATTACAAGGTGTTTTAACAAATCATTTTCTCCTCAAGTACCATGAAGTTCTCACACTCTCCATGTCACTCTCCTCACCTTCAAGGCAAAGTCCTACCACGAACGGTATCTGTTAAAATATTTCAAGAATGATTTCTGAGGTGAGACTCTGCCTTCAAGCATTCAGTAAGCAGAACATGCGAGGGTAGCAAGCAGACTATGCCAACATGCATACACAGTTTTATCTCAATAAAAAAAATCCTTCATCGTCCAATAGCGTTGAAAACTGCAGAGCGGGAGAAGAAGAGAACATAAGAGCAGAAGAACATCCAAAAACTTTCAGGAAAATTCACAAAACTTCAAAAAAGAGAACAAAATCCAATAGAAATGAAAAGTTGGGCAGCTACCATACGAAAACTACGGATAAATTACATCCAGGAAGGAAAAGGTAATGAAATCCACATATGGAAAGGAAAAGTAAAAGAAATTCAATCAAGAAATTCAACAGCAACTCATAGCACATCCCATGAGAACAGCAATTTCGGCTCCAAAGAAGGAATTGCGTTGTAGAATTTTACTTTTCGGTTGTGGACATAGCATCATTTAGTGTTTTTTTTCTGCGAAAAATGGTGCTCGATGGTCGGTTCAAATATTCATCAACAAAAGACCTGGAAACTTTCATCAACAAAAGACCTGGAAATTAAGCCCGTAGTAAAGTGTGGATCATCGCACACCACCTTCAGGGCTTCGCGGTGGGGAGGAGTGTGGTGATCATCGCCACGGTGAATCGGACGGCCGTACATGAAAAGTGATCAGAAGTACGTGCTTCATATACAGTCCTTGTGCGCAATCGGCAGAAAGTTTTCGACCGCGCCGAGCCTGCGACGCAGCCCTCTTGTAGCAGCGGTCCGCCGTCCTCGATCAGCTGTTCGAGGACGTCATTCGTTAGTTTTTGGTCCAGGTAAGCGTTTTTTTTTCGGTTTTCTTTGTTATTTGAAGTATTTCTGGGCACCTTAGGCCTTGGCCGACCGATATTGATCGAACAGCCCCTCATGCCTTGCATGCTGCGTCAAATCTGACACGCATCAACCATAAATGTCGTCTAAGAAGATTGGATTTCAATGGAATTGAGACCGAAGTGCGTAGCAAACGGATTTTCGTGTAGCGTGCACGCTCTCTTACACGCCACCCATTCGTCCCGCGTTTGTAGGCAGCTTTCAGAGTTGTGCCGCGTAGCGCTGTATGATGAAGGATGGGCAAAGATTTTGCCACGCGCGAATCCTCCGTGGCATTTTGCGAGCTCGCTCTGCGAGTTGCGGAGCAGAATGGTCTGGGGTATTCGTTGCCGCGCTGCAAATCCAACGCAACTTCCAAAGCGAGATGTTTTACACGCGCGGGTTGCGCTGTAAAACATCTCGCTTTGGAAGTTGCGAATGTTAATAGCTCAAGCACGAGTACGAGGTTGGCCTCAGTCTTTAAAAACATCTCGTTTCGCGGTCTTGGTAAGATCGACAGATCCTTGATCTCCTTGCCACTCTGGTTTAAAAAAAGTCAACTCACACAAAAGTGACTCCGTTTTCGGGAGAGGGTCCAGTGTGCAGATTTCGACCACTTGGGCAGAGAGGTGTCCAATCGATAGGATGAACGGCTTCTCGCATCAATGCGGTCCAGCAAACTGTTTCAGATCCCGTACCAGAGAAAAAATTTGAACAGCTAGTTTAAAGGCTGTTTTGTAGCATATGTATACCGCTGTATTCAGCGTGTCGAAGAGATTCAGAACATGCTAAAAGGACAAGCACGAAAATGAAGTTGGACACTGCCTTTAACACAAAATTACAACAATATTCCTCCTGCTGAGGAAAGGAATATGAATCTCGGCCTCAACCACCTGCTTTATAGGAGAAGGATATTTGACTTCTCATGTTTCATAAACTTATACGAAGTCTTTGTGACGTTGATCCTGAGAACTTTTAGACCGTCAATAACAAGAAGTGGAGAACTGGAACTATGTCTTCCTAGAGCAATACTGAAAGGTACTAGTGCACGGAAACTACATAGTCCATTTCAAAATTAAATTTTGCCATGAGGCAGGTTTTTCGACCGTTCTTTTATATTTCAAGTACGCCACAGGAATCAGCGCGTCCAGTAGGAACAGATTCTATTCATGTCCCTGAACCAAGCATGAGGTGACACACTGCTTTTGAAGGCAGCCCCACGTTAATTTTCAAGTGTGAGTTTTCAAATGTTTTCGACCCTGGACAATGGTCCCAGTCATTCTACGTAGGTTGAATCGCTAAAGGCATTCTCAAAATATAATGGGGTAGATAAAGTAAGATAGAGTAAGAATAAGATAAACAGAGCATAAATAGATCGCAGAACATCCCTCATCCGAATTTTTACAATGCAGAGTATAACAGAATAAGGCAAGAACTGATCTATTGATTGGTTAGCATGCTTTGAGCGTTAGAGATACCCTTCTGATGTATACATTGTTGCCTGCTCATGTACTACATTTGAGGAAAGTACATTCAGTTCCAAGGAATTAAGCTATCTAAAATATACGACATGCATATAGGGCCACCTACTTCTACAGAAGGTGCGCTTGTTCTCCAACAATTGCCAAAATACCCCCTTTTACCAGAAATTTTGTCGAAATATTACACTTCATTTGAAGAAGTTCATGTCAAACTTCGACAGAGGCCTAGCTATTCCTAAAAATTCGCAGCAGCAGATATCCTATGTACGTAGTCGAACACAAACGAAGAACGTGCGCTGAAGGATGTCTCAGGAGCGCTGAAGAATGTCTCAGGTGTGTGCTTCCTTTCCCAATCAAATGAATCTAGGCATTTGCCAGTGATTTCGCAGATATCTTCTATCTCCCTATAAGTACGGTACAGCAAGAACGTCGATCCCCTACACATGACCTGCTACTGTTATTTCACATTAAAATTAGCCCATTGTCACGATCAGCCCCTTATCTTTCAGACCAGTCTGGCCGGTCAGACGCAGGGAAAAGCGCAGAAAAAGAAATCGTAGATGTATAAAAAACAAAAGCAAAGCGCCTCACTACTCGTCTCAGGATCACACCACACACCACATTCTATTCATGTCCCTGAACCAAGCATGAGGTGACACACTGCTTTTGAAGGCAGCCCCACGTTAATTTTCAAGTGTGAGTTTTCAAATGTTTTCGACCCTGGACAATGGTCCCAGTCATTCTACGTAGGTTGAATCGCTAAAGGCATTCTCAAAATATAATGGGGTAGATAAAGTATCCTTCCGTACTCGGAACATGAAGGGATCAGCTTTTTTTTTGCCACTAATCACTCAGTTTCGCAATGAAAACCTGTGCTTTCGACACGTTACCGTTCTCATAACGTACTCGCCTTTTAGCTCCAATTTTCTCTCCGAGGAAAGCTTACCATTTTTCCAGCTTACACCATTCAGTTTGCTCCCTCTTGTTGTGTGTAGTGTATTTAAATTATTTCTTTTTAGCCCTTCACTCTATGTTTTTGTTCCTTTCTCCATAGATAGATGTTTATGTATGTGGCATACATTGTCCCATAAACAGAGCATAAATAGATCGCAGAACATCCCTCATCCGAATTTTTACAATGCAGAGTATAACAGAATAAGGCAAGAACTGATCTATTGATTGGTTAGCATGCTTTGAGCGTTAGAGATACCCTTCTGATGTATACATTGTTGCCTGCTCATGTACTACATTTGAGGAAAGTACATTCAGTTCCAAGGAATTAAGCTATCTAAAATATACGACATGCATATAGGGCCACCTACTTCTACAGAAGGTGCGCTTGTTCTCCAACAATTGCCAAAATACCCCCTTTTACCAGAAATTTTGTCGAAATATTACACTTCATTTGAAGAAGTTCATGTCAAACTTCGACAGAGGCCTAGCTATTCCTAAAAATTCGCAGCAGCAGATATCCTATGTACGTAGTCGAACACAAACGAAGAACGTGCGCTGAAGGATGTCTCAGGAGCGCTGAAGAATGTCTCAGGTGTGTGCTTCCTTTCCCAATCAAATGAATCTAGGCATTTGCCAGTGATTTCGCAGATATCTTCTATCTCCCTATAAGTACGGTACAGCAAGAACGTCGATCCCCTACACATGACCTGCTACTGTTATTTCACATTAAAATTAGCCCATTGTCACGATCAGCCCCTTATCTTTCAGACCAGTCTGGCCGGTCAGACGCAGGGAAAAGCGCAGAAAAAGAAATCGTAGATGTATAAAAAACAAAAGCAAAGCGCCTCACTACTCGTCTCAGGATCACACCACACACCACATTCTATTCATGTCCCTGAACCAAGCATGAGGTGACACACTGCTTTTGAAGGCAGCCCCACGTTAATTTTCAAGTGTGAGTTTTCAAATGTTTTCGACCCTGGACAATGGTCCCAGTCATTCTACGTAGGTTGAATCGCTAAAGGCATTCTCAAAATATAATGGGGTAGATAAAGTATCCTTCCGTACTCGGAACATGAAGGGATCAGCTTTTTTTTTGCCACTAATCACTCAGTTTCGCAATGAAAACCTGTGCTTTCGACACGTTACCGTTCTCATAACGTACTCGCCTTTTAGCTCCAATTTTCTCTCCGAGGAAAGCTTACCATTTTTCCAGCTTACACCATTCAGTTTGCTCCCTCTTGTTGTGTGTAGTGTATTTAAATTATTTCTTTTTAGCCCTTCACTCTATGTTTTTGTTCCTTTCTCCATAGATAGATGTTTATGTATGTGGCATACATTGTCCCATAAACAGAGCATAAATAGATCGCAGAACATCCCTCATCCGAATTTTTACAATGCAGAGTATAACAGAATAAGGCAAGAACTGATCTATTGATTGGTTAGCATGCTTTGAGCGTTAGAGATACCCTTCTGATGTATACATTGTTGCCTGCTCATGTACTACATTTGAGGAAAGTACATTCAGTTCCAAGGAATTAAGCTATCTAAAATATACGACATGCATATAGGGCCACCTACTTCTACAGAAGGTGCGCTTGTTCTCCAACAATTGCCAAAATACCCCCTTTTACCAGAAATTTTGTCGAAATATTACACTTCATTTGAAGAAGTTCATGTCAAACTTCGACAGAGGCCTAGCTATTCCTAAAAATTCGCAGCAGCAGATATCCTATGTACGTAGTCGAACACAAACGAAGAACGTGCGCTGAAGGATGTCTCAGGAGCGCTGAAGAATGTCTCAGGTGTGTGCTTCCTTTCCCAATCAAATGAATCTAGGCATTTGCCAGTGATTTCGCAGATATCTTCTATCTCCCTATAAGTACGGTACAGCAAGAACGTCGATCCCCTACACATGACCTGCTACTGTTATTTCACATTAAAATTAGCCCATTGTCACGATCAGCCCCTTATCTTTCAGACCAGTCTGGCCGGTCAGACGCAGGGAAAAGCGCAGAAAAAGAAATCGTAGATGTATAAAAAACAAAAGCAAAGCGCCTCACTACTCGTCTCAGGATCACACCACACACCACATTCTATTCATGTCCCTGAACCAAGCATGAGGTGACACACTGCTTTTGAAGGCAGCCCCACGTTAATTTTCAAGTGTGAGTTTTCAAATGTTTTCGACCCTGGACAATGGTCCCAGTCATTCTACGTAGGTTGAATCGCTAAAGGCATTCTCAAAATATAATGGGGTAGATAAAGTATCCTTCCGTACTCGGAACATGAAGGGATCAGCTTTTTTTTTTGCCACTAATCACTCAGTTTCGCAATGAAAACCTGTGCTTTCGACACGTTACCGTTCTCATAACGTACTCGCCTTTTAGCTCCAATTTTCTCTCCGAGGAAAGCTTACCATTTTTCCAGCTTACACCATTCAGTTTGCTCCCTCTTGTTGTGTGTAGTGTATTTAAATTATTTCTTTTTAGCCCTTCACTCTATGTTTTTGTTCCTTTCTCCATAGATAGATGTTTATGTATGTGGCATACATTGTCCCATAAACAGAGCATAAATAGATCGCAGAACATCCCTCATCCGAATTTTTACAATGCAGAGTATAACAGAATAAGGCAAGAACTGATCTATTGATTGGTTAGCATGCTTTGAGCGTTAGAGATACCCTTCTGATGTATACATTGTTGCCTGCTCATGTACTACATTTGAGGAAAGTACATTCAGTTCCAAGGAATTAAGCTATCTAAAATATACGACATGCATATAGGGCCACCTACTTCTACAGAAGGTGCGCTTGTTCTCCAACAATTGCCAAAATACCCCCTTTTACCAGAAATTTTGTCGAAATATTACACTTCATTTGAAGAAGTTCATGTCAAACTTCGACAGAGGCCTAGCTATTCCTAAAAATTCGCAGCAGCAGATATCCTATGTACGTAGTCGAACACAAACGAAGAACGTGCGCTGAAGGATGTCTCAGGAGCGCTGAAGAATGTCTCAGGTGTGTGCTTCCTTTCCCAATCAAATGAATCTAGGCATTTGCCAGTGATTTCGCAGATATCTTCTATCTCCCTATAAGTACGGTACAGCAAGAACGTCGATCCCCTACACATGACCTGCTACTGTTATTTCACATTAAAATTAGCCCATTGTCACGATCAGCCCCTTATCTTTCAGACCAGTCTGGCCGGTCAGACGCAGGGAAAAGCGCAGAAAAAGAAATCGTAGATGTATAAAAAACAAAAGCAAAGCGCCTCACTACTCGTCTCAGGATCACACCACACATACAGGAAGCTCCAAATGTCCGCAGTCAAGAGGGCCGTGGCCACGACGCGGCTTTAGGCAGAGACACAGGCGCTCTGCATGCTGCCACCGGTTGCCCGCAGAGTCAGAGAAGCCAGAGGCAGCATAGAGAGCGCCTGTGTCTGATCTAGGAGCCGCGCCGTGGCCACGCCCCTCTTGACTGCGGACATTTGGAGCTTCCTGTATCTATTTATTGTGCTGAACCAATAACTATACCTTGTTGGTTCTGCACAAAAAATTAGCCAGAAATGCTACCAAGTCAAGCCCTAATTCAACTTTTTTTAACCTTTACTGCTTCGTCTGCCCGAAGCTGTCCTGAAGAATTGCTTTGAGGCTCATCGATGTTTTCATTTCTTCGCAGTGTTTGTAATGATCGGCACACCCCTTTTGGTGTAACGAATGAATAAATATCTGCAAGCTTTGTTGATGGAATCAGAACATGAAACGGCCATAAGCTTTTTGTATGTTGCTTTACCCACCGATTAGTTTGTGCCAGAGGGCCTGTTTAAAAGACAGTAACAATTGCAAAAAAGACTTGCCGAGAATCAGGTCCGAACAATTTTTCACGATATAGCATTGGTTAGTTACGATCACGACCATTCATTTTACGCCTGCGCGAACTTGAAAGTTTCTGTGGGCTCTACCTCCATATGTCCTAATATGCGGAATTAAATCGAATATTTTCAATTCGGGCATTTTTATGAATTTTCTCCACAACGCTGACAAACGTCTTGAATCTTAAGATGAATCCACCTCAGACGACAAAAAATGGAAACCCGAGCAGGGATGAGTTTTCAGATTATTCTAATCACATAAACCCCCTGACTGCTATTTATTTCCTCATGGTTGCTGTAAAATAGCAGCTCGTCCTTTTCGCCGGCGAGTGATCAATCATAACCTCCCACAAATGACTGATTCTGATGGAAAGGGCTCCACTAATTCATAACAACCCCTCGAATTTGCATAGGTGTTGTGGCAGATATTGATTGTTGTCTGCAAAAGTGCGTCGTACGTACAGCGCACAGAAAAGGACGTCTATACCGAATGTAATTGAATATTACGAGCAAAACACAAGTACAACGAAGAGTTTATTGACGCTAGAGATCACAAGTAGTGCATGTGGAGATGTATACATACTCGTATGAGAAGAGAAGGCAAGTAGCTTCAGCGCCTATGTGCACAAACACTTGAGTACCGTATTACCGGAAGTGGTGAGAGCACAGGTGTGTGACAACGGGGATATGCGTGATTTCAACGACGGTAACAATG
The DNA here is from genome assembly GCA_037903475.1 of Ancylostoma caninum. Taxonomy (NCBI): domain Eukaryota; kingdom Metazoa; phylum Nematoda; class Chromadorea; order Rhabditida; family Ancylostomatidae; genus Ancylostoma; species Ancylostoma caninum. Next base: position 281,624 of record JBAJFG010000644.1, read on the forward strand.
GCAGAAGAGGCAGTGTGGGGTGTGCGATAAGCCTGAGCGGTCTACAAGGATTGCCTGGCGCCGGAACTGGTGCTGAGCAGTGCGACGCTGGTCTTGTTGTACTTCGCCGGGTAGGTTTTTCGGTGGAACAGTGCCGCAAGGAACGTGTCCACGCTCGCCTTAATCGCGCGGATTCGCAGCGTGTAGATGAACGGATTGGACGCCAACTTCAGCATTACCTAAAAAAGGACTTGTGCTGCTGATCAATGTAAGCGAAGAATGAATGTTGGTGAGCCAGCTTCTGGTTGTTTCAATCAAAATGAAAATGAAAGGTGGGTGGACTCACCAAGCAGTTGACACTCGAGTTGAGGAAAAGACCGAGGTAGAAGTTTAGAGACACCTGAAATCGATGGAGTTCGTTTTTTTTTCTCAGGAATTGAAAGATTTCCGTGAAAATGAATAAAAATGAAAATATAGCACATTGCGAACAACGTGATGCATAATGTATGCATCACGCCCTTCTGTCCCCGTGTTGCAACGTGATGCTCATGGTGCATCACGCAAAAGATGTTTTTCCGCAGGTGTGCATCGCACAAAAGGTGTTTGTTTTTTTTTTGTTTTTTGCACATTAGACGTTCCCCTGTGACAGGTGGTGCAAATGATGAACTGTCAGAAGAAATGCTCCCTGGCCACTCTCTGGTTCGTCAAGCAAAAATATGGTTGGTCCGAAATGTGTTGGACGGGGGGGGGCGATAAAGAAGTATTCAGATTTCCAAGTATTCCATGCCTCTTGAGAGGGCGAATTCACCTAAAAGTTCAAGAAAAAGTCCCAAAGGTTGAAAGTAAAGCTCTGTATGTCCTACCCCAACTGTTGCAACTGCGTCAAATGTTGCCACGCCCTTTAGGAGTGGGAGTTAACCGCTCATCTTTAAAAGTACAATGTAAGTACGGCTGATTCAATTAATATAAGATGAGCTGGTGGTTTTACGTTTAACGACTAAAGTTCACTATAAATGTAGTCAATTTTATGCTTGCATTTACCCAAGCCACTCAAGAGGGAAGTTCGTGCGTCAACTACAACTGAAGAAACTGGCCAAGAACAGGTTAAGGTAGAAAAAGGAGTTATTTCAGTGGGAAAAGAATGGTAGTTAACACTATTGTCATTGGGGTGGAAATTGATACAGCTCATCACGTAGAGACACAAAACAGCCAAGAAACTCTTTGACGCCCGTCCTCTCTCCCACGACCCCTGAGACCGTAAACATCATTGAGATTACCCAGGGTAAACCTGTTAACACCACACAAATTCACCCATCATGAGCACGGTCGCCGACACGTTTACCCTGGGTAACCTCAATGATGCATCCAGGCCCTGGAAGATCACCGGTATTTCAATGGAATGTTTCACAAGACAAATTTCGAAACAGTTGAAGTTTCTGCCTTCAGAACTTCAAGGTTAACTCAGGAAATGTTCTGAAGTTCTATTAGAGCTCCAAGCGCTTACTTGTACCTATAGTACCTATAGTGAAGTAGGAAACTCACATTATACGTGAAGGGGCATCCGTCAACACAGACGAGCACGAAGTACAGCACACAGAGACCCCAACTGAGCGAGAACGTCGACACGATCAGCAGCGTCGTCCAGACGAGCTTCAGCTTCGAGTGCACATTCGAACGGCGCGTGCTTGTTCGTCTGAATAGATGATATCAGTTTGATTACAAAATGAGCTCTGAACCGTAGAAAATCCTGATCCTTAGAAGGAACATTTTCATAAGTGACAGTTGTCGCTTCATGTAATCAAAGAGATGCTGCTTCTATGGTTCTTTTTTCAAACGTCTCCGAGGGGTTGGAACAGACACTAGGGGCCTTGACATTACTTAGGGTAAAAACGGTAACACCATCACTCATCGTTATCACAGCGAATAATCTCAGTGATGCATTCAGGGTTGGTATGCTTGATGCCTAGTGGTAGAGTTAACCTCGTTTTACTTGATCACCTTGAACTTTCCGAATTACGCGACCGCTCATATACATACATGTGTAGATCAGTTGCGGACGCAAGGAGTGGGGGGAAGGATGGGGGAATTTTTGAAGTTACCGTTAAATAAAAACCTTATATACGTTTATTTTTGTTTGTTCATTTTTTAAAAATATTTATTAATAATTATCTAATATAGAAAGTGACATTTTATTATTTTTATTTTGGCTCTCCACACGCAGAAGTGTTGTTTGAGCTTTTATCGAGGCTTTCCACAAAAACCAGTAGGAGTCAAAACGTCAGAAAATAAATGAGTGCTCTTGACTCGAACGGAAGTGTAGCAGGGAAAGAACCATTCCGATCAGCTGTCCTCTACGATACAGCTTCTACGATACAATGTCAAAGACGAGCTGAAATTCGAAAGAGCGACTAGACTGATGTATTAGAAACGCGAAAACCAAATACCAAAACTAGTTTTTTGAATTTGTTCTTCCAACAAAATCCAGGATACACTTCTTCGATTCAATTTTTTAAAGTTCGATTCACTCATCAGTGTTTCTTCGACTCGGGTGACAACTGAACAGAATTTCAACGAGAGAGTTCGAAACAAGTTTTCTCTTGAGACTCTTCTCTCCCTCTTAAGGAACCTCAAAGATCGTGCGCTGATCAGCTCATGCTGCGTATGGAAACAACAGATAAGGTCCTCGGCGTTATACGGTACGGGACAAAATCGAGCTAGTACTAAAGACTTGGATTTAGCCCTAAGGGTATGTCCCCTCCTGAAACGTGTCCCGTTCTCGTGAGAACTTGGTTGAAACAAATCTTCGCGTTCCGCACATTCAGATATTTTTTCACAAGACCGCTAATAACGCTGGTGTTAGTTGATCGTTTCAGAGATTTCAGGGATCCCAGTCCAGGTTCAAGTGGAGACTGCAGCTTGAAGCCCTGAGGTTGAAAACACTGCTAGAATGATTTAGTTCGCAGTAAACGCTAGGAGACGCAATTAGCAGCTACGCCAAAACAAAATAATTAAGAATCAAACCATTAATGTTTGCCATATTTGGTGTTAACTATCAAGAAAACAAATTAACTACAAGGAACATCCCTTAGTTTGCTATTTTTGAGAATAACGGCGAGGATTCCAGCGCGAGCGACGCGGTAGCGCTGCGTGCTTCCCGGATTTGCGAAAAAGAAAACACAGCTTCATCGACGCTCAGTGTATTTATTTAACGGGGTGCATCAGGGTTTTTGTAACAAGTTCCACTCACTTTTTTGCCATACAGTAGGATGATTGGGCTTTTCTCTCACTTTTCACCTTCGCTCGATTTAAGCTTTTACCTTTTTTAATACTCATGCAAGCATTCTCAGTGTATATTAAGCGCAATATGAACATATTGTAGTGCACTATTTTTGGGCCATAAAAAATAAATAAATAAGTGGGTGGATATTTGCACCTTTCTCGCGCTTGCACGGTTACCCTGAACAATGAGATGAACGAGGATCCACACCTGTCACTGACGGTCATCTCGAATTCTGCCTTCGCCTTGAGCAATTTGGACAGGATCAGTCCATAGATCAACAAGGTGGCGACCAGGGGAATGATGAAGATGAGGAATATGGTGATACGGAAGGGGAATCTGTTGTAGAACAGCATATGACACTTCTCATGTCGCAGTCCGTCGTTTTCTCCAGAAATAAACCTGAAACAGTGCGACATTCTCGCCACATACACAGAGAGGTAAAGACAACTCGTCCAAGCCTCTTACTCACCAGCAAAAGACGAATGTAAGCGGGACAATCCACAGACCCAGGACGATACAACGGATTCGCCTCGTTGTCACCATAACCTGAAATGGAGGGAAGGTGAATTCTTAGTGAGAAATAGCAAAGAAATGCAGAGAAGCAGGGTATACCTTGTATTTCAAGGGCCACATAGTACCGAAGAACTGGTTGATCGCTAACGCGAACAAATGCATGTCTGATGTGAGCATTCCGGACACCCGGAACATTTCCAACCAAGCGTCCACGCACTTCGACGACTTCTGCACACCGATCACCACCGGTAGATAAGAGTTTACCACCAAGCCTGAAATAGCATGAGCTTCAGAAGATTTCTCTGCTGTAGTGCGAATAGTCAGGCGACCGAAAAAGGAGCGACCTTAGAAATGTCATCATTCCGATTTCTGAATTCTCCCAAAACGGCGAGTGGACTCTCTTTTGAGCCACATTCTGCTAATCTTGTTTTTATTTCCTATTTGTTCTCTCTAGTCTTGCTCAGTTGACATTGTTTCCTTCACTGCTATTTTTCTTTGTGTATCACATCGTTTTTCTCGGATTATCCCTTGCAATAAACTTTGAATAAGACTGCTATCTCTGACCGCCCCCTGACGACTGTATTTCATCGTTTCCGGGCTAATTTCATACATGGTTTCAGCTGTCACGTCATATTGATATGCGTGCAATCTGAGCAAATCTCATTTGTGGTCGTATTTGCGAAGCGTAAGAAGCCAGATACAAAAAAACAATAGTAGTATTTGCTACGCCACAAATACAGCTCTGCAAGTCCCACGTATATTCACATATTTACGTAGGCTATTATATTTACTCATTCATCACGTATGTGCTACGTAACATGACTGGCAAAAAGGCAGCAAAATTGGCTCCACTCATAAATGACATTCGTACTGACGTTCGGCCGCATTAGCTTCAAAAAAAAAATCCTCTCTCCTGAGGAAAAAATAAATAAGGAGAAGCGGACAAGCTACTTATTTAATATACGACGCAACGTTGTACGATTAGAATATAGCAAGTAGACAGTTATGGAGCATTGAACTGGAAGGGGCTTACGGCCCGGCTCTGCTATTGGTCACTCGGAAGAAATGACCTATCGCAGATCTCGATTTCCCACCCTTTCCAGGTATAGCATTCTATGTAAGCCAGTCAGCCACAGTAAAACGCAGGGACTTGAAGCCGGGAGGTGTGGCCTAGTTACAAATCCTAACCTTTTCCTCAATTATCTGGTAAGTCCTATAGTTAAACGGTGTAAAAAAAAAACAAATTGTGGAACTAAATCACTATCAAAATTACTGCGCAGACCTTCTCCATTTTCACTGGGCGTGGCCAAACTTCAAACTCTGATATCTCGCCGATTTACAGACCAGAGCTGTGGATATACTTCAGTGGAGGTGTAGCACCCCGCGTCGCTGTTTCCAGTGACGCACTAGTTTGGATACCCATCGATTTTGGGGGGGAGGGGCGTCGCCGGCGTCGCTGCTGCACAAACCAGAGGTAATCGATACGATTAAGAATCGATTTCATCTGAGCGACAGCTCCAAAGGGTGCTACACTCGACGTGAAGCATATCAGCAATCTGAATGAAAAGGAAAGGGGAAAAATAACTCGGGTCCATTTCGAAGGACGTATTTGGCAAGTGGCTGATTAATTTGATAACAATCGATGGGAATTTTTTCTACCATTCTGGAAAAGTGCCAAGATCGAAAATCAAAATCTATGTCAAGCAAATTTTCTTAGCATATTTATGCTCAAGTGGCCCTCACTTTCCAATCTGCTACAGTGGACTTTACCAAGGTGGATATAAATGAAGAACACTCGGCGACAACTCACCATCCCTATCACTACTCTCTGGCGTCTTTTTGCTCGTACCAGTGGAATGAATCTAATCTTAGTACACTTCTACTAAAATCAACTCTTCTATCCGTTTAAACGCACTATTAGGTGATTTTCCAATGAACATTTGTTATCTGGTAATGGCGCCAATAAGGAAGTCAGTAAGGACAGACACTAACTGTTGTGAACTTAGTAAATTATTGAGTAGTTCACTCAGGTAATATGACGCACAAATAAAAAGTGTGACAGCTGATCGTTGACTGAGTACTTAGTAATGGCTTATTAACCAGGTAATCACCTTCTTACAAAGGGGTAAGCCGCTCAAAGAACGATCGTTTAGAGCTGCGTGAGACACGGGTGCATCACCAACATATTTCTCATCAACGAAACCACGAACTGATGTGAATGCTAGGGTTTTCTCAGTGACCAACAGTACTCATCCTCATCACTGTTGTATACGAAGTCCATGCAGGTTTTCACATCTTTTGTGGGTGAGTCACCGGTGCCTCACTGTCTTCGTGCACTTGTTTTTTTTCATTAAAGATTGTGATTTCTGCATGTATCACTATAGGATCAACAATTTCATTGCATGTGAGACATTGGTGCTTCACCGATACCGTGGACGTACTTTTACTAATTACCAGTACATATTTTATATGTTTAAATTCATGTTATTTTTATACAAGTCGCCTAAAGTCGCCTACGCAGATAAAAACTTCAACACATTGCCAACAATGAGATGCGCATGGTGCACCGCGCCACTTCTCCCTCGTGTGGCCACGTGATACACATGGTGCATCACGCGAAATGTGTTCTTCATGTCCATAAAACGTTTCCCTGTGGTGAAATGGTGCGAATGGTGGATTGTGAGAGAAAAAATCCTAGCCACCCGTACTTGCTACGCAAAAAAATTATGAAAGTGAAGAAAAAAGTGCATTGGATGAGAATGATTTTGCAAGGAATGGCAAAAAAAAATTGCAGTAAAGAATAGAAAATTGTGATTTTAAAATACCCCTGGAAGGAATGTTTTCGAGACCAACTGAACTGAATTAAAAGATGATCTCCATTTCGTGAATCCAACTCGGGAGAAACTCACAGGGCAGCGGACAACTCTGAGGAAGTCCCACAAGTGGGGCGACAACCCGAAACAAATCCGCTACTAAGGAAATCAACACAATTTTTGCTTGCTCCCCATCACATGCATATTCTCATAGCACCGTCGCCGTTTCTTTCCAAATAAGGGGGGAGGGGATCTTCCTATTTTTTGCCCTGACAAGAAGTGCAGAGCCTTTTTCGCCTGATGAGCCAAATCGAATAGTCGGACGGATGCGCGACGAGGCTGTTTTGATTACATACTTCTGCCTCAGAGCCGAGTACCAAACGAGAACAGCAGTCACCTGTGATGAGCAGCGACGCGGCCCACATGTCTGCTGCAGCCAGGCTGATGCACAACTTCAGGTACGGCGAGACCGGTGAGGACAAGAACGGCGCTGACACCACGATGAGGCCGTTGCCAATTATGGCGAGCTGAAAATGAAAAATGCTGAAGAAATGATCTCGAAGTGAGAGTGAATCAACACGAAAAATGAAAAAATAAAATTGATGAAAACCCAAAAATAAAGAAGATGCCTTAGTAGGTATCCATTAGTTGTTTTTTTTTTATTTCTTTTTCACTGCGACAGCTATTCAAACCATTGATTTTTCTGTAGCAGTCTGAGGAAACAATGCTTCCATGGAGTATTGAAGAAAAAATAGTTTGTCTCCATCGGAGAAAAAATCCATAACTTCCGTAGCTTTGTCGGAAAAATGTTTTCTAGGAAGGAAAGCTGTGAGAAACGAGAGATTTGCAAGTCCCAGAACTTCAAAAACAACTTGCAGACAAGCATTTGGCAAGAACGTTTCTGATCGCATCTAAAAATTTGCTCTCCTCAAAGCTTGCTGACAACTTGTCCTCGCTTTTACTTGTCGACAAGTAGTCGAAAGAAAAAGTAGCTGACAACTTGTCTTGGCTCTTTCTTGTTGGGAAAGTGGGAAAGCAAAATTCAAGGAGCATGACGTTTCCAACATGAAGAAATTTCTTCCTGACATTTTTATTAATTTTTTTTGGAAAACAAAAACAATATGACCGTTCTGTAATGCCATACTACTAAGCAACTATTCAATGTACTACCATACTTCTACATAATATCTGAACAACAAAAAAACCAATACTCACAGCTAATATAATGATCATTATGGGTATAAGCCACGAGTAGATACCCTTTAGATAGTTGAGTTTTTCCATGGGATCCTCGATCGCGAGTGTTGAGTTTAAAATGGTTACTTCAGTGGTAGTAATCATCCTGAAAACAAGATCAAATCGTTGAAAAACCCGCAAATTTATGGAGAAAAACTCGGAATGCACGGAAAATTCGACAGCGATCGGCGGAAACAAAGAAATGAAAAGGGCAAAATGGATTACCGACAAAAAGGACCACATACAGCGAAGGGCAAGTTGCTGAACAAACACACGGGGCGCTGCCAAATAATGGTAATTAGGGAGGATCGCAGCGAAAAGAGCAGTGCGTACAGTGCGTGAAATCCTGTGAAGTGCTACCGGTAAGTAAGCCTAGGACAACATGCGGAAACGAGAAGTTACGCACTTGGAGCGGAAGGAGACAATTACTGGTAGCGATAAGGTTACAAGAACGCAAGGGCAATAAGGTTAACGAATAACGGTGCAAGCCAATGTGGAGAGGCTGTCGTTATAGGAACGATAGCTAGGAAATATGTGAAAGATCTTTTAAAGGCTAAGAGCAGAGCTGGGGTAGAAAGTTCATAAAATTGTAGCCACACTCGAATGTCACACTAAGAAGGCAGCAAAACGGTAGAAATTGTACCCTATAGGGGGATTCCCTCATTCAGGGATGTGAGTAATCCTTGAAGGTACAGAATTTTATTTAATCCAAAGGCTGAAACGAGGAACATATGGGATTCATTGCTATAGCAAGTACTACTATCGTGAGATGATTTGCAGACTGGACCACTGTTGGAGTGACGAGAACTGGTCCCCGCTGGAATCATTTATTGCTATCCTACCATTTTTCTAATAACAAAGAAGTCTTTCACCTAATGAAAATCCCGAGAAACTGCTAAAAATTCCACGTGTAGTGGAATTGTGCAAGTAAACGGATTTTTCCAGAAATTTCTCGGTTAAATGTAAAGGAGCCATAAGAAAACTGATAAAAAAAATTATTTTTAGTAGTAGTAGTATAAAATTATTTTATGAATTTAGACGGCAACAACTACGTATGTTATACGAAATGAAAACGAAATAGGCCAGTCGTTCCGAAAGTGGAGGATTTGTGCAGACATCCTCAGGAATTAAATAGAAGATTGTGATGAAGCTGTAGATTTGGACGGCGGCGGAGGGGTGAACAAGCAAGGTGGTGGCCCCGATTTAGCAACGTGAGGATCTTAATTGTCATTTTTTTTCATTTTTACGTTTACCTTTTTTAAAACTGCGATCATTGCACCTAGAAGACTGCATCCTTCAACGCAAAAAATAGAGATCCTCAATAATTTCTGACTATGCACATGCGTAGGTTTCCATATTGGATGTGCAAGCAAATGGGGACCAGTTCTCGCGTAGAATTTATGACCTATGTCAGCAAATTTTACCTTCCTCAAGTAAACATACATATTATCGGAAAGACTAGGTTTGAAAATCAGAGAACATGAAGATTATTCCAATAAACCTAGAACAATTTAAGCGCTGAGAAAATTCCTAATCGTAGCCACTGCAATAGTGTAGCCAAAGAAGCCTAGAGTTTTGAATTACTCACAGAGGTGCACTTTCCACGTTTTGTACTTAGCGGTGGCATTTGCTCCAAGTGCTCCTACTATTAAGTATTTTTTTGATAAGACCGACTTTCCTAGATAATTTTTTGAAGAAATTGCGAATGAAACCCTTGCAAACGTTGCACCATAATGGCAAGACCTGCACTGTAATGGCTTCTTAAGTAGCGAAATGAACATTAAGTGGAGCGTTTTAAGTGCAAATTCGGGACGGGATGCTTAGAGAAAGTGCTAGGAATGGTGCAGAGAACGGAATGGTAAGACGCAAACCAGAAAGTAACCTCTTTATAATGAGTTTCACCATGTACCATAACTGGGAAAGTAGCAGAGAGAAAAAGAACGCGGGAAAGAGTGCAGCAATTGGGGAGGAACGAGAGAGAAGCAGGTTATCCGCACGGTTACCCAATTATTATCGTGTTTGAAACATACTGTGTGTCTAGGGACTTATTTTCCTAATCTGGTCCAGAGGAAGCTCGAAATAAGTATAAGCGAAAGTGTAGCTCTGATAGCAGCAAGGTAAACAGCCGATCAGCTCACCTAACCTATGATTCCAGGAGAAGCTTATGAAAGAGTTGCATTAACGGCAGTAGGAAAGCTTTAACAGTAGTTTTGGATTATAGTTAAGATTACTCTTCAGGACTTGAAGGAATTTTAAGAGAATTGTACCTACGTCATTCAATTTTGCGACGCTAACAATTCAGAATGCTATCATGAGGGACGTTGTCAATAGAGCGTAGGACGAAAATAGGCGCTGAATGGCACGAAATTGGAAAGTTCAAAAACCGAGAGAGGAAAACGCTATTGAATTGCCTCTGGGAGGTAATTTCTACAAAAAAAGTGGCTGAGGACGTAATGGGAATAGTCATAGTATTGCACTATGGAAACCTTCATTATTGAGGAAGTAGTAGAGGGAAGTTTTCTGCTTTAGGGTAATGGAATTGGGAAAAATAGCTGGGGGATCAGTTTCCATTGAGGTAAATAAGCAAAAACTGTCATGTTATAGCTGTGGTAAAAAGGAGTGCTATAGCCAACTGACTGTGAGCTACGTTCATGACTTAGAATAAAGTCCAAAGTATAGCAAATGTGTGAGGGATACAGAGATAAAAAGTGAGTTCAAAATTTAGTTAATGCGAGGATAACACAAGGGGCAGAAAATACAAGGATAAAAATAGAAATAATAAAATGTACAAACTGTATATATGTTTTAATTCTAGCTATGGTTTATCCTTCTGATGAAATTTTTGTATATTATTTCCTATTACTATCTGTTTTATTGTGCACATGCGCTTATTCGCATGTAAACGAATAAGAAAATAAATAAATAAATAAATACATATGTACATAGGTCCACAATTGTTCCAAGAAGTTGCTTGGCCTAGGAAGGCCTAAATCTCTGAAGGGCTCCCACATAAAGACCTGTTGGTCATCGCCCAAGGTTGGCCAAAATTGCTTCCTGTGCCGGAAATAGCACAAGTTCTCCTGAATTCAAATGGCCATTCAAAACTGGATGACAGCAAGCAAAAACCACCGACTTGTATTAGGATCGAACTGAAGCAGCGGCCACGGCCAGCGAACCGGACCGGCTAATCCGGCTGAAACGAACGACATTTCCGGAGCGATGAACTTTAAATAGATGAATATGAGCCGGGTAAGACGCCACCGCCGACTCCGTTCGCAAAATTTGACTCGCGTCTGAAAACGGCAATTTAATCGTGACAGCACGTGCCATGGACGAGATGGGTAGAATCTGGTCCAATCATTCTTACAACAGGGTTAAATTTAATTCCTGAGGTTTCATTTGTGAGATGAGAAAAACTGGAGCGATTTCAACGAGACAAAACTGCCTCGACTGGTCTATTCTGAACGCTAAATCTAGAAGTCATAGGAGCCTTCGAAGGTCAAGGCCCGTTCGCATGCGTGGCAGCGCACCTGGGACCTTTCAGAATTAGATAGTTCCTGATAGAGAAGCTGAGGTTCAAATAAGAAGTATAAGGATCCTTTTGGCTAGTCAGGCGAGTCTTAGTCAAAATCCCCCACCTGACTGATTCATTTGTTCTTTTTTCCAGAAAAAACATGGCTGTATACACTGCACAGCAGCACCTAGTGGTCAGTGCACAATGGGGTTCTCGGCTGAGCTACTGTAGCCGGGCCGGCTGTGCGGACAATAGAAAATGTCAATATTTGGCTGAAGTCCTTCATATTTGGGTTCATCATATTTTGTTTATATCTGACTTGTGTTTGCAATCACGTGGGCAGCAACCATTCGATAGTACGGCGATATTCAGTATGGATAATTCAAGGAGGAACGAAAGGACTTGTTAGAATTCTGAAATTATTCTGGAAGAAAAGAGCACGCATTGGAAAGGAAGCACGCAGATGTAAAATGATGGAAATCTAGATGTGGAAATGATGCAGGAATGGAGTATGATTATATATACCTTTTCTCGTAGGTATAAAAAAGCGGTGAACCTACTTGTAAGAGCACGATGGGGGAAAAATAAGAAAAAACGGCTAGTACTACCAGTTTATATCACAAGCTGACACTAAGGGAGCTATATCAACTTAAACTAACAAGTACAGTAGAACAAAATGGCAGCCTTTATAGAATTTGCTTAATTCCAGCCCATGCCATTTTTTCAGTTAACCTTTTTTCTCCCTATTTTTTCCCTGGTGCACTTTCTTTGCTCATTACTGCTGATGTTGAATGCAACGCACGTCTACCGGGGCTAAACCGCTTGGTCATCAGTGGCTGGAAGTATTGACAACTCATTAATAATCTTGGTTAGGGTTGGGGAACTGACCAGTTGATGAAGTATACTTCTGTCCCTAAGCCTCATTCGTATCTAGTTCTTATTTGGGTTCGTTCAGGCTCTTAGCAGATGTTTTTATTTCCGGCATGCCTTCGGCGATTATCGCCTTTGTCAGACCTTGACATTAGAAATGTTGCAGTGACATCAATTGCTTTACAATATTCAGATAAGCAGATCTACCGTGTGGCAAGACGGCAGTGGTGATTCTGACAACCGACACAGAGATGCTAATCTATACAACACGACAGGAAATGGTACTGATGACAAAGGAAGACCTTACCCTCTGGGTGTCGGTGACAGAATTGACGACAAACTGACTAGTTTCCCAGCTTTGAAACAAACAGTTGATTTATATTCTTGTCGCGAAATCAACACTTCACCCCGAAGTCAAGCCAAGGAGGTTGCAAATGCAAGGAACTCCATATTCGGAGGTAAAGCGTGCATTGTCAAAGTCTCGAAGCGCTCAGTTGATAGGAATAATTCCTGATTCTTGAAAATGGTAGCAAAAATTTATTTTTTGTGGGATTCATACAGAAATGAGAAGAGATTTCGTGAGAAAAAAAAACGAAAGTAGGAAGTCGGAAGCTGGTAGCACAATTTTGGACCATGGCATGGTGTTAATTAAAGCATATACTGAAACTTACACTTACAACTTACACTACAGGCGTACCACGTACTATTTGTATAATTGGCTTGGCATTGACCACTTGCTACGAAATCATCGAAAATCCGAAATTGCCGCCACACTCCACGCGTAGTATAGCACCTTGCACCGTCGTCGTCATCCTGATGCGCATTGATAGGCGACGCTAGCCATGCTCCAGCACAAATCCATATGGATCAAGGTCGATGTCATTGTCCGATGCGATCCAGGACGACATACTCTACGAAGAGCATAACGGCAGCCTAGGAGATAGAGGTTTGGACGTCGACAGAGCGACGCAACTACTTGAGAGGATCAGAAATCCGTGCACTATTTGTCATGAAATCGCACACCAAAATTATCAGCGAGTGGGCAGCAGATCCAACACCAACACGAATGCCAAATCACGCACACAGGTATGTTAGTGGAGAGGTGATGTAACACCTGTCACACTGTCACCATTCAAAGGCAGCACCCATGGAGACCGTCCTCGGGTTCTTGGAACATCTCAAGGATTTATCATAGTCCCAGCAGCACCCGTAACATATCAGCAGCGGAAACGCACTGCGTTCAACTCAGTAACAAGGATGAGTTTGTGTCAGTGTTCCATTAGGAGGAGTTTGACGGAACTCGCGGCAAGACGGAGCATGTCCATGTCAGCTGAGGGGCAATTTATACAGGATGCGTGCGACGGACGCGCGTGCGTCTCTGTGATGAAGAATAGGGCCCAGTCGCATCGCAGTCGCAGCTCAGACGGTCTTCACGGTCTCGCGGCGGCCGGGCTTTCTTTTCATTGAGGATGTACTTGTCGTGTTGACCGGTCTTCATGTAAAATCCCTTGCGAATGGATGCGTGCGACTGATGTGCGACTGACGGATGCAGCAAGTATAATTTACCCTTAATGGAACGCAACGGTATCGATCAAGACTACCACGGCCAATAGCGCAATGAGCAGATCACTCCTTCAATACCTCTCACTTGTCTTGGATTAGGCATTCTTGAAATTGCAGATTTTGACAATTTCAGTTGTTTTTGACCTGGCCTCAGATTAGATCTGGCCTCAGCATACTCGATAGCCCAGGAAATGGCAAAATCTCGGAGATAAATTTCTCCCGGGTGCTTCATTCAAGAGACATCCAAGAGACGATAAGACACTGTCACGAGGTGCGCGATGTCACATGATGTCAGTGACAATGCGCTATTCAAATGAAAACGCACGAGTCATATCATCTCTCCGGCTCGGCACTCTGGGAGTGTTCGCATCCACTCACTGCAGAGACATCACCGTTCTTACTTTTGATCGATCCCATATGTAGAGAGGCGTGCGAGCGGGTCCGACCATTGAAATCTCCTATCTGTGGACTTTTCCGCATATGCATATGAAAACTGTCATGGCCCAGGTGTTGCTTGGAAACCGTGAAGGTGAGCTGGAGGGAAAGCAGAAGAAGGTACTCAGATTTAGTATTATTTGGTTTGACGTTTGTTTCGTTACGTTCCATCAGGAAAAAATGAGACGTCATGCGATAATTTCCAAAGATGCGTGAATAATTGCACTGTGAAGATGCAGACGGGACAAAAGCGTTACAGCTTGTCATTTATTTCATGAAGCCGACGATATTGACAGTGCGATTAAACGAGGTGCCTTTTCCGATAGACATTGTTTGTTAAACGGCTTCATTCGGTGGACACAGAATTTCGTGCCGCACCCGATCAATGCGTAAGCTCCTATAGTTCCACCCAGACAATTCTGATTCATTCTTTGAAACAGCTCTGTAATCAGGAAGTTTTCCTGAGAACAGACGATTATCTCGCCCGCTAACCACATAACCGTGCCACGTCTGAACAGGGGATGAACAGAGTAATCCAAATTGTTGCGTAATACTAGGTCATGACTTACTATTAACAACTAAGGCGGGTAAGTGGTATAAGATAGTAATATGGAAATTGGAGCAGTCTTCATGGTTTACCCCACTGATCTACCTCTCGGTTCACGATTCTTCGTGCTCTAACTGCACTTCCAGCCCATCATATACTCATTTTCATGTAGTACATCTTTTGAAACTTCCTTGGAAACTACTGATGAAAGGGTCCAGTACCCAGGGCACCAAAGAAGTCACACAGGTTAAGTTCTTAGCCCCAGAACCGCAAAATGTGTAAAGTACATCTTCAGTTCTATATTCTCCTTCCTTCTTCATTACTACCATTTAATCCTGAAAAACTGCATATTTCCTGTTATTAGTGGAGAACGCATGAAGAGTTCGACTGTACTCTTACGAAGCAATTCAGAGCAATACAGCTGGTTCTATGGTCGAAGGGGTGGAGACCTCGGTTAGTTGGTTGTTCCCAGGTCTCAAATGATATAAGGACCTAACGCTACGCGCCTGTGCGTGGAGAAGTTCCTGTGGACTGTCGAAAAGAGGTGTGATGAACTGGAAATTAACATGAACAAATACATTACGAAAGTGAGCATTTTATAAAATTAATGACAAAGAATTGAGAATAAATTAACAATGAATTTTTGGGTAACCTCTCCGACACATAGAAAGCGCTCGAATTGCAGCAGCACGACACAGTACATCCCACCACGGCGGAGCACCCTGGCTGTCTGTTGCGCCTGTGCCGCGAGAGAGTGTACTGCTTCGCGCGCGGGCTCATCTCTGCGAAGGTTCACCTTAAAAATCATCATCTCTGTGAAGTTTCAGCCAAAAATCATTTATTTAATTGATTTTACTCTTCATTGTCATGATCTTTTCTCGACCACCTTAATATTACCTTAATATTTGATTATATGAAGCTATGCATTGAATGAGAGAAGACGGGGTTGAGAAGAAAGAAAGAGAGAGAGACAGAGGCATAGGCTTAGGAATGGCTGCAAAACTAAGCAGAATTATAGTGCAATCTGCACCCTGAAGTCCAAAAGCCAATAAGTTTTACTTTAAACAGCTGAGCATTCCGCAGTGTTTGCAGGCATAACACAAATTGGATTCCGCAGAAAGGCGCCATTCGAATGGAAGGCGGGACACTGCGGCCTTGTAGGCACATTAAATGGATGAATTACTACTAAAAACTTGTGCCTACTGAAAAGCCATGAAGTCTAAGTAACCTACACAGAATGTCAAAACACACTGTGGGCCTTTTTGCGTTTCAAAAGAGTACATCCAACATGCTCTTGTAGGTGCTTTTGTCGTCAAGGGATTTTATAGTGTCTTTGTTGACACTTCTCATCGGAAAACACACATACATATTTAATCTATTTATAGTGAAGTATGTAGTTGAGAAAGTGGTTGAGTAAATCGAAGTGGTGTGAGATGCTGATATCATTGGTTAATCATAGGTAAATCCTGAAGCGATATTATATTTTATATATCAAGCCTTCATGTCTTCATTGTCGGTTTAGTTTCCATCACGTTCATGGACCTTATACGAGAACTAAATATGAAAGTAAGTTCTCTCTTTCACTCATCAGTAAGGTGAAGGAAACCGTAATAAGTCGTGTTTAGCAAGTGATGGTTAATATGTGCACATATTTCCAGAATAATCAAAAAGAAGACTTTTATTATATGACCACTCGGTTCAGTGAATCAGATTTGTTTATTTGTAGCTGATGTATTCAACGGCTACAAATTTTTCATGGTATATTGAGCCTCAAAACGGCGCTTTTCAAATATTTTTTGGTCTACCTCAACCATGAGTTGCTAAACATATCGTAATCACAACATTTCTTTTATAAATTCTTTAGTTCCAGAGGTGAATGTATTAGATTTATATAAAATGAAATCATTTCTGAACAAACAACGTATGCATGAACCTCCTATTACAAATCGACTGTAACTCATGCTTAACAAAATGTTTTTAGTTCCTGTCAGTCGGTTTATAAAGTTTGTTCTAGTAATACAAATGCACAAAAGTTCAATAGAAATAGCAGCTTCAACGCTTTTGGTGAACTAGTAGAGTTCCTTTCAAGACGAAATATTCACATACGAGCTTGTTCTACCGCCTGGATACGACAATTCCAAGCTACGCTAATAATATGTGAATTATAAGCTTGTCAAAATTAGTGGAGGCACTAGGAGCAGTGTTCAGTTCACAAATTAATATAGCTATCTGGGCTTTACACCAGTGCCGGAGATAAAAAGTGGGCGGGAAGGAGGGGGGGGGGGGGGGGGGTGGGGAAAAAATTGGGGTCTCTGCTGGTTTGGGGACCCAGATCGAAAATAAATTTAACAAACACATTTTGATAATAACAAATAAGTTATGAAAACCATTTTGAGAATAGCAATAAAAATAAACAATCAAAATTGAACCAATACAAGGTTTGTATTTGTATTGTAAAGTAATTTCAAAAATTTGGCGACCTATGTATTCTCAAGGAGGGGGGAGGGGGCCCGCCACTGCTTTACACCTATTTCTGTCAAGCCAGTCTTTGGCAAATGATACTAACAGGAGCTTACACAGGCCAAGATCTTCAACGACCCCCTTGATCTTTTCCCGCCCTCTTCTTCCAGACGCACTATAAATACTCTGACTTCGTGAAACAGTTCATTTCATCGAAACCACTCCTACCCTATGAGGAGCCTCCGGGAGTAGTTTCATCGTCATACATGCTACTGTATAGGGGATATGAGGCGAAACAGATTAAAAAATATATCTAACAGTAAGTCTCTCAGGCAGCAAAATCCGTTACTTATTAGAATGAGCGGTTTCTGGATGAGGCGACACTGATCAGAGAGCCTGCAATGACGAGAACGTTGCTGCATTAATCAGCGGGATTCTTGCAGATTTCCAAGAACATCGTTATACGGACGTGTGCGCTCTCTACTAAATCCTAATTGTCACATTCGCACGAGGACATATTGCTCATCCTGAATCTGTGTGATTCATCACTCTTACGCGATGTCGACACGAATAGAAAGCTGCTCAAAAGCAAGATGGCGACAACAGCAACGACAACAGCAACAACAACAGCAGCAACAACAACAACATAGAAGGACGACAGAATTGCCGCAGTTTTAACAGAGGACACGCACGTCCAAAAGAGAAAGACATCACAATCTTCATACGGAATCGAGAAGCGCTGGAAGTCTCAGCAAAGAAAAAAATTTCGCTCGCAAGTGATGGACAGGAGATAAGGGGTACCTCATCACCAGGGATGCATGAAAGTAAACTTCCACGCTATGTGAGATGTAAAGCGGGGGGAAAGCGCAAAAAGCGGCCTTAGCTCTCAAAGTGTGGAAGAAAAAAGGAAACTTCCTTACATACATACCTGCCCAAACTCAAAGTTACCGAAAAAAAGAAAGTGGCTTAACACCCGTTGTCCCACATTGTTGCATGTGAATTTCTGTTGCTGTTGCGAATTTCTCATCAATGATTTCACTGCTTCTAGTCGACAATGATGACCTTCATAAGGCGAAACAACAAGAGTATGCAAAAATCTCGTGCAGATTTTCAGAAAACGAACAAAATTCTCACTAGAAAGAGTACATCACTAATACTCAAAGAAGGCAGTTGTTATTACTGTTTGAAACAAATACTTTTTCAACTTAAGAGCAGCTCACCCCTCATATTCGCTACTCCTAAGAGCACCTACCAACTAGTTAGGATGTAGAGTGTAAATCAGGGAATGTCGGTCGTCCCGGACCATAATATTGGTCAATCTGTTTTGTTGACAAATAGCAGAGCCCAGTGGCACCGCCCTTCTCCGATGTAGTGGCCTATACCGTATTGAGATGGACAACTGAAATCACAGATCCATTTCTTAGTTGGATTCTACTTCTCGACACTGAAAGTTCACCACATACGAGAGCCAGTCCTCCCGGGTAGTGATCAAATTGGGTAACCTTTTGGATTTCTGATCACCTAAAAATGTGATGCGAATGTAGGCGACGGAGTCGTAGGCGATTTCCGCCGTGAAGAGGTCGCTGTAGTTCTCGCGCTAACATCATAGGACGTCGAGTGCAAGTGGAATGGCTAAAAAGCCAGCCAGCTTTCAAAAACTGACGACAGAATTTGGAACTACGTCGTTGAGCTCCCTAGTGCTCCCGAGAAACGTCAAGCCTTGAAGCAGGGAGTGGAAGAGTACACTGGGTAAAAATTCATGCAAAAATTCAACAAATCACGGAGACTCATATTTACACGTAGGACCTTCCTATCCTTTCAATGTGCATATTCTTGTCACCACCTGTTTGGACAGATCCGCACAGGAAGTGGGAGAATCGATTGGGAGTGATCACGATTGGGAGAGGGTATGGAGGCGCAGACAATCAATGCCTCACGGATTGCGCGACGCAACGCGGCTAACTTCCAACAGAAAGTCGAAAACTAACCAAATTAGTGATACTGGATGGTATCTATCAAATGCAGGGGGGGAGGTTACAGCATTCCCAGACATTTTAATGGAACCAGTTGATGGAGCACACATCCAATACGTAAATTTTAAGTCAGCGTTAAAAAAATTGAGGACGCACCTCCACATCCAGGCACTAGGTTCCTCCTGCTACCGCGTTTCATATCGTCACGCCTAATATATGTGTACATCTGCACGCTTATTTATGATGAAAAATAACATTCTCCCCACCCATAATTATGGCCGCGTGAATTCTAGCATTTTTCAAAACATTTTCCGTAATTTGGCGTTACGAGCAAAACACACATCATGCCGCAGCTCGCGGATTATCAACGACAGCTTCTGCTACATATTTCAGATTCTTAGGGTTGTTCAGGTTGTTGTGTATAGCAATTCCGTGGAAATGTGAAGTTGAGCGAAAACTGTGTTTGCAGAGAGGAACAACAACAGAAACAGTGACGAAAAAAAGGAAAACAAATTGAGGTTGGCGGTAGATCAAGAGTTGGCGATGGAGCGCACTTTGTTTGTTCAGTAGCTTGAGAATTTAATCTCTAAAATCCTAGTTTCTAAAGCTTCTATATCTCTCTTTTTGAGGTCGTCTTGTGGAAATACCGTATCTCTGACAGCAGTAATCCCGAACTGAAAGAAAAATGATCACATAAGCACGCTTGATGGACAACAAGCCGAATCCACGCACTTTAAAGCGCTGCTTCCTTCTCTGGGCTTAAGTCCCCATAAAATCCGCATTTTTTCTGACATAAACAAAGCGCTGGCAAAAAAAGGTCCTATAGAAGAGAAGAGCCAGAAATAGCCCACGCCGGCAGACCGTCCACGTAAATTTGACGAGGGAGTCGCACCACAACAGCCGAACTTGCTGATCATCCGCGGAAGTGCGTGTGAACTAGGCACCTGAGCTCTCGCGGTTAACGAGGACAAGGGCCTCGTCAAATGGCAGACGGGTAGGAATCTCGGATTTCCCGCTAGGTGGAAGCGGGGGACAGCACAGAGGTAGTTCTTAGCAGCAGCTGGGGAATCCGTCTGGAAAATTTTAAGGATTGGGGTGTTGACAGGGATTTTTTTCTAATTTTTCACTCTTAAGAGAGTTGAAGGTGCTTTTTCCACTATAGAGAGATTAAAAGGTACATTTTCAGATGAATCGAGGGTGAGGGGGATATAATTGACCCCTGAGCTGATGGTAAGGGTAGTTATGAAGACACCGGACAGCAAAGTCTGCTTTAGTCACTAATTTTATGCGATCTTTGAGTGGCTATTACGCAAAAATGGGGTGCTGGGGGGGGGGGGGCACAAAAAGAGATGTCACGACCAGTTAGAGGACATAGCCTAGACATCTCACCCAGCCACAACACCTTACTTCGGTATCCCTAGGTCAATGCACTAGTCACTTGCCGGCAATTTACGGATTACACGTCTGGAAAGTTCAAGTCCCGTCGAACGAAATTAGCGCTACCTAATCAGTAGAGTGTGAAAAACGCGAAAACTTTCCCATATTCCCAAAGAATCGCTCTAGACGTATTGTACTCATAAGGGCAGCGTAACTTTTAACGACATACATATGTACGCACGGATATCAGAAAACGTAAGTAATCTCGTCAAATGCAGATCTAGACGAAAGCACAATTGGCTTTTTTCTTCCAGCACACGAGTGTACGTAGAAATTCGACTAGGGAATGTTTTAATTATTCAAAATCCGGAAAGATTAAGTGCTCGTAAATATTCTATGAAACACGAAGACCAGACTACTTAGAAAAAGTCAGAAAAGATTTCTTGTGAGCCTTTTCCCTGGTGATCTCGATTAACTTTCAGATTAGAATGACTATATGAAAATGATAAATGTTACTCTGAACACCTGCATCCAAAAAAGTGCGAGTTCTCGTGCAGTCGTTGGTCTAAGAGGCCAAAAGTCAACAAGTGGTTCCAAAGATGAAATAGAGATATCGGGAACACTGTAGAGCTATCTTGAAATCCAGTAAGTCGGCTTCCAAATATTATAGATACACATTTAGATAAATAAGTAAACAAACAAATAAATGCCCCTCACATAAAAGAATCCCAATTTGGACATGTCTTTTCCATCTTATTTAAGTAATGTTCAAATTTTGCTTCATCTGATTGACACAAGTAATTTGTTGATAATTACCTTCTCTTTCCTTGCCTTTCTATTGCTCCTACTATGTTTGGTGTTGCGTGTTCTTGCATTGAAGCTGCACTCTTGTATGGTGTAAATAAATAATTAAGCAGACAAATAAATAAAAGAATACTTCAAGAAGAGAGCAGAAAGGCATGGTGCTTCAGAAAGAGCAAAAATGCCTGGAAAGCTGCGTGGAAACGACTCGACAAGCTCAAATCGAACACCAAACAATTATTGCTTTTTATGAATCGAATATGAAGTCCAAGGGAACAAGGACATCTAGGAACCGTGCATGACATTAAAAGATGCAAATCCCACATTTAGGACATGCGTGTTCATCCAAAATACGGTTTTTCTTAGAAAGAACACCAGCAGTAGTCAAATCCACACGAAACCCATGCATATCCTTGCAGAAATCATACGTCTTCGAAGCCGATGCAAATCCGTCGTAAAACCCCTGAAAACGATTCCCTCGAATCCATGCAGAGTCCATGCACCCCAGTGCAAAACACGGTATTAGGTTTTCTGAGAAAAAGCCGATTCAAAAGGAATCTAAATTTATGATATTTTGATCAGTCGAGAAAAATCGAGCCAGTCACTCGATTTATTCGACCTATTCGATGTCGAATACATTCGAATAGAATGATCACAGCTTAGCACTTGTTTATCGTTGAAGAATTGGATTTCTGAGAATTTGCTGAGAATTTCCTAGTCTTCAAAAACAGCTCACAACAGAAAAAAATTGTTTCGTTGATCCTATTGTGGGAATCTTCCTGCTCTCAGTACATCAAACGTGTGCTGTATAGAGTGCCTGTAATTGTCTGGATTCTCGACAATCAAAGGAAATTTTCCAACAAAAAAAAACATCGATGACGATCGGTGCACTGGGAAACAATCAACAAGGATTAAATGCACTAGTATGCAGGATTTCATGCAAGTTGACGTTTAAGATCGCTTAGATACCAGAAGGCGATAAGGCGATACTCTGAGTTCGTGGACATTTTGGGAAAATCCACAAAGGAATTTTCAGCAATAATATACATGTTAATCTGCAAAATACCTACATGAATGTCAATCACTGCCTCACTTCCATCTCAGGAAAAGAGAAGATGAAGAAGATAAGAGGAAAGTTCCTAAAAATAAGACATGAGCATTGCTCACGTTATCATCATGGAACAATCTCGAGCGGCACAGCAGCTTCTTCAGAATAAATCCCTCTATTCCAAGGAGCGTGTCACCTCATGACGTTAATACACGGACACGTAAGGATTCCTTGAAATGCTCCGAGGGCTAAAAACTGAGCAAAGAATGAATCGCGGAAGTTACCACCCGGAAGCGGCTTAATGCGCTCCCAAGTCCTAGGTGCATAAGGTTATTCTCGGTATAACAAAATAAACAGTCAGCCAGGGGAAACAGAAGGGACATTCTGAGGCTAGAGTTCCAGATTTCCTAGGCAGAGCTGTTGTCTTCGAAAAGTAGCCTGAGGCCAAATTGGTGGGCTCACGCGGATGAGGAAATGAACGAGGATATGAAAAAGTGGTAAGGAAAGCGGAAAACAAGTTAGGCATAACATGCAAACAAATAAAGATATCCATCATGATAAGAGGAAGGATTAAGTGTAAGCACATTTATGGCCAAATGATAAACATGCAAATTACCTTATTTAGTTAAATAAGTATTTCAGGAACTGGTTCGAATATTCAAATATTCGAAAAAGAAGAAACCAGATGACAATTTTTTATCACAATTCCAGTGGTGTTTTCTCCCCTTAATTTTTCTCCCCCCCCCTCAATTTATCCGGATCCAGGGTTTTTTTTTTCAATGTTTTTTCAGATTTTTAGCAATTCTAGCCAAGTATCTCCCCAAAATCATCCGAATCTATGTAAATACATGCATTTCCCCAAGCACACATATATACAAACAAATTCACATACACCATATATACACACATACATATGTACATGTACACATCCATTCCATAAATTTCCACAAAAATCACCAAAATACTCCATTTTTTCTTCGAATTTTCTCCTTTTTTTCATTTTGAGCCAAATTTACCTCTAAAATCACTTAGATTTACACACATACGTATACACGTAAGCACATACATGCACACATATCCATACACATCAGCTGAAAGACCAAAAAAGTCCCTAAAATCGCGATTTCTTAAAAATTTTTCCTCGACTCTCAGCAATGTTCCGGGACTTTCTGGCCGGATTTCCCCATAGAAGCTCTTCAATTTGCCGCAAATTTTCGCAACCTATACCTATCCGAAATTAGCAGATATTCGGCTCATTCGAGATCGAATATTCAAGGTGGTTATACCTGTTATACCTGACTGCTACAAGCTTATACCTGTTACTGAAGTAAGAAAAGGAAACACAGAAGCACTTGGAACACAAGCGCTCATCTAGAAGCCAAGCGCTACGATCTCGGACGTCGAAAGGCTCATCTCCCACAGGAGGGCTTCAAAATCACTACGAACATGGAAGAATCTCATTAGAAACAGCTACGTGAACGTGTTTTTCGTTGGAAAAGTAATTGAGTGGTGTTTTCCAGAAGCAGAAGAAAAGCCTGCCTGGTGTACGAGCTCTGATCGCAACCCTTCCCCTCCCTTTTCTCCCCATTTCTGTTTGGAGGTTAGTTTCCGGTTGTACTAGGGCTGTTTTGTGCGTTGTGGACCGGCGGGGAACAATGGAAAGGCACGTGTGGTAAGCGAGTAAACGGCCCGGTGATCAGCAAAAGGTCCATGGTTAAGGAAGTTCCACAACACAATGCTTCTGAAGAGTTACGGAGAATGTTGTTGGTGAGGGCTCCCTAATGGAAACAGCACCTGCTCATGCTCATTAAGAGATTTCTGGGAATGAAAAGGAGATTTCTGTGCCCTCTCCTAGCAATTATCCACAAAAACATCGTCAGCACTATTTTAAAAGGCATAACCCTGGAGCATGAATTAGCATATTTATAGTACTTTATTGAACGCCGTCATTTAAGCAGCTATACGTAAGCCATAAATAGATTCAGATTGGATTTTCTAGTAATAAACATCTAAGAAAGGTACATACGGCTATTCATGGATCCCCTTTATGGACACTCACTAGTCTCATCCATCCTGGTCTCGGATAATATTTTTACCACAAAATAAACAAAAGATGTACTACAAGCTCTTCAAATAGTGCATTAGCTCAAAACAGCTCAATTATTCATTCTCTACCAAATATTTCATAGATCTGGTAATTACTGCAAGCAAAATGGCTGTTTTTCGCCATCAACTTCCTGGCTATGGAAAACAACGTCGGTAGGGAGCTCATCTGTGGAAGGAGAAATAAGTGCTTCCCCATAATGAGTTGAACGAATATTATGAAGGTTGACGTCATTTAAGGAGCCCCAATAACATTCGGCCTTATGGGCCTTACATTTCTTACATTTTTTCTCGGATAACAACCGAAGCCGGAATAGAAAATTTCATGATTAGTTGACAAATTTTCAAATTAAACAGGGCATTCTATGGCGAGATTTATGGACGATCAGGTGAGCTTTAGTAATCTCAATAAACCAACAAAGCACGAGTTT
Organism: Ancylostoma caninum; assembly: GCA_037903475.1. Lineage (NCBI taxonomy): Eukaryota > Metazoa > Nematoda > Chromadorea > Rhabditida > Ancylostomatidae > Ancylostoma > Ancylostoma caninum. The sequence continues at coordinate 306,567 of JBAJFG010000644.1, forward strand.
CTGCGCGTCGAAAAAATGTAAATACCATAAATAAAATACGTATTATACGCATTATTACACCTCATGCGCCAAGGATAAACATTGGGATATCTTCAGATCTATCTACTGTGCCTGGAGAGCTTCTCATACGCTTCTTTGTGCTCGAGATTCACCATTGCATAGCGCACTAATGTGAACATGAATAAACAAATAATTAAATAAATAAATAAGTAGACGAATAAAAATAATAACCACTAGGACTAATCTTCAGCAAGGAATATGCTTGTTTTGCCAACAAAACTAGTCTACCTCGAATCATCGAGAAGAAGGAACTATACAGGAACCCTCGAGGATTACGTCACTACCGGTTCACCGCAGCATCCGGAAACGTCCTTTTCGACGATGAAAAGGAGCTAATTTCCTTTCTAGACTGAAAGTGCTGCATTTTCTCGTAGATACATAGTATTACAGAACCTTCACTTACGTCACCACCACTTATTTTCACTAGTGCATCTGAGATTCGTTCGGATCTTCAAAACTGCTGCATTAGAATGCCCACATCAAGTAAACCCACAACTAGAGCTAGCAGGTCGTTCAGTCGTAGGAGACTGGCTACAGCTGTATGAAGCTGTATGAACCTTAAATGTTTTAATTGGTTTTAAACGTGAAATCCCGAGAGGACCTATTTTCTAACCTACTTACCCCCCCGAGTATGGTAAAGGGAATGAAACGGGCAAATAGGCGACATTCTTTCATGAGTTTTCACAGACTTTTCCATATAAATGACAATTCTCAAATAAAGAGTGGAACAAAAGCAGTGTAAAAAACAAAGAAGTATGAGAAAAACAATACGGAACATGCCCTATATGATAAGCATAAATCAGCTGATAGAACGCCGCGGCATTGATCAAATCCCCTGCGGATTGAGCGGATCACTCGTCCCATTTCTGTTGTCCGCTCAGATTAAGCAATTTCAAAACATGGGATTTTGCAACTTTCGTTAATTTTTAACGCTATATCTGGAATCAGTGGGCTCATTTGGCGAAGAGAAGGTAAAAATTCTAGAGAATTATCGTGGGTGCTGCCTTTGATGATCTCACAGACCTACCGACATCCGCTTATTGTTCGAGACTTTGTTTTGCATGTCTGCAACGGCTAAGCCATTACTTAATAGAGAAAGAACTAACCCAAGCATGAAAGAAAATGAATCCTATGCGGTGTTGTGCAGTTTTGAGTAGAAACAGCTATTTTCAGCTGCACATCTGCAACACTGAATGAATTACCAGTAATTTCGACAGATAACAGAGGAAACAGATGAGAAAAAGCAAAACGAGCATATACTTAGTACCATGTGACATGTGGATTTGCTTCAAACACTGATGTGGGGCTGGGGGAAACGGTGGTAATTGGAGAGAGAGATGGAGGGCCAGCAGCGCTCAATACAATGAACAGAAACCTTGGGAACTGCAGGAGTATTTAGACAAATAGATAAACCATCATTATCACGCAGATGAGGAGAAAAAAGTCAAGAGGGTCATTGAACCCGCGTTGTTGTCCTGGACTTATCTCTGCCCATTTTTTAGGATGTCTTTCATGGTGCACTTAGGGGGGACGGGTGGGGGGCAATCGAATAAATAAGGGAGCAACTAAATAAACAATAAGCAAAGGTTGTGCTTTGATGTCAGCTGATGTCATGCTTTATAGGCGAAAATTTGAATCATGGTCAATCCCTGAGGGCATTTACTCGGGCTAGGCTAGAAGCCCTCCTTTGTATATGGGTCCACTCCAAAGCTAATTATATATTCATTATTTGCCCATGTATGAAGGTAATTCATGAATTTTTAATAAATGGCAGTAATCTATGTACTTGGAAATTCCGAGTGTGTAGTTGGGATTTTCCACTGAAAATAGGCACATCTTAGCTGAGACACCCGCCAAAGAAGCGGAAGAAGAGGCTCCTCCGAGAAATTCATCCATTATGAACATGTGGGAAAGCCATAGCTTTCTCGTGAACTCTAGTAAAACCAGAAATTAGCGCCACATTGCCACGGGACTGCTTCTTCTTTGTGGTTGATACGTTGTAACTTCAGGTTCACACAGAACTCCCACGATTTCTGGGATTCTTAGAAGGAAATGCGTTCCACGAATAACCATAAATGAGCAAGTGCAAGAGCACTAAAGAACAAAAGGGAAATATCCACTACAACGAAGGTGGCGAAAACACTTATGCACGTACCTCCCGCTAAAAATAACGACGGCAGCGTTCAGAATCAGGTTTCCGCACGACGAGGAGGTAAGCGCGAGGAAAAAGGTCGATGTCATTAATTGTTAGAAGGTGGCAATCACTGCTGGGACAATGAAATTATTAATGGAATTTCAGGGTAACGTTGAGGTTCACCCTGGGAAAGGCACTGTTCCAGAGTCGACAGCCGAGCCAACAGCGGGGGGGGGGGGTGGGGGGTGGTTGTGGGGTCCTTGACGTCCTCCTGTCCCTCGGTTCACTCACCGTTCTCACCAAAGAACGGACATGAACGCGACGAATTTTCACAAGTGTGAGGGAAAGTGGTGGACAAGTTGGGTAAACATCGTCGACAACACAAAAAACCGCTGCTTCTCTCGCCGACTCTCAGGGGCGTTCCCGTCTCGGGGTGCTTCTTCTCGCCTAAAAAAGAGGCACTTGATGAGTAACACGTGAGGAGAGTTCAACTGATCATTGCTCGCGTATCTATGCGCGGACAACTGCCACAAAAACAACTCAGACTAGTGAAGACTACTGATTGAATAGGTGAGTAATAGGGTTGTCGACGTCCGGATCACATATGTGGTCGTGGCGCTCCCATACATCAGGAGCAAAGTTCAGTTGCGATGAAACATCGTGAGAATCGGAAAATCAGCTGATTCCTTGGTAATATTTTCTGGAAGCTTCCACCACTTTAACGTTACCTACCTTTACACCCCCGTACTTCAATTTGTTTGACATAGGTTGACTATGTGAACAACTGCACAGTTAAGAGTACTCTTTACATTTGTCCAGAAAGTTTTTCACAGCGGATTACAGCAGCCAAGATGAGAGAACAAGGTTGCGAGGACAAACGTCAAAACAGTCGTGGCATTTCCTGGGATTTGCACGGGCCCCGTCCTGGGTAAAAGCATCAAGAATCACAAGCGAGTTCCTGCGGGCGATTTCACATTCTCCACGAAGAAATTACTTCCGTTTCGGAAAAGCACTCAAATGCTGACGTACCGGAACAAAAATAAACACAAACAAGCTCTTGAAAGCTGCTCTATGATGCTTTTGCTCCCCTTTTTCTCGGCTGCGGTTAAAATTTCATTACACTGCACCACCAACGTCCGGCTCAATCTTGGATTCTATGGCTTCCGCCCGAGGATTAGAGGCTTTACATCCCCATCATTAACCTCTCCCCCTCATAAAAATAGTAAAAAGGCGTGAAAAGATGCTTCCTGGCAATAACAGAGTCAGCAGCGGAATTGTGCCGTTTCAGAATGTTGTTTTTTCGAAGGATCATTGCAATTTGTGTGGAGGCAAATGCTTTGCATTCCTAATATGTACGTATATTTGCAGCTTTGCATAGGAGATAATTGGGGATTAAAAGATCAAGCTAGAGCCAAAATGCGAGGACTAAATATCCGTTCAAGAACAAACCCTAGAAATAAGAATTGGGTCAGCTCAGGGGACAGGGGTGAAGTAAAAACATTAAAAATTACCAGCAGTTACGAGAAAAAAATTGTTGGCTTGAAGAAAACCATTCATTTCAGTGATTGGCTAAGAGGTAAGCGGTAACCTACGTATCTGGACCCGCATCCATAATTAAGATTACTCGGGGTAAACGCGTTAACGCACCCAATTTTCCCGTTCACCCTGCACCAATCAACACATTTATCTGCGAGTGAAATGTATCCTTGAAATTACTCAGGGTAAGCCTTTCAAACCCAGCCAACTTTATCCGTAGTTGAAACTAACGTCAACATGTTTACCCTGGGTAATCTCAACGTTGCATCCAGGCTCTGCTCATCTGTCAGTCACGTCGCAAACTTTCCCATAGATCATATGAGAAATAATTTTTGCCCCTGTAAAATGTACCTACGAGCGAATAAAAGTCGAAGTACTTAGTTAATTTAATTATTAATTCCGGACTCTGCCCAGAATATCCGAATGAAGAAAAAGCAGAAAGCCCCAAACCCCTTCATTTCCACCCCAAGTGTGGTAATTTTACCTCTTCAAGTTCCAAGTTTAATTTTCGAATTTTATTAATATATCTAATGCATCAGTTGCTTCTCATTGTACCATCCATTAAGCCAATGGAAAAGCTGGAATCTTTCTAGGAGATTCCCTACGAGAACACGGCATTAGACAATGAAGTTTGGGTCATCTCGGCTGAAACTGGAATCAATTGGTGCCGCTGTGGATCCCTATTGGTGGCATGACACGGTATGTATACTTAGGACCGAATAACGCATTAGATACCTATCGATTTATTCGAAATTCAAAAATTCGATTACGAATAAGCTAGTAGTCCGGATGTTCGAAAAAGAGGGGCAGTGCAATCTTCCAGGAATGCTAAGGAGACATCTAGACCTTCCCCTTTTTTGGATATCTAAATTCTACTCTAATCTGATCCTGAGTGGATATTTGAATGAACTGCATCATTCGATTTTTATTCGGGCATGGGTATAGTAGAAAACTATGCATTTGAGCGAATGATATAGTGTTGAATATGACATACGGACCTCTTCCACTGGAAAAAAAAGCCCAAACCCTGCTTCCAAGTAGTAGCGATGAAAGTAAAAACAGGTGTGACCATGTGACCATTAGGTGTCATGAGATTTCCACAGTAGTAAACCGATCCTTGCCCTAGTGGACGTTCATCCGCTCATTTATGTCGTCACATGCAGCAGTAGGAGACCACAGAGTACTGATGTTGACACAAATGTCAACGACCGGATGGCAGTTCCGCGTGAGGACAGCGTAAGAAGAAGAGCATCAATTAGGAATTAGCACGAGGTTGTACCAGGGAGTCCAGGAGTGCATCAACATCGAGGTCCAGAAATATTTCCGAGATGGGCGACGATATCTTCGATGGTCGAAAATGGACGGGATGGATTTTGCAGAACTTGAGGGGAGCCATGCAGTGATCGCGAAGAAGTGGGGGTATAGGGATCTAATTGAATTTCAGTGAGAAAGAAAACAGGACACGCTCTTCTTTAAAGGTGTCGGGAACGTGCCGGGAAGTAATTGATCTCAGTACAAGACCACAGTAGTGGCCGCAGAGCAAAATATAAGTACGTAGAACCATTTGATTGACCTACGTAACCTAGAGAAAACAAGTCTATACTTGCAGTTTCCAGGTAAATCCCGTGGGCTGAATGATTCATTGAGAGGGTAAAGATGTTGACGGCTGTGTGAACGATGGGTAAATTTGTGTGGTGTTGACATATTCACCTCGGGTAATCTCAATGATGCGTGCTACCTCGTGGAATGGACACAAAGATTGGTAATTCCTTTCTCCGAGAAAATTAAAGCCGAACTTCGTGGCACTTCGTGGTAAGCTTGACTTTTAGGTATATTTTGCATAACTTTAGTGGTTCCCACGCAAATTCGGTGGCTGCACGCATCACTACAATTACCCGTGGTAAACAGGTTAATATCCCAACCCACAAGTTTACCTGTCGTTAGTAAGGATGTCAATGCGTTTATCCCTGGTAATTTCAATGGTATATCCAAGCGCAGGGTAAACCCTCCCCTCTGCTGGCTCAATAACTCTTACCCAGGGCCCGGATGCACCGCTGAAGTGACCAGTAGTGAATTTTTGACGTACCCAGAACCAGCCTTTTCCTGGCCCCCATCGAAACACAAATAACGATATTTATACCCAGCCACTAGCCATGGGTAACCCATGGTATGAGGTTACCCGATGCTGAAATGATGCACTAGACCCAGAATTGAAATGGAAGCCGTTAAAGCCGCCGAATCTGTCAAATAGTCGTAGATTCGCCTGAAAATCTATCGAAAATTTTCTACGTGATGCGTGCTAGCCGCATGTATGTCGCACACACGTATCCTGTACAAACCTTCACTAAATGTTAGTTCTGGGAAATCCACCCACAATTAAAAGAATTTATTTCTGCTTTTCTGTCATTTTTTATTCTTCTTCATGTAGTTTCAGTAATTTTTTTACGATTTGCGCTGAGGATTGCTTCCATAATTTTCGAATTTTTAACGAATCCCATCCGTCACTGTAAGGAATGCAGCATTGAATCCTCGCAGTGTTCCCAATTTTTCTAGGTAAAAAACTCACAATTTAAAGGTGGACCTGAAGGGACAGGTGAACCTCCTGAACGATGGTGTCGAGAAGATATGGATCTCTGGTGTGGCATGGAGAAGCCAGCAAGCTCGCTGACTCAATCCAAGCAACATAGAACGCCTTTGGCGATGTTTACTTCGTTACCACCCAATTATTGCTTTCGAAGAATCAATGCCAAAACTGACAGACTCATCCGCCGCTGAGCGAGAGCGCGGCTGTAATTACCTGCATAACTGCTGGCTGCAGCTAGGCGCTTATTTACTTGCTTATGTGTTTACTTCGTCGACAATAACGTAGAAGACTCGTGGATGTGCGGGAACTCAGCGCTATTAACGATAAATAATAAAAGTGTCCATAAGAAACTCGGCCAGAACCTGGAAAACTGTATGAAAATGAGGTATCCGAGGCGAAAACCCGAAAAACATCAGCCCAGTTCTTATGTCATTTGCACTTTCAAGCAGGAGATGGGGCCATTAAGGAGCAATGGGAGGTACGTGATCGGTTTTTTGCGCTATATTAGGCCCTTCATTGCAGCACAAAAAGTTCCTTTATTGTTGCTTGGCTATGGAACAGAATCGCCCAGTGTGAGGTCTTCAATAATCGGGTAAAATACCGAAAATCCCGATATATCCGGGAAATTCTGAAAAATTTCAATCTAATCGCATTTTTTCGCTACTGTTGCCGCAAAGTCACTCAAATCCACCCATTTTATCGATATAGAAAGTGAAGGGGCCACAAAATTCGAAAAGTTATGAGCAAAAACGAGAACGACTCCTGTAAGAGGTGTGGCCAGGTAATAACTTGACAAATTTGCAAAAAAAAACTCCGCTCTTCTTCCTGCCTTTGCGTTTTTTAATGGCAGTTTTCTTTTAGAAAATTCCAAAGAAAATTTAGAAGTAAAAATTTCGAAGACAGCCTGACTTCAGAATTCTTACCTTGAGTCAAAATAACCTACAAAAAGTGATGCCGCTTTGTTCTGGATTTGTCCTATATTAGTGCCAATATTGTCGTGACTCTCGCACGACTTCCATTCGAGGACTCCTCCGACCGCCGTCAAGATCCCGGTCCGAGTCCGCCTGCGGTGTGAACCGATGTCCTACACCGGTTCAAATACACTCGCATGGCGTGTGCGCGCCAATTCCATCGGCGCTCCCACGGGATACGGTACTTTCTCGAGACCGCGCGTGCCCTCGAGTACCGTTCCCACGCGGCAGCACTATATAAGGCGCCCTCGCGCTCTCATGGGTTCATTCGCCTCATTCGCGTTCGTCCGCTCGTTCGATCGACTCCGCTCAGCCGCAATGGCCCATGGTTCCACCGAAGATGCTGGTCGCCGTCCTGCCGTTCGATGATGATGGATGCCTCGATCGCTAAGTCAACGCTCCAGAAGATCATGTCGAGCCGCCGTCACGATCCTGCCAGTCGCTGCGCGTGTCCAGCAGGCCGGTTATAAGTTGACCCATTCCATCTTGTGGTTTAGCTTTATTATTGTATTGATGTCATACTTGATGGGGAATGTGAAGGTGGCTATTTACTCGGTGTAATGGTGTGAAGAAGAAGGATATTGTGAACATCATCTATATCTGGTAACATCGAGTTGAAGGACACTGGTTATGTGCTAGGCTCTAGGATCAGTTTGGTTAGGGTTACAGGTAGTCTACGCTAAGTTCGCTAAGTTAACGCTCGCGCCCGCTTGCCGCTCGCTTAGGGTAGTAGGCCTCTTTCACTTTCCCCGCTGGCTTGCGAGCCCACTGTCTCTGTGCGCTGCGGTACTACCCTCACGTAGCCTTGTGGGTTCAGGTAAAACCCTCATTTGTCGTGTCGGGTCGGGTGCTACCACCGACGCCCGGACCGGGTGCGACAAGTATCCACTTTTCCCAGTAGGACATTTTATTCAGCCGGATAAAAAAAACTTTCCGGCGGATATTTCGGTGTGATTTGGATATTTCGCTATCCAACAGGAGATTACGCGAGGATATACAAATGGGTACTGTCGTTGCTCATGAAATATCTTCATCCGATTTATATTTGATTGATAACTGTCAACTGCTCGCTGGATGCGGACATAAAACCGCTGTGCTTTTCCACTCACAGCTAATCTTAGTGGACACAGCCTCAATTTTATACATGGGGATAAACTAGCACATAATGGATGAATCACATGTAATTGACATGGCTGTGATTGAAGATATACGTGACTGAATGATTCCAAAAAAATTATCAGAAATTTCTCTTCCCTACCATAATGAAAAATGGAATATAAGCTGGAAAAATGTTGTATACAGGTCGAGGCCTCACCCCGTCCTGGCGTGCAACTGATAAAAGCAGAGACGTTCTGCTTAAATTTTTCAGACGCTCCAGAATGGATGTAAATGATAGAATGAAAAAATAACTGCAGAAACTAAACGAAATATATTACCAAGCAACTAATAAACTGATTGAGTTTGGTGGAAAAAAATACGAAAGAGTAATTTCGGAAGGTTCGCTCATTGGGTGCTCTCAAATTCTAAGGCAGGTGAGATACGCACGTACCTGCACAGGCGTCAACGAGGGCGCGTTTTTCGCGGACGCGAGGAGCACGCACCGCGACCGCACCGCTCGCGCTGGAATCAGTCCCGCAATAACAAATCATATGGTTTTCTTGGTACTTTCCATTCTATTTGATGTTAACTATGAAGCGAACCAGCTAACTGTCAAGAAAACCTTAAGGTTTGTCGTTGTGGAGAGGATTTTAGCGCGAACGGCGCGGTCGCGCGGCGCGCCTCTGGAAAATGCGCCCTGATTGAAGCTTAATTTAGTGTATAAATGTTCAGACTTCATCGAACTTCGATCCAGCGTCGTACAAAAAATTATTTCGTAGCCACACAACGTGCCCGGAGTGAGTGCTACCTCAGGAGGCGCCCACCAACGTGTAGACGAGACACCAACAATGTGCTTCTACTATAAATCCCATGCACTAAAACTACAAAAACACATAAACTACGAGCAGCGTTCCACGGAATTGCAAAGCTCTCGAGCGCTCGAAAATGAGTGTAACTGATCTGCCTGCCTTCTTTCTCATATTCTGGAACTAATATCCATGTTAAAGCCCTAGGCTAGCCTCAGTTTGTGCAGTGATTGAAAGTGAATGTGTAAAACACGATTTTTTTCTCATACCTAAGAAACCTGATACTTGTCTCAAGGGAATGGATTACTCCTAAAAAAGCTGGCTATAATTGAAAAATAGTATTTACACTATCGAACAAATGCATGCATACTGAATACATGCATGTGAGTGCTTGGAAAACAATGTTATCCCGAGTGAAAGACCTTAGATATAAGAAGCTGCCTCAGTACCAAAACCTGGGATTTTCCGGTGCTCCATATACGCTTCCCACGGAATTTCGACAAACAAATGAATGGTGGTCGTGCATATCACTACCCTACCAAGGTAAAAAAGTGCTAATAAACCGAGATAGTTAAGTGAAAAAAAACAATTCTAAAAGCAGCAGCTTAAAAACGAAGATAGAATAAATGGTAAAAAATAAACAAAGCAGTGATGAACAAGGCTTGATTTCTTGTTTTAGCTGAACCTGAGGGATCGGCCAAAACGTCGTCGTTTCTATGTCACAAGGGAGGTGCTAGAGGTTCGGCTCGCAGATCGGATCGAAACCTATTTGGCTTGAGTCTTTGTTTGAGAAGGTGCTATATATTTCATTACTGCCCGCGGGGTCAACAAATAGAAATCCCACTGCATCACTATATGCGTTCCTGGTCACCGTTAGGGACGGAGTGGCTGAGTGGTGAAGTTACTGGGCTGTTAGGCAGAGGGTCGAGGGTTCGAAGCCCGTCATGAGCGTCCGTTTTGCATTTTTGTTTTTTTTATTCTTTGGAGTCGATGGCAGTAATCAAATACATGGTGTGGCACCTACTCAAACAAAGATTCAAGCCAAATAGGTTTCATTCCGACCTGCGAGCCTGGCCTCTTGCACATCCTTTGTCAGGAACATTCCTCTTATCTGCACACACGTATGTATGTAGATATCTTCCCAGACATCGGATAAATAATACAGCATTAACGTAGTCCCTGGATGCCCTTCAATGAATAACACCTCTAATTGAGCCTAACTATCTTTCCGAGCAACAATTTCTTAGAAGGACATTGGTCAGTGAGCAATGTCGTAAACTCAGTAAATTCAGTTAATCAGTGCAAGTAAAGGCTGTTTGAGAGAGAAAGATAATGAAGACGATACAACGGTAAGATGAAATGACAAAAATATTGATTGACCACATTCCATACCTTCATTAACTGCTATGTTCACCAGCAGTCCATACCATTGCGAGAGATATTTTTATTCCGGGCAAAGGCATATTTTTTACCTAATTTCTGTACAGTGCAAGGTATGAAACGAAATAAGTCAATTACTTCAGTGCCCTGTTGCCACGACCGATAAAAATAGACATAGCCGAACAAAAAGCAGAGTCAATGCGCACAGAGAACAACCACAGGTACTCAGACCCTCTCCGGCGAATTTAAACCGGATCTCAGAGCAATATTTGTGCAGTTGGCATTGTTATAGGTTGGAAGGTGTTTGCTCTCCACCTGGGATAAGTAGTCAAAATCACCATGGACATGTAAGAAACAGCCAGCGATTCGGTGAATAGAGTGGCTTTCAGGTGGTCACGTGGGGAATAGCAAAAAGATGAATGAAGCCAGATGTAGGGCAATAGCAAGGCCCCACAAATCCAGTGCACTTCCTGAAAATGAGAGGCTCAGTGAGGCAAACAGCAAACAAACAATCAGGAAACGAAATAGGCAAATAGGCAACATTCTTTCGACATTTTTTTGGCAAGTTATATGAATATTGAAATCATTTTATCTTAAGTTATTATTGAAAATTAAGTTTTATTTATTCATTTTAATTAATATAGGCACGTTGGAGGGCGCAAGAACAAGTTCTAATCAGAACAAAACTTATGGAATCAAACATATAAAGAATGTAAGTATAGTAGCTGTTCAACAAAGAAAACAATAGTTGAAAGAGAAAAACTAGAAAAAAAAACCTGAAGAGAGAAGAGAAAAGAACAGTGAAGAATGGTAACGATTCCCCAGGGTCCCCAGCAAACAAACATGGTATGCATTCCAACGATGTGCCTTGTGGTGGTATCCTGATACCTGATAGGAATAGTATCCTTAGAGAAGGTGGACGGTGCTAGAGATAACATCACTCTACACGAGCACTTGGGCATGCATGAAGAATCTGACGCTGGATTTTCGGATGTTAGGTACTTCCTACCCCTAACAATCCAGCTTCAGACCCATCTAGGACTATCCCTCTGTCCAGAGTATGCGTGAGGTAAATACCAGCGAGGCCTTCAGAATTTTTTATGTTTTAGCTTTCATGTGAAATCAAACGACAGATTGGGGAACCCTCTGGGAAGATTTAACAAAAAATCAAATTAAAAAAATTAGGTTAGTTTATTTACTTTTTTTATTTTATTATTAGAAGGTTAAATATATAAATGTAATAGTTTTCCATATCGCTAAGAATACTAACGAACGGAATCGGAACGTTGGCCTATATTCTCTCTCCTCTAAACGAAGGTATTTTGAGGTTAGTTTTACCCTACTGTTGACTTAATGATGCGATAGTAATCCTGCTTTTAATTAATGTTTTGCAAAATACTCCATGGATACGTAGGATTAAAACCAGAAAAGTTTGTCGCAATGAGAGCATTCAACACTAGGGGCGGGTCTAATATTATGAAATAGTCATTGCCAGAGCTAGAAGCAACACTAGGCATCATTTCTTTGTTAATCGAGCGGGGTCTGAAATCATCAAAATTAGTAAGAAGCAAGTCATTCCACTTATATTAAGCTCTTTCGTACGCAGGTTGAGTAGGTTACAGCAATCATATGTGTCTGTTTTAATCATATTTTCTCACCTTAGCAATTACCTATCTCACTCAGGTCATCTGGATGGTTGTCTTTTGTCTTATGTTGTTTGATTGATTGATTTATTGCGTCTTATTCACAAGGCTATGAATACACAGTTCAGCTGAAATACAAATTCTGGTTGAACAGTAACCATTACGATGAAATAATATAGTTATTATATTCATCTATGCTACACATATCTTGGACTTAACAGCTGGTTTGAACGAAGCACTGGAACACTAGGTGGGGATTCTCCTACTAATTTTGATAAACGTAGTTCCTTCCCTGATGGTAAAACTTGTCTCTCCTATTACACGGTTAGGTTTTGGGAACGCGATTTTAAATGGGCCACGCCTAGTAATTGAGCGTGTTATGCTGAAAAAATCAAGAGCATTAATATTAGTTGCAGGGTTAAGCAATTTATGTTGTTGTTTGATTTGTTGTTTTATCTTCACATGGGTCTTCCATGTAATAAACATACATAATGAACAGCATAAACAGCCTCCTACCGTGGAAGTGGCATCAGTAGAGTGAGCACATGAATATAAAAAATAACAAAAACCTGAGGATAAGTCTCAAGCTGGTTTATACGTAGAAGGATCATGAAAAACGCTCAATGATGTAATGATGTAAGTCCTCCCCCCGCTTCAGCTGGCAAACGCCTTTCCCCGTACTTTTTGCCCCGCCTCTTTTACTCGAAACATCTATTGCACCTGTTCGTGGAAATCTGATACCGAGCATGCTTTTGACTTGTTGTCGCATTTTTCTCCGCCCCTCAGGTACAACGCGTGTACCACGGTGCAACAACAGTGAAGAAAGAGAAGGTAAGGGAAAAATCAGGTAAAGTGTAAAGGAGGTTGAAAGCACGAGTTGCAAGCTGTTCGAGTGAAGAAATCGCCAGAGAGCTGCCCAGCTCTGCACATCTCATCGTTTTTTCGTCAGAAGCGCATGTCACTCATTCAGTTGAGCCGAGTACAGTAACCACGGTAATTGTTGGACAGAAAACGAAAAAAACGCGATTCCGCGTTTTTTTCGTTTTTTCTCTATAACTCAGTTCTTTTTGCTTCTTATCAGAATTTCTGCCCACCATTCGATTCGTGGGGACGAGATCTACAAGAAGAGCTCAACATCGTTTTCGAATTTTCACTAGAAAAAAGCCCACTTCACAAATTACCTGCGGGTACGAATCAGCGGGCGAGACTCCGCGATAATCGTATCCTAAGGATATGCGCTGTGTGGGATATATATTATGGGAGAAACGTATGGAAATACTTATATATTCGAAATCTAGGGAATGAGCCGATCATTTTAGTACCCCATTCACACCATTCAAAAACATTATTAAAACTTCTGTATTTCCAAAATTTTTGGGAAGTGCTGTTTTTCAGCAATCAGAACAGCACGCCGAGTCTAGCTGAAGAGGTTTCTTTTGAAAATTCTTCAAATAAGCCGTTTTCTTGAGGGGTTTCTAGAATGATAGACAACTAGAGTAAAAGCAGCTTGAGTTTCTTGAGATCGAAAAATGCTCCCTTGCAAAAACATTCTCATCTGCTCATGTACCCCAAGATTCATGTGGACCGCCGTGGACACAGGACGTAGTAGAGCATCTACCAACGAAAGATCTTGTGGTGCACTTCTTCTGCATTAACTGCAGCTGGCGAATTTTCCAATTCACGCCGATTGTTGCCAAATCCGACGCGTCCAACTTTGGAAATTTCCCACATGTTGTTTTTATTTCCATCGAATCCTGATTTCCGCAGCTTACAGAACCAGCCAACAAATTTCAAATACACCACTCTATTCGCTTGAGGGGATCTTTCGAATGATGCCATTTCCGAAAAAATCAATGATGTTCAAATTTTCGCCCCCAAGCTCCGCCCACCTTATGGCAGGCTATCTTCGCGGCCTAGGAATTCTCCGCTGGGCATACTATGCCATTATTAGAGGCGCCCCTCTAATAATTCCGCGCCACGTGGACCTCCACTGCGTTTTGAATGAGAATTGAAGGAATAACGTCAAAACGTATGTATGAACAGAATTTGAAGGGAATGTTAGAAAAGAAATTATTATAACTGCATGTGATGAAGAACTAGAATAAATTCTAAAAATTCAACTCCACTGGCAGTGTTCCGAACGCTTCTTATTTTAGAAAAAAACACTGAAGGCAAATGTAACATGGTTGCTGAAATACACGTTAATATTTTAGACTCGTTAATACCGCCCCTGTTCTGAAATAGCCGAATCCTTACAGTTACGCTATTTGACACTGTACAATAATTTGAACATTTAATTCAGCAATTGCTCATGCTATTTCATGCCAGTGGCGGACGCAGAAAGTGGGCGGGAGGGGGGGCGTGGGAAGAAAAGTGGGGTCTCCGCCGTTTTGGGGACCCAGACGGAAAATAAAATTAATAATAATATTAATTATAATAATAAACAATAAATAAAAAATGTATTAAAAATAATAATAAAAATAAACAATTAAAAATAAACTAACACAAGATTTTTATTTGTATTGTAAAGTAATTTCGAAAATTTGGCGACCCATTCTCGGGGGGGGGGGGGCGCGCGCCCCCCCCCCTGCGTCAGCCACTGTTTCATGCAGTTGTTACATTTTTGCTTCGAATGTGAGGAGATTAATGTGGCACCAATGTCGCCACAGGTGATAGCGCCGCGGTGACACTGGACGCCCAGAGGAGCATGTCAAGGCCTCGCGGTAAGAGTCCACTAGGGATGCGGGGATGGCCAGTGACAAAAATCCGAACAAACTATGTATACTTACAAAAAAAAATTAGATGCACTGATAAGACTGCTTCGCTTCGTTGATTCTTCTCTCGTTGGAGAATTTAGTAGAACACACGTTAATCTGATTACCTGCAAAGCAGCTCAGCGGAGAATGGAAAAAATGAAAATCCATTTCTTCGTCATTTCTTTATTAGATAGGTGAAAGAACGTACAAAGTGTAACTGTGGAACTTCTCAACAAGTTTTCATGCCTTTGATTTGTGAATAAGAAAAAGATGTGATTTTATTTGCTTTAGCAAGAGCATTTTTGTCTTTTCTTTCAAACATTTCTGAATTCAAAATTTGACTTCTTTTCTTAAAGGGTCCATCAATAAAAAATTTCCTCTGAGTATTCTTTCCCATTTTCTAGTCCTTTCATCTTATCTATTCTAATTCTTATTCATAATGCAGTGCACGTGCATGTGGCGCGAAATTACTGGAGGGAGCTCCTCTCGTTGGTACAGGATGTCCAGCGGAGAATTCCTAGGCCGCGAGAATAGCCTGCAAGGGATGTGGGCGGGGCTTAGGGCCAAAAATTCGAATATCGTGTATTTCAACGAAACTGGTATTATTCGATAGATCATGTGGAACCGAATCTAATGATGTGTTCAGAATTTCTTGGCAGGATCTAAAAACTGTGAAAATCGCGGTTCAATGGGAACATCAAGCACTCGCTGAAAATTTCCAAAGTTGAACACCTCAAATTTGGCTTCAGCCAGTGTTCTTGGTGGATTCTGCCGGCCGCGCTTGATGCATAGGAAGCGTACTACATCGCATTTCAGTGACAGTGACCGTGTTTCATTTCGTGACCGTTGCGATACACGTGAACATTGGAACAGAGCACTATATAAAAGCGATGTCGCAAAGTAGCCTTTTCCTGCCTCAAGAAACACGAACTGCGTCTGCTCCAGTGGTGTATTACCCTAACAGCTCCTAGAACGTACAGCGTGTTTGCAGAATTTCCGGAGGAAATTTCTTTAGCTGGACAAACAATGCTGTTCTGACTCATGAAAAACAGCACCTTTCGAAAAATCGGAAAATTTCGAAGCATCGCAACTTTAGATGAATGTGGTACCAAAATGATCAGCTCAATCTCTAGAGCCCGAATATATAAGTATTTCCTTATGTTTCTTGTATAATATTTACCCCACACAGCGCATATCCTTAGGATACAATTGTCGCGGAGTCTCGCTCGCTAATTCGTACCTGCAGGTACTTTGGGAAGCTGACCTTTTTTATAGTGTAAATCTGAAAATTTTGTCAGACTCGTCTTGTAGATCTCTTCTCTACGAATCGATTGGTGGGTAGAAATACTGATAAGGATCGAAACGAACTGAGTTACGAAGAAAAAACGAAAAAAACGCGCATTCGCGTTTTTTTCGTTTTCTGTCCAACAATTACCGTGGTTACTGTAGTTTGTCTGAAAAACAAGGGTTTCGAACAGAATACCTCAGTATTTTAAGGAGAAGCGGCCACTCTATGGAGTGGTAAACAGCGAATGAGTTAGGAAACGTGTGAAACGACAGCAGAGGAGAAAGAAGAGAAAACAGAAAGATCGTGAAGACAAAACATAGCCATGAGTGAATTGTGAGGGCGAAAACAAGGAGAGGAATGAAACTGACTATATCATCAGCTAAAATTTCTGTACACCTGAATATCAGAGCTTCGCCTGTTTTTCTCAGCCTACATTCCAATGAAATGTTATTGTTACAAGTAATGAACTTCTCTTCATCGTAATAGAGTAACGAGAACGCACTAAAAGTAGTGCTATAACTCCTAGCTGAGAGCTAAACAGGACGATTCGATTTTATTTTTGGAAAAATGAAAGAGCTATTAGAAGAAAAAGTCCCTCTCTAGGAACTGCGAGGTAGCGTGGTGTGTAGGATATGGGGGAAAGTAGTGTTAAAATAGAGATCTATTTGTGAAAATATCCACGAATATGGACACATATAAGCGAGAAAAAACCACATAGCAAATATGATGTCAAAGTGATAATAAATAAATATGAATAAATAAATAATAAATATGAATGGCGATGCCCAGAAAAATGCTGAGCTCTTCGCAAGAATAGTTCAAAATAAATTGTGCCGTTGCGATGTAGAGATAGTATAAACAAATATGATTTCTATAAAGTAGGAGTTAATTCAGTTGTATCCACTGTTTTCATTAGTTAAAAGTGACGATAATTAAATATCAGGCTGCTGTTCGTCCCTGCCTCTCCTACCACCACACTCTCTCCAGTACTTTCCTCTCAACACCTTCTCAGGTATTTTTTCCTGGCAAAATAGATCATATTTCTCGCGATGTTCACCGAAAAGAACAGCTACATTCTCAGTGTATTTTGTTCAAATCCATTTTCCTATTCATTCACGCCCTGCAAAGACTTTCTGGCGGACAATACTTCTCCCAATGTTCGTAGACTTTGTAAACAGGACCATTCCTATAGTATATATTTGTCTTTTTTAAAATCCGTCGGTCATTTGCAGGATCCTTATGTGGAAAAATCGTCGACTGCTTTAACGGAAGAAAAATTTGAGCGAAAACTAATGAAGATTAGCTGCAATATGGTGCATTATATGCTTGGTAACAAATGTTCTCATTCTACTCGAAAATTCTATGAACCATCCCTCGATTGATGCATAAATCATGCAGAAACCACGCATACACAAGGGACGCGCCTTAGAATTCACTAATCACTTGCTCCACTTCTGCTATGGTGTTTGAGCAGTTGAACGGCTGGATTCTTGAAAAAGAGCAGGAAATTGTGTTGGGTTTATAAGGATGATTTCACACAAAAAGAAAAAAAGGAAGGAAGAACAAACAAGGAGAGTTACATGTCCTCATCCTAACATGGGCAACTGAGCAGAAAGTAGAGGAAATGATAGGATCTGCTGCATTGGTGATGTGGTTATCACAGTCCAACGGTCCCAAGGAAGATGGTGACGATTCGCGTCTGTCACCCGTCACGCTTGTGCCGAAGACGTCGCCGAGGCATGGAAGCAGATGGATGGAGAAACGGAGGAGGGGGGGGGGAGGGTTTAACAGCTATGAATGGGTTAGGGGTCTAGCAAAACAATGCTCACAGACGGATCAACGATCCGGTAGAAGCCTAACCAAATTATCTGAGTATAGGGGAGCAGCACAACATGTTCCGAGTCCCTGCATATTCGGGGGTTTTGTTGTTGGTCCCCATATGGAGTTGACATTGAATTGGCGTCATTTTTACGTTTTTTTCTTCCACTCAATGAACTAGTCCTGTTCTCTGATCACTGTCATGAGACCACCTAATTATTTCACACTAACATGATTTTATCTAGTCATTATTATTGTGTAGCTATTCATTTCTACTTGATTAAACTTTATAGAAAAAATTGTGACGTTATTCTCGGAAATCTGGCCTTTAGGGGCAAGATTCATGAAAGTATAGTCGAGGGCTAACAGATGACCAAACCAATATTCATGTTCTGCGTCTCTTATGGTTATGATATGGTAATCGAGTGACTATAACCACGTAAGAATTGACAATGGTAATGTAAACCATGATAATAATGATAGCGATGATAATACTACAGAAAAGGAGATGTAATTCACATGATTTGCGCAACTAACATTTCATGAATTCTGGCTCTAGAGCTCCTTTTCCTCTCCACACTAAACTCGCCATAGCTTAGCGGCATTTTTTATGGAAGAGGAATGACTCGCTGAACTGCTTGCCTAGAGATCAAGCACCCCTCCCCCCCTCCTCACCTACATCTACCCTGCTGCTGTTCAAAAATTCGTATTTAGACTTGCTTATGGGTGCCGACCACAAGTGTTTACGGCTCGTATATCATCAGAGTTCAGAATGATGTATTGAGCTCCGAGCTCCGCTACTAATTGAGTTTTACACTAGCTGTCAAACTAGCTAAAGATGTCTGGTGTCGGTTTCAAAAACACGTGATGACAATGTCTTACTCAAGAATCATACTCGAGGTTTTCATACCATCAGAATCTGCGTGAGCTGCTGAAAACAAATATATGCGCACTAGGCCGTGAAAACTTTGGGAAGCCTCTTTATGATGTTTTCGTTTTTGCCAAGAGCTTTTGAAACTCCCGGTGGGTTCCGCTTCTTGATCTACAATACGTTCTGAGCTGTTCTATCGATTTGATCTACAGTGTGATCTTTGATCTGAAGCACACATGATCGATTCTGTCACCCAAAACAGTACCTTTATAGTGTTAGAAGATAGATACATCGGCATTTTTGCAAAGTTCTACCTGGATCTCCGGAAACAGCGTGTCGAGAAGGAGCTGAATGTGCTAAACAGTTCTGAAGGTGATGTGAGATACAGTCCTCAATCAGAGCTTTGATAGTAAGAAAGAAAAAAAAAGAAGAGAGGATTGAGGATATTATTGCTTGCCACGGGAATTTCCACAGGATGAAGTCTAGAAGTAGAAAGGCGGAGTTCCTTCCTCTTTTTTTTTAATTCTTGAGTCCTCTCAGGGATAGGCGAAAGGACACAGACCTCTGACTTGTAGTGCGTAAGTGATGAAATAGAGAAGGAAGAAATGTTGGATAGGACGGAAATGAAAAGCGATGAATGAAAACGATGATTATCGATCGCCACCATAACGTTCAACACGAGTAGTCAAGAAAATATTGTTATAATAGGAAGCCTCACTGTTAATAAGCATGTTCATGGCGACGACCTTGCTTAGTACCTCAATAAGCCTAGAAGGTTGAAATGATCCCAGAGTCCAGGATGTTCCCAATCAGGAAGAAATCTGCTCCCAGAGGTCCGCTTTCGCACGAGTTCGGCACGTGACGGAATACTATGCTCATTATTTGAAGGCGAAAATGCAGCCCAGTGAACGTTCTTCGCACTGAGCAAAAGAGCAACTGCCTCCCCCTCAGTAGCCATCTACAATTGCCTGATTAAGAATTAATCAAAGAGAGTATTCAGATGTCAACAGAAGGGAGCAAGGACAACTCGTACACCTCAGAGATCGGGCTAATACGACGAGAATGACTATGTGGATGTGATGTTCTATGAACCGGATTCATTCTATAATGGGTTCTCTTAACCTGGTAACAGAGGATTTTGCTACGTGAGGATAGGGGGTCAATTCCCGACTTCCGCCACTTTGTCATCCTTCTTTGGAATTGCTCATCAGTTCAAGGAAGCTGCTCTCGGGAAAACCAGGGATTATCCTCTCCTCGTTGACGTCGTTGCCTCATGAGAGGGTGGCGAACTTTCACGGAATGGAGGAGTTAACAACGGTCAAACGTATTTATTCAGAGGGCAAATGCTATTTTTCACCCTTTTTTCTCCGAAACCCAACTCATCACGGCATGCAGCATCATGTGCTTGAATACCAGAGATGAGCGGATTGTCCGTATCCGGTTATCCGTTTTACCGTTCAGCCTATCCATTATCCGCACCGTTATCCTGGCCTTTGATGCCGGATAATGGTGAGGATAAGGCCAATAATAGTAGATTCATTTCGCACGCTCCCAATATAGGAGAGTTTCCATTTCAGGAAAAGCCGTCGTATCACATAATCTAGCACATTTTCCTTCATATGTGATTTTGAGTCTGCAAGAGATGTAGGAGAAGGTAATACAGACTTGCACTCGTCTAGAAAGGCTCTTGCTCAGGTTTTCTGGGTTTTCCGACAATCGAGGCAATAACCTCGAAACCATTGTTTGCCTGTAAGATTATCAACAACGCTGACTAATGTTGTGACCTCTGACAAAGTTGAAGTTGATGACCTCACAACGCACAGATGAGTGGTGCCCTCTTGCTCGCGAAGTTCAATTCGACTATTCGTTTAACCCTATGTTTTTACCAATTTTTGGATCCATTTACCTCATAGTGTTTAGGAGTGAATATGGCCATAATATCCAGTCAGTACTAGAAGGTTTACCAGAACTCCATAAAAGATATATGGAGCAAAGCATCGGCCTATGTGACTCCTCCCCCCCCCCCCCCAAAAAAAAAAGACAGCTTTGTCGTGTTGTCGTTAATGGGTCTAAAGAAGAAACCGTGGAAGGGCCAGAGTTCGTTATTATCTTTATATTGAAGACACCCTGGTCACGCTTCATCTTATCTGACTAGTGTGCTAATCGAGTTATCGAATATCCAAGTATTACTGTTGTTTTCGTGAAACCTAGATACGGATTTGGTGATTAAAAGGTGAACTTGTGCTAATTTTCGTTCACAATATTAAGGTCGTATTTCCTTTTTATAATTCTTCACACATATTAGGTATTAGTATTAATAATATCTTAATACTAGCGCCCCTTCGGGACGCTAGAAAGTGGGGTGGGGCAGCCACTTGGGACATGTGCTAACGCTTCACACTTGCCAAATCTCTAGAAAATTGATAGAGAAGCAGAATCAATCTTCCAATGGGGCCAAACATGAAGTCCTTCTTATGAGTTGAGTATGAGAATGAGAAGTTTGTTCTCCATCGTATGGCGTATTCGTGCGTATTCCTCACTATTGGGCCAACGCAGACGCGTTCTCCATCGGCGGAACTGTATCCTGCCGTTCCCCACACTACTGGATAAAGCGAAATCGTATCCGAGTGTTTTCCACACTACTGGGCTGCAGCGGACTTTCCTCCATCGTTGGATCCGTATTGTGGCGCCATCTTTACTATTAGGCCTGAACCATATCCTGGTATTCTCCACTTCACTGAGTCACAGCGGACCAATCCTATATTGGCGGACCCGTATCCTGGTGTTATCCATACTACTGAGCAACGGCGGCCCTTCCTCCATCAGAGCGCCCGCATTCTGGCGCCTTCCTCGCAGTTAGCGCAAGCCGGACACGTTCTCCAGGGGCGGGTTCGCATCCTGGCATTCTCAACACTATCGGACTAAAATGAACCCGTATCCTGACGTTCTCCACACAATTGGGGCCTGGAGGGCCTTTCTCCATCGGTGGATCCGTATCTCGGCGTATGCCGCACCATTGGGCCACGGCGGGCCCTTTCTCATCGCTGGACCCGTGTCATGGAGTTCCCCACAGCACTGGGCCACGGTGGGCCGTTTATTCATCGGTGGACCCACGTCATGGCGTTCCCCACAGCACTGGGCCACGGCGGGCCTTTTCTCCATAGCTGGACCCACGTCATGGCGTTCCCCACAGCACTGCGCCACGGCGGGCCTTTTCTCCATCGGTGGACCCGTATCCTGGCGTCCCCCGCACCATTGGGCCCTGGCGGGCCTTTCTCCATCGGTGGAACCGTATCCTGGCGTCCCCCGCACCATTGGGCCACGGCGGGCCCTTTCTCCATCGGTGTACCCGTGTCTCGGCATCCCCCGCAACATTGGGTCCTTGCGGGCCTTTTCTCCATCACTGGACCCACGTCATGGCGTTCCCCACAGCTCTGCGCCACGGCGGGCCCTTTCTCCATCGGTGGACCCGTATCTCGGCGTCCGCCGCACCATTGGGCAACGGCGGGCCCTTTCTCCATCACTGGACCCGTGTCTCGGCGTCCCCCGCACCACTGGGCCGTGGTGGGCGTTTTCTCCATAGTTGGACCTACGTCATGGCGTTCCCCACAGCACTGCGCCACGGCGGGCCTTTTCTCCATCGGTGGACCCGTATCCTGGCGTCCCCCGCACCATTGAACCGTCGCGGGCCTTTCTCCATCGGTGGATCCGTATCTCGGCGTACGCCGCACCATTGGGCCACGGCGGGCCCTTTCTCATCGCTGGACCCGTGTCATGGAGTTACCCACAGCACTGGGCCACGGTGGGCCCTTTATTCATCGGTGGACCCACGTCATGGCGTTCCCCACAGCACTGGGCCACGGCGGGCCCTTTCTCCATCGGTGGAACTGTATCCTGGCGTCCCCCGCACCATTGGGCCCTGACGGGCCTTTTCTCCATAGCTGGACCCACGTCATGGCGTTCCCCACAGCACTGCGCCACGGCGGGCCCTTTCTCCATCGGTGGACCCGTATCTCGGCGTCCGCCGCACCTTTGGGCCACGGCGGGCCCTTTCTCCATCGGTGGAACCGTATCCTGGCGTCCCCCGCACCACTGGGCCCTGATGGGCCTTTTCTCCATAGCTGGACCCACGTCATGGCGTTTCCCACAGCACTGGGCCACGGTGGGCCCTTTATTCATCGGTGGACCCACGTCATGGCGTTCCCCACAGCACTGCACCACGGCGGGCCCTTTCTCCATCGGTGGACTCGTATCTTGGCGTTCCCCACAGCACTGGGCCACGGCGGGCCCTTTCTCCATCGGTGGACCCGTATCCGTATACATATAGTTGATTGGATATATTAGGGTGGTAAGAAAGTCTTGAGCCGATTTTTACAAAAGTTCCAGAACTTTTGCTTATTGCGACGTCAGTTCCACGAGAGGTCCCCCTAGCCAAAATCAGTTTTTCCTGCTCTATCAACATCGAAAGGAGTTTCTAGAATACCTAATTATTGGAGATGAGAGTGGGGTCCTCTACGATTTTAAAACGCACCGTGCCATGTGGTTCCGTCAAGGAGAAGATCGGCCAAATCGCACCCCCACCCAAACATCTGTCTCCTTTGCTACTTCTGGAATTCGCTAGAGATATTGTATTATGAGCGGCTCCCGCAAACACACACGGTCACCGGTAACACATACGCCAATCAGCTCCAGAGAGCCGCGGATGCTGTTTGAGAAAAACGGTCGAAACGAGTTTCTTGTACACCTACGCTATGATGAGGGTAGGCCCCAAATAGCTAAAGAGACCGGTGAAAAATTTGCGGAGCTGGGCTGGGTTACGGTTTCTCACTCACCCTATTCTCCTGACGTTGCCCCTTCCGATTACCACTTATTTTGCTCTTTCAAGGCATTTCAAGTCAAGAAAAAATCCGCCAAAGTTGACCATGTTGGAAGGGAGGTCAGCGATTTCTTTGGCTCCCAGTCTTCCCATTCCTGGGAAAAGGGGACCGCTGACCTGTCCATTAGGTGAGACACTGCAGTGACTAACTATGGCTGTTATATTGCTGAGCAAATTCCACTGTGCGCTGAGTAATAAAATAAAGCACAAAAAAGTCTAAAACGGCTCAAGACTTTCTTACCACCCTAATACAATGTCATGCATTCCTATTTAGAGGCTTTTACTCTTTGTTTCTCCATCGGCGGACCCGTATCCGTATATAGTTGACCAGTCTGGCCGTCCGGCTGACGCCGGACTTCCAGACTTTTCCTAATGCTCGCTTCGCTCGCATGGCTTCATCCCTTCTTCATTCAAATAAAGTCACAGCTATTCCACATTTTTGCTATAATGTGTCCCACACCCTTTCCATTGCTTTTTCTCATGTAAAAATGCATTTATCAAAGAGGATTAACCTTCTCGAAGCAATTTTATCATTTGCTCAACTGAAATAGCTTTTTGTAACTATATATAACCGGTTCAACCTGGATTGACCGCAGAAAATGGTCCATCATTCTTTGTTTGTTATAACTGGTCAAGTGATAAGAGTCAGTTAGAACATATAAAAGTGGAGGGTGCGGTGTGTTCATAAACAAATGAGAAGAGAAGAACGCGGGGGAGGACGTAAGGAGGAAGGATTCACACGAATTGCATACTAATCCGCGCAGTGGTCTGGCATCTAGTTTTTTTACGATCGATGTTAGACGCCATCGAATCGATTTAACAAATATGGACCTAACTCATGACATTTCCCTGAGTAGTGGACACCGGCGCACCCCTCCTGCATTGGTAGCTATATTTTCAGGCGCTCCTCCACTTTTGAGCGCAGGCGCAGCCCTCCTCCACTTTTGAGCGCAGGCGCAGCCCTATCACAGCAGTAGACCCGTCTCCCCCCACTTTGGGCGCCGACGTACCCTTATCACAGCCGCGGACCCGTCTCCCCCCACTTTGGGCGCCGGCGCACCCTTATCACAGCAGTGGACCCGTCTCCCCCCACTTTGGGCGCCGGCGCACTCTTATCACAGCCGTGGACCCGTCTCCCCCCACTTTGGGCGCCGGCGCACCCTTATCAGAGTGGTGGACCCGTCTCCCCCCACTTTGGGCGCCGGCGCACCCTTATCACGGTGGTGGACCCGTCTTCCCCCACTTTGGGCGTCGGCGCACCCTTATCACAGTGGTGGACCCTCCCACATTGGGCGATTCTGGGCACCAAGATCTAACACTTTCTCACAAATTAAAAATTAGTTTAAATTAAGGCCAAACGAAAACCTTCGCGCCCTGCGGGCACATTCAGAGGCTGCTTAAGGGGCTGCTACGCAGTTTCACGCAGTTGCATGCAATATTTTACAGGTCGCCTGACATTTTTTCGTAAGTTGCTCCGAGCAACTTACGAAGCCCTCCGCGGCTCATAACACTATTTTCGCGGCTGTCTAGCCCTCATCGCAGCGATCATGAGTCAGACCAACTGGTTTTTTGAGTTGAGTTGCTCTCAGTGATCGCCTGAGGAAGGCAGCCGCGACCAACTCGCTATACCTCACCATTATCCTCCTCTCATCGCCTAGATGAGCTAGCTCATAGAGGCAATGAGCGGCTAGGTCAGATTATCTGACCGTAATGATGAGTTTACTACGGGCCATGATTGGATATACAATGTCATGCATTCCTATTTAGAGGCTTTTACTCTTTCTTAGTGCAGAAGCTTCCTCGAAACGAACGGATGTCGTGACTACACAATCGCCGCGAGAATTCAGCAGGGGATGCGGCAATGGCATCCACCACATGAGGCGACCGCGTTGATCCAGCCTTCCCGAAGCTTCCGAGACGCTGCAGCTATCATAGCACCCGTCCATTTGTTCGTAAAAGTGGAGACAGCATCACAACAGTGGAAGGCTGGTTTTCCTGCTGCGTACATTGTGCAGCCTGAAAGCTGTAAACACTCCCTCACTCCTATGCGGCGAGACCGCCAGCGAAGGTGATGAAATCACCATCCCGTGCACGCGGCAGAGCCAGCCGTGACGTAATTGCGAGTCCCGAAACGAACGTGTCTGCGTCTATGGAAATCGGCCATTTCGCCCCACAGTCTG
Source organism: Ancylostoma caninum (assembly GCA_037903475.1). NCBI lineage: Eukaryota > Metazoa > Nematoda > Chromadorea > Rhabditida > Ancylostomatidae > Ancylostoma > Ancylostoma caninum. Next base: position 332,568 of record JBAJFG010000644.1, read on the forward strand.
CGCCTCAAGATTGCGGTGTCTATGAGTGCCGCCCCGTATCTCTAACCGCTCTAGCCCCCTTACGGCGCTTTGTTTAATAGATTATCCTTGACCAGTCTGGCCGTCCGGCTAACGCCGGACTTCCAGACTTATATTGATGCTCGCTTCGCTCGCATACTGCACATTGAAAGCAAACACAAAAGTGTAAATGGATTGATAAAATCTGTATCCTCCCACGCAGTTCTATCGCTCTCCTAAGAAACCGTTGATCCCGTAGGTGGTAGCTTTCCCCCATATGAACGAAGTTATTCTCTTCCATATGAGCGAAGTTAGTGGTCGTGAAGAACTGAGTGTAACCAATGCAGTGCAAATGTTATCTTGAAACGATTTAGGCTCAACTGGTTGTTGTGGTAATTCAAGTGATAAGGGTCAACCGGGGTATATAAATGGAAAGGAAGGAGTCGTTCATTCAGAAGCAAACAGAATGGGAAGAGAACACCGATACGAAAGGAAACAATGTACAGCTAGGTGATTTAGGTAGGAGCGTCTGCCGAAACAGCGTAAGCGCACCCCTCATGCAGAAATAGACCCGCCTAGCGAATTCCTATTACTTATGCAAGCCCACGCACCCTTATCACACCGTTGGACCCAACTCCAGGCGTTTCCTCACTTTTGGACGCCGGCGCACCCTTATCACACCGTTGGACCCGACTGCAGGCGTTTCCCCACTTCCCGACGCCGGCGCACCCTTATCTCACCGTTGGACCCGACTCCAGGCGTTTCCCCACTTCCCGACGCCAGCGCACCCTTATCACACCGCCGGACCCGACTCCAGGCGTTTCCCCACATTTGGACGCCGGCGCACCCTTATCACACCGTTGGACCCGACTCCAGGCGTTTCCCCACTTTTCGACGCCGGCGCACCCTTATCACACCGTTGGACCCGACTTCAGGCGTTTTCCCACTTTTGGACGCCGGCGCACCCTTATCACACAGTTGGACCCGACTCCAGGCGTTTCCCCACTTTTGGACGCCGGCGCACCCTTATCACACCGTTGGACCCGACTCCAGGCGTTTCCCCACTTTTGGACGCCGGCGCACCCTTATCACACCGTTGGACCCGACTCCAGGCGTTTCCCCACTTCCGGACGCCGGCGCACCCTTATCACACCGTTGGACCCGACTTCAGGTGTTTCTCCACTTTTGGACGCCGGCGCACCCTTATCACACCGTTGGACCCGACTCCAGGCGTTTCCCCACATTTGGACGCCGCGCATCCTTATCACGTCGTTGGACCCGACTCAGGCGTTTCCCCGCTTTTCGGCGCCGGCGCACCCTTATCACACCGTTGGACCCGACTCCTGGTGTTTCCCCACTTTTGGAAGCCGGCGCACCCTTATCACAACGTTGGACCCGACTCCAGGCGTTTCCCCACTTTTGGACGCCGGCGCATCCTTATCACGTCGTTGGACCCGACTCAGGCGTTTCCCCGCTTTTCGGCGCCGGCGCACCCTTATCACACCGTTGGACCCGACTCCTGGTGTTTCCCCACTTTTGGAAGCCGGCGCACCCTTATCACAACGTTGGACCCGACTCCAGGCGTTTCCCCACTTTTGGACGCCGGCGCATCCTTATCACGTCGTTGGACCCGACTCAGGCGTTTCCCCGCTTTTCGGCGCCGGCGCACCCTTATCACACCGTTGGACCCGACTCCAGGCGTTTCCCCACTTTTGGACGCCGGCGCACCCTTATCACACCGTTGGACCCGACTCCAGGCGTTTCCCCACTTTTCGGCGCCGGCGCACCCTTATCACACAGTTGGACCCGACTCCAGGCGTTTCCCCACTTTTGGACGCCGGCGCACCCTTATCACACCGTTGGACCCGACTCCAGGCGTTTCCCCACTTTTGGCAGCCGGCGCACCCTTATCACACCGTTGGACCCGACTCCAGGCGTTTCTCCACTTTTGGACGCCGGCGCACCCCTATCACACCGTTGGACCCGACTCTAGGCGTTTCTCCACTTTTGGACGCTGGCGCACCCTTATCACACCGTTGATCCCGACTCCAGGCGTTTCCCCACTTTTGGCAGCCGGCGCACCCTTATCACACCGTTGGACCCGACTACAGGCGTTTCTCCACTTTTGGACGCCGGCGCACCCCTATCACACCGTTGGACCCGACTTCAGGCGTTTCTCCACTTTTGGATGCCGGCGCACCCTTATCACACCGTTGAACCCGACTCCAGGCGTTTCCCCACTTTTGGCAGCCGGCGCACCCTTATCACACCGTTGGACCCGACTCCAGGCGTTTCCCCACTTTTGGACGCCGGCGCACCCTTATCTCACCGTTGGACCCGACTCCAGGCGTTTCCCCACTTTTGGACGCCGGCGCACCCTTATCACACCGTTGGACCCGACTCCAGGCGTTTCCCCACTTTGGACGCCGGCGCACCCTTATCACACCGTTGGACCCGACTCCAGGCGTTTCCCCACTTTTCGGCGCCGGCGCACCCTTATCACACAGTTGGACCCGACTCTAGGCGTTTCCCCACTTTTGGACGCCGGCGCACCCTTATCACACCGTTGGACCCGACTCCAGGCGTTTCCCCACTTCCGGACGCCGGCGCACCCTTATCACACCGTTGGACCCGACTTCAGGCGTTTCTCCACTTTTGGACGCCGGCGCACCCTTATCACACCGTTGGACCCGACTCCAGGCGTTTCCCCACATTTGGACGCCGGCGCACCCTTATCACACCGTTGGACCCGACTCCAGGCGTTTCCCCACTTTTCGGACGCCGGCGCACCCTTATCACACCGTTGGACCCGACTCCAGGCGTCTCCCGCACTTTTGGACTCCAGGCGCCGGCGCACCCTTATCACACCGTTGGACCCGACTCCAGGCGTTTCCCCACTTTTCGGCGCCGGCGCACCCTTATCACACCGTTGGACGCCGGCGCACCCTTATCACACCGTTGGACCCGACCAGGCGTTTCCCCACTTTTGGACGCCGGCGCACCCTTATCACACCGTTGGACCCGACTCCAGGCGTTTCCCCACTTTTCGGCGCCGGCGCACCCTTATCACACCGTTGGACCCGTCCCCAGGCGTTTCCCCACTTTCGGACGCCGGCGCACCCTTATCACACCGTTGGACCCGACTCCAGGCGTTTCCCCACTTTCGGACGCCGGCGCACCCTTATCACACCGTTGCACCCTACTCCAGGCGTTTCCCCACTTTTCGGCGCCGGCGCACCCTTATCACACCGTTGGACCCGTCCCCAGGCGTTTCCGCACATGTGGACGCCGGCGCACCCTCCACACCGCGGTGCACTCACCGCTCTCCACTTCTCCATCCTTTAGAGCTTCTCTTCATTCTTTGAACCTCACCACACCCGTCCCTATCATATTGTTGACCTCGTAATCACCATCACTGGCCAATCAGGGAATTTCGTTTCTGACACACACACACACGTGACAGACGAAGTAAGCCCGTTATTATAAGTCATGATATTAGTAGAAGGTGGTGGCTTGTAGTATCTTAACACTTATCTGTTATCCCTTGTCCGGTATCCGTTATCCGGTCATTTTTTGCCTATCCATTATCCGCACCGTTATCCGAGTCGTGAAAAATCTCGCATCCGCTCATCCCTGTTGAATACCGTGATAAGCATGCTATTATTCACGAGTTTGCTCAAGAAATTTTAGAATAATTACACTGAAAGAATATTTAAAAAGGATATTTCTCCAAAAATATCATAAATATGAGCTTTTCTACCGAAACATGGTCCAAATAGTGGATAACTGGTCCTTTCTTTACAATTTCTCACTCCGTACCATATGTCCCTTTTTTGATTTCGTGACAGATTTTGTTTAAAACCTAAGGGAAACAGAACCCAGCTGGAACTGGCTGGTTTTACCCTGGGTAAACATCTGGACCAAGGCACGGATGTATCACTGAGATCAAGAAAGTGTTAAAGCATCCAAATTTACCCTTCACCTTGTTCCCATGGACATGTCTACCGTACTTGACGTTGCTTATACCCAGCTACTAAATATGGATATGAAGCTACCAGTGGCGGACGCAGAAAGTGGGCGGGAGGGGGGGCGTGGGAAGAAAAGTGGGGTCTCCGCCGTTTTGGGGACCCAGACGGAAAATAAAATTAATAATAATATTAATTATAATAATAAACAATAAATAAAAAATATATTAAAAATAATAATAAAAATAAACAATTAAAAATAAACTAACACAAGATTTTTATTTGTATTGTAAAGTAATTTCGAAAATTTGGCGACCCATTCTCGGGGGGGGCGCGCGCCCCCCGCCCCCCCCCCTGCGTCCGCCACTGGAAGCTACCCATCTTTCCAGTGATGTGTCAGACCCTTGGTAAATCCTGTGTGGATTCTTCTCAAGGTAGGTTCATGCTAAGTGGAGTGGTGGGAAAACATGGGATTGGAAGGAAAACCTGTAGAATGATAAAAGAGTTGCCTGTGAGGAGAAATCCCACAGCCGGCATGCATCACTGGGTTAACCTAGGGTGAACATATCAGAACATATCAGCGGTTGTCTTAAAAATGGGTGCATTTGGAAATATCGACACTTTTACCCTGGATAATTTTAATTATGCATGCCGGACCATATTACCTAAGAGGTTACCACATGGAGAACTGGTTTTTGATAGACCACCGTAAACTTTCTAATAATACATTAAAGTCACCGATTTTAATCGATAAGCATAAAAAGCATTTCGGGAATCCATAGCGAGCCGACGTTGGGTCGAAAACTGAGGCAACAGCAGAGCCTGCGTGACTAGAGACCGCCAAAATTGCTCTTCTCATCATTTCTTGCTTTCCAATTTTCTCTGAATTATCGCTCGAAACTGACAATGAAAGATGTCCGGAAAAAGGAAATATCTTGCTGGCTAGAGACGTATGCACGCGCTTAGGTCAGGCACGGAGAGTTACGGTAGGATGCTGGTTAGGGTATATACTTCCACACAATAAATTATACTTCCTTTTTTAGTCGTTCTTGCATCAGGGTTCATAATTCTCAGGAGACTTAGAGACCGTGTTTTACATGAGATTTTCTCCATCGGTGGACCCGTATCTTGGCGTCCCCCGCTCCACTGGGCCCTAGCGGGCCTTTTCTCCATAGCTGGACCCACCTCATGGCGTTCCCCACAGCACTGGGCCACGGCGGGCCCTTTCTTCATCGGTGGACCCGTGTCATGGCGTTCCCCACAGCACTGGGCCACGGCGGGACCTTTCTCCATCGGTAGACCCGTGTCATGGAGTTTCTCGCACCACTGGGCCACGGCGGGCCTTTTCTCCATAGCTGGACCCACCCCATGGCGTTCCCCACAGCACTGGGCCACGGCGGGCCCTTTCTCCATCGGTGGACCCGTGTCTCGGCGTTCCCCACAGCACTGGGCTACGGCGGGCCCTTTCTCCATCGGTGGACCCATTTTCTGGTGTTCCCCACAGCACTGGGCCACGGCGGGCCCTTTCTCCATCGGTGGACCCGTGTCTCGGCGTTCCCCGCACCACTGGGCCACGGCGGGCCCTTTCTCCATCGGTGGACCCGTGTCTCGGCGTTCCCCGCACCACTGGGCCACGGCGGGCCCTTTCTCCATCGGTGGACCCGTTTCTTGGCGTCCCCCGCTCCATTGGGCCCTCGGGGGCCTTTTCTCCATAGCTGGACCCACCCCATGGCGTTCCCCACAGCACTGGGCCACGGCGGGCCCTTTCTCCATCGGTGGACCCGTGTCATGGCGTTCCCCACAGCACTGGGCCACGGCGGGCCCTTTCTTCATCGGTGGACCCGTGTGATGGTGTTCCCCACAGCACTGGGCCATGGCGGGCCCTTTCTCCATCGGTGGACCCGTGTCTTGGCGTTCCCCGCGCCACTGGGCCACGGCGGGCCCTTTCTCCATCGGTGGACCCGTTTCTTGGCGTTCCCCACAGCACTGGGCCACGGCGGGCCTTTTCTCCATCGGTGGACCCGTATCTTGGCGTCCCCCGCTCCATTGGGCCCTAGCGGGCCTTTTCTCCATAGCTGGACCCACCCCATGGCGTTCCCCACAGCACTGGGCCACGGCGGGCCCTTTCTCCATCGGTGGATCCGTATCCGTATTTAGTTGATTGGATATACAATGTCATGCCTTCCTATTTAGAGGCGATGCGGCAATAGCACCCACCAGATGAGGCGATGCGGCAATAGCACCCACCAGATGAGGCGATGCGGCAATAGCACCCACCAGATGAGGCGATGCGGCAATAGCACCCACCAGATGAGGCGATGCGGCAATAGCACCCACCAGATGAAGCGATGCGGCAATAGCACCCACCAGATGAAGCGATGCGGCAATAGCACCCACCAGATGAGGCGACCGCGTAGGCCCACCCTCCCGAGCTCCCGAGACGCGGCAGCCCTCATACCACCCGTCCATCTCTTCCTGCAAGTGCATCCAGCGTCGCATCAGTGGATGGCTGGTTTTCCTGCTGCGTATATTGTGCAGCCTGAAAGCTCGTAAACACTCCCTCACTCCTATGCGGCGAGACCGCCAGCAAAGGTGATGAAATCACCATCCCGTGCATGCGGGAGAGCCAGCAGTGACGTAATTTCGGGTCCCGAAGCGAACGTGTCTGCGTCCATGGAAATCGGCCATTTCGCCACACAGTCTGCGCCTTAAGATTGCGGTGTCTATGAGTGCCGCCCCGTATCTCTAACCGCTCTAGCCCCCTTACGGCGCTTTGTTTAATAGATTGAAAGATGCAAATCCCATGACTAAGATGTGCTCGTGCAAAACACGACTTTTTAGAATCATTACCTTTATACCAGCAATGGTCAAATCCTTGCAAAACACATGCATACCCATGCGGAACCCATGCATCTCCAAATACGATGCAAATCTTGCCCGAAACCCACGAAAACCCATGATTTTCCCAATCCCATGGGAGACCCATGCATATCGATGCAAGACACGACTTTTAGGTTTCTTGAGTTTGAGGCAAAGATGAGTTATTAGAGTCTGCGGTTCAGTTTTGTTTACGCTCTCCTATGGAGAAGTTGTGCCTGGTACTATTTCGAAAGGAGCAATTTATTTCGAATAAGCGCCAAAGAACAATTTTCTAGAAGTTTTGGTCCCACCCTTTCCTCCTAACTTCACGTCTCTTCAAATGTTTCAACAGTTTGTTCACAAAGAAAACTGCTTCGAGAAAGTTCTCGAGAAAATCGCCCAAAAAAACGTTCTTTGAGGTTGATGTGTTGTCAGACAGGCGAGTTGACAGGTCGACGACGCTCGAAAGTCGAGGATTTCCAAGAATTTGTTCCGAGATGACAGCTTGTGTGGTTTTTCCTAAAGCTGCCAAGCTAAAAAAGAGAAGAGCCGACTAAGAAAACAGTGGAGGAGTTGATTGAGGCATTTCAACCCCGACTTCGCCAAGCATCCAGAGATTAGCAAGCCGCTCCGGGTATTTTTCCGCACAATAAGATTACGTATGTATTTCTGGGGAAACAGCCAAAAAAAGGAATGAGGAGCAGGGAGGTAAAAATTTCCGAAAGCTGCCCTGTTGTTCATTTTTGGGCCAACGTAATCTAATAATCTTTCGTAGGGTTTCCTTATCCGTGATCAAATCCGGATTTTGTTTTTTTTTGCGAAGAAAACGGCAATAAGAAGAAGAAACCAGGTATTTTTGCATAGTATCAAAGGCTGAGAGCGGGAGATAGAAGTTCCAGATCTTCGTCATCTGCGGCAGTCTCGTTTTCCGAGCAAGATCACATCCCTCTCAATGATTAAAAATCACCAGGAACAACAAATAGAGCCTCCGAAAAAAAACTTTCAAACTTATTGAAAACGTAAAAAAAGAACCTAAGGACGACACAAGACCGTATTGTCAGCTCAGAGAGGGCCGACGCAGTGAATTTGTCTGCAATCACGACCGCATTGGTTCCATGGATGGGCGAACGCCGCAGGATGCGGTGGCAGAAGAATTTACTAAGTGGTAGCAGATAAACAACAAAATGGAAAGAACCACACCAAATACATATCTAAACTTTCAGGAAGGTGCGCAAAAATTAGATCAGTTGCCCGACACCGCGCTGAGGTCGTAATTGCAGACCAAGTCACTCCATTGGCCCTCTCTGAGCAAACAGGCTATAGGAAAGGCTCCGCAGTAACTGCCAAAAACAAGTGCTGCTTGTACCAGCTGGACCAGGAAGTGAACCAAACTGTGAAGGAGAAGAAAAGAACCAGAAAAAGGGATTTGGGTAAGAAAAGCCCGTAAGGTAACAGCTGTTGAACTTTGGCCCGAGGAACAACCGCAGACCGCGAGCACGGCTCTATTTCCGGCCGACTCACCGTAAACATCATAGGGAAGCCGGAAGTCGACAAAAGATGTTGTGTGGTCTTGATTGGCTTTCCAGAAAGCTGAGAGAATTCGAGAGGAAATGGACATTTCTTGCAGAAAGTGAGGAAAACCAAGGAGAGAAACGCTCGGATGAGGCGAAAAAATGCTAGAAGAACCAGAAAAGGGAAGATTTCGAGAAGTTTCCAACAGGCTACCACTTTTTCACTACGTGATAAAAGCGGTTTCATGAGGGTTTTACTCCAGAAAATGCCTAAAAATGTGCTAAATTGTGTCAATTTAAAAAAAAACGGATGAATTTCTCGGGGAACAACATGATCAATGGATGATGCTCTTCCTGGTCGGATCATCTGAAAAAAAAACGATTCGAATACAAAACACTGCATTGTAACACATCTTATACATAGGAACGTATCGAAAAAAACCAGAAAACACGAAAGAGAAGCTGATGAAGGGAGAAGCTTTCCAGAAAACAACGGAAACCAGGCATCGAAAGCTTTATGGTGCCTTAGAATCTTTTCAGAGAGATTAGGGCTCTTGATGATGGCCGTTCAGCTGTAAACGAGAGCAATGCCAGGAGGAAATATTCGGAGCCTGCTGCACATTTTCACCCGGTAATGCCTTCACGGAGAGGATTCAAGGCTACATTACTTCGACGTCGTGCAAGTCACCTTCCCAATGAGAAATCCGCAAAAGTGAGAATCCAGAAGACTTCTGGAAGAAAAGCTGCTTTGGTTCGCACTCAGCCAACTTGAAAAGACAGCATTTGGCGAGGAGCTAGCAGACAGAAAGTGATTTTTGAGCTATTCTGACAATTGCCACCCATTGGCAGCGGATTCCTGAACGATTACTCCGGCCACTGCCAATAAAACCGTCCATTCCCAGGAATGAATTTGGCTATTCGTAGTGTTATTTGCAGACATGCTGTGACTGCAGATTGGTGACAGCTATGACTATTCTGGTGCGTGCTTAGCGATTTGAACAGTTTTGGAATTGATTCAGAAATACCAGGAATAATGGGATTTGAGAGAGATCTGCTTTTTCCACATTAATTTGCAGAATCATTCTTCTTTTTTTTTCTAAAGATGGCATTTAATGTTGAGCTGAGTCTCATATCACAATCATATGTATCCGAAGGTTCTGTTTATGCTACTCACACCACGGTTACCTTGATAATTGAAGCACATCGAGTGTAAACAATAAACAAATTAGCGAACAAATATGGTGAACCAGGAAATGCTAGGGATTGAAAACAGCAGGTTCATAGCTCCCTCTAAACTTGGGCATAAAAATTTAGGCCGAGGGTTGTTTTGTATGCTGATCACTGATGCCATGTGCATTTGGTATCATAATTAGCTTTCACTTGATTACCGTAGAAAGCCGTACCTATGTGTGTGAATGTATATAATGTGGCAATGTTTATAACCTTTTTGGCGATGGGGATTCACAGAAACGCAGGAATTATAATAATGAGAATGAAGCGTGAGCGTCGACTTTATTATAGGAGATATTCTTCCCTTCAAGACGCAGCAGACATCATGCTTTTCCTCGCAGTTCCCATAAGTACATGTTCTTCTGGTTTAACGAACTTGAAATTAAATTAATTGTACCATTACTAAAATACGCAATACAAGTGATTATTGGTAATCTCAGGACCCCAAAAACCACTTGCTAGCAAGCATTTCGGGAGCAAGGTCGTCTCATTTGATCACCTCTGAAACTTGCCAACCCCAAAGCTTGTCCGCAACTTGCTTTGGCTCTTGCTCGTCGACAGGTTGTCGATAGAAAGGGTTGCTAACAACTGGTTTTTGGATGGCATGATGACCTCAAACTTGTCAACAACCATTTGCTCGTGAAAAGGTTGTCTGCAGGTTGCTTCGGTGCTAGCGGTGGTCGACAACTTGTTCTTGGAGTTCTGAGATAATTTCACTTCAAGTTGACTGAGGGTCCATCCTCAGAGATGGCTCGAGGTACCCAATTATGTACATACATATGTATGTGGTAAAATTCACGAATTCAGCTTGCAAAAAGATTTGGCAAAGTGCTTAAGATCGGGTCATGCATACGAATAGAAACAATAGTCATGAAATCCAACAAGAGGTGCGGGCTCTCACACTTGGGAAATGATTCAAAGAGGGAGAGCCCCGTTGAGGAGCTTCATTCCTGCAGGATTTCTCCAGAGGTCTCGTCAAACGATGTCAATGTCGTGTCAAGGGAGCACATCAACTTGACAGCGTTCCCGCCACTTCCTTTTGAATTTCCTCGTCATGAGATGAGTAAAGTGCATTACCGCAGTCTGCGTGATTACGTCCTAGGATGTTGTGGATTCAGACAGTCTTAAGTGGCTAACTAAATAAACTAGCTCGTTTCCCTGAAAACTGACACCAATTTTGTGCTAGGAATCCCACACTCATTACTCAGCACAGAACTGAATTATTCCTCCGTCATCATTACTGCTATGATGCTATAGTGCTCTAAAAAACGCCTACTTTGCTTCTGGGAAAGTCATCATCCGGTTGCTGCCATCATTTTGGGGGTCACGACAATATAATAAGCTCTCATAGGGTTCATTTATCCATGATCAGATCCAGACTTTCATTAGAACGAAGAGAATCGCAAAAAGAAAAAAGAAAATCAGAGATTTCGGCACATTCGAACGAACACAAGAAGACGAACTGAGAATCCGTCTCAGATGAAGTATAGGAGTGATGTTATTTCTTGTATGAACAAAATTTGATGGTATTTACTGCGTACTTCTGAAAATCGTTTCCGGAAGAAACAGCAGTCTTTCGATTTGTACCCAGATCCAACAAGGATGATCTTATGGCAGCAGTTATAAGGGAAATCATAGGTCAGTGTGGATAACCAAGACTTTGTTTCAGGATTCACGAAGATTCCCAGACAGATTCAAAGCTCGCCTCTTATCTGGAATGGAGGAGTTTCTTCAAGAAAACGCGTAATATTTGGCCACCACCTTTGCTTATCATCCGAGACTTTGGAACTTATCTTGGGTGAGGTTTTTCTTCTTGAGAAACGTCTTCGCATGGAGAATGACAGTTATCCACCATTTCCACGCAAGAAATCACAGCCCAGCATTTCTAGGCGTTGTGATTATTATGCAGAAGATTGAACATCTGCTCTGTTTTGACAGAGTATGCAGATGAAGGTGACGAAGTCTGGGAGAGTTCTCGACTGAATAAAACAAGGAAGCAACTGACAAATTATGAAAGCAAACATGCAGCAAAAGCGTTAAATAGTAGTCAAGAAGGGGAGAAGAGGGTGGGGGAGTATTAGAAGTTTTCTCTTTCCATATTTCTTACCGCTTCGGGTAGCATACGCCATCTCCTCATCTTTACGGACCTTCCTAATTATTTTATACCCCCCCCCTTATCCCCTGCTCTTGTCACTGTCCCTAAAAGGGAACAATTGTATGCCACAGAGAACGTTCGCATCCCTGGCAGCAGTACAAATCCCACTCACATTCACTGGTTTCCAAAGGTGAACGGGAAAAGAAAAACCTCCGGAAGGATCCCATCTCAGTGTTGGCACAAACACAAAGACCTGCTCTGTAAGACATTTCGGCCGTACCTCAACGATAACCATGAAATTGGTTTCCGAAGCGATAACAAATTATGGGAGCAGCACCGTCAACAGCAGGTCGTGGAAGGAAATGTTTTCTGTGCTGGAAACCCCTAGAGGTAACCAATAAAAGCGTATATCAGACTCTAACAAGAGGCTTCGCAAGAAAATAACTTGTGGCACCCCTCTCTATCTGGGAAGGGGTCTCAAATTCGAAGTGGATTCCACCCATGGAAGTCTTTCGGGTAGATGCCACAAATAAGGAGGAAAATGAATGGGGATAGGCGGGTATTTTTCAGCAGTTCGGTCATTAATAGCAATGATGTGTTGATGTGCATTAAACCGTGTAACGAAGCCGAAAAACAAGAGCTGTAATTGGAGCGCAAGGACCGGAACGCTCCGCAGTTCAAAGCTCTACAGACGCATGACGTCGTCTATTCCTAGAGTGAAGTTTCATATCATTCCCTGATATTACTGATAGGAAATGGAAAGAAAAACTGATTTAGCCATTAATATTAGGTGATCTTCCGCCGTGGTTAGACAATTCAAAATCGATCGGACGCAATTACAAGCCAAGAGTATTTTTCATTTAAAAAAATTGAAGCATCATTTCGCCCGCCCCTCTTCTCTCCGTTTTGGACTGGACCAGTGATAATTTAGCTCCGAGTCTAGAATCTGTAAGCTCTTTGAAGCAAAAAAAAGAACATGAAATTTCAGAAAATCTCGACAATCCCAGCGCCCTTACTCTTATTTATAAGTTTTTGCTATGTTTTTCACCAGAATGTGTTCACGTCACCTGATTCACGAATACTATGTGGGAGAGTATCTCTAATTAATTCAACATGGTCTCACTGACCGCATTTTGTACTTTTCTCAAGGGCTTAGAAACATCGAATGTGGGAATAGCATCCAAGTAGAAAACAGGAAAGGAAATAGGTCGTGGAAAAACGATCAGCCGCGGAACTACATTTTTCAAAGGATTTTCATTACCTTATCCTCGTCAGGCATGGCGTCGAGATACCAAAGTCTTGAACATTATTTTTTACTCCAGTTTTTTGGTGCATTTACAGCTGATCCTGTCGTTTGCTCCAGAATTAATACCCTGACCCATGGATAACAAACATAAAGCAATATGGAAGGGTTATCAAAGGACATCTACGGACGCGTACCACCCACGCGCGCCAGGTCTCGGTAAGACACTATGTAGACGACCTTTGTTCCCGGTTTTTCTCAGGAAGAGAAGGTGATGTCCGTTTTAAGATGACTAATTAAAGATGGGGCATCTTTTAACCCACTTTTGTCTGTTTCTTCCCAATTCGAAATGTGCAAAACGGCTTAAAACTACTTGTGATGGTGTTAAGTACCGATGACGTCATAGAAATGAAGATAGATTGCTGAACAGGGCTCAAAGCCGGAGTAAAAAATCCTAAGGCTGCAGTAAAAGGGGAGGTAGACGAAACTGAAGACGCCAAAGGTCGTCGACGAGTTCGTGAGGGGATTGTGATTTGAAATACGACCCCTGAAAACCTCTCGCGGCCACGCCTTCGACGAAAGTAACGAGTGTGAGCACGTGCTGAACTTGCAACCAGGACACTCATCCGGAAGGACAAGCTGTCTGTGAGGCAGGGTAAATAAATGTCTCACAGAAGCCAAATCTCTGAGTTCCAGTAGGAGATCATCTCTGAAATGAGTGCAATCATATGCGGAGTGGTAAGGTAGCCCGCAATCCAGGATTAGATGTGGATTTAAAGTGATAATGGGAAAATCACTAAGCAAAGCCATATAATAACCGCTTGTAGCTAAATCTAGGCATCTTCATAATCTCCCCCCCCCCCCTTTTACAACTCTAGGAAGTGCAGTTGTTCGAGCTTCTGTGTTCCTGCATATCCTAGCAATTCTCTGAGTCACAGAATCCTAAAATGTGATGGATTACTAGATAGGAGACGCCCCCTTGAATGATTCAAAGGTTTTGAACCAGTAGAAATAACGTAGGTATAGACGACAAGTTATTATGGAACAATCCAATGTTCCACAAAACCTAAAGGCAGTGTTTCAGCTCAGGATCAATTTTGAAATTCTCACACCTAAAGAATCTGCCGACGAAGCGGACCACAATGGTATACGCTTTACCTAACAAAAGCGCCGGGATACCCTCTACGGACCCTTTATTTTTGGAGATTTTGAGGTGTCTGCGCTACGACATCTCCCACAAGGAGCGCTCCCAACACGTCAAATGCCAACGATCAATATCGCTGCATGCCACCGTATGCCGCAACTCCTGATAGTTCTCCTAGCGCGCTCACCTCGAACTCTCCAGAAATAGATGGTTCGAAGAGGGTTCCTCTGGCACTTTCGTGAGGTAATAAGAATATCATTGTGATTGGCGTTGTCTGTAGATTCCAAAACCTCAAAAATCAACACTTAGTTGAGACATTCAGCTCTGTGGAAAACGTCTATATCATCTTGATCCCTCATGCACGATCTCTCCCGCGTTGGGGCGTGAGAACTCGTCCCACTATATGGGAACTAACAGATTTGGTTGGAATTTGCGTGATGATAACTCTTGTATTCTTTCTCCCAATTTTGATAGATGCAATCGACTCGAATTCCTAGCTAAGGTAAAGGTAACCTATAACCCAGTAAATAGGCGCTCGTATAACCCAGTAAATAGGCTACATCCGTAATATAATATATGAAATTGGAAACAAAACAACAACAAAATTGAAATACAATGCTGTGAGAACGATCGCAGCCCAGATGCTTGAGAGTACTATTCAGGCACCTACCACCAAAACAAACACAAAAACGAACACTAATAAACACAATGAACAGAACACTAAAACAAAACACTAATAAACACAATAAACACACAGACACAAACACGAACATCAATACTTATCCACACAAACTGGTTGAAAGCAGTTCTTTCTCGGAGTCTCCCATATGATTTCATGAATTAGCGGCCTCCCAGAGATTTAATTTTTAATGGGATGTCTACGCACGCACAGGGGACTCCACTGCCACTCCTCAAAGGCAGCACCCACGATAATCTTCACTTTTGAACTTTTGAGAGTTTTGGAACCTCAGGCATTGTGCCGACAATTCTGGGATAGAAATGCTGTCAGAGACCCCGCATTTCATGAGATATCATTATAACATCACTTCAACAGTTCGAACCCAGCCTGCTGGTACGATTGACCTGCTGCGCAGAAATAGCCGTGGGGCGATGGTGGAACGAATCAGCTGTTTTCACCTACAATCGCTCAGTTTTTCTTTGAAAAAAAAATTGTTCCGTGCACTTTTCCTTACCATTCTCACACTACTTTAGCTGCAAGTGTCTGTTTGCTATCTTACTTTTCACCAGCTGTTTTCCATTTTCTGTTTTCGTAACATCCACTTCGTCCTATTTTGTGTGTTTGTACTATTTCTTTTCCATTCTTTCCCACTTGTACTCGTTCCTTCTTCACCAGTAAGTCTGTGCCGCCCACACTTCATTTTCTTCTGATTTCTGTTCATTTTTACTCGAATATGCTGCAAAACCACGAAAATATCCAAATCCGTTGAGGAAATACGTGGCGATCAAGTCAGTGTTATCGACTTTTTGCCCTAACCCAAGCCTGACAACTCGACCGTTTTGTTCAATCGCAGCAAATTCAGAGTATCCGAAAAATGTTTTCCGGTGACCTTCAGGTAGAAGTGACCCTTATATTCGTGTTCTTCATGGTCGAAAACCCAAGGTTATCTTGAAATCTTGGAGCTGAGAATTTTCATGGGTGCTGCCTTCAAATAAGAAGATGAATCAAGAAAGAATAACCTTCTCTTGCAGCATATTTACTGACATCCTCTTCGGCTTAGGTAAATACTTGGGCTGATTTACCCTCTTCTCAAATTTGATTGTCTGAAATTGGGCATGCTATGGGAAAAATTTAATGGAGATATTATGAAGGACGACTTCTGAGCACAAACGGACGAAATTGAGAGATCGGACAAGATTCTTCGAGTGAGAACAGACGTAACGGTTACAGAATAGATGACTAGCAAATGAAAGTTAAGTTGATGGCAGAATAAAAATTTGCACAGAAAAATCTGATTTTCTAGACTACTCAATATTCAGTTAGTTACTTTCGGCTCGCAGCGTTACCAGGTAAACATTTCAGGACTTCACCATACACGGACTTCTCCATGAGTGCTCGGTTTTGTTCATCGCCACGAGTCTTCCGCTTCATCGGTCCCTGTAAAAATATTTTTTCGCAACAGTACAGGTTCAGAGCAAGATATGAAAAACTACATCAACGAAGGAATAAATGGACGGAATGAATGAGTGAATGAGTGAATGAATGAATGAATGAATGAATGAATGAATGAATGAATGAATGAATGAATGAATGAATGAATGAATGAATGAATGAATGAATGAATGAATGAATGTACGAATGAATGAATGAATGAATGAATGAATGAATGAATGAATGAATGAATGAATGAATGAATGAATGAATGAATGAATGAATGAATGTACGAATGAATGAATGAATGAATGAATGAATGAATGAATGAATGAATGAATGAATGAATGAATGAATGAATGAATGAATGAATGAATGAATGAATGAATGAATGAATGAATGAATGAATGAATGAATGAATGAATGAATGAATGAATGAATGAATGAATGAATGAATGAATGAATGAATGAATGAATGAATGAATGAATGAATGAATGAATGAATGAATGAATGAATGAATGAATGAATGAATGAATGAATGAATGAATGAATGAATGAATGAATGAATGAATGAATGAATGAATGAATGAATGAATGAATGAATGAATGAATGAATGAATGAATGAATGAATGAATGAATGAATGAATGAATGAATGAATGAATGAATGAATGAATGAATGAATGAATGAATGAATGAATGAATGAATGTACGAATGAATGAATGAATGAATGAATGAATGAATGAATGAATGAATGAATGAATGAATGAATGAATGAATGAATGAATGAATGAATGAATGAATGAATGAATGAATGAATGAATGAATGAATGAATGAATGAATGAATGAATGAATGAATGAATGAATGAATGAATGAATGAATGAATGAATAATGAATGAATGAATGAATGAATGAATGAATGAATGAATGAATGAATGAATGAATGAATGAATGAATGAATGAATGAATGAATGAATGAATGAATGAAGACGTCATAGTGTCATAGCAGAACGTGTTATGAAGTGCAACGAAAACGAGGGTAACGCAGTGGTCATCCAGAAGAACGATGTCACATTCTTGGAATTCAACCTTTCAGGAAGTACTTGATTCTATTGCCCAGAATTAAGTCAAGTGCCCTGGAATTGCCTTGGTACAGCAGATTTGCAACGAAGTCCGAAGAAAAGATGCTTGCTGAGTGTTCACCTAGCAATGTTGTTCATGTAGCAGTGTGAGGGAGAATACCGTCTCTGACTTCCGAGCTATAGACAGTTCTCTTTTGTCATCGTTTGGCTAATTTCATATGTGCATCCTGTGTTTTCTGGGAATCAGCAAAGTTTATGACAATATCCTCTCTTCCAATAGGTTTTTTTCTGAATGATATGAGCTCTTCCCCTCAATTTTCCTAGCTTGAGGGAAAATCCAGGACCGTCTGAAGGATGATAATGTGGACCTCGGCAAGGTTGATGGACCTACTAAGTTGGTATCCGGAGCCCTGATCTACCCCTCTTATGGACTTGCGGTGTTGGCAGCCACTGCTCTTCCTCGCCCTGCGATCTACTCCCTCCTCCCCTACCTGATTGACCGCATTGGTTACCTAATTCTTGAGTACCATTCTCTTCACTATTATTCGGTGCGTAATTGTTATATCCAGTAACCCATAATAAATATTAATATTAATGTGATGTCTGGTCTCTTAGGATCGAAACATTCTCGCCAATGTTAGCTATGGAGATAATCAGAGAATAATTAAAAATTACAAATGAAATGCGCAACAAGGGAAAGACCCTATCAGGAACTTTTCTCCAATGCTGTATCATGATCGGATGTATGTTAGTTAAAGACTAAGAGTGCAGAGTCGCATAAATAACAAAACTACCATTAGATTGAAGAGCAAAAAGCGCTTTCAGGAGGTATATAGCACTTTGCGGAAAAACGACAATGAGTCGGAAACAATCGCAACTGAAAAAAGCGCAAGGACTTATGTTAACACCCAATAAAGAAGAAAATAATGGATAGTTCAAACTAGCACTTTAAATTGACAATCAAATTAATAATTTCAGCATAGTTAAAAGGAAGTAAATGCTCATAACCAATGATTAAATTATCGTGGCCATGGTGGTTAGATGTGCAATAGCAAAAATTTACACCGCACCCCATGACAAACAACTCAATATCAGTACAGAATAAGCATTTGACAAACCTTTCTTGGTTGATATTCAGATTTTAATAACCTCTAGAAAATCATCAGCACAGCATTTCCGCAAAGAAAGTAAGTTTATTCGGATAACCCTTGATTGGAAATGAGATAATTTCCGGAATTTTCCACTTTTTATAAGCCTCAGCATAATTTGAGGAGACTTGCTTTTGAGTGAGCCTCACAGAAAATGAAAGTAACACAGACATTGTAAAAAAAACTGCTGAAGACCAGTTTCCAGCGAAATTCTGGACAATTCATAGAAAATAGTTCGTTTTTGGGCATTCCTTCTCTGCAGTCTCTTCTTTCCTTAGCCAGTGCTCCCATGGGCCTAGTTCACTTCTTTATTTCCTTGACAATTTTCTGGAATGAGCATACCTCTCATCTTGCAGGAAAGAGATGCTCGCCCCTACCATTTAAACAATATTTTGCTGGTCTCTTTGAATTTTTGTTATCCGCACATTGCGTGGAATCGGCTTTCGAGCATGTGTGGTTATCTAGAAAATTCTGAATCATTTCAGTGCCCGGCGGGTAAACCGGTCATTTTTGAAAAAAAACGCAAGGTGCTTCTTATTCTTTCAGTTTGCATAATTCTGATTGAAATTTCTATGTTTTCCCTTTCTTCGTAAGAATGAGAAAAGATCTCGTGTGCTCAGAACCCCCCGAAACAACTTGCAGACCAGTTTTGACTAGCAAACTGTGGTCTACAAGTCTGACGTCATATGCCATTCAAAAACATGTTGTGAGCAAGCATTTCTCTCGACAAGTTGTCGGCGAGGAAAACCCGAAACGTGTTGTCGACTACTTTTTTCCAAGGACAACTTGTGGCAAGTTACCGACAACCTTTCAGCAAATTTGTCAACGAGAGAGAAAATTAAGTTTCTTCACCCGCGTAATGCAGGCAACTTATGTTTTCTACAAAAATGAACGATCACTCTCAGGAGAAGAAGGAAATGAATTTTTCGCAATTTGTATGGCTGAGAAGCTGTTAGTGAAAAAAGGCGGAGACAAGTTGTCGGAATGCTCATGCGGAAGACAACTTGTCCGCAAGAAATGACGAAAACAAGTCGTCGACAAGGCTTAAAACCGGCATCTTGTCGACGAGGAAAGGCGGAAACAAGTTATTGACAAGCTTTGCGATGTCAAAGATGTGGATGCGATCAGAAACTTGCTCGTCAGGTGCATGTCAGTAAGTTGTTTTTGTGGACTTGGCTGGAAAATGTCTCGCATTCCATGAGTGCACATATTTAGCAGCACAATAGGCAGCTTCCGCTGTGTATCAGCAAAAGAAAATGAGGTTAAAATAAGTTATATTTGTACTTTGCCGCTCGTGTTGTTATTAGAACACACTAGTTCCGTATAATAACTTATTTACACTCTGAGCCACCTAAAATCACTTCCCTGAGAGCGAGAGCTTATGGGAAAGCTAAGGGTTCGAAACGTCCAGGTTTTCAACTTATCATACTATTGCGACTGTTGGCTGAAATTTGAAAAAAAACGACGGTTGAAATGGTCCCCAGCTCACCAATTTCCTCAGAGAAGCAATGCTGGGAAATCTTACAGGCATTAATAAGAAGACAATGTCCTCTTCTCTCGGTTTTCACTCGCTTCCTTCTTCATTTCAGCTCCACTAGCGCTCTTCCACTTTTGCTTTCGGGGTCCCTTACTGCTCATGACGATCTTCTCTGATAAAAGCATCACTGTTTGCAGATCCACTTTGAAACAAACTGTAACTTACTTCTCTGAGCTTTATTCCTATCGTTATCCCTACCCTTCTCCTTTTCTTGTCGAGCTTCTTCCTTGCAGCTTCAATGCAATTCACCCTAGACTTGCCCTTCCTCCTCCCTTCCTCCTCAGCTTTTGCTTCGGCCGGGAATGCGAAAGCACAAATTTTGGAAACTACAGGCAAAAAGGACAAAAAAAAAACGAAAAAAAAATAGAATAAATGACGGATACGGCTTGAAGTCATCCAGATATTCTAGGAACTGTGAAACAAACAATAGTGCTTGAGGCTTGAAGCACTTAGAAGCCACTAATCTCTAGGATGAATAGTTAAGCCAACTCCTAATCCTAGCCTCTAATCCTTCAAAGGTAAGCCACCTTCCCCCTCCCTTTGCCAGAGAACTTCCCGGTTTGCAACTCTTCCGTACTTCACGATGGACGCAGAATACGTATTCCATGCGGAAATTGCACGGAACACTCGGAAAATTCAAGCATTTTCTTAAACATGAGTTTTCCAAGAGTTGTGCGTACGGATGATTTCTCACAAAATGTTCCAAATTGGACACTTTGGATCCTGCCACAAGAAAAGAATCGCTGGCTATACGTTGCGCATCCGCTGAAAAGTGGTTGGAGTGTAAGAAGACGCGTCGCTGAATGGTTCTAAGCAGCATCTTGTTTTTATAATATTAACACATCTCCACCCAGTTGTTTTCCGATCTGGCCGAGCCTACGTAAACTGACGCATCGATGAAGGAAATGTTCGCATACATATAAGTGGCTGATGTGCTCTATAGCTGCCAGCCGCTGCGGCAATCCAGGCAGTATTCCTCAGAAATAGCCCCATCAACAGTGCTAATTCGCAAAAACTGCCTTGTCACTGTTAATTTTCCACAATATGTTTCAAAGTTCTGCAAAAATATGACATTTTCGTGTGCACAGAAACACATCACTAGTAGACGGAGGGGGGGGGGGGGTATTACTAAAAGCGGTCACAACATGTCAGGAGTATAGTTAGTCTTCAGAGAGGAATATACTTAGTTAGTTACTGCTTTTGTATGATATCATCGAAAGGAAAGCCACTGCTGAGTTAGTTGCCAGTTAACGTTCATCTTTAATTAACAGTTTCAGTAAGTTTGATCCCAACCCTTGAATTTTTTCACAGTTATCCCACCGTGACTTTACAAGAACGACGCTGTTGAAAGGGAGGTTTGAGCAATTTTTTCCTGAGATTCCTCCGAACAGGGCTCTGTTCTAGATAATGAACCATTCATGCCACATACATACAATTTTTCTCTCAAGAAAATCGGCAATTCGTCCATTGGCTTATCTATTCATTTACTGTTAAACATGGTCCGCGCTAATACCATAAATGGAGATTCCGAGTGACTTACTTATTATGAAAAGGCACCTAATCTGAGAGCACGAAGTGATCGATTGTTAAGGATAATGTGAAGAACACAGTCAACGTTCCTAGTATTTTTGAACTAGCCATTTCGGGGATTGAACTAGTCGGGAAGTGCAGCTTCCTTAGCGCCCCGTTGGTGTCCTGTACACATGACATTATATTAGTAGAAACACCTACAGCGGTCGTAGACCCTTTCATCAGTGGTTCCCCAACAAAAAGATCCTAGTACTAAGTCATGACATTATATTAGTAGAAACACCTACAGTGGGAGAAAACAGACGCCAAAATGAATAAGATAGAAGGAGACATTCCCAAGACAGAGTTGAAATCATGTGTGTGGCACTGTGAGGGAAAAGGGCCGGTACCAATGTCGGCGTTTGGTGCATTCAAATTCTTCTTCCCGCTCTTCAGGGCCAACTGGTCCGCACCCATTTATGAAGGTGTTGAAACATAGTGCGGTTAGGCTCGAACATTGTGTTATTTGTGGTGAAGGTTGCCTACTTATTCTCATTTCTATTTGAAAAAAAAAACTGCAGGATTCTCTGTCTTTGTTCGGGCTAATAAACAGTCACACCAGCCGTTTCCTGCTGGACCACGACTCGTGGAGACTACGACGATTTTTGGTTTTCGAAATTGATACAGCCTAAACACTCAGACTTTGAAATATACTTACCTAATAGGCGTTCGACTACAGCTCCAGGAAGCAGCTCGGAATTGTTGCAGCATGAATGGAAGTTGCTAGAGAGGTCGAAATTCTTAGTGGAACAAGTGCACGACAAGTGCAAGGAAATTATGTAGCAGCGAGCGGATTTTCTTTAGCTGCAATTCTTAGAATCAGTTTGAGAGTTGGTTTGAGTGTTTGATGAACCGGGAAGTAGTCAGAAAACATCTCGTTCATTGGTTTAGCTCGGAGAAATGGTGTCTCTGATCCCGTCCAGTGCTCCAAATGGGCGGGAAGAACATAAACAACAAATCACCTCGTATTAAACCGTTTTATATTGTCGCGCAACCATTATTCTAATGTATTAAGCTATAATTTTGCCATAAAACGTCGTTAAGGTGCCATATGTGAAGTTTTCTTGACTCAGCAACGACAAAGAAAATTCTTTGGTGGACCAAAAATCCCAAATGTCGAAAGCGATCGCTCCTTTCCACAGGGAGGTCGGGGCACCATACCCATGGTCGTGCCTTGGGCGGCTGTGGTCTGAATTTGACCACATCCGCCCTATTCGGCTATCGATAATTTCGGCCACCGCGCGGCCTCAATTCGCCTTCGAGAGCCCTCCACATATAGCGACCTTTTCTCTGCTTGCTATTTGTTCCCCTTACCGATCTCTTTTCTATACATTTGTTTGTTTATTCCGTTCTTTGTTACATTTATTACATGCCGCGTGTGTTGCCATTGTTCTATTTCATACTAGTGCATGTAGACCTATGGCCGTACTACATTTCACCAATTATAATTCTGACTTTTATGTATATTAAATTAATCACGGCTTTGAACTCTTGTACTTTTATCCATTTATCGTTCACATTCAAAACACTCATGTTGATATCAGGATTAGTAAATCTCTCTCTCTCTCTATTTCATGTTAACCCAGTATGTAGTAGTTAATAGTAGTCTTCCAAACGTGTTTTATCTTTGAACGATTTCACATTTCCATTCCGTGCTTGCGGTACCTGTAGCGCTGGGTGGTCAAACAATCGGGCTCACTGAGCCTTCGATTCGCGACACCAAAAGCAAATACCATTCCGAAACCGAAATATAGGTCAAATGCAACGATACACCATGAGCTTCATGTTGGGGCAAAAAACAGAATTAAACTGGAATCTACGAGGAATTCTTTTCGGGAACAGACTGTGGAAAACGAAAAAAGAAAATTACACCTAATTTCCTTTTCATTCCTGCCACTGTGCAGATATTATATAAGAATATGGTCCCTCTTGGAACTTGAGGTGAAAGGCCACGAAAATTCAAAAAAGCTCCGAAAAATAGTATAAGTTACTGACTATCTACCCTTCTGGTCCTATGCAGCTTGTCTTTTCTCGTCCGTTCGTTCTCCTTCATGTCTCCTTCGTGTCCTGTGGTTTGTGCGTCGTGGAAGAAGAATATGCAATTTATATGAGCACAAGAGGATAAGAATGAGGTAAAGAGACAGCGTAAGGACTTGGCGAGACAGAAGAAATTCAATCGGAAACCACCAGGCATAAATCTTTTAGAAAACAGAAGTTTACGTGAAGTTAAGCCGGAGTGTACCTAAAACATAAAAATGGGAGGATTTTAGCGCGAGTTATATGGGCATACCTGGGAAATTCACAGGGAAACTACCATGTAGAATTAACTGAGTGGATAACAAGAAGTATATCTAATACAAATTATTACATGGAGCACATTATGATCAGTCATCCGTTCTTACAACGAGCGAAAAATACTAGGTGACGATCGGACCCACGTTGAGAGAATATGCAGAACGCCTCGGGTGTTCGATGAATGTTGACGGCAATTCTAGGAAAACGTTAGCTGTAAGCTCCTCAGCCGTCTGTGAATTCGTGAACAAAAAATCTGTCAAATCACCCTTTCAGTCTTTTCAGCTCTTGCGTATGCAGCAAAGGTGTAGGCAAACTTCAATATAACAGTAAAAATAGGTACATTTCGCCCAAACGATAGCCCTTCATGGAAGATTTTGGCATATTTCCCATTCGGCTACATCCACATCTTCGAGGATTTATCCCTCTATTGATTGCAGCAAGTATTTTTTTCACAACGTGAGAAGAAATGAAATTTAGCTGAGTTCGGTCCAGTGGCACCGGGAATAACCTTTATCAATCCGAACATGACGACAAATAACGTGTTCCTTAAATGTCAATGATTGAGGAAGGGATTTAAGATGGTCATCTAAGCGTAGCACAGCAGCCCTCCATTTGCAGCCACCAGAAACAAAAAGTGTAATTACGAGCAGCGAAGGCGTTCACGTACAAACGCCCACTCATGCCCACGCGAAATTGTGGCCATTTATGTAGTGTGGCATATGGGCATGCGCAGACTGTCCACAGAGCAGGCTGTGATTGTAGCATTTCAGTGGAGCAGAGCACTTTCGACATAGAAGAATCTTATCATGTGGAGATAGCTAATTCGTTGTTCTCCTAAGAACCGAGCATTGATCGGACATGAGATTAAGAAGTAGAACTTTTGGTGCTCTATGATTGTGTTAAACTGGTCGACATGAACAACAACTACCAGAAGCAGGCTTACATACAGGGTGGTCCAAAATTACGGAGACCCACCAAAAGATTCATGTCTGACGTTAGAAAGCGAGTTGGCAAATCTTTTCCCAATATGGTGTTTTTCACTCACCCATGAACAGATCCTATCTTCAAATCTTAAGAATTCTGCTATCACCGGCGACAAAAAGGCTGAAGAAATTAGAGTAGGCCCTTACAGTGGCGCGGAGATAGCCTCTCCAAAAGTAATTCCACGCTTCTAGCAGCGTTTGCTTCGAGGACTATTTTGAACTGTTTTATGAAGGTAAAATTACTTCTTGCTCTCAAATGAATACCATAACGAGAAATCTATACCAGAGATTACTGAAAACAGTAGTTGTTAGGAGGCGACCATGAAGTTCTGTGCAAAAGCAGGGCAAAAACGTCCGTTAGAGATGTTTCCGGTTCTTTTTTCAATGTTGTTGTAGTGGAATGGAACTTAATAGGCTCACAAATTTCCATTCTCGAAATTCTAAATGTTGTTTCCCCCATTACACAGATAATGGTGGTGATTGCTTTTGAAAAGCACGCTCAACCAGCATCGAATTTTGGCGTATCGAAATCTTGGATCTTATAACTAAGGTAGGTGGTCTTTCACAATGGCTTTAACGTTTTTCTATTTCCTACACATTGTACTTTTCAATGTACCAGCAATTGTCCCTCTTGCAAGATTTCACACGTTAGCAGAACATGCGCACCCTGACTACACAAAAAATGTTATTGGGTGGTAGAAGTAAACTTGACTGACGGCATAACCGTCCCCCAAATTCGTAGTGTTAGGTACTATTTTGGCAGGAGCTTCACGATCGAGCAAATGAACAGCAAAATATTGATTGCAAAATGCCAAAATCTGAAATAAGTCGAAAAACGCGCATCGCACCCTTGTCTTCGTAATTTTGGACCACCTTGCATACAGTGAAAGTCAGTGGGGATGGCCCATCCGCGGCCTCGAGAAGGACGCAGCGCGAGCGCGCCGCGCGCGCCAAGATCGGTCTTCTCTGCTGCCGGAATGCTATTGGTAGTCGCTTTCGTCTTGATTTGTCAAAAAAACCCTTAACATCTGGTAAAAAGCTGCTAGATATAGCATAGCAGCAGCAGAAGTTATCGTCTACGACTCACGCGGTGCGGTTGCGTGGCGTACGTTTCGAGGCCGCAAATGGGCTACCGCTTTTGACATCCACTGTATGTAGTGACTGCTTCAGTACTTCCTTTCGCGAGCCACCAAAACCAATCGAATACCTGTGAACACACGAGCACGCGCTTACAATACTTATTACAGTGCAAGCACAAACATCTCTAACACTATTATGTAAACAGTATCTCGAACTTTGGAAATTTCATGCTTACTGCTTTTGTTCGTGTTAGAGTTACTAAAGTGCAAACAGTGTAAAGAATATTTTGGAACACCCTGCACACAAATATCAGCAAGAAGAAAGCTAAACTGTAGCTAGGCAGCAATGCTTAAGACCCCACATTATGCGGTCAAATGACTTGCCATCGAGCTCGAAAATCATTAATAGGCGACAATCAAACGCACAAGTGGCGGAGAAAGCATAGCTGAACCCTTTCGAAGTAATCACCACAAAACATTACATACTTGCGAAGTTATAGTTTCTCCTCTGAATAAAAAACGCCTAATACAGTACTATTAGGTTGTCGAGAAAGTTCTCGCGGTTTTTTGAAACATTATATTTTATTGACTTTTGAAAGTAGGAAAACACATTAGAAAATGGTCCAAAAAAACGCCCTCACGTACCATCACTCTTTGCAATTTCCGGGAAGCGTTTTGATGCCTTCGGCATAGAACTGTACTGGCATTTATTTGAAAAAACTGCTCTACTTTTATGTAGCAGGACGAGCATGCTCCATTTTCGTGGAATCTCGTCATTTGAACCTTTTCCTTTCCACGGCTGCCAAGCGTTCCTGCTCGTCGAAACATAATCGCAGTTCTCTTCCTTCTTCATCTGTAGGATTGTACCTTCCTACATGAACTACTTAAACATCATTCCAGTTGGCGTCGCTGATTTTATTTCTGCCAAAATTTCGTTGACATCGCGGATTGACTGTGCTGCATTCCAAGCTTTCCCGAAGTGATGTGATGGAACATGAGATGATGGATGACGAAAGCACTTTTACTAAGTTTACTAAGTGAGAGAAGGGGATTACAAAATTGAAAAAACCGTCCAATAAGCGTTGATTTTTAACGAGAAAAGGAGTCGCGAGAAAAGCCGCATTAATTACATATGCATCAACCTAATAGATACTGCACAGAAATAAGTCAGCAAATAATACTAACATCCCCTCTTGCCCATGCTGTTTTTTCACGATATTCACTGGAACTCCATTTCTGAACTTTTGCAGAGAATTGCAGCAATTCTTTACAGCGTCATTACGATAATTCAGTTCGTCATATGCAGACAGTTAAGTTGTACGACGCCGTAAAGCCTCCATCATTCGTCTATTTACTTGCAGACGTTGGACGTTATCTAAGAGCAAAGGATTAAAATCAATCAAAATGATGGACACTTAGTTGTGCACGACTTTGCAATTGCAGCACGACTATCATCAAATTGGGAGTGAAAGCAAGGGAATGGACGCCGACCAGCAATTTCTGATGTCCACTCTAGAGCGATCGTCTATCAGGGTTTTCGTTGAAGATCAAAAGATCAGCACGTGCTGGTATTCTCCTAGACGTTCAATCGATAATAGAAACCTAGTATAGGCATTAGAAAAATAGATCTCATTAGTCCTGCTTTGCAATGGTGAAGTTAATAGATGCGTGCATGAAGTAAACACCTCGAAACACTAGCCTGATCTATGAAAACTGGGGAGAGATAGAGTCAACAGTGCAAGTAAAAGATAAGGAACAAGGGAGATGTCATGTAAAGTAGTATAGAAATGGTAAAGTCGAAACCGTAGAGATGGTAGGAACACTGAAAATATTCATAAGCAGTTTAGGACAAAATGCATGACATTCTACTTTTCTACAATAATTTTGAGATGGGGAGTTTACCTACTAGAGCAGAAATTTTCTCAAGCGCTGCTATTCCTAAAAGCTCAGAAATTCCAGGTGATCTTCTGTTATGCAAGGAACTATAGAGTCCGCCAACGTGACTGATATGCTTATTTAAAAAATCAGATGGTTTCCCAGAAACTTACATATATTGGTAGAAGGCAGAGGTGGACACAGAAAGGGTGGAAGGGAGGAAGAAAGTTGGGGTCTCTGCCGCTTTGGAGACCCAGATGGGAAACAAAATTAATAAAAATAATAACTATAATAACAAACTATTGGTAGGAACTATTTAAAAAACAACAATACAAATTAAGAATTAGAAATAAACTAGTACAAGATTTTTACTCGTATTGTAGGGTAATTTCAAAAATTTGGCGACCCATTCTCGAGGAGGAGGGCCCACTGCGTCCGCCACTGATGAAAGTTGACCACGCTATCGTGACTTCCAAAGGGACGAATTTAACACGAAATGAATAACTCAGGGCTAAATTCTCCTACATCACAGCAATTGCAGCCAAAAAGTTCGAGATCGAAAGAGTCTTAACGTTTAAAGAGGCAGATGTGTGAATGTCTAATAGACTGCATTTGATCGCGTGAGAAAGTCTCTCAGATGGGAAAAGACGTCAGAAATGGCCCAAAGAAACACGGGAATTTTGATCTCAGTAAATATGGTCGAACCACGTGGAGGGCTAAGCAAGAGAGAACGTCAGAAATAGCTACAATTAAATAGAGTCCAGAAGTCAGTTATTTTTCTGGAGTTTTCTATGACGTTTCAGCATCCAGAATTGCTCAGGATGCTCTCCTCACCAAGCCTAAAATTAGTTCAGTCGTCGTAAATTGCTAAGGTAATGAGCTTCTGATTACGAGTTTTTTAGTCGGCGCTTCACCGTCGCGCCACATCCCCCAACATGACCGAAAACTGATATTTGGGATGATTCTGAAAGGAGATATTGTTTATATATACGATAAAGCTTGCATACAATGATTGTAACCTGAAATATCCAGTGGAACCTTATATATTGGTCCTTCTTATCGACATTCGGGTTTAGGAACGAGAGCAACAAACACAAACTAATTAGCATGCATTAGTTAAATATAGATAGGGCATCTGTCACTGGAATACGGACCATACTGGAGTTCACAACAATGAACCCGGTATAAGTAGTCGCATGGCTTTTTTGAGCTTCCGGATTACATTAAGTATACTCGGTAAGTCGCCCATTCTAGAGAAAATTACCGCCATGTCCATGAAAAATTAGTGCAGTTGGAAGGCATTAGTCGTCGTCTCCGACGGGCCTGCACCCGAAGAGGACGGGATTTATCAAGTGCTGTCAGTGGTGCTGTCATGGCACGCGTACTACCACTGATGGTTGCACCTAGGCGTTCGTCCGTCTTATGAGTCTTTCATAGTTCTCACTGCAATACGGTGGACACGTCGATGATACATTCCTACTTAATCAACGACTGAACAATGTGAATTTCCATATGAATATCGCTTATTTTCTTCCAGCGCATGTTCTAAGCATTTTCTTCTGGAATTTATGCGGAGATTTTCCACATGGTCTTCCAAAAGGTGTACTTGGAAACATTGGATGAAGAAAAGAACGCGACAGTAAGAATAAATGGCGTAAATTAGAAAAATATCTTCAAAAGGGTGAGTGGTAAGAGGTTCCCCGTCGTTTGCACAGTCGATGGCTTCAGAGGCCATCCCTCGATCCAGGGTCGGTGAATCGGTACTAGAGGAGTCTGGGAGGATGGAGCACTGATTTGGTATTCGAATGCATGGCTCATCCCACGGATGGGACTGGTCAACTCCGACTACTTCATCCTTTTATCACTTATCTTCAAAAAGTTTACATTGTAGTTTCTGATTAAACAAGCCCACTGTCGCCGCGCAAGTGCATCTGTCAGAAGTTAAGTGGAGAGCATTTCAGGACGATTTTGAGGTCGCAAAAAATTTAGAGAATAAGAGGATTCACTGCGACAAATGGCAATACTTGAAGGCTTTGAGTGAGACATTTCATTGTGAGCGTCGATCCACCTATGCTGTTCACACATATTCGGTTTTTGGTAAATTAGCGCCCACGCAGGATTGGACGAGGAATGTTTGCCCCGGAAAACTTCCATGTATACCCAGAGCTTTCAAAGAAGATGGATGTTATGCTATCGTAGCCGTCTAACTTCATCGGTCATTACGTACTAACGCACATCTGCATTGAGGAAGTGGTAACGGTGTCGTAAAACTATGCAGCGAAGAAACGATCACCGAAAAACCTGGCAATAAACACTCAAGAAATTTATGCGAAGAGTCAGGAGACTGCTAGACTGACGAACAAGGTTCTCACAAATGCTATAAAATGCTGGGTACATGGCATGTCGTGATTATGTAGACGACACGAATGAGATCAGTACGATGCTCAAGAAGATGATGAGGAATAATGCCCCTTCCTCTCTCATTTTCTTATTTGTTCATTTTTATTGTTATTTTTCCAGCAACTTAATAATCAATTTGACATTTTCCTATTCTTCCATACGAATCCAAAAGTGATGGGGACGCCACTCTTTTACCCGCGCACCTTAGCCGATTCGTCACTACTGCTTCTGACACTTGTATGTAGCTGTAAAAGTTTTACACGAAATTTGGAGAAACCAGCGAAACTAAAGTGCCGGATTTCTGAACCACCTTCAAACATGGTAAGCAAATTTTTGAAAAAAAGGTCCCCACAGAGCCGCAATATAAACTCAAACTTAGATTTAATTGCTCATCCTAGGATTGATAGGTGGGTAACAATTCTCAGTCCAAAATCGAGTGGGCGCCACAGAAAAAAAAAGCACAAATAGACGAAAATGAGACTGTACGTGGCTAAACCTTGCCTGACCCAGGGAAGAGGAGGCAAATCAACGATGGCATTCGCTCTTCATCTTGCAAGCGTTTGCACATCACTGGATTCGACAGTGCTTACTTCCTCGAGTTTCCAAGCCCGCTCTCTCATCCACTCGGCCATAGTGTTATCTTGAGTGGAGTCTTTCTCGGCATTGATGATCCAAGCAGCTCCAGTGCGGACCCATCATGTGACTGGTGCGGGTCCACCGTGGAAAGCAATGTTTTTGCGAGTCCACCGCCGGCATGCGCGGATCCACCGCGGTCATGTGCAGGCATAGCGCGAGAGTGACGTAGACGTCTATCCCGGTTCACCACCGAGGCCACGTCCGGATTTATAGCGGTCAACCTCGGCTC
The DNA here is from genome assembly GCA_037903475.1 of Ancylostoma caninum. Taxonomy (NCBI): domain Eukaryota; kingdom Metazoa; phylum Nematoda; class Chromadorea; order Rhabditida; family Ancylostomatidae; genus Ancylostoma; species Ancylostoma caninum. The sequence goes on from JBAJFG010000644.1 coordinate 363,558, forward strand.
CACCGCGGTGCGAGGTCAATCCGCGGTGGATCCTCGGTTGCAAGCAATATATCCACACGTGCCCGAGGGAGACAACCGGGAATGATGTCACTCCCGCGCTATGCCAGCACGTGCTCACGGTGGATCAGAACACGCCCGCGGTGCACCCGCAGTAGAGCTGACTGGGTCATCAATGCCAACAAAACTTGAAAAGAGAGCGAACTTGGAAACGTGAATTCGAGAAGGTAAGGCGGTTCGAATCCAGTGATGTAAAAACGCTTGCAGGATGAAGTGCGAATGTCATCGTGGATCTGCCCCCTCTCCCCTATGTCAGGCTCCCTTTCGCGTGAAGCATTTCAACACACGAAAATTTTTCGAGGAAAACAATCACTCCCTTGTAAATACATGTTCCCGCGGTGAGGTACCGACTCTCCACCTCGGGCGTACCACGGATCCACCGCGGGCAGAAAGTTCAGAAGAGTAGGATCTCGGAATCACTGCCAACCTATACCCATGCATACTAATAGCGTCTACATCGTCTTTCGCCAAGGGCGTGACGTCAGAGCCTTGTCTCGTTTTGAGTTCAGAAAAAAGACACGGTGGTAGTTGTTCGAAGCTCTCGCGGTAGGCAAGGAAGAAAGATTGGCAGCTCCCAGTGATGAGGAAATTCAGAATAGATGGCTTGTCGACATTCCTTGTATCACCGACTCCAGCTGGTACATCACCCAAAAATTAAAAACGTAGGTCCCTAGTCTCCTCCTAAGCATCGGACATCGTCCCGCTCCTACGTACCCATTACTCTGGACATTTCAGGGATAATCAACTATTTACGACTGCATGCAGCGGTTATAAAGACAAGTTGATGTGGGTTTAAAGGCAGGGGCCCACCTGACATTCGTGGTTGAGGTAATGGCAGATTCTGCATCTCCTCGACACTCTGGATCCAGCGGTATAGGTAATTTGTCTCAAAACGGTTTTCAAACCCCGTTCTCCGCGACGGGGTCCGTAACAGTTTGCCAGCCCGAGTTGAAGTGTAAAGCCGTTGGTTTTATCGGTTGGACACGCCGAGACTCGTTGGCGAACGCTGGCAGCCAGCACAGCTATCTGTTATTTTGGAGCGATCCGCCTTTTGGCTCCAAAAATACTTTAAACCCTTCAAAAAAAGGGTCATTCGTCGCTTCTGAGCCTGTTGATATACATAACCGAGATCAACATGGCGAGAAGGTCTAGGATATGCATATACCTCCAACAAGCGGAATAGGTGGGTCCCTTCCTTTATGCCATACCGCAGCAGAAGGCAGGCACTATTATCCTCGCCATCCATGACGAGTTGAGCGGAAATTAAACGCTTATCAAGTGGAGCGTTTATCAAGTGGAACGACGAATAACCTCTGCAAGTGACATCATCCTGTCGGAAAAGGCATTCGCCTGCAATTGTTTTCCGACTGCTGCGCCCTGGAGGCAGGAAACAGCAGAAAGGTCAACTGCCCTGTCGTTAGTTCGTGAAAAATGACGAGATCGCGACGATATGTTATGTGTTCTGACTTCTTTGGCCAGTTCTGTGAACGATATATTAGGGTGGTAAGAAAGTCCTGGGCCGATTTTTTTGAAAGTTCCAGAACTTTTGATTATTGATCGGTACCCATGACCTACCATGTGGTAATCGTAGACCAAACTCGGGGCTTCTCCATAATAGGCATATATTGCCGAATTGGCTTTCCTCACTTTAATTACGACGTCAATTCCAAAAGAGGTCCTCCTACCCAAGATCAGTTCTTCCTTCATTGACCACACCGAAAGGAGTTTCTGGAATAACTGATTACTGGAGATGAGAGTTGTGTCCTCTACGATTCTAACATACATCTTGCCATGTGGCGCCGTCGAGCAGAAGATCCACCAAATCGCACCCCCACCCAAACAAGTGTTTCCTTTGCTACCTCTGGAATTCGCCAGGAATGTCGTATTGTAAGCTGCTCCCGCAAACATACAAGATCATCAGTAACGCATACGCCAATCAGTTCCGGAAGGTCGCGGATGCTGTTTGAGAAAAACGGCCAAGACGAGTTTTTTGTACACCTACGCCATGGTGACGCTAGGCCCCATTTTGCTTAAGGGATCCCTGAAAAATAGGAGGAGCTGGGTTGGGACACGCTTCCCCACTTACCGTATTCTCCTGACGTTGCTACTTCTGACTGTCACTTATTTCATCCCCTCGAGGCATTCCTGGCTAAGAAAAAATACACCAAAGTTAACCATGTTGGAACGGAGGTCAGCGATTTCTTTGGCTTCCAGTCTTCCCAGTTCTGGGAGAAGGAGAACGCTGGCCGGCCCATTAGGCGGGACACAGCAGTGGCTAACTGTGGCTATTATATTGTTGAGCAAATTCCACTGTGGGCTGAGTAATGAAATAAAGCGCAAAAAAAAGTCCAAAACGGCTCAAGACTTTCTTACCACCCTAATACTATTAGAGACGGCCGATTTTCTCCAGCTGGAAAACAGCATCGAGAAAGGATGTGTGGAGTTCTAGACAGGAGACGAAGTGCACCTCATAGGATGTAGGGGCTTAAGTTAAAAATACGACTCCCCTGCCCTCTACCCCCCCCCCCTCCTCCATCCCTTTCCCTCGCTCCACCCTAATGGAAATTTTTACTACCCTTGCCATAACAACAATCCCTTCGCAAAGATGGGAAATTTGTGGTCACACAGTCGACTCCGCTTTGATTTGAGCACAACAGAACACGATTCTCGAAGATTCTTCTACCGAACAGAAAATCAGCAGCACACCTATCTTGTGAAAAAGCAAATGAGAACTACCTGTATAATCCATTGTTTCATAAAAAGCCGAACCGCATGTTTTGAACTATACTTGGGACCGAATAAAAACCTAATGATTTTATTACTTCGATTATCAGTTTAGAAAACAGTCTGAACATTCAGATATGCGAGAAGTAAGAAAGCCCTGATGCTGTTCCTCTCTTCCGTACAGCATGTGTTGGTCCCCAGTGTTGGGATATTCGAATTTCCATTCATTCGGAATCAAACATTTTTCCTTTCGAATATCGAATACTTCGGATAAATGGAAATTTTGGATGTTCCTAGATTGGAGACCAATATGAGTGTGGCGACTTTTGTGGCGGATGGTGGCGCCTTAGACTCTTGGACTTTATATCGTCCGTATGCACAATAGATATGGTGGTTCAGTGGAATTTATTTATCATACTGTACATGAGATTATGAGCAATGTGAGGAGAGTGAGTAAAGTGCGCCTTATACGGCTTACAGCATCATTCTGACTCGGAACAAGTATCTCTGGGCCGAGATGGGTCAGCTCCGCCCCCTCCACAGGAGGTACAGTATCGGCGGTAAACATGAATACTACAGGGATCATCGATCTGTCGATGATACTCCGGCGGGCGACAAGAATTATCACTATTAATATCACTGATCTTAGCTTTCTTCCTTGTCGTCGTGGTGCGGCGAAGATCGACTCCTTGAGGCGGGCGACGGCGAAGTACAGCTCGAAGACGTTGGGGGCGATGAAGACTTGAGGGCGTTGGAGGCGAACGGCGGCTGGGTGGCGGTGGAGACGAACGGCGGCTGGTCGATGTGGAAGGCGGCTTGAGGTTGATGGCAGACGGCTGGAGTTGTGACGAATGTAGCCTTCTCATAGCTACTGGGTGATCATTTGCGATATGTGTCGCATGTTCCTTCAATGGAAGAGAAGAAGCTGTGAAGCCGTAGGAGTGGTAAGCTTCACTTGTGCACGCGGAAGAGTACTTTGATACCTTTTCAGCTCTCCGGTGCTCATTCTGTGTTGTTCCTAATCTACCGAGGTCAGAACCTTTCTGGACCGCGTGATACTCAGTGTCCTCCCACATAGCTGTCAGGTTATAATTGACAGATTCAACCTGTCTTGTTTCGGTCAACCCACTACCATGAATAACTGGGCCGAAAACGGTTTTGACTATGTGCAACCCTGATGGGGTTTTAGTTAAATGGTCAGTAACTAGGTCGTGGTAGTAGTCCAGCCCCACCAATACACGTGGAATTTGATGCTCTCCACGTATTTTTGTATTTGCCAAATAAATCTCTTCGGCCTTTAGAAAGGCGACGTCAACCTGATCAAGTTTTACGGATGGAAATCCACTTGTAATGACTGGTAGAGTTTCTACGGTCATTTTGATGTCTTCTCCGAACGCCTTACCGATTTTGAGATGAACAGTGTGACTTTTGAACGTTTCCCTGTGTCCACCACCTCCTGAAATTGTGCACATTTTTGTCGTTTTCTTGGGTAGACCAAACTGTTCTACAAGTTCCTCCTCAACGACTGTTTTTTGTGCACCGGAGTCGAAAAGGAATAGCACTTTTTCGAATTGTTCCCTCCTTGCGTTCCATAAGCTGCCCTCGGCTGTCATCAACACAGTTTGTCTATTTGTGACTTTAGGCGGAGGAAGGTTTAATCCCGGCATTGTTTCTGCGCACATCTGTACTATCAGTGGGCTTGGTTGGTTATTAATTGTCCGCTGATCGCAGATTTGCGAGTCCCTCAGGTTTGGCCTATTTGACGCCATGGTAATTGCCGTTCGCTCTTTACCGTAATTATCTGGTGCCTCCTTTTTGAAGCATAAGCTACTATGATGTTTCTGGCCGCAAGATGAGCAGTCTTGCTTGCGGCAGACGAAGCTGTTATGGTTTATTGAGAAACACTTCCAACAGCGATTTTGTTCTCTGAGTGTTTTTCGGCGCATGCTTTGATCGGTGACGCTGCGACATCGGACTGCTGAGTGATTGCCCTTGTGGCAAAATATGCATTCCGCACTGTAATTGGGTCGGTAGTTGGTGTGCATCCCTCTTGATTGTGTGACCCTGCCGTTGTTTTTCTGGCCTAATCTTTTCTTAGCGGATGCATTTGCGGCTATTTCTTTCTTGAGAAGTGCCACTGGGTTGCATTTGTTTTGTTTTGAGTATGATGCCTGGGAAACTGACGGTAATGGCACGTAGTTTCTATTTTGCTCAGTATTATTGCCAATATTTTGGACGTTTTTTGAATCGTCCTTAAACGAATCATCTAGGTTTTGAGCCCCAGGGCTCATGTATCCAAGAAAAAACTCCATGTTTCTGCGAGTGTTCTTAGATTCGTTGAGCTTAGCGGTCAACATAACGATGAGGTTGTTTGCCTCAGCTGTAGCTGTTCGTAGCTGAGAGTCTTCTTCAATTTGTTGAATTTCTGCCAGAATCTCTCTTTTCTCTGAGTTATCCTTGCAGTTTTTGTGCTCATTCTGTATCTCTCTGTACAGTTTCTGGAGGTCCTCTTTGGCCTCCTTAATTTGCCGCAGGCTACTTTCCAACAAAGCGATGGTAGTGCGACATTTTTCATAGTTCTCGTCGTCTACTTCAGAATATTCTAAATTTTCTGTGTACTCTGTATGACGAATCACAATTGTTCTTAGCAATTTCGCACTAAGAATAATGGGCATTCTGTGAAAGTGAAGTGCCATGGTTTTTTTGGCTCCTTCTAAGACTTCCCTTGAGATATATTCTCAGAAGCGCAGCTGTTGGTTCTGCGACTGATTCGTACAGGCGTAACCAGCTGTCCCAATTAGGCTGGGAAGAATCGATATCGATTCGCGATCCTTAATTGGATCGGTGATTTGGGGCTCTTAAGCTCCTAGGTTATACTTTGTCGTTAACCTGTTGGGCACTTGCTGGAAGCAAGGCGCGGATTTTTAGGGCTCTTGGTTCCAAGGTCAGGCTTAGGTGCTAACCTCTTGTGCAGTTGCAGAGCAAAGCACGAATTTTTAGGGCTCTTGGTCCCAAGGTTAGGCTTATTAGATGCTAACCTCTTACGGCTATGGGTGGGCCGCGAAATTGCTCAAGTGTGAGCGAGTCTCTTCTCCAGGCTTTGACGCGGGAGGAATGGCTTTATTTTAGCCGATGCACCAGAAAATGTGGCGACTTTTGTGGCGGATGGTGGCGCCTTAGACTCTTGGACTTTATATCGTCCGTATGCACAATAGATATGGTGGTTCAGTGGAATTTATTTATCATACTGTACATGAGATTATGAGCAATGTGAGGAGAGTGAGTAAAGTGCGCCTTATACGGCTTACAGCATCATTCTGACTCGGAACAAGTATCTCTGGGCCGAGATGGGTCAGCTCCGCCCCCTCCACAGGAGGTACAGTATCGGCGGTAAACATGAATACTACAGGGATCATCGATCTGTCGATGATAATGAGAAAAAAATAAGATTTATGCATTTCTCATTATCTAATATCTGAATGTTTAAATAGTTTCTTAGATTGTTAATCAAAGTAAGGGTTTCATTCGGTTTTTATTCGATCCCAACTATATTTTGAACTGCAAAAAAAACAAATAGGGGAAAGAGGCCGTCAAGAATTTCCAACGAAGAAGGAGTGTTTTTAGCAACGGGATGCATCATCTGCTACGGGAGCCGTTGATCCTTCATGCTCTATTTGGTCGGTTCAACAACAATTTTAAAAACGTCACTCATTCAGATGGACTTGTTTTCGCTTCTGCAGTGTTTATTTTCACGTAAAGCTAGATAAGAGCAAAATTTGTGCTTTCAGACTAATGAGCGAAGCTTAGGAGGCTAAAAGGACAAAGGGAGAGTTCAACGACTTCATCAACAGTATTTTAAAAGGTACCCACGGAAAAGTGCTTAAAATGGTCCAGGGAGGTCCACCTGAAATGCAGATTTCATCACATTGTAACCTGTGCGTGAGACTATGACTAAATCAATCGATTTATCGATTTTTCGCTGCAAAAAATGGTAGATCGGTAATTAACTGAGGTTTTGCAATGAAAGCACACATCATGCGATAATCAAATCTCTTGTGCTCGAGACAATGCTCGGAGTCTTTTTCTTTCTAGAGACTTAGAAATGCCAAGGCAGATGCACAATTTATAGAAAAATATTGAAATTAGAAATTACATGGTTTGGACAGGGATAAATATGAACGATTTCCGATATCTTCTAGACAGGTACTGCACATTGTCCCAAAATAAATCCAGAGAAAACAAATGTATTGCTTTCATTATTAATAATTACATACCAGTAACAAATAAACATGAAAAGGACAGAGAGAGGACAAAGACATACAATAGGTCCGCCTTTCGAGAAGAATTTATTGTGAAAATCTTTGTATTTACTCTAAAATGTTTCCGCTATTTACTCATTATTATCACCAGATTCTATCCGTAACACAAGCCTTGATGTCTAATCCACAACACAATCCGTGACTTCTAATCGGAGGGAGAATTCTGAGCATTTTGTCATCGTACAGGTAGTGATTCAACCTGGATGTGACCCGAAGATCTGGAAGAAGTTTTCAGAGAGAAGAAGGTTTCCGTAGAGTAAATTGTTCGGGAAATAGTGAATAACTTCTCTAAAAATTCATGTCGCCTTGCTATTCAAGGACAATCTGATGAATTCTGAAAACAGCAATGTCATAAGATGTGAAGATAGCATAGGTTCGAGAATCCTGGAACGGAGAAAACAAACCATAAACAATTTCCCTGATTCATAGAATGCTGTGTACGACAGCGCTTTACTCCATTGCTGATTAATTTCCTCCGAATTCTCCATTGGAGTGACTGTTTAGTGCACAATCAAAGAAAAACAAAGTAATGCAATTATGGAAAAATACTATCGTGCCAGAAAAAACTGCAGATACCTCGTTCTTCAACTATGAGAGATCAAGATTTTGGAAGTTGCCACAAACGAAACAGAAATCCCCAAAATTGCTGCCCAAGCCGCACCACAACGTCACAGCAGCCGTACGAGAGAAAGAGCTTCCGATCCGAAAGACAAAGATTATGCCGCATAATACGCGTGTTCGACTGGCAGCTGTCAGAATCCGCGACAAAAGGCCAAGAGTCGTGCGCTGCGTGGACCTCGTCGTCCCGTCGCCCGTCTGTTGCCTTGCCCGTGGAGGGGACTGCCCTTAGCGCTTATGCGAAGTCGGTGTCGTTGAAAGCTTCACTCTCCGCTCTTTTTCGTAAATAGGACTGGAAGATGGCGTGAAAAAGTAGTGGAAGTGATGCAGAAATGGGAAAACACGTGCATTTTAAGTAACATGTATTGAGATTTCCTTGGGAGCTACTGATGAAAGGGTATTTGACCCGTGGGCACCAGGGAAGCTACACTTCCGGTCCGCATCAAGCCCCGAAACCGGTCAGAAGGATGTATTGAGGTAATAACTTCGGGTCTCTGGATTGATACGCTTCCACCTCCTTAACTTCCATGCATTAACCTTCAAATTAATGTAGGTTAGATTGAGTTGTCGTCTACCCTTGAATCGCTGGAGTACACACCAGCCTACTCATGTGTTACAGTAGTAATGATTGGGCGTTTAGTAATAATTGTGCTCATTTTTTTTACTTACTGTCTTTTCCTTTGGAATTCATTTGGAACATCTCATCATCGATATATTATTGTTCATTCATATTACGTTATTATTACCTGAACTGCTAATTCTCTATTTTCACAAAATGATAATTAAAGACGAAAATTGCTTCGTCAATGATCGTAATCAAAGGGGTACAGTAATCAAGAGCTCCCTAAAAGTACATACAGCATAAAAGCAAGTAGCGAATCATTCCATGTACATAGAAATTGAGGACTCTATGGAGTAATTGGCGAGTAAGAGCTGAGCAAAATAGGACGGCGAGACGGACATGTAACCGGAGCCTCGTCAACAACCCACTGAAGCGCGACACTCGAACACACCCTAAAAACTCTACGGGGTGAGGCAAATGGTGAATTGGGGGTTCACGAAAGATATCCGGAGCTTCCTCTGTTCCAAAGTTTGGCATGTCATCCTGCTTGAAGAGGTCTAACAGGCAAATCTGCTCATTTAGCGTTGTTTTTGGCAGTTTCTAGGTAGAAGAGGGGCTAGAGTCAGATGGTCCTGGCGAAAAAGAAAAAAGTGAAGGTGTTCGGTATGATTCACAAGAGGAAATCATTGGCGACATCTATATCTACATCTATCCATCTATATATAAAACATAGCAACGTTGACGACACTTTTTTTCAAAAATCTGGGCGCGTGGGCGCCAAATTCAAACGATAGGAATGCATCTGTAAGCAAAGTGATGAGCTCGGAAACATGGGACATTATTCGAGAAGGGCGAAGGACCTAGGATACTGTTCATTTGATATATCGACCCGAATATCAATTTATCCATCGATTTTATTGATTTTCCTCAGTTCAGCTCCAACTCGGATCGAAATTGGCACACTGGGCTTTTTCACCACGCTGATCGCGAACCTGACGGCCACTTTGCACGGCGTTATTATTGATTTATTGGTTTTATTGATTTTTCGCAATTTGTACTGCAGTCGCGGCGGCATCATACCCGCAGGGATTTTTCACTACGCTGATCACGAAGCTGAGGGCCATTTTCCACGGCGTGGTTATTGGTACATTGATTCCATTGATTTTTGGCGAGTTTTATCCGGGGGAAACGCGCTTGCGCGAATCTGACAACCACTTTGCACGACACCTGCGCGCGAAATGTTTTTTTGTTAAGTCAGTCAGATGAACCTTAAAGGCAGCTTATGTATGGGAATAATCGTGGCAAGACAATCTTCTGAGATAGCAAGATGAGATAAAAGATGTCTGATATATTTATGTATAATAAGTTCCAAGCCTACATTTCAATCAGCTTGACGAGCCAGTTTTAACGTCAAGCAGCTAGCATTAAAAAGTAAACCTAATCTGAGACTGGGTAGTAATTTTATAGTGCACAACCAAATACAAGAACAAAAAACAATGCCATGAATCAGCGCAGTTTCAGGCAAGCAATGAAATTAAACAAAAAAGTGATGAATCAGTGTAGGTGGTAATAATGCGGTTTGTGCGGAAATCTTCTCGGATATTCGTGGACTCTAATTGAAGCAAGCGAAAGACGTTAAAACACAATTGCATAGAATTGAATTATATGTAAGAGAATTATGGCAGCTGATAAGTTGGTGGAAGAAAGTTAGGAGTTATCGAGCATATTATAGTATGTGAATGAAAAACTTCAATCCAGAACTGATCTTATGATCCAGAGACCAAAATGGAAAAATTATCGCAAAATAGCCGCCAATCCCATTCCGTTAGGCTATTAAATACTGTAGTTCAAAGCCTTTCCTTATAGTGGCTATAAAAGCATGGCGAGAAAATATGATTCCTGTTGTTCGAAGTATCAGAAAACGAAAAAAGAGGTAAATCTCTGGCCCTTTTTACTAGTGATGTCATAACGATGATTTTTTACTTGTTTATTTTTCTCTTTCAGTTCCTCCTTGGAATACCAAGCCGAATAGTTCTAAAATAAATGAACGATTGAATATTTTAAAATATTCTGCAGGTATACTATTAGGTTGTCCCACAAATAATGGCCGTTTTGGAGGCGCACATTCCAACGTGCGTAATGGCCGTGAGCTTTCCTGATGACCTATGTACGGTTCAATGCAGTTGGCATCACTGATGTCGGATCCATGCCGCACCATTCCTGCGGGGTCCTGAGTGGAAAGTTATGGCGGCTTTTGTTGGTGCGGGAGCGCACACATATGTGGTCTCAAGTGCCACAGAGCCAGCTCGGTCCGTGCTATAGTGGTAAGTCTCTCGCTTCACAAGAACAAGGTTGCTGTTGCGGATCCCGCTGCAACTACCCCTTTTGCATCTACGATTTGGAAGCCGTCCTCCTTCGAGAAGGCTATTTTCAGGCAGTTAGGCTATTTTTCCCACTCGCATACCGACAATACAAGGGTTCGGAGTGATTCCAAAGGTTCTTCGTACATCACATCTCACAACAGCAGAAACTCAATATATGGTTTACTTTCCGACAGTCGAAACTCCTTTATGTGCACATATGGTAAGATAGCACAAAGTGATCAAAACAAAGGTGCTTCTCACAATAAGAACAGCGAATAAAGAAGTGCTCGTTACAGTCATCATGTTCACAAGATCCCACCACATTTTGAGGGGAGCAAAACTCGACTGGAGTTAAAAATTTACCGGGATGCGTGTCACAGTACCCAGTACTACAATCGATGACAAGATTGTCAAACGAAGCGTCACGCAGAATTGACGAAAAATTCTCAATGATCTTCTTCTCTTTCCTGGATGGCGCTCGCGAGATTTCACAGGAGCCGAATTCCTTCAGCAGATACGATACTATCAACTTCGGGCAGAACATTGTTCAATTAATTTCGCAGGAGAGGTTTTAACCTGTCTCTCTGAATTATACCGCCAAACCACAGCAATCCACGTCATCCACGTCATCAGGGACTTGTTCTTCGTGGGAAACCACCCCATTTCGATCAATTTGCGCCATTTTATCAGATTTAAATGATATCGCGAATTTGATTAGATATCGTAGATGAAAAAATTTGATTGTCGGAGAGTAAACCATGCATTGAGTTTCTGCTGTTGTGAGATGTGATGACGAAGAACCTTTGGAATCACTCCGAACCCTTGTGTTGTCGGCATGCGAGTGGGAAATATAGCCTAACTGCCTGAAAATAGCCTCCTCGAAGGAGGACGGCTTCTAAATCGTAGATGCAAAAGAGCTGGCTGCAGCAGGATCCGAACCAGCAACCTTGTTTTTGTGAAGCGAGAGACTTACGACTATACCACGGACCGAGCTGGCTCTGTGGCACTCGAGACCGCATATGTGTGCGCTCCCGCACCAACAAAAGCCGCCATAACTTTCCACTCAGGACCCCGCAGAAATGGTGCGGCATGGATTCGACATCAGTGATGCCAACTGCATTGAACCGTACATAGGTCATCAGGAAAGCTCACGGCCAGGGAGTATCCTTCCCTTGTCAGCTCAAATTTGAGATTTTCCTTTGCAATAAAAAGTACTATGATCACCTGAACTAGTGACGTATTTCTTTTCCTAGCTGTTTTTTGCCCAGATTGTTACAATTCTTTATTCTCCACTTCGACCAACGTTTCGGCGATGTCGCCTTCGTCAGAGCTTGGAAGTCGAAGGCAACATTTACGACCATCCTCCCAAACACCTCATCGCATTGCAGAACACAGTTCAATCACAAGGCAAATCGAAAACACAACGAAGCACACACAGCTAGTGCTCACCTTTGTTGCCGTAGAGATGATAGAAAGGCAGACCGCGATTGCCGGAAACTGTACTCCTACTGCCTTTTATAGTGTGCCTTAACAATCTGCCATAATCGAATCAGAATCCGCAAAGATTGTGATACAAGGCCAGCTCGTTAGTGATAGTAATGCACTCATCTTTTCTATTGATTCTAGGGCTCTTGGTGGCAATCCAGCAGGCTTCTAATGTTTTTCGCGCTATGATCTCAGGTCCCAACGACAAAATCGTGACTCCTACGTGGATGGTAGAGTTTTCATGGCGCAATATACGATGAGCTCCCAGTGGAGTGGAAGGTCCTGATCTGTTGAGCCCGTCTAGATGTTCTTTTATTCGAATGCAGAGAGGGCGGCCCGTTTCTTCTACGTATTCGTCCCTGCAAGATTGACAGGTGATCAGATAAATTACCCCTGACATCATACAGTCACCAGTCCTGCCATTTTGACTATGATCACCATTTTGTAGATTTTTGCGGTACAGTGAAACTTATGGAAAGCAGAAAGCTTAAATCACAGGAGTCAACGAATTGCGAAAGTCAATTTTCAGCACACATTGATTCACATGAGTTTTCTAAAGGAAAATTGGATTCACTGCAAGTTCAAAAGGATATTCTATTAGGCAAAAGTCTGGCCAACACAATATTACAAGGAGAGTGGACATGCACTGCTTTGCAGCTGGACATGCACTTCTTCGGCTCACCAAAACTGAGACATTTTCGACCGAATCACGAAGCCAAGCCTCAAACGGTAACAGCCGAGGCATTTAGTAAATTCCACTCTTGGTCTGGTCTGGCTACTGTCGAACACCTCGAGCAGTATTTCATCTGCCAGAAAAAGCTACCTTTTTCTGGGATGTCGAGGTTTGTTGTTATATCCAGATCGTCTTCGCGATGCAAACAAAACAAAACTTCATTTTATTAAGCAATGTCCACTCGGTTGCGGCCATTTATTGTGGGAGAACCGTAATGAAAGAAACCCATTGTGAGGGTAACCACTGATTTATTGTCAGAAACAATAATACTCACCAGAATTCGAGGTCATCATACTCCACCGCTTCTTGATGAATCCCTTGGAAGGAAAGGGAATGGCACCGATGGAGATAAAATGAAGAACACCAGAGAATAACAATAAAGAAAAGCGGCTGGACGCACTCCGGTTGATAGCGTAAAAGGTCACCGTCCCACCTCTCTCCCGATTTGTTCCCAGACGGCCGCTGGGCCCTACAAGCTGTAAATTTTCTCCTCGTTCGTACAGTGCATTGTCGTCCTCTTGGTTTGAAAATGGCGTTATAGTGCCGATAGTCGTCCACAGTACTGATCTTTAACAGAATTGCGAAAATACTAAAGTAGGATATGAAGCTTGGTGACGGACGAATAATGCAGTATTTGAGGCCTGCTAAATAGCCATGAATAGGCATGAGAACAAATCAAGTAAGCAAAGAAAAAATGTAAGGCTTTCTCATTTCATTCATTGACAAGGCATCTACAAGACTCGTTGGAAACCTCTAGTTGTACGTAAAGGCCATTGGACCCAGCATCTCCTAAGCTTTGGTTATGAGCATGCTTTAGTGGAACGAAAATATAAGCTCCCACCTTAATCAATAATTCAAACCAAATTCAACTCGTGAAGGGAGAAACAACACGTAATCGAGGCGAACATTATAGAGCCCGTCCCAGCACAGGTGCAAATTGCTCAGTGAACCTATAAAATAGTCGAGATTCTATGAATCGTTAGAAAGAGCCTGGAGCTGGCAGACATAACCACAGATTAGCTGTGTAGGGACATAAAATTAATAATAAGGATGCAAAACCATACTTTACAAAATGCTCCCTGAAACACGGCTCAGCTGCAGGCATAAAACACAAGCATGCTCAGTAACTGAGTGAAATTTGGATTTTTCCAACACATCATTCGACATTGAGGACATTTATGTACACTTTCATGGAGCTCTTAGGCTCACGTGACTTCCGATATCACTTAGAATGAGATGAATGCCACTAATGAGAAGCTAGAATGAAGAACTTGCTCTGGTATGCTGACGAGTGAGAGGGCGGCGGAAATCCGAAAGGACGACAGAAACGATCATAGACCTCGGCGGCAAAAGTTTTTGTATGAATTTAAAACGAAATATGGGAAAGATGGGCTGAACTCATCCATAACTCAAACGCAAGATATTGCACTAATCGAAAAGTTAGAGACAGTGCATCAGCAGCAAGCTATACTGAAATCCTGGAAAATTCAAGGAGGTGAGTGATTTATTGAACCACTTGTTTAGAATCTCTACAGAATGAGCATGCATTAGGAATGGATAGTATAGAAAATATTTGCCAAACATTTATTTCTTTGAAAAGAACTTACTCAACTCAAGCTCTGTTTGTGATATGGGTGATAATTTTGAAATGCGCATTTTTGCATTGGATAAAATACTTCTTAAAGCAGAGCTAGGAGGATTAGTATCGTTGAACCTTCAACATCTCCTACAAAAACATCTCCTACAAAAAGGCGCAAGTCTTGGGCTATCTGGTGGCGCAAGCGCGACTTCTGATTCCAGATATGAAAAGAAAGCAGTCCAAAAATAGATTGACGGTCACAATTTCGCTTCAGTTACCCAAGTTCGGGACCACTTTCGAGTGGTCGATAGTCGTATGACATTAGTTGGATAACACAGCAAAAATTCTGGTAAATCCTTATATGAGTTGCGATGGTGCTCCGCTGCAGTTCTACGTTCTTTGACGACATCAAATTTCTCACTTATTTATGTACTCATCCATTTATTTTATTTATTCGACTAATCGATTTACAAAAATCTAACCTTAATCTTATTTTAAAAATTGACGAATGGATTGAAAACTATCGAATGATCTGGGACTTCAAAATACTATACTATAATAGGTAGTATTATTCACATTATTCGCTACCTAAACATACAGAATTGTTTCCTCACCTATGATCTAAAAACTAAAATAGGAAACAAATGTTATTCTATCGGTTGTTGACTTCTTAGAATAGGCCCACATGAAAGTCCGGAGATATCGAACGTTTCATTCCTTCACCATCCATTCACATAACAAAATTAAGAGGATGCATTCCCAAAAATTCAGAATTTCAGCGGAAAATCCGAAAAATCTTCAAAATTATCTTTTGTTCGAGAAATCGAGTAGAAGGAGTGGGACTGCTTGTTGTTGTGCTTAACATCTGACAGCTATGTACTAAGTTATCAACTTTTAAACCATTACTTATTTTATTTTATTATTTTTAATTTTTTTATCTTATTAATTATTTTTTATTTTAGCCACATTAATTCTAAAGAGGTGTGGTGCAGTTACTATGTATAGGCTCCAGAAGACATCGTGAACCCCAAAAAACAGCGTTAGCTACAAGATGGTTGCCGAATTTACCGAATAATTCAGCCATGGTGAGTGTCTCTGTGGGCATAACTGCATCGATGACAGTTGTGAAAAGGAATATGTGAGGAAGGAAAACTACCCTAAAATTACCAGTTGCTTACACACTTCATTTCCGTGCTCTCCTGGCTTTTGCGCTTGCCATCTCATACATGTAGATTGACTTAATTGTTTACAGTTCTTGTTTCAACGACCAGTATTCACAGTACATTAGGAGGAGCAATGAACCCGCAAACAAAGGTTCAAAAAATGATGAGAGATGGGATGACCGTAGCCCTCTTGGGAGTTCTCGAAAACTCAATACCATCGAAGAAATTCAACTTCACCAGGCAAATGACCACCATTGGAAAAAATAAGAAAAAAAACCAAAAACTCGTTGGGGGTAAAAATGCAACCCTGCTAAAAAAATCTCAATTACTTTCTAAATTGACTGAGCAGCATGCAAATTACAGTGGAATCCCTTGTGGGTTCTCAGAAAGCTAGAAGCCGTGATCCTGACACTGTAAAATCCAGGATGAGTGGGAAGTGGAGGCGCAGCAGCCCCACCTGCAGCACTTTACGCTGTCATAAATGAAATTATCAGAATAATGGACGGTTTACGGCAGGGTTCGTGGATAAATTTGTCCAAAAAATGACACAAACATGTGGTACCCATTCATCATGGGCGGTAAACAGGCTTACGTAACTTAAGTTTTGGATGAATCGTTGAGATCACCCATGGTAAATGTGTCGACGCTAATGTTAACATGAGTAAATGCCCGGTGCAACCACGTTTACCATGGGTAATCTCAATAATGCAAGTGGCCCCAAACCCCCCCCCCCCTCGCACCTCCCTCCCCCAACAGTAAGCGGGTTGAAAGCCACGCCCACACGGTACACTCGGCGAGTCTCCTAGGTTTACAAATTAAATCTTTAGCTGAAATTAATGGATGTACCCCGAAATTTACCTCAGATAACTTACCTAAGGTGTTTATGCCTCCCCCTTCACGAGTGCACATGTAGTTACTCCGTGGTGATTGAATAATTCGCCTGAGATGGCACTACAAAGTGCGTGTGTGGCTGCTACTCCCACGGAAATGTCCGTAATCGAGTCCTTTTCCGCTACAATCGCTTCGTTCGACGAAAAACAAAACCTTCAGAGCTAGGAGGGACATTCTTCTGTGCTTTGACATTTTCACTAAAGGAACATGCATTTGTTCACTATCGTAGGACAATACCACGGAAGTTTCAAAAAAGCAGACAAAAAAACGTGCAAAAAACTCCGAGTGCCTTAGGAACTTCCTAATGGGTAGTTCTCGTGGTGAGAAAAATCCGGAAATTCAGCTGGATACCTGCCAAAGAAGTAAAGTAAAGGCACTGTCTCGCCTAAGGATCGATTTCAAGATCTCGACATCATAAGAATCTACTGGCGACGCTGATCACAATGGTATACAAATTTCCCTGCAAATATATTGGGAAATCCCTTTATGCACCCTTTATTTGGTAGAGACTGAGTCCCCACGGTGCGACAGCT
This sequence comes from Ancylostoma caninum, assembly GCA_037903475.1. Lineage (NCBI taxonomy): Eukaryota > Metazoa > Nematoda > Chromadorea > Rhabditida > Ancylostomatidae > Ancylostoma > Ancylostoma caninum. Next base: position 380,585 of record JBAJFG010000644.1, read on the forward strand.
GCCATATGGTGTTGCGGCATGCCGTAGCAGGGGTGATATCGATTGACGTTTGCGCAACTCGTGGCAGCTGTCGTCGCGCGGACCTCAAACTCTCTTAATATGAATTATTCCAAAAGGTGTTTTCCGGTGCTTTTGTAAGGACTTATGTACATCATTGTCATCAGCGTTGCCCACAGATTTTTATGATTTCAAAATCTGAAAATCAATCCTGAACTGAAAAACTACCTTTAAGCTGCAGTATAGCTGTACCCGGAAGGAGAAGGACACCCTTAGTTCATTCAAAAAAAAAGGATAAACGACTTCTCATGCGAGGGAGCAACATCTTTATAAGTCTACGAAATTTAGGGCTTGGAGGAACGCTACCGCATGTTTCCATTCGTTCTGCAATAATACCAACGCGTGCGTGCGTCAATTGTTCGCCAGCGCAGTGCAGAAAATTGCAGTGAGGAAAATTTACGAGCAAGTTCTCATGATTGGCTGGGAACAGGCAATTCATCCAAATGCGTCAGTCGTGCGTCGGACGCAGTAATTTTATAACGACATCACAGCTGCATGTGCACCATGAATAACATTTCCGTTCGATCGTGCGTGCGAGCATCTCCCTTGCGCATCGGCATTGACTAAGGTGCGTCGTGGCTCATTCTTCATGATTATCTCTTGCCTGGAGGACAAAGTAAGGAGATTTTGCAGTACTTAGAAGGAATAGGACGAGTATAGCAGCTATGGGAAATCGAGTGCAGGCACTGCATTTGCGTTAACGCATTAATAACAAAGGGAACCGCAGTTTTACCGCTGGGCGCACAGGTGGGTCCGACCTCGTAAATGGAGATTCTGAACTCAGAATCTCCTCAAAATTTGTATGGCTAGATTATTTCACGAGCTGAATATGCTTGTGACTCCCGCTTGTAGCGCCGATTTCACGGCTTCAAATTAGTGAGCAATAAAATAACAATATCAGTAAGAATTTTCATGTTCCTTGTTCTTCAAACTTAGGCATAATTGTACTATTTGGTGTAGTCTTTCTGCGCCGTATAGTTTGGTAATTGGAACTATTTATCTAAACGGGCCTGATATTTCGACGGCAGAGTCTTCTTCAGAGGCCGTCATATCTACCGATTGCGCAGGTTTCGTCGGCACCGAGCTGTGGCCCTCACAGGACGAATGAGTTATAATATTTTGCTGAGTTTCTCTGGTCCTCGTTAGCAACGTCACAGCTTTTGGTAGTGTACTCTTGACAGAGGTCATAAAGTTAGTAACACAAGAGGAAACTCTTGCAGCTCCAACGGTCGCAAATTTTTATGAGAGCAGTTACTACGTAATTCCTTAAAGGCAGTGTCTCATGTCAGGCACACCGGCTCTTTTCACAGGTAGGCTGAGACTGCGGCGCAGTTTTGGGCAAAGACAACATCTGTGCGATCAGTGAAATCAACGAAGGTGTATGGCAAGACAGGCAGTTTCCTTTCCAAGAAACTCGTACTCGCCAAATTGGATTGGTCCTTCAAATAACAGGGTTTTTTAACAGTTTCATTAGAAACCATACACACTGTTGAACTCAGCACTTCGAGTAGGCCCAGATTCTCTGGATACCGCAGAATCGAAAATGAGGAGGTGAGACACTGCCTTTAACTGCCAACGTCAGAACATGAGACTTAATGGAGAGTCGCCACAAGAGCGATAGCTGTGGTAGATCTACGTATCTAACCTAACATCGCCACAAAATTATACGTTTCGTCGCTTGTAATTGCTAAGTCTGCTTTGATTAAAATAAGTACGTAGTTCAGCGATCAGAATCTTACAAGTTCATCCCCATCGTAAGTCAGCTGGCAACAAAAGAGCGGAATGGGAGGTAGAATTGCTAAAATCGTTGATATTATTAATTTATAATAATAGTTATTATAGAAATAAACATCTAAGAACGAATGGATCATTCTTGATCGAGTAAAAGAGAGCTAACACAAAATTTTCACTCACCCCCCCCCCGCCCTAATCTAAAACTTGTTCTGGGGGAGTTGAAAGGGCAAGATCACTTGAGCTCCATGATTCGCTGTGGCATACTATCTGGAGTACATAGCACTTCAAACCACGTGATAGATGAACTAAATAGTGCAGTTTCAAAAAGGACACTGTGCTAGACGAGTTAGCACAAAAGACTTCAGCAGTTCGAAGCCCTCCGAATTAGACACCCAGGGCTCGACTAAGGGCAGTAACGGATACGTAGACAGTCAGAGCGCGAAGATACAGATGCTGCACGGCGCTGCGCGCGGGTTCGGGCCTTCCTAGATGTGGCAAGCGAATGTGACGTTCATATACTATTCTGAAACTGGATAAATTATAACCCAGATGTTTTTTCCAGATTCCACTGTTGTTGCATGATTGTTTATGAAACTCTTCCGCTCTGTAAGCCAACTGTCCAAGCTGTCCTAAACGGAGTTCCAAGAGCAGTAACAGTTATTTTCAAGCCGCAATGCTTTGATTAGTGTTTCGTTCACTGGCCTGCTTGAAAATGAATTTGGAACTCTCCTAGGGCTCGTGTTTTGTTAACCAGCAGAATTTTCCAGATCATTCGGAGGTCTGATGCAGACACCAACAGCAACAACATTACCTTTGATGAGGGGAAGATCTGAGCCGATAGCGTCTCGATTACTCGCCCGTCTAGCCATAAGCCCTAGTATGGATGAGCAAAGCAAAAGGACGTAAAGGCACATCAGAGTAGAAGAATCACAGATCATGAAAACATACTCTTCACCAGAAGCTGTAAGCATCAAAAGTGGCTCGTAATTAGCAACGAGTTCACTAACCACAGAACGGATACTGCTGAGCCTGAGCCAACACCCGACTGCACTTGACCGACCTAATGGGAAGAGTCGCGTAAACGAGATGTTGAGGAACCTAATAATTTCGCTACTCGTAGATTTTGAGGAAAATCCGGGGTATAGTCAAATTTTTCCTACTATGATGCTATCATTTCATGGTGAACAAAGCAGATTCGCCTGGAACATTTGAAATTTCCTCAGCGAATCGGGGCTTATGTGTACTTTGAGGGCATTATCTAAACTTCAACGTACTAGCATGTACTGGTAGTACTGGCCAGAGATAAGCCAGCATTCGAAAATAGCTCAACACAAAAGAAAGAAAAAACATTAAAAATCTCCACCTCATTTTCTCAATTATTCTTTTCGTACGTTTCTTTACAGCAATAGCAAAACACCAATAATCCTGCTGGGACAAGAGCTACAAGAAGAGCTGAAGACCGCTTTGCAACTTCTACTAGAAGAGCTTTTACCCTCAGATTACATCTTTGAATTCTTCTGCACCGTAGGGCTTCTGAAACAAGCAGAGAAGGCAAAAAAAGTCCCTGGGAGATTTCTGTAGAATAGCAATTTGCCGCCCAATAAGCTAAAAAGATTATAATATAACATACACATTGACGATGATCTTTAGATAGATGTGGGTTTAGTTACCTGGTAAAACAGTACCACACGTGATCGAAACTCCTTGTCCTTGCCTGAACATTTCTCAATAACTGCGTCGTTGATGAGAAACCATTTTTGAGCATGTACGGGGGAGGGGGTAGAGGAACCGAACTTTGAAAAAAAAAACCGTCAGAACGTTCAGGAACCACGTTGACGTGAATTAACCAGAAAATTCTTCTTAATAACCTTTGACAAGGTTTTCGACGCTGCATTCTCTCCTATGCCTTTAGTACTACTGCTTCAGTAATTTTTCTAATCAATTTATAATAGGGATCTTCCTAAAAGGATCTCCAGGAGGATTTCCGCTCCGCAAGAATGATCCTTGCGTAAGAGTACGGAACATGCTTTAATCCAAGCGACTTTAGTGATAGACAAGCCAAGCTTTATCATACGGTGTCAACAAGAACTAGTAATTGGAAAATAATGTTATATAATAGAAAAAACACAGATCGGTGTGGATGAGAGGGGAGGTCGGCGTGGCATTCACAATGTGAACGCTAAGTTCGTTCGTGCCCACTCTCAGTGAGCACATGTGTACGCGCACGTCTGGAGAAGACGTGTCTCAAGTGCTGCACGTTTACTACTGCAGGCTAAGGTTAAGAGCCTTAGAGATCCTTGAGAGCTAAAAGCGAATTTAGAAGAATTCACCACGACTCATCAGACGCACGCGCTCTACTCCACTCATGCAGAGACTGTGATCGGGAGATCAGACAGCCACCCCTCAGCCACTTAACTCGAGATGGAGTTTTCTGCTGTCGAAGCGTATACTTTCGTTTGAGGCATTGTTGAATGAGGACAGACAGGTTTGATATCTGAAGCAAGGTTCAAAGTTAAGTGAAGAAACGCTAATTTTGGAGTTCTAAGAGGCATCAACTAGGCCCGCTGAACCAACTATGACTTTTTGATGATCAAGATCTGTTGCTTTTTCTCGTTCAAAAAAATTTGGGGTGCTCGGAACGCGAATGACTTGTGGTTATGTAGCTTTGTTGATTTATATGGACCACCAGGAAAAGCCGTGGATATGGATGATAGTGTCGAAAGTTCGCAACATTAGTTTGGGCCGAGCATGTGTAGGAACCTTCTACATAGAAGCCTCATGGCCGCTCTATTCACATAACATCTCGAAAAATACTTAGCGACGGTTCAAAAAAGACGCGTATGGGCTGTTATAACTGGAATAGGTGGTACGGCGGAGCTCTGCAATTGACCAAGTCGTGCAGAGTTCCTCCATTACGACTTCAGGTTGTTCCGCCCCCTGGAGCAGTTACCGCCCATGAAAGGCTCCAGCAGAGATGGGTGAAAATCATAGATATTCAAGGAGATCAACTTCTCCATTAAGATTACTGTTATAGTGAAAGAATTAAACAAAGTTTATACAATTTGGCCGATAGCTTTTGGAGCAGCTGGGTGATGGGAAGACTGCATTTATACGAGCTGATTATACATATTATGAAAAACTAAAGTTATATGGACGTCTAAACATTTCTATAATGTATTTCACCGAGGAACAGTGCCATGAAGATGTTAGAGAAGGAGAGAACGTGTGAAATAGTGCCGTACTCGGAGAGGCAGGCAGAGATGCAGACCATGCTCTAGTCAACTCTCTTCGTTTTTGAAGCGGACTATAGCATACTTGAAGACATATGTAGAAACCGAAGGAATCTATCCTAGAAGAAGAGTATCTTGCTAGCGATTCTGTGTATTAATAGAACACGACCCCTTGTGGTACTGGTATCGAGTGCAAAACTGAAAAATGATTGTTGATGTCGAACTTCTGGCAAATTCGTTCCGAATTGATTTAACTTCTTATTTAGGTTTCTGGCATCAACATTTTGGTCACTATGAATAAGCTTGATGATATAGCCTGGTGCAGTTTGCCAAGTTTTCAGAAGGAGCAAGATTTTTCGGACTGGGCAGAGTTTAACGCTGTAATAATCTGTCTGCCAAAATATTACGCGTTTGGAACTCTGGCAAAACAGGGAAAGTATTCTATGTAAACAGCATCGGATCAGGATCAACACGGTCAAGATTAGGAACAAAGGTAAGGGGGCAAACATAGGACACGTGGGATGTAAATGTGCAACAAAGAAGCATGCTACCACTCAACTTTCTCCCAACACATGAACCGGTTCAAGGAAGTGCTACGGGTGAGATATTTCTCCGAGTTCTTTGTTCCCTGGAATTCACATTTTCAGGTCAAAATGATACGTTCATCCACCTTGAAAGAAGTAACTGAAGTGAAGTGTTTCATTCGCTGTCTTTTCGTGTTAAGATAGAGCCCTTTCACCTTCGCAACATCGCCATGTTGATATGATTTTTCAGAAATTTTCATTGAAAACTAATTTTTTCGATTATTATCTACTTACCCATCCAGTTTGCTATCTATTCTTGCCTAGATATCGCATTACCCACAACGAAAAATTTGTTCTCTGACGTTTCTCAAGTGAAACAAAAAGCTGGGAATCTAAAAATATTAAGAAGGGTTATTGCAGTTGGAACTGCCTATGTACATAGAATGAAGGTCCTTGGGGGTGGAAGGGGGGGAGGTGTTCCTCGTCTGTTAGAGGAGAATGATCTGTTTACCTTCTTTCATGGATCGCACCAGTTATTTTCGAATTTCTGTATTCACACAGCAGAGGCAGAATCCCTCGTTTCTTCACTACTGTATCTATTGCTCATGATTATTTAGTGGACAAAAAATAAGTTTTTCTTATTATCGAAAAAATTGCATAGCCAGACGGGAATTCAGGATTTGATGGAGGCGACGAAATACGAATTTTTCCGCAAAATTCGTCCGTCTTTGAGCACAACGCTGGTGAACGGCCAAAGGAGGAGAAACAAGAAACCACCTGCAGAAGGCAAAGCACCAAAGCACTGCTGTTATGAGTAGCGGAGACAAAGGATTGAGCTGGCTCACAGCGTAATTACGCCAACTATCCGGAGAAATACTCATAAATAAGCCATGAATTGCTGCATAACGACATGGTAGTCAAGACAAGACGCAGATGTGCTTATTATGAATGTTTACTGGAAGCCTGCATGTCACGGAGGAAAATTCTTGGGTATATGTACGAGAATTCCTAGTGGGATTTTTCTCGTGCTTCACACACTGACATTCTGTACCAAATACTTTGTCTAGAGTTTTAGGCACGACACATATGATACATATTTGATTTCCATGGCAAAAACTTATTTCAAAAATCCACCCAGACCTACCCCAGGAGGTCACCTAATTCATTGGTGAGGAATATCATATTGTTCTTGCATACGAACGCCATTTTTGTAGGGTTAAGGTAGATATCCACAAGGGACACTATCTCACAGAAGTTCCTGTAAACGAAAGAAATATAGGGATCTCTTATGAAACCTTGTACGAAGAGCGTATGTCCTTTATACAATATTTTACAAATCCTATTCTGTTTTTTATTTATAATTTATGAGCACAGTTAGTGATTTTAATTTATAGTGCAACGCCGTAACTATATAGCTGCTGAAGGGTTACCGCAGGGTACTCGGAGAAAATGCTAATTTTATCAAGAAAAAAGATGATAGAATGCAAGACAGTGTTGTTCATCATGATCAGCATAGAAAATCCCTCTTAGCCCCTCCTATTTGCCGTATAAGTATCTTCCATTACATCATGTATTCATGATCAAATTGTCAAGTTACCCATCTCTACAGAGTTCCAGCGGAAATTTGAAGTTGGGATCTTTTTTTTCGGCGGGAGAGACAGCCGCATGATTCTGGCCTTAAGAAACTTCCAATTGCTGTACACCGCCATCCCACCCCTCCCCTCACCTGCAAGAAAATTTGCCATATTCAGTAAAATGGGTAACTTGCGGCAACTTCATCATATGCAGTAAAAGTAAGCAAATGAACACATTCGAATCCCAGGGAAAAAAACCAGGAAGGGAATCACCCACTGCAATATGGCCATTGACTTATACATACCTTCGGGTGGTATCAATGCCTGATGACTATCGACTTCCTTCCCTAATGGAAAATCAATAATTTCTCCCTCGATCGAAATGGGTCTTTTATTATAGAACTAAGCATTGGGACAAACGGCCCCAATCCATATCATCGAAAAAAAACGTGGTGCAGTATGCTGTGGGGGGTCTGGGGAAAAATGAAATTCCACAACAAGTGCTGTATCTATTATAGGTTTTTCAGGAAGTGCAAAGACTTACATCTGCCGCCATGGTTTCTCAACATTGCGAAATTTCTGTAGCAGAGAACAACCATGACTACTCATCAGACCGCAAGAACACCACTCTACCAGTTCACCTCGGGGAGCAAAAGTTTCTTTTTCTACAACTTTTTTCTCAGCACTTATGTACCAGAGAATATGGGCTAGTCATCATTGTATGGGTGACCATCGAAGCAAAAATGAGGAATAACCATGCATTTTTGTGACTATGCGAAGCGAAAAACGCAATTAATGCAGAAATTTGTTTTGTTTACCTCTGTTATTTGTTGAAATTGACAACAATTTTGCGCCGATTCTTCACAATCGCATCATGAAAATAGGCGTAAAAATCAGCAGGGAATGACGCTTCATTCGAAGAAACATCATCTCACAATATCCTCTTATATAAATCATGGTAGTGCAACGAAATTTTCTAGAGCACAGGCGTAGGGGGGAATAGCACGTGGTCGGATAATTTAGCCTTGAGGCTTGATTATAGACTGTGGCTCGCGGGGATGCGCAGCTGACGGGGCATTCGGCCGATGTTTCGTCATAGGTGCATGGACGTGGTGGAAGTCGGGTGCATTCGGGATTTCGCGGTGGGACCAGCAGCTAGCGGTCTCGAGCCCTCCGGAAGAGACAGTGTTTACAACGATCTGACTATGCATAGCAGCAATGTACGGAGCAGAGTAGCCCTTCTGATGGAGCTTTGTCCGTAGCTGCACCCAATCTTGGAACGCTGGACGTGAATCACTTCGAAAGGATGAGTGGAAGCCGTAGCTATAGGACTCACTCGATTTCCTTAGGACTCACTTGATTTCCTTATGTAGGATGTGCTCTTTGCGCACCTCTCATTATTGAAGTCTCATGGGGATTATGCAGTTTGAGGATCCGTCTGTTTTTAAAAAGGGCAGTACAATCAAATACACAGGATGAACGAACGAAGAACACGTCATTACAAGCTGTTGCGACATTTTTTGGAACGAGTTGTGCAATTGATCAAACTTTCTAAGTATTTCCTAACTTTCTTCCATTTTTTTTTTCAAGATATTTAAAGAGTGCGGGTGCACTGATGACGGACTGATGTGCAGGAGCCCCGTATTTCACAAAACCTCAGGATGGGTGTCCAGCGATCGAGAAAGGGTGGCCTATTAGTGAAGAAAACGGCAGGATATGGGTTCATGGATGGAGAATGGGTCCGCCGTGGCCCAGTATCTGAATAAAAGTGGGATTTTTACATGGAGAGTAGGCCCAAAAGGGGGCCTTTTCTTTCTCAATATCTAACGCTTACCAGAAATCGTCGCGAACAGCAAATCCGATAAGTTTGCCTCATCAATTGCCTAGCAAAAGAGGGCTCAATCCATTTAACTATGGAGAAGTGCTCTGAGTCGCCTCCTGCTAGTCTTGCACTTGCTCGCTTCGCAGGACCTTGGTTCTGACGTACGTACCGTCAGTCTTCAGTAAAAGTGATTGAAGCAGACAGTTGCAAGGCTCGCCGGATGCGAGTCGGAGCACTTGTCACTTATCTTCTAGATGTAATTATTTGTCGCGTAGCAGAATCACATACTCAGACACTTGGACCGGACGGCCCGACATGTACGTGCCATCACCGGTCGGCCATTCTACCATACCTATGGGCGGCTGGTGATTACCGGCCGGTGCCCGGCTCATCATCTACCGGCTGGGCAGCAGCCCATCACCGGCCGGCCCGGTCGGAAGGGTCGGATGATGATAGTACAGAACTCATAACGGATGAAGGCATCAGCCGACTGAAGCAGATTAGAAGCGCAAATGGCCGAGTGGATAAAGCAGCGAACTCTCAAACATTCATTAACGATAGTCTGGTTGGATCGAATCGGCTCAGTAATAGAAAAAAGCTAGCACTCCGAAAACACGCAGAGACTTTGCAAAGAGCCATATTTTCCTATTCCTGATGAGAAATTGCTTATTTGTGCTGAACTCATATCACTGCGGATCCACAGCGGAGTCGAACCCCGAACTCTTCGGTGCGATGCACTGCGCAACCAATGGCCGAACTGCCAGAAGTCGTCACACTGCCTGCGGCTAATTGATGGGTAATCTTGGACAATGCTATCCTGATCACTCGATTTGGAGCATTACCGCCTGTAACCACTAGATTTCGAGCAGTTTCGGTTCAGCGGAGGTTCACCATCAGCCGGCCCGCTCTATCATTGCCGTCAGGGCGCTGACCCGTGATTCCCGGCCGGTAATGGCAGAGCGGGCCGTCCGCACCAAGTTGCCGGTAATGGTAGAGCGGCCCGGCCGGCGGTATGCTTCCGCTCAGGTGGAACTGCTCCAACTCGAGCGGGTACAGCCGCTACTGCTCAAAATCGCGTGTTCAGGGCAAAGTTGTCTACGATTACTCCTCAACTGGCAGCAAGTAGTGTTACAACCTCTGGCAGCTTGGCGTCCGATTGCGCACTGCCTCGCACAGAAGAGCTCCGGGCTCTACGCAGTTGTGGATCCGTAGTGATAAAAAGGCAGCACAAATCAGCAAATTCTCATCAGGAATTGAAGAGGGTGCCTCTTTGCAAATTACTCGCCTGTTTTCGCAGTGCTAGCTTTCTTCTACCACTGCACATTGTATTATTTCGAACATCTAGCCGCTCAAAATTATTTTCTGGAGAACCTGTGGATAAATTCTCTTACTTTTCAGTATGTATACTCCTAGTCTGCTGCTTCTAGGCACTGGACGTGACCCATGGACGCCAAGGTTTTGCGGCAATTTCTAATAGTTTTGCATTAGAGACTAGAGTACAGATACATGCAGTGAAGAATAATTTTTGGTGCAGCAGCTGCATCACATAAATTTCGGTCTCTACGTGTGTTTGCAATAAATAAACGTGTGAAAGATGCGTACGCATTCCAGTTTCGAGACTACATACATTCTCACATGATGAGCCTGACGTGAGCTGACATACATATTAAGCTTCTAGATATTTTATGGGAACGTGCAATTATGAAAGTCGTTACCTTAGGACTGTTACTGAAATGAATGGCCCAATCGGTCCCAGGATATTAATTTACGTGGATTTATTGTGAGTGCTGGAAATTCCTATGGGATTTGTTAAGGGTGGGCTTGAAAAAGGTATTCGCCGGTAGGGTGGCCGAACATAGGATGTCTTTCAAGACAATATTATTCCATTCTTGACTGGTATTTTCTTTACCAAATATTCTAATCCGGTCCCTGCAGTGACATTCTAGAAAAGGATGTCTTTGCGAAGTTGTAAGCTCATTTTATTAAATCATACTGAAAAGATTCGCCCAAGAGAGTGGCGGATTCGGCCTACACAAAATTGTTTTCTGTAGTGATGAGCTGATGGTTGCGAAAATAACACGAAATAACACGTATGCTTTTATGCAGGAAGATTAGTGCTAGCCATTACACATTAATTTCTAGCGGAGAGATTTGGTACATTTTTTTATATCTAACCGAAAGTGCAATTGGGTCATATGCTTAATCGCTCGATTCTCAAACGAGTTTTGATTTCTTCGCTATGGCTGAGAAATGCAGTTACCAGGAAATATAAAAGTTTGTTCCAAGATCTATTAAAAGAACTCTATAGGGAAATTCAGACGACAAAAGAGGCGACAGAGACAACTTATGAATACTCATCATCTGTTTTACGTAGGCGCTCTTGGATTGAAATGGTATCATTTCGTTATCTAATCATGCCCCGCTAGGTGATCGGTCGCCAGAAAACCACTGTATCGTATGCATGGACTATTGACAAATACCTAAGTGTAGTAATAGTTACTACTATAACTTTCCATCTTGTTTTGAAGATGTAATTAACTTTGGAGTGGACCATTCAAGAATGCAAATTCGGTGACTACACTTGCACGCATGAAAATTTCACCACAACGTTGTGTGATACTAACCAAATTTGGGTGTAGTAATATCGAGACCATTCTTATTTTTGCTGGTATTTTCTCTCCCTATTTTATTGTCGGGCGGTCTCAAGCACAGGCACCAATCTTGGTAGCCCAAAATTTTGATTGTGCCATTTTTCTCTCTGGAGTTGGAGCGAATTGAAATGGGACTTCCTCCTCTGTGGCTACAAACATCAGCTGTTTGTGGGCACTAATCGGTGGAATTTTGGGACAAGTTTTATCGCTCTGTGGAAGTCACACCATTTTGTCATACCGCGTAGGGCGCCTTAATTTGCTGGTCGAACTCTCCGGAGAGGCGAAGAGCCCACAGAGGAATTTTCAGGAGAACGTTATGTAGCATAAATCTAGCGCTAACCATGCGCTGGTTAGCAGATCACAAGATTGTCTAGTGAGCGAGAACCGACTTGCCAAAGTTTGTGACCTCCAGCACTAGCCGACTCAGCTCTTTGCCTCGTAGTCCACAGATTTCTGGATATTTCTGAAGGAGTCAAGCTCCTGCTGAAAAGACGGCAAAAGGAAGGGACTATTGTGGCGCATACTTCGTTTGATGTCTGCTGTTATTTGATTTTTTATAAGACCTTTTGTCGAAAATTTTAAAACAGCGGAAACTTATGTTACAACCTAATAATTTCGAGAAAATAGGGAAGAATTATTTAAACCGTCTGCTGAAAATTTTGAACTTGAGCGGAATTCTTGTAACATTTGCATTTCTTGCGCGTCTCAGAGAGCATAGTTGTATCACGTCTGCAAAATTATTCCCTCAAGGCATAATCGAGCAAACAAATGTGAATACTGAGAGTTCCGAAATCTCCCTGAATATTATGCAGCTTTCAGGTTCTGAAGAGAAACTTTCCATGGTCTTAGAAGAAACGACTTAGCTAATGTTGAAGTGTTTACCTAGGTACATATATGAGTAGGGTGGTGCTACACCAATGAATGAAGAGCAGACAACAAAGAACTGATTAACTAAGAGTGATGGAAGAAGTGATGCACAAAAGCTAAGGAAGTGAAAGCACAGCAATCTTAAGCTCCTACGTTTTCTACACCAACCGGTTTCGGGGCTTGAACTAGACCGGAACTGTAGCTTCCTTGGCGCCCCTGGGTCAAAGGCCCTTTCATCAGTAGTTCCCAGTAGTTCCCAGTTTTTTCATATGTTTGATACAATAAGTCGCTGTTTCGTGCAACACTCTTATGCGGATTCTAAGCTGAGGAGTATGACTTTTTCTGCTCTCATGAGTGAGGGAGAAATGAGAGCAGAAGTATTTCTTGATTTGTTTCGCCACACAGGATGTTACAGACACTTTTATTTGCCAACGTTTCGGTAACACGCCGTTTTCAAGGCCTGAAACTGTCTGTAAGTGTCTGTAAGAACCTGTGTGGCGAAACAAATCAAGAAATATTATCTACAAAATGCCCTGGTTTTACGATAGCAGAACATGGAATATAGAGAGCAGAAGTTTTCGCTTTTGTTCTAGTTGTTTACGTCATTGTTTGTCATTGTATTTTAGTGTTACTGCCTTTAAAGCTATCATAGTTACAATTATTAGCTTTATTGATTAGACTGTCTGCTGTGGGTCTTTGCTTATTTGATTGGGAATCCGGTCAAAAATTTCGAAAAACGGGAGAAAATTGAAGACAAATAGAAAAATCGAACTCTTGAGGATTTTTTCCGGTTTTTCAACTGATGTACATATGTATATGAATGCAGTGTGTGTGCACGTATGTATTTAAATGTGTTGCACGTATGCATGTGAATACAAGTGTAAATTTGAATGATTTCGGAGGGAAAGCCGTTTTGTGACATCGTTGGATCAGTGTTGCAGTTGGCAATATTCTTGAAAATAAGATACCTAATAGGACAGTTACTCTTCCAGAATGGTTTGTTCAATCTCCTATTAACCGAGAAGCCACGGGAGCAGTAGAATACAGACGTGAAGCGGAGCAGCAGTTTTGACACTATAGCACTACCTCATCGATTTCGAGAGGTTGATTCGGAAGGTGTATGCACTGCCCTGAGGTTCCTCTTATTTAATCATGCCATAGCAAAACTCCAAAAGACGCTACTCTACTCTTTTTTTCGTCTATTTGCCAGAGCGAATCAGAAGTTTATACTGCTACAGCGCATATTTCAAAGGCATGGTCTAATTTGAAAAAATCGAATAATGTGGAAGAGCAAAGGTGGTCCTACTCAGCCAGCGACTTTCGGTCTCCTAGGTAGCTACGGCATTCCGTGGTAGACCCTCATCTGCTGGGCTCGTTAGACGTCACGACGTACTTTACATGCAAACTCAATTCCCGTGGTCTTCATAGCTCTTGGTCGACCACTACGACCACGACACACACTATCAAAAAAAAAACAAGTCCTGCAAACGCTCTTGAGGGAAGATGCAGGAATTCTGGAAAAGCGAAGGGGAGAGCTGAGAAATTCGAACGTTTTCTAAACTAGGCCCCTAAAAAATCCATGGAATCCTCGTAAAATCTGCTTGTAGTGGAAGGGCCAACTTCGTTCCGTCGTCGTCGCTATACCACATAAGTAGGTTGACGTCGTTGCATCCAGCGAGTTGGAGGAAAAACCACGTGCATTTGCTTGTGCAAAGGACATAACATATGCATTATGTGTTCTTCTATGACTTATTCAGTCGACGTCAGAAGCATGTATCGGATTTCTTCTGCATTTGCGGACGTTTTACGCAGATTTCTCTGCTATGCACAAGTGTTCCCCGGGACTAGGCTCTCCAAAACGGTGGGAAGGCAAGTGAGGCTGCGTGAATTTTGGAATACATATTGCAAGCAACTAACCAGTCTAGTGTGGAGAGTTATTATTTTAGCGGACGTTTTACAGTAATTTACAGGTTACCACTCACGGATAGTACAACGAAGTCACAACGCAATGGTCGCTTACCGTACTCTTTTACTGATTTATATAGGAGGATTTTTAAATTGTAGGGGGTCTCCTTTCCAAATGGGTTTCACTTTTTTTTGGTGGATTACTCATTTGTTCCGAACTGGGATGACAGGAACAGCTTGGGATTATGTCTCTTAGTAGAAGAGAACGATCTCGTGATGATGTCTAAAATATTAACTGGAAGAATAGCCCTAGACATAATTGATTTCTTTAAAATAATTCCATCCCGCACTTCGGCCAGGAAGCTTATTTTCCAGGATTCAACCCCAACAACTGCACTTAAGTCAAATTTCTTCTCAAAGAAGGTACTGGAACCGTTTAGAAAGTTAATCAAGGAAAATGAACTATGCTTATCGTTTAGCCCTACCTTCAGAAAGCGACCAAACTATCTATAGTTTATATTCCGACAAACTCTACCTTTCAGACTTTTTCTCGCTTTGTTTTAACTCTTTGTATCTTCTTAAATTTTACTGTGATCGTAGTGTTTACCTTTCTTCGTTTTGTTGTTGAGCAATTCTCGTTTGTTGCACTTGGTTCGTTTTTTTTCACGGTGGTGTGTTTCCCCGTCACAAAATAAATGAATAAATAAATAAATTTTGATTTCGACTGGAAGAAGGTCTCGTGTTGGGGCCAAATTTCTGCACTAAGAGATGATTCATTTTTATTGAGATATGAACTATGAAAGAATGTGGGTGTCTCTGTGTTGGAATTTGTTGAGACAAGAAAGTCAAAATTTCATAATGAGCCACATAAATGTGAAAGAACTTGAATTGGAAAAAAAAAGTGGAACGAGCTCGTTCTTATGGTCGTGAGTGAAATTTTAGTGAAAGTAAGAGAATAATGAAATAAACGTTTCAATTCTAACTCAATGTAAAGGAGCCATTTTTTGATGATGTTTGCCGGAGAATCCACTCTATTCAGAGCATGAACTCTTGATAACTTAAGAGTAGTTTTAGTTGGTATTTTGGAGCCGCTGCTTCACAAGTCCTCTATCCTGATAGTGGGAGAAAAACGTCTAAGAGTCGAACCTGCATTTGCCAATCGTCCCAAAGTGGGTACGTCTTTTTTTTTTTGAATCGTGGTCTTTTGAATCGCTAGATCGCTAGCGTGAAAGTTTGCTAATTTCAGGAATTTTCTGTCTCAAAGCGTGAGCGACGAGGCCAGAATAGGAGAATGACCCAGCAATTCAAGGCACAATATGCACCACGAAACACCATTTGCGATAGCAATCTCGAATTATGTGGTTATAGGAATTGGAAGAAGAAGAGGAGGGAGCAGCCAAGAAGGAAATACAGAAAGAATAAGGAAGAATATGAAGAAGAATAGCAAGAGGAAAAGGGAGAAGAACGAGCTCGTGGCCGACGGAGGAGGAGGAGCACGGGCAGCACGGGTAGGAGGACGAGTGGTGGGAGGCCTGTGTTCAAAAACTCAACTATCTTCTCAACGGCCCATGAAAAAATGAAAATGGGCTGCTTTGAACTTCGTGCTTGTAGTTTTTCAAGCATTGAAGCGTGAGAATCCGAAGCAAAACTATAAGTGTGGAATTTTTATGAAGTTTTAATAGCGAGAGAAAATAGTCCATGCCATTTCCCAACAGATGAAAAAAAAGCCAAAAAAAAGGTTATGAAGAACGAAAACTGGAAAGAGGGCAAAGGACTGCCCAGATCCGCGAGTTGTAAATGGATGTAGTACACAGTGGGTTAGTGTTATTCATTTGCAACGAAATGGATAGTGGGGATTAAACTCGATTTCAGGATCCGCTGCCCCTGATGTGAAATAACGAAGGTAAGATAGTGATTTCTCAGAATTCAATATTCCAGCAAGAACTTCGAAAAATTGGTTGAAAAAAAGCAAGTGCAAATTTGCAAAAGCATCCGAACTCACTAAGGTCCTCGGGGAAGAATCGTCACTGACAGGGATCTGATTGATTCCGTGGCGGCAGACGCTGACATACGGCGTAATCCAGAAAAGTGCAGAAATGTCAAAAGAAAATCACTCATACTTGTTGTACTGCGGAACACAAGGGACAACGCAACGAGCCCTTGTCAATCCGGTGGTCCCTATCGCCCAGGCCGCTATCGCTCAACGCTAAATCCACAACTGGCTGGAACAAGCCGAGGCGCAGAAATGGCTTCGATGCAAAAAGCTTGGGAACATTATGGAGGGACATTTTTTGTGGCTTAGCCAGGAATTACTCGGCACTCGCACAATCCATTAGAGTATGTTGTTCGATGAAAATCGCAGCAGCGTTTTGGACAAAAACATGGGAAAAAAGCCCATAAGCGCGTGTTTTTGAGTTGTTCATGGGACGCAACGAAAATCAGACAAAGCCCTGCACGCCCTCCAACATCAGAATCACTGAAGTCCGGTGGCTGCAGGGAAAAAACTTTCTTCTGTTATCGGCTTTATTCCAATTTTTTCAACGATATGTGCAGTGCTTTTCACCGGGGGACATAGTTGTGGAGATATTAGAGAAAGAATGAATGCGAGAAATAGTGAAGTGCCGGGAAGAGCAGGCGAGAAAAGAAGATCAAAGACAGAAATATCCAACTATCGCCTTTTTCTTTTTTTTTTTTTGAAACGGACCGTATTAGGGCGGAGCTGACGGGACTTGGCCACAGCAGCGTTCCACGGGGGGGGGGGGGGTTTGGCGATTATTCTACCACCTCACTGTATATTTATTGATAGGATAAAACCGTGTAAATTCAGTTAATTTCGAAAATAACTCGACATCCCACCCTATAACTCGAACATCCTAAATATACAGGATGACAACAAAGTCTTTGGCCAAGAACTTTGTAGTAATAATTTTTTGCACTTTGTCGAGAAACCCATGACCATGTATTTGCGTTGACTGCCCTAATGTCTCAAACACACATGCAAAATTTCATAGTCCATAGCTTTATTAGAATCTCGAATGATTTGCAAACATGAAACGGGCTAGAGATGGAAATGGCCACAAGTAGGTACTCAGCTACATCTTCTCCAACAACTCGTTTCAGTTGGCTCCCCATATCACCATTTTTCTGCCCAATATTCGAGAGGACGGAAGTTTTCTATTCTTCATTCTTTTCTTTATTGATCGGATCAGCAGTGTTCGATTCTATAGGTCCTTCCTAACAGTGAGGTTTGCATGCTCCTGCAATAAAAACAGAGATCGCAAAAATCTACAAACTGGGGGGGGGGGAATTTCGGCATGCTCTAGATCAGCGATCTGCTGCTGTCGCAGGTCTGCATACGAAATTCGGAAGAAGTGATATTTAGTAGGAGAAAGGTCTGAGGAATAAGGTCAATGAGTGATATTTAGAGCCTCGATGCCTTACTGCGCCAGTTTTTGCCGGCTAAGTTTTAAAGTGTGAGGCACACCGTTACGCTGGAATAGGGAAAAACCAGTTTCGGTTCTTTACTGCCGACCACATCTGTAGTAGATTTTTGGGCATCCACTCGAAATTGCAATAGTGCTGTTCTGCTGCCATTGCTTTATTGGGTTGGGAAAGCTGCGGTGGTTCACACACTTACAGCACCAGCAAGCTCCTAATACAACCACCATAAGGTGAAGATCTCGATTTAGGAAAAGTTAAGAGTGGGAAAACGTCTCTATGAATACATATTCTCGCTTTTTGGTATTGAACCACACTCCACCTACAGTAATGACACCGTCTAGAAATGGGTCGTTTTGGGGGCGAAAATTAAGTTAGAAATGATTACAGCGAGTCAGACGACAATTATTTCCGCAATAACCTAATCCTTCCCCACATGTAATATGAATACCTCTAGCGATGACAATACACAGTGTGGGACAAATGGAATGATCTCTGAACCTCAGTCTACTCATAGAAATCAATTCGTAACGTAATATTAGCATATGTACTACCAAGCCAGAAAGTTTGGCCTGTATGAGTGAAGAAACTTCGAAACTGGTGGAAATAATGGAAATGCTTGAATCTCTACCCATTGTTTGTCATTGGCTAGATTTTTTTCCATAATTAAAAGCTCCAGGCCTTATCCACAAGAAAACAGTGAAAAAAAGCGCGTGTTAGAGAAGAATGACAGAAAGGACAGAAACGCAAGAAAACCTGCAGAACGACCGTAGCAGAGGTTCACAAAAAGTCGCCAGAGACCTGCGACCAGTGATCTGCTCCAGTATGAGCTTCGAAAGCAAACCATTAAGTTTTTCAAGCTTTTTTCCTGTACCATCTCCAAGTGTATACTAGAGTTTTACATTCGAAAATATTTTTCGAATATTCGAATATTCGGATTTTCGAATTTTTGCAAACCATCGAATTTTCGAATGTTCGAACTTTCGAGTTTTCTGAACCCACCAAATTTTCGAATTTCTAGGGATCTCCGAATTTTCGAATATTCGAATTTTTGCGAACCACCAAATTTTCGAATATTCGAATGTTCGAATATTTATTCGAATAACATTCCATTTGGTAAGAACATTTTGTACCCATGCATGTAAGTCAACAAGGCGATATGTTTGCCAATCACAACGGGCATGGAACTTTTCGTGTAGTAAGTTTCATTTGCCGTTTTGGAACCTTCTCATGAGAGGAAGCTTGTGCTGCTATGGAGTTGGTCCCTTGAAAAATTGCAACGGGTTGAAATTTCTAAGCTTAAGAACGCCTATCTCACTTGTGGTTTGCAACCATCATTAAAGGATCGTAAAGTGGATGAAACCCTTTGTCCTTGAGAAGGCTTTCGCTTTAATATCTCCGTGTTGTAGTTCAACAAAACGTGCCATGGTAGTGAATGTAGCGGTATTGACGCGGTAAAAATAATGTTGGGTAAAGTATTTCAGTTACCTTGATCATGAATGAGTTTTCAGGTATCAACAAAAAAGGGTCAGCGACATAAAAAAAAACACTGCGTGTTATCCCGTTCCTCATTATTACTTCTGGTCCAACTGCATGCTTGTACGTTGAATGTCAAAACCAATAGAACTTCTATAGCAAGAAGTCGGAGTATGTTTGGGCAGAAAAGATAATAAGAGGATCTCAAGATTTTGTGTAAACTTCGAATTCCATAACTAACGGTTATGTTCTTAGAAAGAGTTTAAACGAAGCAGTAGTCGGAAATCAGCTAAATATAGGGAGGAATGCTGTGTAAATTTTTTTATTATAGTTTGCAGTTCACTTAGATAGTTCTGGAGAAAAGGCATGAATAATCAGAAGTATATGTAGTTGAAACTGCTGTTTTCTAAGTGTCTAGAAAAGTACATACCGATAGGTAGGTTTCACCCGAGAGATCTTCGTCGCCAATGTCGTATACCTCGTAGGATTGCAGTTTCAAAGCTTTTAAATGCAGTTGGTGACTTTCGAATGTGTGCAAAGATATGAGCAGGTTTTTGGGAAAATTGAGATTGAAATGAGAAATTGGATTGGGGTTTTGATCGGAATGGTTCTTCAGCGAGAAAATGGAACTAAAATAACAGTTGCGAAGCAAAACAATTAGAAATATTCGAATTTTCGGCCTAAAATTTTCGAATGTTCGAATTTTCGAATAATCCTGGACCCTCGAATTTTCGAATATTCGAACTTTTGAATATTGCGGGGCCATCGAACTTTCGAATTTTTCGAATCTTCGAATTTTCGAATATTCGAATTTTCGAATATTCGAACATTCGAATAAATATTCGAATTTTGTTTGATTCGGTCAGAACTCTAGTGTATACTACGTAAATGTATACTGGAGGAGAAGAGCCAAAATGGTAAATTATCTACCCTCAAACGTCGGTTGTAAGTGTTACTTGCCTTGATTACATGGTCAAATATGAATACTAGATAAACTACATAGTCTAGGAATTACGTGAGTTAAGAGAGGAAATCTTTTTTCAAGCGAACAAACCAACCGATGGCAAGCCGGAAACCCAGGTAACATGATATCCCTGGTACTTGAAAAACTCCGTGAAGAAAGCGTTTTTGCGCGCAAACGTTGCAACAGCCGTGGGGAGTCCTTACTGCGTGATTTTCTGGATATTTGACAGACCTGGGGATGGGTTATTTCGTGGATTTGGCCTGCCTGTTGTGGAAAATACGTAGCCAGAGAAGACCGTGAAACATTTTCAAGATCAAGTATTTATGGAAGGTTTTTTCCTCACTTATTGATTTACTTGGAAGATTGTAGTAGAATCCTATACTTTGACAGCAAATTTCCAGACATGATCTCCTGAACATTACATTCTTAAGTTTCTCGAAACAGAATCCGTCGGGAGGAACAGGTGCCGACCATAGTGGATAACAATGGAGCATATAATTGGAAACGCAAATTGAAATTGTAACATGGCTGACCCTTGAAATTCCATAAAATGCTTGAATAACAATAACAATAACGCTGATAATAATGTTTGATTGCTTTTAGAAATATTACACTAAACGTAGTTCTTCCTTGAGGAAGAAAAGCAATTTTTGGAAAATTAGCCGACAACACGGAAGTGCTTTTTCACGGCTGGGAATGGATGTCAGAAAACATTAATTGAAGTGGTGGCAATTGTTCATTTTCATGAGGAGCTCAGGGTACATATCAACCATCTATCAAATGAGTATTGACCTAAAATGGCTCCTGGAACGGAGGGACGTTAGAAGTACATAAATTCAAATTTTAATTGAACCACAATTATAGTCAAAACCGGTTCCGGTAATGTCCTCCAGTAGTCTAAGCAGTCAAAGGAAAACATGATGGCACAATGCCTTTTGGGAACGAACCGAAAAAAAAACGAAGGCATCCGCTGTGATCGTTCCGCATTCTGTAGTTATCTATAATTACAATGAATATTCCAAAAAAAAGGCTGAGGCAAATGATCTCTTCTGGCCGATCCAGAAGAATTTGTGGATTTCCGAATACATTTGCACTTATCCACATGTTACATGAGCGGCCGCAGCAAAAACTGCTTTTCTCACGGCACTCCGGCAAAACACTAGACGCAGCCTTAGGTTTCTCGAGAAATTTCTGAAATTTCAAAAGGACAGCATGCTAAAGTCAGCGGCTCATGTCAGGGATTGGCGGTGCGTGGTGGAAAACTCATGACAGATATGGTGCCGATTTATTCTTCAGGACTAGGATTGATAGATGCACCACCGAGAGAAACAAATGTACCGAACCAACTTTCAACTCCTGCGTCTCCAAATACTACTAGGTTTTTGTGATAACCATGGTTCAGTTACGTGGTTAACGCTTCATGAATCGCAACCCAGGAGAATCCATTAGACTCTATAATTGAACATAGTTGCAGAATGCTCTTATAAGACGCAAAAAAAAAGAACCGGAGACATTTTTCTCGCATTCATCCTCCAAAATCCCCTCGAGAAAAAGCCTCCTGTGCCGGAATTTTGAATGGGGTGTTCATTTACCTTGTTACCCGTAGCATAAACCCTGTACCGCTACAATATTTTCAGAGTATGGTATAAGACGAACTATCTCTCAGAATCTTCTCAGACTTTGCACGAGGGAGACTTCTTGGTGAAGTATCAAATAATATTAGCATTTTTTTCTCGTGTCACAGTGAATCTCTTGCCGAAATTGAGATGATCTGAGCCCGCCGGCAGAGCACCGCAGGGATGATTCAGTTTTCTCGGCAACAATGTAACTGCATACGATTTTCTCTCTTGGAAACACCAGCAATGATGAGGCCTGCGACGAATTCCAGGATTCGGCGTAAAAATTTGCTGTCCTTTCTCGTTTTAAGTGTCACAGCCACATCCTCCACATCATGTCGGTTAACAGATTGACAGTTAACGATTGGGTTATTTACTCCATTACTGAAAGATGGAATACTTAACATGTCGGTAAACAGATTCAAGCTGTACGTCGGTAAACAGATTCAAGCTGTACCTTGACCATCGACTGAAGACGCAATAGTAGATTTTTCTCTGGCTACATTGTAGTCTCATCAATTTTCCAAGATGTGTGCTTACTGACATTTGTATTTATCTGTGCCAGATATTGATTGTATTACAGGCGTGAACTACTCCACGCCCCAAAATAAATAAATGTCCATAGCATCTCGCTGTGTCTTATGTTAGAGAGTTCACTCAGATCGTTCCCTCCCAGCACTATACCTTAATCTCCAACAGATTCGTCATTTGAGGTCTCATTGAAGCAATTCCTTTCTCCTACAGAACGAGCTGCTTCTGATTGTGCAGCCAACACAATGTAGCTGGTTGTCCGAAATCACATCTAATGTTCACAAGACGTATGGAAGCCTGACAAATTGCGCTCAAAACATGGTAGGAAACTAGAAATAATGCTGACATTGCGATCGTTAAAGTGCTTATGATATCTATGATCAGCAAAATAAAAAAAATAGAGGACCGATTCTCATGTACTAGCTAGTTTTTTAGCTAATTCTATTTTGCCGTTTAGACAGATGGAGTCGCAGCGTGTTGTCCATATGAACTTTGTGAGCTGCACACCCGTCTGCAACCCATCGGAGACTAGTTCTTGTTTCTATAGGAGCGCTTTTTCAACAGTAGACAATCGTAAATAGATCAGTGTCCAGTGCCGAAAATTCGCTTCTCAGCAAATTGCAGCATAGCACTGATGGGAGACAAAGATGATGTAACAGAATTGAGAAAATTTAATAGTATCTTCACTCGAATTACTGACACCATGGGTTATGTTAGTGTGTAAAACCAGTCGGGGACCAGTTCTCGTACAACTAGTAGCGCATTATAACTCCCGAAACTATAATACAGCAGATTCTGAGGTAGTTTCTTTTTCTTTTCTGAGCATTCCACTGTTTAGAAAACCAACCGGAACTCCGGATCGTCGCTGCAGAGGTCCATGCAAAGTTTGCAAAGAAGTCTCCGGAAATTCTGCAGTAAAACCTATCTGAAAATAATTTTTATTTCCTTCTACTTGAAAAGTCTACTTTTAATCGTCAACATATAACATTCATGATTCAAGAACCTACCCTTGATATCGCCATCGGAATATCATCCGAAACTCAGGTTTGCAAAGTTGTTATTAAATTTATCGTGCTCTTGTGAGACAGCGTGCACACGAACATTTCTGGATTTATTTTTAGAATGCGTACTCCGGTGGTCGTTTACGCAATAGATAACTTACACTTCAAAAACAGACATTTGATCAAAAAAACAGCAACCAAAACCGTGCAAAGACTCAAAAATAAATAAACAGTGATCAACGTAACAAGAGACCAAATCAAAAAATAACTATAACAGGAAAACGACATAACAAACTAATAACGACAGCAAAAGCCCACCTCAATCCGGTGATCTAATGCTATGAGAAATTTCTCCAACAAGGAAGCAATTAGGCTAGTATTGAGTATCTCTGAGGAACAACTAAATCGACTGTTTAGACAAACTTATAAAGGTACGGAGAAACAGCAGCGAGTTTCCGAATCCTGCTAGAAAAGATTAGATCACAGTAAAACATGATTTCAACCACTAATGTACCGAGAAATGCAGCTGGTAACTCAGCGAAAACTACGAAGCATTCCACCTCTTCAGTGCAGCGGCTATATCAGCAGAACGCTGCTGTTGCAACTCGTTCAACTCTTTCCTCATTCGCTCCAATTCCACAGGTTTGACACTCTTCGAGGGTGACATAAGGACATCGGATGAAGCAGAAGACGGTTTCTGGAAGTGTGCTAAGGCAGTGCTTGTTGAATCAGAACTTCAACGAATATTGAGAATGAAAATATGGAAGTCATGAAAGTCACTCCCCTTTCATAATAAGGTGAGAAGAATACCGCCCACCTGATCTGCCGCGCCGCACCACCTGCGCAGTACGGTAGACCAGCCTGTCGTCGACATGCATTGCCAGCGCTGATGTTTTATTTTTGCTGTTAGCACGCTGATCCAAGCATTTTGTGATGGAAACAAAGAAATAAAGAAAAACACCGGAAAATATAAGCAAAGCACCAACACCGGCACCGCCAGTACACCCATCTGGTCTGCCACTCCGCTCCACGGCGCGCCAGACCAGTTGGGTGGTATTCTGTGATGCACAAATGATTGGACTGTAAAGTACGAATTTTTGCTGCATACTTTCCTGCGTTTCTCGTTCTCTCTCTCCAACTACAATCCCTACCGAAACAGACCCAACCCTTCGCATAAAATCCCACCAAAAATCCCCTTTTTTTCTAATACACAAATTTAAGCCATCTCCACAAAGAATATGTTGAAATCCCCCAACTCTGAATAGTTTCATAGTGCACACTTCGGCTATGCTAAATAGAACGCAACTGCCTCTACAAAGCTCACCTCCATTCCAATGGGCCTAAGCTGTTTCCAGTCCAAAGAAGCGGTGAGATGATGTCGTACTTGACCCATGTAATAAATAGCATTCGTTCCGCCTCGTTGGTGGACCATGCCGTCTCCGAAGCGACCACCACCATTATGCATTGCATGGCTATCCCCTGGGCTCGTCTCCACCATTACAACACCCTTTAACACTATGGATGTTAGGTAATGGTATGTATTATTGTAGAAATAGAAAGGATTACCTGATGCTGGTTTTCCGACGCGGTATGAGCCACATCCATTGAATGTCCGCCTGCGCGCAGATAAACGCGACCACCTCTTGTAACTACTAATTTTCCAATGCAGCGACCTGCTGGGAGTTTCATTTGTTCCACGGTAGGTTTTTCGGTAGAAATCGGCGCTACGTTGCCTTGCAAGAACTAAATGGCACTACGTTTCACCTCGGAAAGATATAGACTGTTCTTCAAAATAGCGAAACTAAACGGAACTAGGGCAAGTATGATTGATGATTACACGTAAATAATAATGGATTTACTATCGATAGTCCAGAATCTTCTACGTCTTTTTTTCTGAGGAAACTCACTGTCTTGGTGTCGCCATTTGGTCGATCAGGTGGGAAGAGAAGCTTGTCCTCACTAGAATTGTCTTGGCTTAGAATTTTGAGGATACTCGGAAGTTGGACCATGAAGAGGTCGCTTTCGCGCGTCTCTGGAACGAGCTAAACTCTTCTATACAGACATAATCGTATCAGAAAATGACCTAAATTAGTTTTATTTGTGGTTCTTCAAAATTTTCGAACCCTGATAGCTGTTTGGGAACTTTGCAGAACCCGTTATCTCTCCGAATCGCTGTTCTAGAACAGCATGAACAGTGACTACACGATTCAGACTCAATTATTAATGACAGATATATTTGATGACAGAAATACCTTTATCAAGACTTCTGAGGATGCGAGCGGCTTTCCGGCTCCGTTTACCCGTCGGACTTTCACCATCATTCATCTCTTGATCCTCACCCTCTTCACTGCAATCAAATAAAACTTACTTTCTTTCTCAAAAATTCTTGCCTCACGCTGAAGCGCCCGTCAGCTTGGCCACGTCACACCACGTATGATAAAAAAAATACAGTGAACGGCAATGATGATGGCCCATCCGCGGCCTCGAGAAGGATGCATCGCGACCGTGCCGCGCGCGTTGGGATCGGTGTCGTCTGGAACCGGAATGCTATTTCAAGGCTCTTTTTTCCCACTCTGGTCGAAAATCCTTAAAATCGAGTGAAAAAAGCTGCTAGAAATAGCATAACAGCAACAGAAACATCGGTTACGGCGCGCGCGGTGCGGTTGCGCGACCTCTTTCTCGAGGCCGCGGATGGGTCAACACCACTGACGTCAACTGTAGGTGATGCGGCGCGGCTTAGCAGACGGGCAGTGAAGGGTGAGGCAATTATTTTTGAGAAGGACTGTACATATCTTCCACTACCTCAGACAACAAAACTGAACTGAAAAGAACAAATAACATACGCTACTATGTGGTCCTTGATATCCAATTCTATCTCAGCTTTCACTTCATCCTCTTCGTCCAGTAGTTCTTTTTGCACATCCTTATGCATCAGGTCGACGAACTGAGGTTGAAGTTCAAGAGGGAGAACATGCGGCAATACAGTTCCATGTTTGTAATCACAAATAAACTGAAACAAAGCGATGACAGCACTTACAAGCCTGTTTTATGCTGAAGCGAGATCTGACCCCATCCTTAAAAAGTTCGCTAAGCTCCCCGACATCGCCTTCCTCATCGCTTTCCCAGATTTCATCGTAGCCAGTTTGGGGGATGTCGCTCTTCCCAGCTGGTGTTATCTCCTCCTTGACTCGAGGAACCACAGTAATACCTTCAAACAAATAAGACTAGGAACAAATCAATGTGTGAACAAGTACGGTTGAAAACCCACAGTCTTCACTGCTTTCCAATTTGATCTTGCGGCGACTAGGATCAGCACCACTGAGTCCCTCGGAGAAAATGCCAGATGACTCTATGAGGCTAGGACGTTCCTTTCCACCATGCCCTCCTCGTCCATGACCTCGAGCACCTCGGCGATCACCTCGATCACTCCTGTAAAAAGAGCTAAGCATAACGGGAAAACGATAACCTGACCAAACTCAGTTCTGACTAATGGCAGGGAAGGGCAAAGCGTGCGGGGACCACCTTTTCACTACGGTATTCGGTCGCCAGTGGTCGTGGTGGTGCTATTTACTGGATTGAATTTGCAATGATCTCTACTGCTCATTCGATGACCATGGCTACATTACTATCACATAAGGATTCAACGAGTTACAAGCGAAAATGTGGCAAATATTGTGGAGAACCGAGGAAGTCCGTGATTTTCGAAGAATTCATGGTGGATTTCTCGATGATCAAGTTATGTTAAGGCAAAATGGACCAAATTCTAGCATTGATATCATAAGCATTCCATTCGCCCCAATGAAAAAGGAATTCCAGTGATACAAATCTACTAGTACGCACCGCACCGCCTGCTTCTTGACGCTGTGGTTGTCTGCGTATCCGCACACTACACAAGCCACCGCCTCGTTCCCGATTGATGGCATGGTGAGGCGCAGCGAAATGGTCAAGACCCCTAGAGCCTCTTGTCACTGCAGTCAAGGATAGAAACCCACTAAAGGCCTCGCAAGTGAAGATGCGACTGATTCCCACCACGATTGGTCGGCGAGAGAGATCGTGTAAGAATTGGAGGGTTCTTCCTTCTAAAGGGAACTTCAAACAGCGTGTGCAAGGAGCGGGACCACGGTGCGGCGCGGCGACCGGATTGTCTGCTACCGGTAGAGGCAGACAACCAGAGCCGCATGCAGAAGCTCTGTGTCTGTGCTCAAGAGAGCGGCGCCGCGGCCCTGCCCCTTGCTATAGTCCTTGTCGAAAAGATAGACGGATTGCGCGTGCGGTTTCATAGCGACGCGGCTGCAGAATCGCGGTGGGACCTAGCTGACCCTCTCACTTAGAGCATGCCCTTACCGCATCTCTCGTTTGGGTCCCGCCATGATTCTGCGGCGACGGAATCCGTCTATCTTTTTGATAAGGACTATAATTAGGAATTTCTCTTTTCGATGTAAGATTTCCGAAGTGCCTTTACTTCCGTAGGGAAGTGAAATCTAGTAAAACAAGATGGAGCTTTTCTGCTTATGTACTGGGACGTTACTCACTTCTTTTTCTTGGATTGAGTAGGTGCGGACGATTTGTCCTCGCGTTTGCCGGCCAGCGAGAGATTCGGCAGAATTCCTCGCTTTCCCACAACCGATCGGCCGCGAGATGCCATCTGGAAATGGCATTCAATTCACGGATGAGGTTTTCATGTAAACGAATCTAGAATAGAGGCAAGAAAAGTTGAAAAATAATTCGATGAGATGTGAAAGGCTGGCTCCTGGATTCCACCCAAACGTTGACTTATAAAACAAGGAAGAGTAGGCTTTGTTCCGAGTATTTAGGAAGCTCAATAGCATCATTTGTCCCGGAAAATGGTGCCTAGAAAATTTTCTCGCACAGCTGATTATCGACAACAGGTTTGTACCAGTTGTCCGGTAACTTGTTTTCGATTTTTCACATTTTACTTGTATCAAGGCAGGAGCGCGCAAATGGTCAATCAATCTGAGAGATGGAAATAGAAGGAAACTAAATACACCAACAATAGGTTGTTATTTCTACGAAATTTCCGAAAGTTCATTCGATTAGGAGCAGTTGTCTGGAAAACTGGCATGTCAGACGCAGAAATTCTGCGTACTTCTGAATATCTTTACGCCTAATTTCCTTTTTCATTGGTATTCTCGTTCCAGACTTCAATTTCTTCCGGATTTCCATGTGTTTGTCAGGAATCCTACTTCTTTTATTCCTGTGCAATCAAGTTTCACATTTCCTGAGCGAATACAAAGAGAATGGGGTTTTAATTGACACTAATGAAGCCTTTTGCTCCTTTTTCTCGTCTTTTTTTATGCTTTGATGTCCATCGCTTCTATGTTCTTCCATCACTTCTCACTTCAGCTTTCACAG
This sequence comes from Ancylostoma caninum, assembly GCA_037903475.1. NCBI lineage: Eukaryota > Metazoa > Nematoda > Chromadorea > Rhabditida > Ancylostomatidae > Ancylostoma > Ancylostoma caninum. The sequence continues at coordinate 409,348 of JBAJFG010000644.1, forward strand.
GTTTCGCGGTGATATCCCAGAAATCGGTCCCATAGAATGGAAGCTGATCTGACGAGTGTGGAAGTTGTGTTTGCTCAGAAGTTAGCCTGTGGTGAACCAATAACTCGACAACGGGCCTTCCGAACGTTGCAAGATTGGATTGAGCAACAATCGGCAACCAATCGTGAGTGCTGCTCATCTACCCGATCCGTCATGGCTTAATATTTTCTTTCAACATAACCAAAAATGAAGATTCCGCTTGCTTTTCCAACCTTTTCTACAACTTTGCATACAAATGCACTGATTATACTAGTCACCAGTTTTCCTCTTACAGCTTTCACCGAAGCAGACATGTTGAGGTTGTGTAAAGGTCTCCATTACGTTCTTTGGATGCAGGGCAAAATGTTGCTACAGGTATCTCTTTCCTCTAAATGATTTGTTCATCTAGCTTTTGTTGTGTTTCAGGAAGAATTAGCTGACAGAATTAGTCAACTACTACTGGTCTTTTCCAACGAAGAAGAGAGAGTACTTTTCATTCAGTCTACTTTCAAGAGTCTTGCAAAGGAATGGAATCACATCGACAGGTGGCGCATGGACAAATTCTTAATGGTGGGTTTGTTTGCCTATTAGAACTTTAATTGGAGCCAATTTATAGTACAGTGGACGTCAATGGCGGTGGCCCATCCGTGGCCTCGAGGAGGACGCGGCGCAACCGCCCCGCGCGCGCCATAACCGATATCTTCTTCTGCTGATATGTTATTTCTAGCAACTTTTCTACCCGATCTGAAGTTTTTCGAGCGAATCGGGAAGAAAAGTGACTAGGAATAGCACTCCGGCGGCAAAGGACACCGATCCTGGTGCGCGCGACGCGGTTGCGCAGCGTGATTGTCGAGACCGTGGGTGGGCCACCGCCATTGACGTCCACTGTATGTGTATTATACTGGGAACAGTTTATACTATGTGTATCCATTCTTCAATCTGCTCCAACGCTTGTTGAAAAAGTAGAAACAGAACACTTATGAATAGATGAAATTACGAGGGAGATAGGAGCTTGGGTGAAGCTGATTGGAGCATAAACCCTAGATTTCTCACTGCTTACATGTGGAAAGGAGAAAATCGTGGAAAACCAGTAGTTTATTTCGTATTGGGGGGTACATATGTGTGTCTGACTTGGATAATTCTGTAACGAAGGATAGGTAAACACGCACTCGTGGTGTACCTACTATAGCATGTCAATGAGTTCAGAGTTGGAAATTCTTTGTAGTCTTTGTCTGGCTTGTTCTGAAGGAATTCATTGTATTAAAGATGATGCGTCGTGTTCTTCATGTGTTATTCAAGCATTTGAGCTCATTGAAATGGAAGAAATCTATACGTAATCAGTACTGGAATGCGTTTTGTCGTACAACGATGTCGCCAGGTTAGTTCGTTGATAATTCCTGTTCCTATCTATTTTTTAGGCTCTGTTAGTAACAACTGCCAATTTAGATCGATCATTCCCGGATGGGCTCAAGTTCCATTTTGCCTCACTTATACTAGATGAGCTGGATAATGCTGGTTAGTGTCTTCTAATTCTACTGTCAGATGCCATCTTTACGACGATAACTAAGGCCTTCAAAACTAATTCTCGAATTATATCCTCCCCGTACAATGCAGATATACTTCGATCCCATCGAGAAAAAGCGCAGTTGGAATGCAGTTTATATTTCCAAAAGCTATAGCTGCTTTTTTACAGTAGGAATTGCAGCATGGTCTATGATCCGCTGTTGTGCTTCGCCTTTCTTGGTAGTTTGTTTCGTGTAGAAGCTTTGTAAAACTAGCACATCTATGTGGATGGTGGTTTGCTTTACGAAGGTTGTTCTGGCCAGCCATAGAATGATTCTTGTTTTCCTAAGGGCGATTTTTGGCTTTGTAACGTAAGACCTCGTACCAAGAATTCGTTTTCATATATATGAAGTTATCATCGAATAGTGAATATCTAATAAAATTAAGGCGGAATCAACAAGAAGCAGGTAACAGCATGTCTGAAGCCTTTTGCAGATCTCCTAGCTGTTCGATCTATCAGGTAAGAACTTCTTTACAGGAAGTCATACCTGGGTTTTCAGATTTTGTTCCGAGAACTTCACCATTCTTCCTTCTGTTTAGTGATTACCTGTTCGATTCTATCACGGAGGAAATTTTCGCAACAATTCTCCATCAGAAATCGGAAGAGGTGGCGTCACGAATGGAAAATGATGGTGCCGGTGAAGACTCTGCACCAGGAATTGAGGTAATCCATCATTGATCGCAGCCAGTTGCCACCCTTTTTAGTTTGATTACACCTTCAGGATTCATGGTGTGTCAACATTTGAATCTCGGCCACTCCATTAATTTCCACAGCAATATTAGTTTCTGAGAATTGCGTTGATAGCAAAACCCCTATATGCCGTTTTCATTCCACTAAATTTTCATCTCACTAGCTACTTTTGAGTGGACCCTTCACACATCAGTGACTACTTTCCTACTGTTTGATTCTTATCTATTTGCATTGATAGCAAAACCCCTATATGCCGTTTTCATTCCACTAAATTTTCATCTCACTAGCTACTTTTGAGTGGACCCTTCACACATCAGTGACTACTTTCCTACTGTTTGATTCTTATCTATTCGTTTTTCTTCTCCAAGTTTTCTTCCCGTTCAGGCGTCATACGTCATGCATATTCTTCACCACGGTAATTTATTTTCAGTTCGATTATGTAGCCATTGGTCAGATGTTGTTTGATGTTGGCAAAAAGCCAGAGACCATCTCAAGGAGGCGAAAAAAGTTGTACGATTTGGTGAAGAAGTGAGTATTACGAATTTGTTTGGAAAGGAGAACAACATGCTGGTTCGCGCATTTTCAGGTTTGACGTCGCAGCTAAAGATGGTGATCCTTACCGCTTCGAGGCTCCTGTGCCGGAAATTGTGAGTTTGTGTCTGCGAATTATTCTTGATGGCAGAGCAGATCTGTGCAGAACTAGGGTAATCTTTTCAAAGAGCCGGAAAAACTAATTTGCGCATTCTTGAGCTATTCATTTTCAATCATGGATTGTTTTTTTCTTCTTTTTAGTGAAGATTGCACTGCCATGTCCTTCGATTTAAATTCTGTTAAATTTTGCCTCACCATTGTTACGAAAATTTTGTAAATTCCTGCGTTCTCAAGGCGGACTTTTATCAAGTCCAATGGACTGTCAATGAATCTGAAATCTCCAACGTTTTCTTTCTTTAATTTGACTTTTTTGGACATTGTCATTCAAGGGAGGAAAACGATCTTGGACAAAGGCCATTTTTTATTCCAGGAATTCCCATTTAATTCGTTCTACTTGTCCTTGCATTCAACGACAGGCTTCCTTACGGAACTTTGCTTTGGATTTAATTCCGTCCTCATTTGGTTAACCACCTTCCTGTTACAATCATATCTCAGCAACAGGTATCTAAAGAACACTGCAAATTGAGTGAACCGTCAACTATTCAGCTAAACGTATCCTTATATCTCATTTGTTCTGTTTTCCAAGAAGCAATGCTGAAGGATGTTCACATTTGCTGCCAAAACAGGAAAAAAATAGCAGCCTTTTTCTCTCCCTGTTCGGACCTACTCCTTCTTGATGCGGTCTAGTAATCGCTCTTTACTTTTCTATCGTTTTCCTCTAACCCACTGACCACCGACCCTGCAGTGCACGCTGGGTCGCTTCTCTTACCTTGCAGAAATGCAACTCATTATCGCTATTCTTACCGATTCTCTTAGATGTTGGCCTTGTAACGCTTATGAATCAATTTAGTCGTAATTACCGCTGTTGAAACATTCATAAAATCGTTGAGATGAGAATGGTGATGGGAGTGATGGGAGACGCAATCGTCTCAGAATCGGGAAAAGGCGCGGATTCGATAGGTTAAGATACTTTTATTCAGCAACTGACTGCTCGTGATTATAAGGAAGCTGAGGAAAAGCTGCGGAAGTTGGACGAAGAGGTAGTAGTTGAGAGGAAGCGGATGAAGTTGGAAAAGAAGTATGATCTACACAGTCTTTTTTAGATAAGCTTCTTTTTTCCTTGTAGTGTTTTATTTATTGTGGAATTAATTCTTTTATTCTTTACACTTACAGCATATCTATGCTTCCAGGTGTAAGCAGTCACCGGCCACAATTTGTAATAATTCTGGGGATGAAGAAAATGCTGGAAATGCAGTCATTGGAAGCGTTATAAAGCCGAAGAAGAGTTTAAATAAGAAGAAAGCGAAGACAAGTAAACTTGGTTTGAAAATTAAAAGGCGCTCCAGCGCAGGCGTTAAAATAAAGAAACTTAAATCTCATAAAGTCAAGTGATTGTATACGTTATCGTTATTTGTTGTTGATTTCTGGATTTTGTTGTTGTACAACACATTTGTTACATGTTGTTACGTTCTGTTGAGTTATCGTACTGGTCAACATAAAATTTATATGTGAGGTGTTGTTATTACTTTCTCGGTATTGCCCACTTTTACTGTTGTTGTTACTCAATTTAAAAGTTGGTTATAAATTAGAACATATCTTCAGTCACAGTGTCATAGTACTGTTTCAGATAAATGAATGGAATAAAGACAAAAGAAGACCTTGAACTCGAGTTTTCAAGTTCCGGTGAAAAGGAAAGAGCTAAAGAGGTTTTGCTAGCACGACTGCGGAAGGACGGATGGGTGACGGAGGTTGGTTTTTTTTTCCTTTTGTGACATGTAATGGCGAGTTATTGCTCCGTTGCAATTGTCTTTTTTTTTGAGTGTTGCAAAGCGATGAATAGTCCTTGTTTGTACTGGGCGCATTACAAGCATCTGTTTCAAACGCGATGCTATAGTGCGTTGTGTAATAATAATGTAATATAAATCGGCGACTCGGAAACCCCAGCGCTAAACGCAGGACTTTTCAGAATTGTCTACACGCATTATGTACCACCGTTCCACAAGCGTTTTTGGATTACGGTGGTTTCTTCAGGTCTCAGCCACCCGATTTTTTCCCTATTTTCTGTAGGACTATTGACCCTGGTAGGGCGCACTATAGCTAAACGTTCATGCAAAACGCACGCTTTTCTTGAAATTCTCGAACTGCCGCACACTTTTCTGCCTGCTCCTTCCTCTTGGAGTATCTCCGACTATCTCTTATAGTAAAGCAGACCGTGCTCACGCAGCTGCTATGATTTTTCTATGAGGTTTGAACGAAGAATATGCCTTCAAGCCGGAATTTGGCGTGGCCAGTTGACGATTGTGAGCATATTTGAATAATCAAAACAATAAGGTATGTGGCGGTAGTGCAGATTTATCAAGAGGATTGACTTCCTTCCACATCTGGCTTTTTGTAGTGACAAGAGCTGATCAGCAGGAGTTCCCAATATTTCATGAGTAATTGGTTGATTCTTTAATTGGACAGGTGAAAGCTATGGCTCGAAGAATGATCAAAGAGAGAGGCGTGGACAATGTGAACCTGGAAATGCTGTACGAAGAACTGAAACAACCTGCTCGTCGACTAGTTTCCGAAGATGCAAAGAAGGAGTTGTATTTAATAGTACGAGACTGGGTTGCTCAGCGTTGTGATGTCGAGTTATAAAATGTTCATTTCCTTTGTCTTTCCATCTAGTTTATTTGATGTTCAATGGTTTTTAGTTTTCTCATTGCTTTATTTTCCTGAATAATGTGATTCTCACTCTTACTTAAAACTGATCGATTTTCTGGTTTGGTTTGCGTTCTTTACTTTGAATGACCAAAATTTTACCATACCTTCATATAAAACTGTAAATATTTATGATGGAATGGCTTGATGTTGTTTCTCGCTGTATTCTAGAGAAAACTCCGGTGAAAAGACTTCGATGTTGGAAGCGAACATTTGTAGCCTCGTCTCATATGAATACTAGTTCTTGATAGAAATCCGCGTGCATTAATGCTTCCGCTACAACTGATCACTTTTGTGACGTCGCGGTAAGGAACGGTAGAGGGATTTTGCACTTTTTGTTGCTCCACGGCGGTTTCGACGCGGCAAAGTTGTAACCGAGCGAAAAATGCCCCATAACAAAGAAAGCAAGCTCTTGCCGCCCGACGCGTGTTTAGGCGACGTCGCTGGCCCATGCTTGATAGTGGATGACTATCATCGCGACAATGTGTTAAAGCCCCTTTAGCGGGATTTTGTCGCCGAGTGACAACTTTGGCCCGCAGAGAGAGGGACGTGATTAGTAGCTGATTTATATCTGCACCTGAAACAACCCCTCTACGCAAATTTTGAGAGGATTCTGTGAGATACCGCATCTACAGCATGCCTACCGTAACCGTATTAAAATGGAGTTACGGTACGAAGCAGATAAGTTGTTCTTGTTCAGCACCTCAAATACCCCTTAGGTGTTGCTTGGGCGAGATTTTTTATTTCAAGACTCAGCGGCAGAACTAGCCAAAGGCGCTATTTATGGTTGATGCGCGTCAAATCTGACGCGTCGGCCTAAAATTTCACAGTTTCCGCGATGTCTCGATGCGGCGAAGATCAAAACGCAGTTTGTTCGTGCGGCCATCGCGACGACAAAACCAGGAACATCCGCTTCCTGCCAAGAATCCTCTTCTCCTCTTCGTTCTGCATTGTGTATCGCCGCGTCAAATTTGACGCGCATCAACCTTAGATACCGCTAAATAGTCCCGTGGGATGTTGTTGCGAGAAAAGGTGCGAAATCTCTCCCATATTCTTAATTAACCATGAGTTATTTTGGCGACGATAAAAGTGTGAGACCATTTAGCAGACTTTCAGCAGACTTTCCAAAACCTCAAGTTGTCCGTGTTGCGAAGTTTTACTAGAGTTGTTTAAGCTTGGATTTGAGACTTACTATGTCCTGAGAACAGATGCACCAGTAGAAGATCTCCAGAAATACGTACGAGCACATCATGAAGTAATACATGTAAGCTTAGGATTTCACTACCAAGTTTTCATGACATTATATGTGCCCTGAGGTGAGTCTTGCCCAGTGCAATAACTTTACAATATTTCTTGAGGTCTTTATGAAGTTAGCGAGTTATATCACATCCGAGTTAGTAGTTAGTAGTTGAACTGTGGTTAGGTCAGTTATTCGTTGCAAGATCAGGATTGTGTGCCGTCGCTTCCACCGGCAGTGGCCCTTGGTTGACCTTCAGGCGGTTTCTCGTCTGGCTTCTTATCGCGCTTCACAGATCGGAAAGCCATTTTCTGAAAGTAACATTATACGTGTTTTTTTTTCTTGGAATGTCAATTAAAAAGTGGGCTCATTTCTCTACGACCGTTCCACTTGCTCGCGAGCAGAACTGGGCAGTCAATGGTCACGCACCTCTGATATCGTCTGTTCCCCTATAACCCCATTTGGAAACAAATTTTTCATAGAACTGCATCAGTGATGAGCGGAATTCCGGTTTCCGGAAGTCGGAAGTTCCTGAATTTCTGCCCCATGAGAGCTTCTTACTACTCCTAGATTTCTGGACGATTGGCAGTCTTTGGATCACGCCAACTCAGACATCGCTCCAATTTTCGCCAGATTTCGAACTTCCCCGAACTTCCGACTTCCGGTCTCATAACAGTCCTTCCGCTCATCCCTGGACTACATTCGTGCTGCATTTAAACTAACAATAGAGGAAGATACAGTCTTTTTGACGTACATTATTGGAATCATCGTGATGAGAAGAACTAGAGGTTGTTGATATGTATCTACAGCCCACGAAATGAGGTGACACACTGTTTCTAAGGCGATAATGGATAGATGAAGGCATTGATGGAGGTAGAATTATTTTTGATGCTTTTATAGACTGATAATTTGCTGCCAAAATGGAATCGTTCTTGCAAAACTTATGAATCCACCCAAGTGGTCATGCAGTTTCTTAAAAATGCGTATAAGGCATTTTATTTTTGTGGGAGATCGTTAATCGTTCGCCTTCTTAGGAATCGATCTTGTTTCCAGCAAGGTTATTTTGGAGTAACTGATTCTGACCATTCGTAATATGAAGCCAAGAACTCCAAGCTTTCCAAAACTTCTGTTTATAAGAAAAAGAACGGGATAAGGGGGGATGCAGAAAATTTTTTTGCTGTTCCTGGTTCACGACCACACTACTCTCAGTTGTCAACAATATTAGCATAGTAATACTAGTTCACACAACGACGAAAGACGTCTCACCTGTGCTTTTTGTGCGTGTGACGCATATGCAATCGGCGCGAAAGGAAGAGTTGGCACGAATTGACCAGCTCCTGCTTGGACGTTGAGCTTATTGTTCATCCACACTATCTGAACACTCTCATTTGGTTTGTTCCCTAATCACTAAGAAACTGTTCTCGAGTGTACTGGCAAAAGAAATCCCCTTTGAACTTTCGCTCATAATTTCTTTGTTGAAACTTGAATTTTCTAATTTTTGCAAATAATGCAGCTATAGTTCGTTTCAAAAACGACGATGGTTGGGTATTTGTGCCTATGAGCCGCATTTCTCGCCTGCCTCTCCGAACACGGCACTATTTCTCGTGTTCTCTAATGTCTTCACAACTATGGTTCCCCAGTGAAACACACTATACTCACTATTGATACATGGAGCTACCAATATTTCCGTTGTGTTTACAAATTTTTATAATTTTTTTCTAAAATTTACCCAAAAATGTCAGAATTCTCGATTTCGCACTACTCGCATTCAGCTACTGTGCGTCTTCCATTGGCGGAATTTTGACCAAAAACATGAACTTGTGCCTAAGAAATGGACTCAAATCCAACGGGATTTTAGCGAGTTGGGAGGGAATCCCGACATCTTCGGGGCTCAGTTGACACCACTTTAAAGTTGACCTCCCTCGACAGATTCAGTCTCTGTATGATATCTTAGCTCGATCAGAAAGAGTGCCTGTACTGGTGCTCGTGCTCGGAGGATGCGCAATCATTCCAGATATCATAGCCAGACGCGCTAGTGTTGCAGCCAGACGCACTAGTGTTGGTAACTAGTGTTGCACTTCACGGTTTTCGAGATTTGCATTTTAGGTCTGCATCTCACACTGGTCTGGGTTTTTTTTTCAGTAGAATTGTCATTATAACAGTTCTCTGCTTGTTGCAATTCATGTTCAGGGTCAAGCGTACGATGGTAATTTACCAAGGGGGGTCGCCTCGAGGGGAGCAGGGAGGGGTCGCCTGAAGAGAGTAGTATGATAACAGCAAGGTAGGGAAGTTTGTTTTCATCACCGAGATCCGCGTTCGATTCCTCGCGAGGATGTTAGGGTTGCAAACACTTCAACATGCTCTTTTTCTGTTAGTACGATGGATAACTAGTGTAAAATCGACGCTTACCACTTTCCTCTTACTCTTTGACGTTTTATTTGGTTGTAAATCGACTCCTAAGGCCCAGTGAATATGTAGCTTAAAATGCAATTCCGTATATGGTGTCCTATGACCTCTGCACATCACATGGTGATCCAGAGCTATGGAAGCGGTTCCCCCATGATGAGGATGGAAAATTCCACGGCTTCTCGTTCATTGGAAATTCTTTTATAGCGATAAGACCACATAAGCCTGACCGCAAAAATTGTTAAATTTGATGTATATTGACACTCAATTACTGACAAAATCAGAAGATTCTGTAAAAAGCGATCCTACGCATAAGAAAGAGCAATTCTTCCTCTATTATAATGCGTTGAAGCTGTTCCCTCACAAAGCAACCATGAAGTTATTTGCCTCGGATGGACACCGCAATCTTAAACTCGCCAAAAATCAGGTTTTTCTTCCATGGCTTTTTTTCAGCGAACATTTGAAAGCTGACAAAACCTTGAAAATGATTCTGAAAGAAGTCAATCTCTATGTTCACGTAAAATTTCAGCTCTAAAAGTTACCTGGGGAGAGTTTTATTCCGTTGGTAAACCGTTGGTAAAAGTGGCAATTTTCCCAGCTTTTTACCAACGAATTTTCACCCAAATTTAACTGTAATAAACCAAATTTCTTAAAACAAGAAGATGTGCTTCAGAAAGCGCAAATCTTTCTGATAGCAGAACGATTCAAGCCATTTTCCCAGGTCATGTGCCAACCCTTTTTAAATTCGTGACAAACAACCTTACATCTGCACGTGTACGATTCTAATTCTGAGTGAAAGGACACCACTCACGACTTTCACAGCTTAAAAAATGTCCTCACAATTTGTTTTTTGCTCATACACATAGAAACTTGACTTTCGAGTGTTTCACATACATTTTTCCATTTTGCAAAAAGTGGTCTCCGGCGGGGATCGAACCCTGGACCTGTTTGAACATGACTACGACTTCTGCGTCACTCCCGTTGCTTACAATAAGTGTGTAGATGTGCGACATGGACATGTGCGACATCTATCCGGTTGTTTCATTGATAAAACTTGTAATTCAAAAATAAAACCTAAAAATTGAAAAGTGGAAAATTAATTTTGAAAATTAATTGAATTCAAAAAATATCTTCCGGATATTTCGGAAGTTGTTGAAATACAGTGACTGAAAACGTAAAAAAAATTAAAAGTTCTGGGAGGGGGTCACATTTTCCCGTCTGCAAGAGGAGGGTCGCTTCGAAATCGAACATTTACCAACACTACGCTTGACCCTGTTCATGTTCGTTCACACAAATGGTTACTCATGCGCGGAACAGTGGGTTTCTACGGTGAGAGATTCTCATGTGATCTTTTCTCTGGCCGAAACTCCAGAAACATATTGGATAAACATCAAGACACAATAAACCGCAAAGAGAAATCCATTTCAATCACACGGGAACCAGCGCACTAACAAAAGATTCTCTCTCAATCTGTGATGCACCCTGACTCTGTCTCTGATGATCGGATAGGGCAAACGCATCCGAACCTGCTGAGCCACACCCATGAAAAATTGAAGGCAGACATTGCTGCAAGATAAAGAACCGCTGCGTTCGGAGCGCTGGGTGCAGCACATCCAGTGTTTCGGATGCGATGAGCGGGCTAGCTGCTGACCCGATCAAGTGTGCAGTTATTGAACCTACGTTCCATCCTCCTCCACTCTACTTGCTCGCTAAAGGCATACATAAGCCGGTGGTTGGGCGTCAAAGCTCAGTCGTGTCTCCTTTTCGACGAAAACTGGGCGAACCCTGCGAGACGCGTGGTTGGCTGAGGTCTGGGAAAATCCGTGCCACGATGTAACAATCGGCCAGACGCTCTGCATGGGATGTGAATGCGTGCGGATGAGGAGCAGATGTAAAGATCCGGCGCGCGACCACGTTCGGGATAATTTTTGGGTAGGCTTATAAGCAGCGCCTACCCAGGTCTGCGATAAGAACACAGCTAAATTTGCTCTGTGTCCAATTTGAGCAGCCGCACAGGTTTATGACACAAAGCCAGTTCTTCGCCTTCAAATAACATCCTTTAGGAGAACGATCGCAGGTCTTGGGGCCACAAAATGAGCTTTGACATCGCGGTGCTGGGAGAAACGGATTCGGTTCGTGTTTATCGTCTTGGAACATGTTAGGTAGCGGTTGCATCCACCGTCTTCATCTGCGGTTTAGGTATTGTTTGGTTTTTTTTTCTTGACTGACTGTGCTATTACGAGAGAGGACAAGTGTTTGTGCATGGTTCACATCGCCTTTGACTCAATATTGTCTTTTTAGATTGTGAAGAAGACGACTTCGTCGATACGCGGAAGCTAGTAAAAACTAGTAACAATTTCGTGCTGGCTTAAGGAGACTAAGCCAAATTATTCATCGCGTGGTGAGGTTCGATGAAAGTCGGACGTGACAACCCTTTTCACTGTTCTGTGAGTACCAGTGATAGATGATTTTTTCACATTATTAACCTATTTATTCGTTGAGAGTGCGCTTGGTGGCAAAAATAGAGGGCAGATGTCTTGCTTTCTCATGGATGCCATGAAAATCAGTTTTTCCGGAATTTTCGCAAGCAATCGCTAGCTAAATTGTGACTCGCGTTTGGAAAAATTCTGGTTTGTCTAATCCTCGACAAAGAACATGACGTCGAAACACTGCCATCAATATTTCAACCTATCGTAACTTAGGATTAAAGGCAGCACCCACGATAATTCTCAATTCTGAAATTTTAAATGTTTTGGAGCCTCGACAATAGTCCCAGTAATTCCACGTAGGTTGGATCGCTTAAGGCATCTGTATTCCTAAGATATAATGAGCTAGACAAGGTTTCGCGGTCCTCGGAAGAGTTGTGGCGTGATGAGGATCGGCTGTTTTCTTCTGTTCCCCCCCCCCCCCTAATCACTCAGTTTTGCAGTAATAAATTGAGTTTTCCGTACGTTACTCTACCATCTCTTAATATGAGTGCCTTTTCACCTTCAATTTTCCCTTTCCATAATTGCTTATCATTTCTTTAGCTCACATCATCTAATTCGGTCCCAGTCCTAGAAACATTCAAGAGGCGTTTTTCCTTGAGTTCCGACAGAATCATCTACTAACTATAGAGAACTCGAAACGGACGCAGTCAAGAATCAGGACCGCGGCGCGGCTCGCTTGGGCAGAGTCATGGGAGCTCAGCATAGTGTGCGCCGTGATTGCGACGCGTCTCTGTCCATGAGAGCCGCGTCGCAATCACGACTCTTGTCTCTCTTGTTTGGAGTTTCCTATACATAATTCACACTTCGTGACTCCGTCCGTACGCAACTTTCGCTAAGGACTAAGGAGAAGTGAGAGGGCACAGATATTCTTGAAACAAGAATAAACACGTATTCACCTGCTCAGCAGTGGAAGATATCAATGAGACGGGAGTAACCATGTCTTCACCTGGCAGAAATGGAGTGGTGGACAGAGGAGTAGTGATCTCTTTGATTGTCCACAAAATAAACAGGAAGAAATGCTACGAATCGAGCCCAAAAGCAGGTGTGAGAGGCTTTAGGTGATTCACGAAGTTGGGTCTTACGGATAGGGTAAAACATGTGAGAGAAGCCTTTCTTGACGGCCTCATGAATATCTTGAATGGAAATAAGAAAAGTGCGAGCGAAGCTATCACTCAAACAAGTCTGAAAGGCCCGCGTCAGTTGGACTTTCAGGCTGGTGACGTATAATAACGAGCTTAGTAGGTTTACATGTGTGTCAGTATGTAAGTCTGTATGTGTGTCAGACCGTTACGAAATTCTACAATTGGTCAGTGATCGTGATTGTGAGATCATATAAAAGCTAGGAGCGGGTGTGGTATGGCTGAGTGGGGTAGGGATGAGATCGAGGAGAAGGTTGGATAATGTGCAACGGGTCCATCAATGGAGTCAATACAGAAGGGCTGCGACGGCGCCCAAAAGTGAGGGAGACGGGTCCATCGCTGTGGTAAAGGTGCGCCGGCGTTCAGAAGTGGAGGAGACAAGTCCGCCACTGTGATAAGGGTGCGCCTGCGCCCAAAAGTGCGCGAACGCCTGGAAACAGGTCCCACCATGTGGTAAGGGTGCGCCGGCTTCCAGAAGTGGGGGAGTCGGGGTCACTGTTGCTGCAGGAGCGTTCCTGAGCCAATTAGCGATGAAACACTACAAGAAGAGTTCTCCATCAAGTGAGAGCGATATCGCATCCCAACAGTATTAATGTTTGACAATGGCCTCCTGCAGTAGATGAATCATGTGCATATTTGTTCTTTGTTCAGCATCAAAACCAATCCTGTGTCACCCTTCTTATTTGTGCCTAACCGTCACTCACCATCCTCCTCTATATAATCAGTCTCTCATCACTTTACCAACAGTAACATGCAAGAAATGGTAATCATTCTCTGTCATCATTCCACGGTAGATCCTTGGAAGATAGTTAACTACGTCAGTCGATAACTTATTGTGCACCAAGACGGGACGTTACTACTCTGTGCATTGTCCACTGGCGTAGAGTAAAGGCAGCAGGAGAAAACAATATAATGCTACATTCCGAGTTGGTTTTCCATTGGGAAACTCGATTGGACAATGAGTTATATTAGTGTGGATATGACATGAATTAATGCAAGCGAAGCGAGCACTGAAAGAAGTGTGAAAGTCCGGCGTCAGCCGGACGGCCAGACTGGTTGATTTATATACCTCTTTCCGAAAACCCCAAGTTACGCTCAAACCTTGATGACAAAACTTTTTGTGGGTGCAGCCTTTGAGACGCTAATACAACGCACTTCAGAAATAATTGAGAAGGAAAATTATGAAACTTGCTGAATTACTCACTTTTCCACGAGAAATGGTTGTCTCCGCTACGCCGTGCACTACCAGGCCTTCGTAAACGTTGTAGTCGATTGCCTAGATCCGATGCTTTTAAATTTTACCTGATGTCTAAGTGAGGGGCTATCCCAATTTTTGGAGACAAATAAGGATGGGATTAAAGGCAGTGTCTCAGCTCATGGGCCGCATTCGAGATTCCCATCTCCAGTCGAACATACGCGAGCCGCTGAGCATAAAGATGTAGTTTAAGTTTCGTGGAAACGTCGAAAACCCCATAAGTTACGGGTTTCTTTGGCCGAGAATTTCCAAATTCTTGGCCAGTGGACGAAAGGGTTCATTCCGCAGCAGGAGCTTGCTGAGGGTGCGGCATGGTTTTTCAACACGGAAATGTTCGTTTGTTTGATAATAGCTGCTGCTGAGAAGTTCATTTTAATGTGCAATCTCAGCTTCTCAGCTCCGCTTTTGCTAGTTTCCGAGCAAGGAAACTCGTCCGCTCCTGTATCTATTTTTGCCTTAAAATGGGGGTTTTTGAGAGTGCTTTCTGACATCAAGCACATCATTGGAATCAGCGCCTCGAGCTGCACCTGAATCTGTGGATATCTCGATACCCAACATGAGGTGAGACACTGGCTTTAAATTACTAAAATTAGCATACATGATGATGAGTATTCTTCGAAATAACCCTGCTTAGCTTAGGATTCCAAATCACAACGTCGGCGTCGGAGCCGATCGCAATTCTTCCCTTCCTGGGATAGATATTGAAGATCTTCGCCGCCATGGCACTGAAATAGATTTGCTATGTGTAATCTTAGAGCTAATAACACGTCCTGCTTGTCTGCTCCTGCTTCCTACCTGGTAATCTGCACAAATCGCATGGGATCGATCTTTCCGCTGTGCACACCTTTCTCCCACACGATACTCATTCGATCCTCGATGCCGTTAACTCCGTTCGGAATTTTCGTGAAATCGTTTAGACCCATCTTCTTTTGTTCGCTAGTGAAAGTGCAGTTATCAGTACTAACGAGATGAAGTTGTCCGCTAAAGTGTGAAAACATGGGTGGAGCTCAGTGCATCAAGAGGACAGGAGGATGACTTACGCGGCCAGCATATCCATCAGAGCGTCCTTAGTGGAAGGATCGCGACTAAGTGGTGGAGACATCACATATCGGGCCGCGTGCATCCAATCCTTAGGCATGTTGAGATGATGTTTGATCAATTTTATTTTATAAATAAAGCAAAAGGAGCAACGAACCGGGTTCCAGTAATGTGATCCATCTAGTGCCAATCCAGCTGCAATGGGCTCGCCAAATACGACGTAGCCTACATGGAACTTTAGTTAAACATGATGCGTTCAATCCCGTGCATTTTTTAATTGTGAAACTTGGTATTTATTCTCCAATCTACGTACGTACCTCTCTCATTATCTCAAGGGGGATCTCACACGGGTTAGCAATTGAGCTGAGTAACCCGTTCCGCAGTGGCGCATAGAGGCTAACTGCGGACCAATCACGACCTAGTGCATGCTCTGAGGTGAATTTGATGCGATGAAATCTTCCTTGTTTGATAGAGTGAAGACTCTCCAATTTCTTTATTCGTTAGTTTTCGGCGATAACGCCTTCTCCAGACTTCAAAGGCTGCACTCACGGAAATTTCCGCGCCAAAGATTTCGCGGCATGTCGGGGTTTTTAGGGACGACGAACTCATCGACAATGATGAAGTAGCGTGAAGCACGCAGGAAACACAGAAATTGATGGCGCTATCCCATGTGCGTCCAGAGTCCAGACGAGATGGGTCCCGCCACGAAGCCCTGCAAATGGTGCGCATTCCACAGAAAACCCTGCGCTAGACCACGGGTGTAGGTCATGATCAGGGGTGTGCGGAATTTACCGTTTTCCGTTTTACGCTTTCCGTTTTTCGCCCATTTTTGAGCTTCCGTTTTACGTTTTACGTTTTATGGAATTTAAAATTTTACTCCCGCACATCCCTGGTCATGATGAGGCAAGAGTGGGTGGGCAATGTGTCTGCGATTGGTTCATTCGAACCCTTGCCCCGCCCTTCAGGATCTACTCGCACTAATTCGCGCGCGATTTCACCATAGTTGCCCATGCAAATTTGAATGGGAGTGGGAACGAGTCAACGCCGAGGGGCGGGAAGACGCCGCCCCGTTTTGCCTCATCATGACCCACGCCCCTAGACCACATACGCGCATTCAGTCGACGGCTTTAGCTGGAACGACGGAACTCCTATTGTCCAGAGCCGCAGATGTGTCCACGACAGCATCTTCGCAGGTAGGCCTCTATTCGCTGTGCTCAACCAACTCTTGTCATTGTCCAGAGGCTGGCTACACGGTAAGCGACTCCCTGCAGAGGTGAAATTTTCCGTGAGTGCTGCCTTTAATCCTTTCAATCAATTGCACCTCATCACAAACACATCAATATTTACAACATCTACTAACAGTGCCAAACGGCAGTCAATGATTAAGTCCTAAGACTTTGAGTCAAATGGTATTCGTTCTCCTACACATCGATGACTTAGACACATGGACACAGAATGACACGTAAGCAAACCTCATCCTATGGTTTTAACCACAAAATGATACTAGCACCAAGTGACACGGAGATAGGCCGCTTATATTTCCGATTACGCAGTTAACCGTAGCACCTTCCCTGGTTCTTCTTTATTGATGTCTGGGCTGTGTCTCCTTATTTCGACTGCTTTCATGATTTTCTTCTGCAGAGTCCTCGTCAAGTGCCGATAAATGGCAACTCTGAACGAGGGGGCGCGGTCGCTCGTATGTCCCAAGGTACGGTGCCTTGAGAAACTTTCTGACGGATGGGAGGAGGGATTTGCTAATGGTCTATGATGTTCATCAAGTCTTCTTCGTAATGGTGTCATTGTTTCACCCACATATTTCTCCCCACAACCGTTGCACCTGATAAGACCTGATATAGACCATACCCCGTAGCTGGCAATTCTTCTCCTCTTCGGTACAATACTGGCAGTCCAGCTCGGGGCACCTCACACCCAACATTCATTGGTGAGGTCTTTTCTCATAATAAGGTGCAATTCAATAGAGAAAGCAAACGGCACAAAGCAATGAGTAGGCTGAGAATAGGAGTTATTACGGAAGGTGTTAACTATTAAAATTTCACATCTCTTCTTACATAGTTGGGCAGTTTTGCCTGACGTCTTCACACCGTGTAGGTTCGCCCGATCATGAGGGTAAACGCGTACGTTGGATTGCGCGAGGCCGCCTGATCTTACATATGTTTTCCTTCATAAAATCTATACCCAATCATCATGATAGGGTCCTCTGTGTACTCTTCTTGGATTAGCATACAACCAGCCTGTTCGTCCTGCTAACACCGGACTCTGAGGCTTCTCTTCGTGCTCGCTTCGCTCGCATATTTTCTTTGTCCTCAGATAAGTTCAGTGCAGGTGGATGAGCAGACACTATCCACAGAGAAGTATTCTTTACCGCGGTTCATGCAACCATTGACTTACTGTGGACATAGTGGTGGACGTAAATAGTAAAAAACAGCTGAGATTGGACCTGAACACCGGTGCACCCTTACTTCACCGTTGGGACCTGTCTCCAGTGGTTCCCATACTTCGGAGCGCCTGTATACCCTTATCACGCCGTTGGACCCGACTTCAGACGTTTCCTCACTTATGGATGCCGGAGCATCCTTATTACACCGCCAGTCCACCTCCAACAACTACACTAAGGCGTAACCCTCATCCGTGTCATCCCTCGTCTGTCTGGTTCTCCCTCTCCGTTATAAAGGCACCCTATCCGTCTCTTTCCTTTTTTACGGTTTTGTAATAACAGGCCTATCTCATTCATTCCAACTGTGGTGAAAACAACTGTCGGCCATTAACATGTCTGAACATGACTGAAGTGGCCCGAAACATCTGTAATTTAAGGTGAAAAATCAAAATTTACTACCTTTTCATACATAACTCAACGCGCTGAACACAATGATGTAGGTATTTTCCATTTTTGGTGGCTGGTTCTCGTGGACACACACACACACACACACACACACACACACACACACACACACACACACACACACACACACACACACACACACACACATGAACTGCCAATTAAGAAGTAAGATAAGGGAGATCAAAGAGCAAAACGGAGAATGGTTGAGCTAGTTATGAAAACGGCTGTTTAAATCCTAGTGATATGGTTTTCGAGTTTTCGAACACTTCCAGATATTCCTGATGCGCCCACCTTTCTCCCTATGTTCTGCTATTGCTTTTGCTGCCCCCTTGCTCATCACATGCACCACATAAAGTGGACAATTAGCCTGTGTTGCCATCATACAAGCTCGATTGGTGGCCTCAGCCTCCAGCTGAAAAAAAAATACTATTTACACTACTGTCAGCAATCAACCAATCTACAGCTCCGACCTCTTCGGGGCGACTTTGCGTGTGGCCTTCTGGTCCAGTCACACCCTCTTGAAGCAGAGCCTTACATCTTTCAGCTATAACAAGACCGTTTTCAGCGTGCACACGTGCCACTGCTCCTATTCGAGCGCAGGTCAGCATACCTGAAATGAAAACAAATTGCGAAGGCACTCAATGCGATTATGTTGTTGCGTTTACCCTGATAGAATTCTTCATCATGAACCATAAACGAGCCTGAGTAGGCTAGGAAAAACTTGAAGGAGTTAATCCCTAAAATGTGCGACTCATTGGGTGGCATTAAGTTTTTTTTTTTTATTTGCATCAACGGATACCGAATTCTGGCTTAACCACTTCTTCCATTTCTTTCTGGACTTCAGGACTCCAGAAGGTAATAGCCATAGACAAACCGTAGTCGCAGACCACCTTTAAACACAGCATGCACCAAAATCTTCGTATTTGAAGTTTTGTCGATGTCATTGGTAATATTCCGACTGTGTAATGTTCAGCACAACATGAGAAGATCCCACCATTTAGGTAAAAAGCGTGGGAATCTCCTTTTATAACTGCTACATTTCTTGATTTGCTTTTGAATTTTGATCGCGTGTCTTTGAAAGATTGGTTACCGATGGGTAAAAATACTTGGCGATAGCTACCGCAATTTTGAATGCTAGAGAACCATCGCGTACTAGTGAAGGGAAATGCTCATCTTCGAAGAGTTCGGAGATAGCACAAAAATGGAAAGTGAGCATAATCACTTCCTAAAGTGATTGCCTTCTTCTCACTTCGCAGCAATGATTGTTTTTGTTTCAGCCGATTTTGAACTTCTGACAGATCCGTTTTCTATGTGCATTCCTATTCAAATTTCTTGAAATAGAATGGTTGGTCATCGTGGTTTCTTTGAAAAGAACAATCTGTGTAGACAAGTAATGTAAGTTCTCGAAATAAACGAGTGCTGGATGGAATTTCATATGCGCAGCATTTTGTTGGGCCAAATGGTACTCAAAGGTATTGCATGATGCGACATTTACACCACACTCATATAGAGACGAATTCCTAAGTTGAATTAGAGTTCCACCCTACGAGGTTTTGACCATCGCTATCGACGACAAGCTCCAATCCTACAAGTAGCTTCCGTTGGATTCGCTTCAGAACAGGTGACTGTATATCGTAGAACGCTGGTGCTTCAAGTTGATAACGGTTGTCGAGCTCCCTGATTGCGAAGTTGATGTTAAAAGTGCATAGGGGATTGTACCTGATGTGATCACTTCTCATGAATATGCTGGACAGAGCAAAATTTTCCAGCGAAGATCATGAATTTTCTGCTGAGTCTTTTTTTTTTGAATTTCCGAGGAAGCGTGATCATGTGCAAGATAAACATTGTTTCTTTTACTATTGGAACTTGGATGTTGCTCCACCATATAGCCCTGATTTGCGCCATTTGAACACCGTGTATTGCGATCTTTGCAGAACTGCTTGTATGAGAAACCTTTATCGAGGATGAGAATGTCAAATCTCATGTAGCCTAGTTTTTTTTTTGCCGAAAAAGACCAGAATTTCTGCGAGAGAGGAATTTTGAAATTACTAGAAAGATGGTGAAAGGTAATCGAACAAAATAGAAAACATGTCGTTGATTAATCTTCCTTCATAAAGAGAAGATAAAATTACTTTTGCAACCCTTAAAAATCCCAGTTACTTTCCGAACAACCCAATAGTTTTATCTCGCATCATAGTGCTTACCTTCGGATCGGCCCATTCTCTCCACTGTTTGTACGCCGCTAAGGGCAACATTGTCTTCGTTGGGATAGCGAAGTCAATGACCTAAGTGTGATCCACATTTTAGTAAAAGGGAAAATGAATATTTTGCATCTGGTAGTAGAGAAAGCTCTCATGGTTTATGGGACGCTTCATTTCATGAAACTTTTCAAAAATAGGAAGACACATTAGGAAATGGATAAATCACCACCAAGATGGTGGCTTGAACCTCGATTTTGGGTGATTTCATCAGGTCTGGTCTGAGACAATACAAAATAGCACTGGAACCAGTTTCAGACTTCTGAGAAATATTGTATATTGATGAAAAGTAGGGTCTCAGTAAAAGTTCCCACCCTAACAACCTAGTGTGACAAAAGAGAATTTTTTGAATTCTGAGAATGCCCAGGTTTGAAGGCGAACAAACATGGAAAATGTCACAAGTCAACAAGCTCTGCTTCATCAATATTATGTAATGGAGAGTGCAAGGTTTTCTCAGGAAAACTTAATTTTCGGCTTCAAGTGCAGTAGTTCCGTTCAGATACTTTTCAGTGGAGCAGACTCAGGCACTTTCAAGAGGACCAGCGCGCTTCCTAAATTGTGGTCGGGATATCGAATCAGCTGTGACAACAGAATCATTTCTTCAAAGACTGTGAGGGGAAAGGGGGGGGCGTTATTTTTTGTTTTTTTTTTCAGGTTATTTTTGCGAAGAGAGCAGCAAAGGAGGCTGTGGCTGCCACAAAGGCTCAGCACTACGATAATGTAAGCAAGAAGCTAGATGCGAAAATGGCGGAGAATGTCCCATTTACTGACTTGCGAGGTCTCGGCAGCGGCATGCTGAACACGTTGGAAAAATTTACGGCGTTAACGACGAACAACTTCCACCGCGCCTTTCTGAAAGAACTCGAAGTTTGCATCAGCGACGACGAGAACTTTGCCAAAGTGAGACGGGAAGAAATACAGTAAATATCGTAGAATATGCAGAGATCTGCAAAGGTGCTCGGCAATCTATCCAAGAAGACCTGCAGCAATGATCCAAATTCTCTAGCATGCCATCCATACCGGACGCCTCCGATTCGGACGAATGCAACTTCTTCACTCGAACCGGCCCCTCACAATTCTGAAAGAGCCCTAAACTATCCTCTCCCGCAATTCCTCAAATTCCATCAGTGAGACCTTACTACATGGAGGTCCTGTCGTATTGACTCCACCTATCTTGACCCCAAGTCCTTATCTGTGCCCAAATGCACCCAACTCCATGAACCCTTACTCAACAACGAACGAGTCCGATCCCGAGTCCCAGACAGAGCAAATAGTGAGATACTTCTACAATAATCTTTATAATTCCTCATTTGCCCCCCATACTACCTTCGGAAGAAATTCAACTCCAGATCCACATAAACGAAATCCGAAATGCTTTCATGACATGCAAATCTCGTTCATCTTTGGCAAGTGACCGCATTCCATCGCCATTTCTCCGCATCCTCGCAGGAATTCACCAATTAATCAGTTTTTCAACGACATCATGAGTACAAAGACGGTGCCATCTGGATTTGCTCTTGCCGATACGATCTTAATCCACAGAAGTGGTGATCCAACTAATGTCACAAATTACAGAGCGATATCACTGCTCGACTCTGTACGAGGAGTTTCCGCAAAAACTTCTCGACTAGATGGCTTCTCACATACATACTCTAAGTACTGTCGCGTAAAAGTCTTATGAATTCAAGATTCAGCTATGTGCTGTTTTTTTTTGACTTCAAGAAGGTGTTTGATAGCGTTGAACTCTCAATGTTGTGGTAGGCCCCAGAATCATTTGGTGTGGACCCAAACATGACTAAAGCCGTGCAACTTCTCTATGCGACTACAGGTGCAGCCGTCAAAGTAGGAAATCAGCTCGCCAAGTTCGAGCTACAAAGAGAAGTGAGGCAAGGAGACTCTACGTCTCTAATTCTCTTCACAATAGTCCTCCAATACGCTCTGAACTTCATCAACTGGCAAGGCAAAGGTCTACGATTAGGCAACGAAACCCTCTCTTACTTGGCGTATGCTGACGACATTGTCCTACTCGCTCACAACTTGAAGATCTTAAAAACATGACAGAGATGCTGCACCTAGAGCGGGGCTCAAGTGGGGCTTCAAATCAACTTCATGAAAACGAAGGGGATGAGGCTGATTTACGAAATACACACCGAAGCACTGGTATCCATAGCAATAAATGGGAAGTTGATTGAACAAGTTGACAACTTCATTTATCTTGGACGGAAGATGTCGTTCCCACGAAATCCTGCTTATGAGCTCCGCTATCCTACACAAGCAGCACGCTCATCTTTCTTCAAGTATAGACTGTTCTTAAGACAGCCTCGAGTGGAAATGAGACTGAAGAGGAGATTGGTAAACATGTGTATCCTGCCCACTCTTTTATATGGCTGTGAAACATGGGTTTGGACCGAAGAAGTTGCATTGAACCTCAGAGTAGCACAGAAACATTTGGAAAGATCTATACTAAGAGTGAAGCTTTTCGTCAAGATCAATTCCAAAGTTCTACGGAGAAGAACAGGATTCAAGGGATGGGTCACAACAGAGTTACAAAGAAGGTGGAATTGCGCCGCTCGTCCTGCAGGAAGATCACCAGAGAGTACATGGGCTCGAGCCGCAACTTACTGGATATCACACAAAAAAGTCTATCGGTCGCCCTAGAACAAGGTGGCTAGACGACTTTGCTCGATTAACTGTAGTAAGGACCAAAGTTGGACGCTGGAAGATGGACAGATCTGTTCAATGGTGCCGGTCCTTCAAGATTCTTCTCACAAAAAAAAAACTAGGAACACATTACTCGTCATCACAGTCCCCATCTGGAATAGGAAAGGTAACTCTGCGGATTGCGCAAACTATCGGCAAATGTGCGATAAAGAATAATTGTAATTTTAATTGTAACGATGAACACGGTCATCTCTTACCAGACCGCGAGAAGGCATCGAAGAGGTGGTATGACTACTTTGAGAAGATCTCAACAGAAGGATTCGGCCATCCATCCATTCCACAGCCAAGAAAAGCGACAGGTCCTGATGATATAGTGGCGGAACTGTAGAAGTCAAGACACTGGAACTTGGAACTCGGCCGAATGGCTGAAGGCGTTCTCCAATCGGATTATCGCAGAGAAGAAGACTCCTGTGGATTGGCAGGAAAGCATCACAATCCCCATCTGGAAGAGGAAAGGTAACCCTGCGGATTGCGCAAACTATCGGCCAATGCGTCTGCTCTCTCACAGTATGGAGGTATTCGAACGCATTATCGACCGCCGAATCCGCGACATCATCCGAGTTACCACGAACCAGTGTGGTTCCGTGGCCAACTGCGGAACCACAGGTACAATCCATGCGGCTCGGCTGATGATAGAGAAGCAGTGCGAAAAGCGGAAGCCACTGCGTCTAGCATTCCTCGATGTGGAGGAAGCCCTCGATCTAGTGCCACACAAAATCATCTGGTACGCGCTGCGTTGGCGCAATGTTCCTGAGAAGCTCATCGAGTGGGTCAGGATTCTCTACGCGGGCCAGGAAGTCGAGCGTAGGCAGCCGCAGGCACGTCGCAGAATTTCCCATCTCCGTAGGTGTACATCAAGGATCAGCCCTCTCGTCGCTTCTCTTCGTCGTCGTTATGGACGCTGTTACGAGAGACCTCCAGAGGCCCACGCTATGGACTCTGCTATACGCAGATGACGTCATGCTCGGTCCAAACAAAAGGAGGACCTTGAATGGCAGGCGCAGGGCTGGCCCCTATATAGCTCGGTTCGGTCTTCGACTCGGAGTCAAAAAGACTCACTATATGACGATCTATATGAACAAGCCCACAACCATTCAGGTTGATGGTAATGACCTTCCGAGAACGGATTACTTCAAGTATCTCGGCTCAACACTCAGCCAATAGCAACCTAGCTCATGAAGTCGTCGCTCGCGTCAACGCAGCTGGGTTGAAGTGGCGTTAGATGACAGGATTCCTGTGCGACAAGAAAATCCTGGATCGCTTCATATCGGAGGTGCATCGAGCAGTCGTTAGACCCGTCACATTGTATGGAGCAGAATATTGGGTAGCCACAAAGTAAATGGAACGTCGCCTGGGTGTGATGGAGATGAAGATGTTACAATGGATGGCTGGACTACGCGTGTGGACCTCATGCACAATGAAAAGATCCGAGAACGGTTCGGCATCGCCACGATTGCTGACAAGCTCTGCGAAACCAGCTAGATGGTACAATCACGTTCTGCATGCTAACAGACACCGTCTGCAAGGTAGACAATCATCTTGAGTTGCCGGGAAAACTTTTGAAGGACGGCCGAAGCAACGGTGGCAGGACACACTGCATGCCGATCGGAAGCATGTGGGACCACCCAGACCAGGCGCTGAATAGAGCGAAATGACGCAAAAGATCAGGAAAGTGGGCCCCGCTAACGAACGGGACAAATGATAAAGAAGAAGATTACATCATATCACCGGATCAAAACTGTTGACCTTCGACATTTTGGGTGCTTGTTCGCCTTCAAACCCGAGCATCGTCAGCAGAACTCAAAAAACGCCTTCTCTTTTGCCACGCTAGGTTGTTAAGGGGGCTATTGATGGGACTGCACGGCCATTCTGTAGCATTTTGATCTAATTTTCAAATCACATTCAATTACTGGCTGTTGTCCTCCAGTGGAAAAGTCCCGACACCAAATTCGATAGAATTTGGCCATCATTGGGAGCATGGAGTACTCATAGTTTTCCTTTCCCATATTTCTTGTGATCCCTTTCCATAAGAAACCTCGGGTAGATTTGGAAAAACATTTCTTACCCCCTTAGAATCGTCTATACAGCAAAACCTTCCATGAAGACGTGAAGATTTTGCGGCAGAAATTATCACAGCAGCCCGCTGTTCCCCAAAAACCAGTTTCGAGGGCAACTTCGCCAAAACTGAAGCTTTCTGTGGTCCCGTGATGTTTCAACTGCAAGGTACTTCGAAACTTTCTCTATTTGATGGAGGAGAGAGCGGAATAAAGCATGGGTTTCGGATAGCTTATGCCTCCTCCTGTATCTGTACGCCACTGTACGTATCTATTCTTCGCTCTTACGCTGTTAACTCTCTGAGCTTGTCCTGTTCCTGACCGCTGAATTTAGTTGTCAGCTCCACACTGAACCCCATTTCGAAGGAAAGAAGACAACGAGACGCCAATAAAAGTTATCTCATTCACACATTCACTTTATGGTTATGACTTCCCTCTCAGGTGATTAGTTCTTGGGGGTCTCTTACTTACTATGTAAACGTATAGTGGGAGCAGAACGAAGTTTGAGCTTCTCATTTATATTGCAAATCGAACAACAAACCATGGTAGTTCCGCCGGCCACAGCTGCCTTCGTGCCGGTGAAGAAGTCGTCGGCAGCAGTCGCGCCCATAAACGGCATCTGCAGATGTGTGTGCGCGTCGATCCCACCCGGAATCACAAATTTGTCTGTGGCGTCCAACACTTGAATATTTCCACCGCCAGCGGCTAAGTTCTCTCCCACGCTTCTGAACGAAAAAACAACTGAGAACTCTACCGGAACTAGGCTAATTTGCAGAAGAAGACAAGTAGCGAGTATTTTTCCATGGGATTCGAACACCTACGCGATCTTTCCATCAGAGATGAGGACGTCCGCCTTGAACATCGCATCCTCATTCACCACAGTTCCGTTCTTGATCAGTATGTTAGACATTCTAAATGTAGGAGTGATGGACAATTTATACCAGGTGCGCGCTTTTGACGCGCTTTCGTCTATATGATGAAGGATAGGGGGAGTCGCATTACTGAAGCAGCACGCGTTTACTGCATCGCGGCGACCGCACGTTCTTTTCACTGACGAAGCACATGCCACATTCACCGGTATTTATGGGAAATCTTCGTAAAGGGCTGCGTGCGTCTGATGTATTACGCAGCCTAGCACAAATTGCTGCTGAATTGTAGGTAAGTGGAAGGAGCTAAGCAAGCTGTCAACGTGCTAAGCTTTGTTTCTGCGAGCTCAGGGTTCAGGTCTTTATAGTGCTAAGAAAATGCACGTTTTAAAAAGCAAATTCTATTGATGGCTTCTTAGGACATATTTCAATCACATCGTTTCAGCGTTTCCAACCTTCAGCGCAAAAAAAAACTTGGTGGCCACAATTGATATGTGGAGAATAGTCAGTATAGGTGTACGAATCGTATATGAGTGCTTCTATCCATACAATTGTATCACTTACCTGTGTCTTTTGCTGTACTTTGCCCTAGCTGTATTCTCCTGCTCCTGCATCTTTTCCATCTCTGTACTTCCACATAGTGAATGTCTCCCTCTTGTTAGTTTGCCACGGTTCGAATGTGAGGGAGGGGAATTCTCAGAGATGGTATGCCCTGAGGACTTGAATGCGGCTGCCGCTTATTGGCTCACATGACTAAGAGGCGGGGTTTCCCAGGCCCCTGCCTATATAAGCGGCGCGCACATCATTTCGAAATTCAATTGATCTCATTCGAGTCATTGTCAACTTCTCGAGCGGACAACTATCGAGAGCGATCAACGAGCGACGAAAGAGGAAGAGGAGAAGAAGAGGATTCTAGCGAGATCAGGAGTGAGAAAGTTTAGAGGCAGAGGTCCACCTCATTTTTGTGGTCGAGCTAGTGGCAGATTCTGCATCTCCTCGACATGCTGATTCCACCGGTATACATGAATTGTCTCAAAACGGTCTTTAAACCCGTCTTTCGGTAAGGGGTCTGCAACAGTTTGCTAACCCGCGTTGACGTGTGAAGCCGTTGATCTTATCGATTGAACACGCCAAGACTCTTGGCCACCGCGGCAGCCGTGGCAGCCAGCCAGCACAGCGATCGAAATTTGGAGCGATCCGCCTCCGGGCTTCAAAAATGTAGCCAGTTCGACCCTTTCAAAAATGAGGCCTTTGTCGCTTTTGAGCCTGTTGATGTACATTAGTGGGATCAATATGCCGAAAAGCTCTAGGATATGCTGATACTTCCAACAGGCGGAATGAGGTGAGCCCCTGCCTTTAAGTATCGTTCTCCAAGTGGGCATCTCCACTCTTCGTGCGACTTCACAGTCGATAACCGGAACCTTTCCGGCTCAGGCTGGTAGGTGTAAAGGGGGGAACTCTGCAACCTAGTAGGGGCGGGTATTTACGTTACGGTCCGTTCCTTCGAGGGAATTTCAGTACTGTTCGTTGTTCGTGCCCTGGGCCAGCACCGTGTCATCCTCGAAGAACCCTCTTAGCTCTAGCGCGCTAGGTTATCGTAATTAGTCGCATCCTAATCCAAGTCCTCGGGTCCTTTTAGCTCTAGCTCTTCCCCATAAAAGGGTTGACTTGTATATAGACGTAGTGCACGTGTAGTCAAGTTCTTGTATATAGTCCTATTGACTCGCATAAGTATTATATTTATTCTGGCCCTATTTATAGCCTTACCAACCTCTCTGTTTAATTTATAGAAGCGCGCAAACCTTTTTTCATGTCCTTCATATTTGCATTTGTGTTTGTCACGTGGAGTTAAAAGAACCTCCGGGCACTTGTAACCTCAACTGTTTCAAACTGCTGCTGCCGTTCTAGCTGTTGCCACGCCGTCTGGTATCCCAGCGATGGAACGGTTCCTGCACTCTCAGGCAGAGGAAGCTCGATGCCCGGAAAGCGAGACATCTGTGGGCTTATCCCAGCGCCACAGTGGAGTCGCTGCAACCCGGGGCAGTTCCCCCGTCTCCAGTGTTGGGCAAGCCCACATGAAAATTGTCAGCGAAGCAGGCCTAACCCGCCGGCCGTGGGAATGCCATGTGGGTCAACCACAGGTGCCAAAAAACCGGGCACCACTAGACAACCGGGATCCGTCCGTAACAAGCTGACAGAATGTTTGTGAGGGTTAGCAAGAAGTAGCGACGCGCGCGATCAATTCTGTTCCTACGGCTCTCTTTTGGTTATACGTGCGTTGAAATCACTAGATAGAGCAGCTAAAAACTTATTGATGCACAGATTGGGATCGTCACTGCAACTTGAGGGAATGCTGCATTTTGAACTGGCGGTACGTTCTTCAGATGTTCCTGTCGAATCCTTTCGAGCCCCGGTGTTGCACAATTCTTCACCGACTTGATGGCATGCCAGACTTTGGGAGGGAGAACCGATGGGACTACATATCCGTCCTTCTCAAGATGCATTGGAAGGAGATGGATGTGGTTATCAAAGAGGTTCGAGTAGAAGTCGTGAATTGGTTCTCCGCTACCGTCTAGACGAACAAATTGCTTACAATTGGCGAATTCTCGGCGGACGTTGCGGATGCTTTCCATGCCTCTGTGGCTTCGGGCAACACTACTGCTTCTTCCTCTTTGAAGTCTTCCTTTACTTTTTCTCTGCACCGTTTTGCGAGCTCGGACGTTAGCTGGTAGTTGCCTGCGGCTTTGGCTGCTCCACGCTGGCGTATCAGCTCGAGGATTTCGTAAGGCAGTCACCTCTTGGTAGCTCTCAGATCCTTGGCTTCCTTTGCGCTGTCACGGTATGTTGAACAAGGCGATCGTTCTTTTTGTCGATGTTGTTGACAACGGCATCTTTCCAAAGGCCGGCTAACGAAGTGAAGAGATCCCAATTGATGACGGGTTTGGAACTTTTCTTTTTTCTTGGTTTTCTTGCATTTCATTGCTTTCTCTTATTTACGCGAAGAGAGAAATCTTGCACGAAGGACGCGATGTCTGGTAAATGAAGAACTTCGGTACAACACCACTTTGGTCAGGCAAAACTTTCGTTTGACCATGTCGTAGTCAATGTTATTATGGTACTCTCCACTCGGGCATAGAAAGTTTGGCTTTTGAAATTGTGAGTTACCATGGATGGTTCTTCGGTGTCGTGATGAACTTGCAGAACCTCTCTCCCTGTTCGCTACATTGCAGGTCGTGGGTAGCGATGTCCTTAGGCGTTCTCCTAGAGCCGATCTTGGTGTTGAAGTCGCCAATGATGACCTCATCAAACGTATGGTCTTCCCTGCAGAACTCGTCCAAGTCCACGTAGAAGGCCTCGATCTCGTCGTTACCATAGCTGGATGTTGGAGCGTAGGCGACGAAGAGGACTGTCTAGGACGACATTGACCCACATCTTCTCAGTCGCAAAAGTTCGATTCGGTGTGTTAGCTGTTTGAACGGATCGAAGTCCATGACTAAATTCATGTTGAGGAGGACACCGACTCCACCAACTCCTCTACTCTCACAGTTCTTCTCCAGTGTTGAAGATAGTGTTCAGTGACCGGTATCTCCTCGTCTCGATCAGTCCAATGACGTCATTCCTGATCTTCCTGGGTTGCATCATAAGGTCCCTCGATGGAAGCCTCCAATGTATGTGTGCATTTCTTGAAGGTAAAAGCAGTCAACATAGTCCCTCTAGTTTTAGACAGGCTAGATAATCCCTCGACCCTCCTCACTGGCGCTGCTGTACCAATGACTCCTTCGAGAACAGGGGAACAGCCTGTATTATTGTTGTCTTATCTGTCTGTAGTATTATTATGTGTGCAGCTTGAAAAAAATTAAGGCCACAGGGAATAGCTTGTTGGACTCTATTCCTCCGTGGGGATTTTAGCGGAAAATTAGCCGGGCTTCCCTGGATAAGACGATAGAGTTAATTTATTGGATGCGACTCTGATCCGCTTCCCTTGTAACTCCCGGTCACATGAATGCAGGGCTTTTGGTGAGATGGATCTGATGCAGGTTACAATCAACAGACACGCAAACACACCTACGCACGCATGCATGAATGTACCCACAGATGGTAACGATCGTTCCGATACTGCAGAGATAGAGGTGAAAAGAAAGTTGGGGGGAGCCACTCCTGTGAAGCCTAAGCCTAAGCCTTAGGCTCAGGCTTAAACCCATGTTTAATTAAGCATAGGATTAGACTTAGGCTTAGCTCAGGCTTAGGCTTAAGCTAGTGCTTTTACTTAGGCTTATAAGGTGAAGCCTATGACCTTTTATAGGGTGCCCCCCCCCCAACTCCCTTTTCGCCGAGATAGGGAGTCCATCCCCTCAATCCATACCAGGGCAGGCACAATATCGCGATTGGCCCCCTATCGTCACCTCGGGGCGCGCCACGTAGCCTCGTGACTAATTGGCTGGGATCACTCATACAGCTGCATTCATAGTGCATCGATCCGGTCGGATAGCAAAAGATACGTATTGATCCTCGTCGGAGGAGGATCGATACCTATCTTTCGTTATTCGAACGGATCGCATAACGAAAGATACGTATCGATCCTCTTCCTAACGTGTGGTATAACTACAGCTTATGAGGGATATGCGTGGTTCCAGTTCTTGCAATAAATAAAATGATCATGGTCAGTTTGGACATGTAAAGGAAAAGGAGGAGCACGAGAAATTACTGTGCACAAATAAGAGCAGCACAAAATGGGAGGGGCTGCGGCTGCGATGTTAACAGGAGCGCACAAGTGGCATACTTACTCCTACCGAGCGCCAGCATTTGAGGCATGTTCACTATCGGGCGTCCAACCCTCCCTTCCCTACTCGGGAATGGATCCTTCTCCTGTCGTTTCCACACTTTTGGACTCCGCCTCACTCCTGGCGCTGCCTTCCCCTTTAGGGCATTCGGAAGAGAGTGAATATTGGTGCATTAACAGACTGCTGAAAGTAACCAGTGTGGTTGGGCACTACCAAGCATACTTGATATCGATTGAAAATGGCCGCGTATCAGTCCATGATCCTCTCATCATTATTCACTATCGGTTGAATGAACCGTACCCTCCCACAATTATCAAAGTCATTTTTGCACCATACCCGTTTTTTCCATTTCATGTGGATTCACACGGCCGCGCGGCTGATGATCACGGGCTACTCCTGTCCCATCACACTCTATCTGTCGGGCTGCAGCCCATCACCGGCTGGCCTCGGCAAATCACTGTCTACGGCTGGGCAGCAGTCTATCACTGGCCGGTGCGGTCGGAAGGATCGGATGGCGGTAGTAGGAAGGTGATAAAAAGTGAAGGCTCAGCCGAATGAAACGGATCAGCAGCACGGATGATCGAGTGGATGAAGCAGCGGGCTCTCGAACATTCATAAGCAGAGGTCAGGCTGGCTCGAATCTTCTCAATGGTAGGCGATTTTCTCCTGTTCCCGATGAAAATTGCTGATTTGAGCGCCCATCGCCCTCCGGCCCGATCTATCTTCACAGGGCGGGTTACGACTCGGTCATTCTCCGGCAGTTAAGTGTATCCCAAGACCTGTACAAAATGAATCGAAGATATCTTACTTCTTATTAATTGGCAGTTCATGTGCGTGTGTGTGTGCACGAGAACCAGCCATCAAAAATGGACCATCGTGTTCAGCACGTCGAGTTATGTACGAAAATGTGGTAAATTTTGATTTTTACCCTGATTTACGGGAGTTTCGGGCCAATTTTGTCATGTTCAGACATGTCATTGGCCGACATTTGTTTTGATCACGGCCAGGGCGCAGCACTAGGTGGTCAGTGTCGGTTGGGGAGTACTAAGTCCAGTCGGATTCCGAAATGGGCTACTAAGTACCTACACACTAGGGTTCTTTCAGGAAAAGTAGATAGCACTAAAAAGTGACTTAAATAAGCGTTAGTGAGAAGACGAATGATGTTTCAGCAAGAAATGCGTACCATTTAGCGAAGACATGCGTACCATTTAGCGAAGACAGCCTAAGTCATCCCAAATTCAAGCTAAAATCCTCGAAAAACCGATCTCAGTACGGAACTGTTTGATGCCGCTAGAACTCGTTGAAACTTGTTATAGGACCTGTCAGATACAAGAAATTGTCATTGGAGCGTGGTTTTTTCTCTCAAACCTGAAATTTTCCCAGGAAATTTCTCTCGTTCGGGGAAGTGTTCCGATACGCTGTCAACTCCAGGAAATGCGCCTCTATGGTACCAACTCTCCACCACAACGGCATCTTTCGTTTTTGAGAAACTCTTCGTTTTTGAAAAAAAACCGTCATTAATGGTCAAAAAATGGTCAAAAACCGCTTTTTGACCATTAATGACGGTTTTTCTCAAAAACGAAGACGGTTTCTCAAAAACGGACGGTGCCACTTTGGGGGCATACTCTTTATTATAGTGCGCATCTACAGTCAAAATTCCAACATGATACGTCTCCTACAGGTTGAGCAACACCAGATTATCACTAGAGCGCACCAGAGTGCAGAGTAGGGATGGAGTAGATGGTTGAACAACGGTGGTCTTCAGCCACGAGTTCGATGATCCTCCAGAAGTGCTTCTCTGAAGTCTGCTTGTCTCTAACATCAGTAGACGGTTAGCGGTTGGCTACGCCCCGGACACTGGTGCTAAGCCCACTGAATCTGCAGGACGCTACTAAGTCCTGGTGGTCAATGACCACCTGGTGCTGCGCCCTGATCACGGTCGGAATGAATGAGATAGGCTTTTGATTACAGGACCGTATAAAAAGAAAGAGAAGGGTAGGACACCTCTATAACGAAGAGGAGGAACCACGCGAACAAGAGATGACACGGATGAAGGTTACGCCTTAGTGTAGTGTTAGAGGTGCGCCGTCGGTGTGATAAGGATCCTCCGACGCCCGTAAAGGGCAATTTATACTAGCTGCGTGCGTCAGTCGCGCATCAGTCGCACGCATCCATTTGCAAGGGATTTTCCTTGAAGACCGGTCAACGCGGCATGTACATCCTCAATGGAAAGAACGTGCGGCCGTCGCGAGGCAGTAAACGCGTGCGTCTGAGCCGCGATTGCGATGCGACTGCTATGCGACTGGGCCCTATTCTTCATCATATAGACGCACGCGCGTCAGTCGCACGCACCCAGTATAAATTGCCCTTAAATGGGGAGACGCATGGATTAGGGTCCAACAGCGTGATATAGGTGCGCCGGCGTCCAAAAGTGGAAAAAAGCCCGGAGTCGGGTCCAACGGTGTGATAAGGGTGCGCCGGCGTCCAAAAGGTGGGAAACGCCAGGAATCGGGTCCAACGGTGTGATAAGGGTGCGCCGGCCTCCAAAAGCAGGGAAACGCCAGGAGTCGGGTCCAACGGTGTGATAAGCGTGCGCCGTTGTTCAGGTCGTTGGAAAGAAGCTGTCTATAGTGGGTCACTGGTTCCATGAACTGCGGTGAAGATTACTTCTCTGTGGATAGTGTGTTCATCCACCTACACCAATCTCATCTGAGGACAATGAAAATATGCGAGCGAAGCGAGCACGAAAAAAAAGCCTGAGAGTCCGGCGTTAGCCGGACGATCAGGCTGGTGAAACATAATAAAAGCTGCATTTCTAGGGCATTGGAGTCTGACGCGGTTGGATAACAAAAGTTAAGAATTGATCCTCGTCGGAAGAATACAGCTAAAGATGGAAATGATGCATATCGATTCCCACATTACATCGCCTTGGATCCTTCCAAACGGAGCTCATTCCTGCCCATTTCCTTGTTTTCTCAAGGATGTGAACAAAATGAAATGGTGAATGATAACGATAATGGAAAAGATGCCTATCGATCGCCACACCACTTTGGCTATCATTCCTCATCACGTCTAGGATCTCCTCATTCGCATTATCCATGTGGCGAAGTCTGAGCATACTCTAATGGTAAAGCGGGCCGGCCGAACGAAGTGCCTGAGATGATGGCGAAGTCTGGGGATACTCATACGCATGCAATCATTTGTGAAGGATTTTCCATAGAGACCGGTCAATATGTCAGGTTGTTCATGAATGAGAATAGCTGCATTTATAGTGCATCGGAATCCGATCCGGTCGATTTACAAGGTACGTATCGATCCTTACCTAACGGGGATCGATACGTATCGTTTGTTATTCGACCCGGTCGGGCTCCGATGCACTATAACTACAGCTGATGGCGACCTCCGCGAATAATCATAACGCCACAGACGCATGTGCGTCTCACCTGCGTCGGGGTCGCATCAGAATTCGTCTGTGGACATTCTAAATCATGTACTCGTATGCGAGAGACGCATTTTCATCTTATCGCTCGCACCAGTCGCACGCACATGACGCACACACACACAACCACCACAAATTTGAGTCATCCCCACAAGTAGACCATGACTTTTGTAGTTCTTTCACAGTTTGGATCCCTCGACAACCTTACGCATGTCATATTTCACCTTGTGCGAAAATCACTGCGAATGTCGGCTTTAAACAGTACATCGCTGATCATCCGGTTTTGGCAATCAATCAAGTCAGTTGAGCAGCCCTGAACCCAAACTAGTCTGAGAAGGCTCCACTTCAGAACGAAGCGCTTGCTCGCTGTCCTTCGGAACGTGCAGTCATCTTCTGGATGGTAGCTGTTCCATCTCAAATCATTCGTCTACTGCTCATGAACTTCCAATCTGAACTGGCGTGATTTTGAAGAAGTAAATGCAGGAACGTACTTCCAGTGGCCGGCCGCCTTCTGTTAGTAGTGAGTCGAGTAAGGATGAACCACCCTCGTTATTTCTACTCGTTATGATTGCATAGGTTTCAGTTGATGATAAGTTATCATTGTCTAGAGCGTTTTCACATGACTTGAGGTTTCAACGTGCTTGAGTATGAGTAGAATTAACTACTACATCTACTTGAGTATGGGGCTAGGCTCACCGTTTCCTGTGGTCCCGAACCCCTATTATTTTTATGATGTTCACAAAAGGCATTGACTTGAAAAAAATAAAGAAAAAGCTGTTGCACTGGTGCATAGCATCACCGTATTTCTACCACAAGATTTTAAATTGAGTTTTTTTTAGCTCGTTGTGATGTCCAATTATCTTACGCTCACTACTCTCCTGCGCTGATCTCATCCTCAAATAAGTAGCCACTAAATGGGAAAACGTTGTCTGCCGTTCCACCTCAGAATCGTTTTTGAGCTTTTCAAATGAAAAAATCTACATGCGTTCTTGATTCCATAGTAGGTGGTGTATATGATGCCATAACAAAACAGCAGAAAATCCAGTTATCGAGCGCCGGCTTTTGGGGAGCCTTTGGGCGGAGCCAGGGCGGGCTACGGGATCTCCGACGATAAACTCCTAGGGGATGGATGATGAGGAACTCTTACGAGGAGTACTAATTACATCGGAAGGTGTGCTCCTGGGCAGATCTGCACCATTCAAAATTCACCTCCGGCTCCGCCCATAAGCCCCTCAAAAAGTTTAGAGATCGAAGACAGTTTTTAAGTGGTTTTACGTGGAATCACATATACCATCGCGATCAGCTGCTCCTAGAGGTTTTTTTTATATGAAAATCTCAGGAATTATCCTGAAGTGGCCCAGTGCCTCTACTGAGGCAGAGCAGATCTCTCTTGATCGAAGTATTCTCTCGTACAGTGATCTATTAAACAAAGCGCCGTAAGGGGGCTAGAGCGGTTAGAGATACGGGGCGGCACTCATAGACACCGCAATCTTGAGGCGCAGACTGTGTAGCGAAATGGCCGATTTCCATGGACGCAGACACTTTCGCTTCGGGACCCGAAATTACGTCATCTATTAAACAAAGCGCCGTAAGGGGGCTAGAGCGGTTAGAGATACGGGGCGGCACTCATAGACACCGCAATCTTGAGGCGCAGACTGTGTAGCGAAATGGCCGATTTCCATGGACGCAGACACTTTCGCTTCGGGACCCGAAATTACGTCACTGCTGGCTCTCCCGCATGCACGGGATGGTGATTTCATCACCTTCGCTGGCGGTCTCGCCGCATAGGAGTGAGGGAGTGTTTAAGAGCTTTCAGGCTGCACAATATACGCAGCAGGAAAACCAGCCTTCCACTGATGCGACGCTGGGTGCACTTGCAGGAAGAGATGGAAGGGTGCTATGAAGGCTGCTGCGTCTCGGAAGCTCGGGAAGGTGGACCTACGCGGTCGCCTCATCTGGTGGGTGCTATTGCCGCATCGCCTCTAAATAGGAAGGCATGACATTGTATATCAAATCAACTAAATACTGATACGGATCCACCGATGGAGAATGGGCCCGCCGTGGCCCATTGCTGTGGGGAACGCCATGGGGTGGGTCCAGCTATGGAGAAAAGGCCCGCTAGGGCCCAATGGAGCGGGGGACGCCAAGATACGGGTCCACCGATGGAGAAAAGGCCCGCCGTGGCCCAGTGGTGCAAGAAACTCCATGACATGGGTCCACCGATGAAGAAAGGTCCCACCGTGGCCCAGTGCCGTGGGGAACTCAATGACACGGGGCCAGCGATGAGAAAGGGCCCGCCGTGGCCCAGTGCTGTGGGGAACGCAATGACGTGGGTCCAGCTATGGAGAGAAGGCCCGCGAAGGCCCAATGGTGCGGGGGACACCAGGATACGGGTCCACCGATGGGGAAAGGGCCCACCGTGGCCCAGTGCCGTGGGGAACGCCATGACACGGGTCCACCGATGAAGAAAGGGCCCACCGTGGCCCAGTGCCGTGGGGAACTCAATGACGTGGGTCCAGCTATGGAGAGAAGGCCCGCGAGGGCCCAATGGTGCGGGGGACACCAGGATACGGGTCCGCCGATGGAGAAAGGGCCGACCGTGGCCCAGTGGTGTGGGGGACGCCAGGATACGGGTTCACTTTAGTGTTGAGAATGGCAGGATGCGCACTCGCCCCCTGGAGAACGGATCCGGCTTGCCCTAACTGTGAGGAAGGCGCCAGAATGCGGGCGCTCTGATGGAGGAAGGGCCCGCCGTTGCTCAGTAGTATGGATAACACCAGGATACGGGTCCGCCAACATAGGATTGGTCTGCTGTGACTCAGTAAAGTGGAGAATACCAGGATACGGTTCAGGCCTAATGCGTGAAGATGGCGCCAGAATACGGGCCCACCGATGGAGGAAAGTCCGCTGCGACCCAGTAGTGTGGAAAACACTCGGATACAATTTCGCTTTGTCCAATAATGTGGGGTACGGCAGGATACAGTTCCGCCGATGGAGAGCACGTCCGCGTTGGCCCGATAGTGAGGAATACGCACGAATACGCCATACGATGGGGAACGAACTTCTCATTCGCACACTCAACTCATAAGAAGGACTTCATGTTTGGGCCCATTGGAAGATTTGTTCTGCTTCTCTTATACGTAACTTATAAGAAGGTTTTTGAATTTGAGCTCAATTAATGATTAATTTTGCTCATTTGCTAATTTTCTAAGCATTTTGCACGTGCGGAGCTTTTGCACATGCCTCAAGTGGCTGCCCCACCCCACTTTCTAGCGTCCCGAAGGGGCGCTAGTCATTCACAAATACTTGGAGTGTAATATTGTTAACAGAGGTTTCTGGTAGAAATATTATAATGTTACTCTCTATTTCAAAGGCTGGATTGCCTTCACGGTAACCTCTCTCGTGAACCCCCATGAACCCTCTGGTTTTGATCAATTTTTGTCCCTTGTTTATTGCAATTTTTGTCACTTTTCGCCTGTAATTTGTTTTTTTACTGAACTATAATAATCTGAGCGTGGACTGGTATTCATACGGATGCTCATGTGATTGCTGGACCTTTGGTACAGAACTTTATGTTACTGCGCACCAGCATCGAGGCCATGCAACACTTGCAATTTTTTTTAATTATTAATTACTCTTTATTCTCTACATCGCAATCATATTGTGCTAAATTTGCGGAGAGTTCAGCGGCTTGCCTACATCTGTTGCTTGAACTTTGAGATCATATGCTTGGATCTTCTCCTTTTAGGCTCTTCTACGTCGTCAAGCAAATTTTCTTAAGGTCTTTTGCCTCGGATCCTCATCTCAAACGAACGATATCGAAGTCTACACTCTTCATGGAAGCATCGAAACGTGCTCTCCGTTCTCAAGAGGAGTTTGATCGAATAACAAACGGACGGCGAAGATGTAGGCGGCCCTCTGAAGACGTGGGCACACGACCCACGCTGGCCCACTGCCATTGGGTCGGAGTCTTCTTTCCGTACTGCCAGTGTTTCACAGAAGCGGGATGGAGAGATGGTCGAGCACTCACTGGCACAGCACAGCGCAAACTTATCCTTCATTTTTTACATATTTTATTTCTTTTTTATTCAGGCAGTTTTCATTCCAGTTGAAAAACAAAAGAAATAGTATAAAAACGAGATTCGAAGCGGAACTGACGATTAACATTATGAGGAGTATTGATTGTAACAAACATACAGTACAGTATCTGCCATATAGCCGAAAAAAAGGACGTATCAAATATCGAAACACGGAATAAAGTCGGTTATTCCGTAAATAACGAATTATGTAATGACCTGACGTGACTCCTATTTGGCACTAGCACTAAAGACATTTTTCAACCCTTTTCGAAGTTAATAAAATATTGCACATCTGAGCTAGTAGTTGACTTGTGATTTGGTGAGGTATTAAGTGCAAGATCAGAATTGGATGCTACTGTATCCACCTGCTGGCATCCTCGGTCGAATTGCCGGCTCACCATTCTGTTCAGGCTGCTTCTCTGGTTTTAAATCCCGCTGAACTGACCGGAAAGCCATCGCCTGAAAGCAAAAATACAGTCCTTGCTAAAGTGACACACTCATAACACGCTTCAGAGTGTAGTGTAGTAAGGTCTCCGTAGACAGTCGCGTAATAATACTTCCAGGTCAACATGGCTATAGTAATCGACACTGGAATTTTTATTTTGAAAAATTTCGGAGCCGGGAAAAGAGCCAGAATTTGAGAAAATGTGGAAGGGCATGAAAATGGCGCAGTGATCAATGGGTTATGAAAACTTTAAAAAGTCAGCTGAATCCGTTGCTCTCGAGGCAGCGCGACTGTTCAGCGCCGTTTCTGGAGAAGGTATCGAAACCGAGCTCTGGGGTTAGCCGATTCACCCAACTGACCAACTGCCGCGCCACTCTTTGGTACACTGCTCCATGCCTATTTTCCTGCTTCTACACCAAGGAATTTCGTGATTGTGATGATGGTTTGCATATTGTTAAAACGTGCGTATGTGAAAGAGCATTAAAGGCAGTGTCCAGGCAAAATTTTCGATACATCAGATCTGCTATCCTCTTACTCTACTCGACGAGCTGATTGCAACTGTGTAGATCTTACCCGTGGAAACCTCAAAATCTGTGGTTTTCGGAAGGCTCAAAGTCACGATGCGGACGAGTTGTCTGGTGATAAATGAAAAGGAGTAATGAGGCTCCTCGAACTCTCGTACATATTTTAGACAAACCAACTAATAATTTCCATAGAACATCCTGAGGAACATCTACAACTCCATTTTGTTTCTGGGTCATTTGCATTTTTCCTAAAAACCCGCTATTTCCAAAAACCAGGTCGAAATTTTGGCACAGTATCGATTGAAATACTTATTAAATTTAGAGATACGTGTTGGACAAGTTAGTACATGTTGGTGTGAGAGCCGTTCGCAGCATTAGAGAATGCAGAGGGACCAGACTGTTAGGCAGTAAAACGTGTCTTGACAATCTTATACACGACTTAATATGTTTTCACAAAATCCTCGAAGGGGTGGAGCGGGCACTGGGTCAGCTTTGGGTACTAGTACTGAAGATTGTGCCTGGACACTGCCTTTAAGTGGTATTGATATGTTATGTTAGGGGTGATCGATTTGATTTTGTATTATTCCACTTATTCACGTGTGACTTCGATCTACGTTTTCACTAAGCGAATAAATATGCACTTGAAAATGAAGGTTATTCATCTAGATTCCCAATGACATGCATCTTACTGAGAAATGTATGTTTTCTTATGGTAATTTTCTTTTCGATTTAATATTGTTTATACCTGCAATTTGCAATAAGGAAAAGCACAGATATATGCTGTCGCAAGTTGCTCGAAAATTTTATAAAAAAGCTATTTTCTGTACATGTTTTGCGAACAAGATGAATAACCCCTTTCAAGAGAACAAGCACGCATGAGGGTACGCTGTGTCATGGGCTTAGATGGGCTCTTGACCTGCATTTCTGGTGGTGTTATTTTCAGTGGCAGCTGAGCACTTGCGACGGACTACAAGGAAGTGACGAGCGGCTCATCATGGGACCTAATTTTGCTTGCATTTAAGCGGATGATTGTTCCTTTGTGATAGTGCGAGCTAAGCATCTGACTACATACCTTTTAGGTTAGTGCAGAAGTAATGCGTTCGTTTTGAATTTCCTAAGTATTCACGGAAATAAATCAAAGAGAAAATGCAAAAACTTTTTTTTTCTGGATAAAAAATTAATGCAGAGAGGGCTATATCACCACAATCAATTGATGAGCAGGGTAGGACGCTGAGTCCCAATTTGTCTTGAATCAAATGTATAAGCATTGTTACCTGCATGAATACTGCTTAAGAGAACCAATATTATTCTTCATATAACTGGTTTACCTTCGCCCTTTGAGCGTTCGACGCGAATGCGATCGGGGCGTAGGGAAGCAGCGGCACGAATCGACCTGTTCCTGCTTGAACGTTGAGCTCGTTGTTCATCCACACGATCTAAAAAGACGTGCATATTCCTTCGACCTATTTACTAAGAATGCTGGAACTACTAAGACCCGTAGAAAGTAGTGTTCTCGTTAGCACCACCTACGCCTAGCAATGAACTGATGGGCTGCATGTATGACTGTCTAGAAACGTCCAGCGTTTGTTCTTTTACGATATATGTAGGTAAAACTCGGCTTGTACCATATAAAAATTTTTCAATGTCCTCAGTCCTTCAATTCCTAATAATGGAAAATTAATTTATTGTAACAACAGGTCCCAGTGAAGATTCTAGGTTATATTTTCCCAATTTTTTGTTCTTCAGTGTGCACATCCCTGCAGTGTATCAATTAACTAAAAAAAAAAAATGAATAAATCAGTAAAAACATTGGACTTGCTAATGAACTGACTTTTCCACGCGAAATTGTCGTCTCTGCTACACCATGTAGTTCCTGTCCCTCGAAGACGTTGTAGTCGATAGCCTGTATTATAGATTCTACTTGATTATCGCATTTGTGAAGGCTAGATCCCCTCGATTTAGAAGGACAGTACGAACGTACATGATGATGAGTCGCCTTTGAAACAACCTTGCTCTGGTTGGGATTCCAAATTACAACGTCAGCATCGGATCCTACCGCGATCCTTCCTTTCCTGGGATAGATATTGAAGATTTTTGCCGCCGCAGAACTGAAGATGATATGCTACATCTGGAGTCTTAGAGTCGATAGCACCTTCTGTTAGGCTTCCACAGCTCCCCACCTGGTAATCTGCACAAATCGCATCGGGTCAATCTTTCCCCTGTGCACTCCCTTCTCCCACACAACACTCATTCGATCTTCGAGGCCATTCAGTCCATTTGGGATTTTCGTAAAGTCGTTCATACCCATCTGCTTCTGTTTACAAGTGAATGTGCAGTTGTCGGTGCCGACGAGGTGCAACTCTCCTCTAAACAGTAACCGAAATTGAAAGATTTAATAGGGCATGAGAGTGTGACTTACGCGGCCAACATATCCATGAGGGCATCTTTGGTGGAAGGGTGACGACTGAGCGGTGGAGACATCACATACTGAGCTGCGTGCGTCCAATCCTTGAAAATTTTGAGATGAATTTTTAATTGTTCTTTTACTTCAGAAGAGAGGTAGGTGAGTAAACTAACGGTGTCGTAATAGTGTGTTCCGTCCAGTGCCAATCCAGCAGCAATAGGCTCGCCAAATACGACATGGCCTGCAAAGAACAGTACTCAATTCAGGCCAGTAAAGTGGATTTCTGTAATTATGACCATCACGAGTTCCAGAAGGGAATGGCCAGCTTGAAAATTTCTATGAGAATATCCAGGAAATTGGTAGGAATAAAAGAGCATTAGCATTACTGGTTATCCTATAAACTGTGAACATAATGTTTGAAGACGCAGCAGGTGAGAATTGGTTTGGTAACCCTACTTTCCTTGGTTATGCGTCCATGAATCCTAGTCCTGGTAGTTCCTTCTCCATCAGAGTCGACCATGCA
This sequence comes from Ancylostoma caninum, assembly GCA_037903475.1. Lineage (NCBI taxonomy): Eukaryota > Metazoa > Nematoda > Chromadorea > Rhabditida > Ancylostomatidae > Ancylostoma > Ancylostoma caninum. The sequence continues at coordinate 451,492 of JBAJFG010000644.1, forward strand.
ACTACCAGTGTAGCGAGAACGGGTTGTCATCTTTTTCAAAAATATTTTGTTAAATAATTGAAGAGTTTGTATCGGCTTATCTTCAACTGTCTATGTATTCGTACTATCTCTCGAGTATTCGTTATTAATTATAATATTTTGCATAAGAATTAAAATTTTTTTGTAATAGTAGTATTTTGATTCCTCCGTATGAGTCCAGAAAGTGAAGGAGGCCCTACTTTTTTCATCCCCTCTCTAGCCAAGCACTTCTGCGTCCTCTTCTCAAGAGGGATTACGTTAGGTTGTGGCGAAAATAATTGGCGAAATGGACCCTTCAGTTCAAAGTGTTGTAACTCGGTCCGAGCACCACTTTTTTCACCAGTCTAGCAACCGTTCAATCCGGTAGATCCTGCCCGACAATCCAGCGCGGATTGCATGCCTCTACAAACAGAGCTGAGATCACAAGAATTCGCAAACTCTTGGAAGGCAGTTTCAGTATGCTTCAGATCAGCAATCTACAGCTGTTGCAAGATTGTATGTGAATCTCGGAAAATGATATACAGTAGGGTGATGGTCTGAGGAATGAGGGCATAGAGTGGGTACCTCGATGCCTTACTGCATCTGTTTTAGCCGTGTGAGTTTTGGAATATGAAGCTTAACGTTACTTCGGGGCAGAAGAAGACCAGCTTTCATTTACCACTGTCGATCAATCTATAGCAGATTTGCGGACATCAACTCGAAATTGCAATGCTAGGTCTCTGCTGTCAATGCTTGACTATGTAGATTGGAGAAGGCTGCAATGTGCAGTGGATCGCACTCTTACAGCACCACCAAAATCCTAACGCGACCTCCTTAGTATGAAGATCTGGTTTACGAAAACTCCGATGGGAGGAAGTGTCTGCCGATATAAATGCACACTTCCTTTTATGGTACAGGAACCACGCTCCATCTACAGCTATTACACGGTCTAGAAATGAGTAGTTTTTGGGACGAAAAATTATGTTAGAAAAGGTGTCACAGAGGGTGAGATGTTAGCCGTCAGTCAGAGGGGTCTTCATTTCTGCACCTTTTTTGGCATATCGATTGAAGTCAAATGTTTTGAAACTGTAGTATAGTGAGCCTCCATTCCTGTCCTCAACGTCCAAATGGTAGGACCCGATTTAGGTTCCACGACTGTTCACAACATTTTATCGTCAGGGAACAACCTGCGGTCACGACTATGGTTGCTTTGGCGATCAAAATCGAGGGAAGAAAACTTCATGATCCAATAGCCCACTGCCCATTGGAAAGGGGATATTAAGCCAAAGCGAACGCAAGATTACCCATGCCTCCGAGAAATACTGATCAAGTTTGAAGTCATTAATCATAATCACCCAAAAGTCGCGTCGGCTCATGATTTCTTTGCGACTTCACAAAAACCGTCAGAAAAGAGCTAGCCAGAATATTCAAGCAGCATTCGAAAGAGGATGAAAAGCCCTTTCAGGAGGCCACATAAATTGGGCTGAAGTTGCTCAATTTGGGCAGAAGAGAAAAGTTCAAATGAGCATACCCCCAAAACGGCAACTAATTTCGCAACAACCTGATATTTCGGGGATTTTGAGAGAAATTGAAGCATCTTACTGACCAAATAGCAGATCCAACAATTACCTCCTACGAATATTCAAACTTTTAAATGCTCCTGCCAGGAACATTTCCAGAATTTGTCCCTTCCTAGCAGCGAACAGAAACAAAGCACTATAAATCAGGGTGCGGTAGTCATCTCATGGTGTCCCTGCACTCTTGATGGTTTTTTAATTGGCTGACTGACTGCAGCTGCTCTTTGCAAGGTGTCGGCCTTGCACTCCTGTTGTAATCTGATTGCTTCCGGGCAATGAAAAAGAGTAATAACGAGTAAAGAAACATTAAACTAATGAGGAAGTGTTTGGCGAACATCAATGGCGGACGCAAGTGGGGTCTCCGCCGTTTTGGGGACCCAGACGGAAAACAAAATTAATAAAAATATTAATTATAATAATAAATAATCAATGAAAATAATATTAAAAGCAATATCGAAAATAAACAAGCAAAAAACAGACTAATACAAGATTTTTATATGTATTGTGAAGTAATTTCAAAAATTTGCCGACCCATTCTCGGGGGGGGGGCGTCCCCCCCTGCGGCCGCCCCTGGCGAACAAGTCTGCTGACGGCTTCATGCTACTACCATATCGTCGAGGAACTTTCGTCGTCCCTCTTCTCTTTTGCACGCACCTTTCTGCCTGTGTTCCGCGATTGCTTTTGCAGCACCTTTGCTCATCACATGCACCACGTACAGTGGGCAGTTGGCCTGCGATGCCATCACACAGGCTCGATTCGTAGCTTCGGCCTCTAGCTGAAGAAATTAGAATGAGCCAATAGTAAAAGAGCGCCTAGAGTAGCTCGGACCTCCTCAGGACGACTTTGTGTGTGGCCTTCTGGCCCAGTTACACCCTCTTGGAGCAGAGCCTTACATTTTTCGGCTATAACTGGACCATTCTCAGCGTGAACACGTGCTACTGCTCCTATTCGAGAGCAGGTCAGCATACCTAAAATGAGGAGGAATACTGAACCAAAAATAACGGTCACGCTGTTGTGCTTACCTTGGTAAAATTCCTCATCACGTACCATAAACAGCCCGGAGTATGCTAAGAAAAACTTGAAGGAGTTAATCCCTGAAATCCACCACCTATTGCGAGAGTTCAAGCTGCATGCTTCGAGAAGACGGCATACCGTATTCTGGTTTAACGAGTTCTTCCATTTCCTTCTCAACTTCAGGACTCCATGAGGTGATGGCCATAGACAGACCGTAGTCGCAGCACACCTTCACCAAAAGATTGGAGAAAATCATTACTTATGTGCGTTTCTAGTATAATTATCCACCAAAAAGTGGGAGAGAACTAGTTATGGACTTCAATGCGCTCACCTTCGGATCCGCCCATCCTCTCCACTGTTTGTACGCTTCTACGGGCATCATTGACTTTGTTGGGATCGCGAAGTCGATAACCTAAAAGTAATGCATTTTTGAGTGGACCTATGTAGAAACGTATTTTTTGTTTCTTTTTAACTAGTGTTTCTAGATCACTCCCTCTGAGAAATCAAAATATTTCACAGCGAGTCGATCTTCTAATTTTTCCTACCTTACCAATATCACAATTGAAATGATTTTTTTTAAAATAAAGCAGTAAAGCCTTGTTGAAGATGCTGGACTTTTATAAACCGTTATATTACCCGCAAGCTTCCGTTACCCTGGTATTTGCGGCGGAATCCGAGGCCGGAAGGGTGAGGGGGTAGGTGGGGGTAATTTCTGAAATAGATTCTGAAAAATTCCGCGTAAGCCTATTTCGATCCCCTATTTCAGTGATTCTTAAACATTTATTTTCCTAACCTAAATTCAGTACGAGAACACTATTCAAATTTCCTCAAATTCCTAACGGAGATAGGAAACCTCACTCCAGTGAAATAGGTCGGTACGCACCGGGGACGAGCGGATTATCCTTATCCGGCTATCCGTTCAGCCGTTATCCGTACGTTTTGACCTATATCCGCACCGTTATCCGGGTTTTGGGCGCGGATAAGGCTGCATATACTGGCTTCATATCGCACGTTTTTACCATAGGAAAGCTTTCATTTCAAGAGAAGACATTGTGTCACGTATTCTAGCGCGTTTTCTGTCAAATTTAATCAGTGGTTTAGAATTTTGAAGTGAGGTAGGAAGAGGTAACACAGACTAGTGCTTGCACAGGAAGAAAAGCTCTTCCTCAGCTCTTGCTTTCTAGAATGTCCGACATTGTCGAACAATAATCTCGAATCCTAAATATTTTCTCGTAAGATTATCAGCAACGTTGGCTAATGTTGTGACCGCTTGACCGCTAACAAAGGAAATTGGTTAGCTCTTAGCTCACCGATGATGGTGCCTCTTCTTCGCGTGGTTTGTTCCAGTCAAAAATTTTGATCCTACCGTTTTTACCAATTTTTGAATCTATATATTCAATACGATCGTAATAGTCAGTACTAGAAAGTTCACCAGAATTCCGCAGAAGATGCAAGAAGCAAAGCTTATTCAAGGTAACCCAAAAAAAGATCGGGTTGTCGTCAATGTGTTCAGGAACGAGAACTTAGAAGGGCCAGCATTTGTTATGGAACATTTGTGCTGAAAAAGTGGCGGACATGTAACAACTCAAGTGATTAGTGTACCAATCAAACTGATGAACATCCAAGTACCACTGGAAACACGTTTTAATGGCAAACTCTAAGTGCTATATGTACTTCCACCTGTTTAAACGACGTCATGCCCAACGTCGTTCTGAAAATGGCGAATCTTGACGATCACCGAATTAAAGAATTTCTTCTAATTCTTCTCCACAACATCCATGTCGTATTTCCCCTCTACCATTTTTTAGTATTGTAGAAGGCGCTGCCTTGTAGGATATGAAATTATTCCTCATCTATCACGATATCCCTTTGAAAGCTTGCATTAACTGACGGATAAGTGTCTGCTAACTTGTTAGTTATCAAATACATATCCGTTATCCGGTCAATTTTGGCCCATCCGTTATCCGCACCGTTACCGGTCGTGGAAAATGTCGCATCCGTTCATCCCTGGTAGTACGTACATATCTTGCCCCCTGTTTTGAGTGGTTAAAGCAAGAACCAGAAGGATCTGACGAGATTGAGAAGTGTGAAATCAATGAAATGTGCAGATACGCAGGCAATCAGAGTGCAAAGTTGTATGACGTGCAGCGCGTGCTGTACATTAACGTTCAGAAGATAGTACAGTCCCCATCGACCATTGGCGGACGCAGAAAATACGCGGAACGGGGGGGGGGCTTGGGAAAAAAGTGGGATCTCCGCGCAGATGTGAAATAAAATCAGTAAAAAAAATATTAGTTATAATAAATGACAGCGAATAAACTCACTTGGAAGTATCAAAAATAAACAATGGAAAATAAACCAATGCAAGGCTTTTGTTTTGTGAATTTGAAAATTTTGGCGTTTTTAGTTTTTTTTTATCTGAAACTGTACTGTTATCAACCAATGGCGACGAGTTTTCTTACTATCTCAGGGCGTTTTGTTCATTGGCAAAATATTTCACCACTACAGGTGTTTTCATATTGTTGAAACAAAGAACTAATTTGAATTTCACGGAATTTCCCATAAACTGCATTTGATACCCAGCCATATGCGACATCGAGCTCTCCTTTCTAAACTGGGAATTAGATAACGAACCATGGTGGTTCCTCCAGCCAACGCCGCCCTCGTGCCGATGTAGAAGTCGTCCGCGGCTACTTCGCCCATGAACGGCAACTGCAGGTGGGTGTGCGGGTCGATTCCACCTGGGATCACTAGTCTGTCTGTGGCGTCCAGCACTTGGACATTCTCTCCGCCAGCGGATAAGGATGGTCCGACTTCCCTAAATGACAAGGAAACTAAGAATTAGCGAGAATAAGAGGCCTCGATAACTTTTTTTATTCTCATTTGCGAGCATTTTTCCACTTGGGTGGGGAAACTTACACAATCTTTCCATTGCTGATGAGGACATCGGCCTTGAACATCTCATCCTCGTTCACCACTGTTCCATTCTTGATTAGTATGGACATTCTGAACATTGAAATGCACTGTGGTCAATCGGAAGCAGCTGAGCATGCTGGAAACGTGCCAGGCCAAGTTTTGGCCCGATCAACGACTTCGAAAATGAGGCAGCTGGCCATGCAGACAAAAAACATCAAATTGCTCCGGTTCTCACGAGCGATCCGGTGATCAGATGGAGCATTCGGTTTTTCACCATCACTCATCCCGTCCCAGATACTTCGTATTTAGGGCTTAATTTATTATTTATTTATTCGTAATACGCCATGTAATGGCGCGCAGCAACCAACTCAACACAGAACAGTTAAAACAGTGAAAATAAAGAAGTGAATAAAGAAAGATAATAAAGAAGTAAAGAAGTTACAAACAGTTTTTTTTAAATTCATAACTATTTTCAAGCCAGAGTACCCCGAATTTCCACATCTTTTGCAGCTACATAAATACAAATATGGCAGCATTCCGTGAAATAAACTTTTGAAAAATAGGTCCTCATTCAAAAATATCGAAATTCGGGACAATTTGACAATGTTCGGTGAGTACACGCACTTGGCTACTTTAAATTGTTTCAAGCTCTAAACTACAGTGGGATGTAGGCTGCTCACAGAACATTTTGGAATTTAATTAATTCTCATGCAGCCGTTTACCCCCACGCCTACAGAGTGACTGAAAAGCATGAGCGTTTGAAATTGCTATCTATTCAACGATGGTGTTTACCCAGACGAGGCGTTGGCCACGTTTATGGTCCCATGGGGTAAAGTGTGTAACTTTATCACACAGCAGGAGCAATTTATTTGCATAATGTTATTTGTAGTGGTGCTCATGTTGATGAACGTTTAGGGGAAGCTTGTGTCTTACCCACCTTCTTTCAAATATGAGGGAGTTCCACTCGTAAAAATGAGCGCACTTTGTTTGTGCGACTTTTCTCAATCAATGACGAAAACCAGCGGTAACGATGACAAGATAAATCACATTTTCCTCGACACACTCATCTACCTCAGTTGAGCGGGAGTCTTGGAATCTTTCCATGAGCGTTTATGGATATTTCCACAGGTAAGTATATATTCAGTTGTAACAGAAGTTTCCGCTGTTTTCTCATAGACATTTTCAAAGACTTCTAATAAATGAATAGGAGACTATAAGACCTTGCGCATTTTCGATGCTGTTTCGAAGAGCATGATCTCACGAACATTCTGGAATGTGAGACTTATTTCTGCATCCTATTTCAAAGATGTAACTGACTTTGCAGTGAACTCTTCAAGAATGCAAATTCGACAACTGCACTTGCACGAGGAATAATTTCAACGCTACTTTTCAACGCTAATTGCAAGAGGATAACCAGATTTGGGTCGAGTAATCTCGCGGCCATTCTTATTCTCCCTGGTACTTTACCTCTCCATTTTATTGTCGAGCGGTCTCAAGCACAGGCACCAAACTTGGTTACTCAAAATTTTGATTATGCCGTATTTCTCTCTGGAGTTGAAGCGAATTGAAGTGGGATTTTTTCCACTGTAGCCACAAACATCAACCGTTTGCAACACTTACTGATGGAATTTTGGAACAAGTCCTATGCGCTCTTCGTAAATCACACCATTTTGCCACACTGCGGAGGGCGTCTCAATTTTTTTTTTGGTCGAACTCTCTGGAAAGCCGAAGAATCCGCAGAGGAACTTTTAATAGAGGGACAGAGTACGTAGCATACATCCAGCTCTAACCATGTGCCGGTTATCAGATCACAAGAATGTCTATTAAGCGAGAACCAATTTGACAAAGTCAGTGAACTCTAGCACTGCCCGACTCACTTCTTTGCCTCGCAGTCCACTAGGGGAGTCGAGCTCCTGCTGTAAAAACGGCAAAAGACCAATGACTGTTGAGGTGCATCCTTCGATTGCTACCTATTGCTATGATTTTTTATAATTTTTTTTTTCATCGGGAATTTCAAGACAGCGTGAACTTATGTCACAACCTAATAGTACACTATATTTCAGCCATCTCGTGTTTGAAACCCATTACAGGTCAGTGACGTGACTCCTCGACATATGTACACCTTCAATGTCGAAGCATCGCGTCGTTCATTCCAAGTCAATCACATGAAAACCTTAGGTCTTCGCCTTGAGTGAACACATTTGGAGTCTTCAATTACTAATAGAATTTTCGAAATAATTGGAACCAATGCTTAATTCCATGACCTAGACAAAATATGTAACTTGAAGAAGCAGACAATTCCAAAGAACTACCGGAAGTACTGGAAATGCCAGAAATGGAACTGTACTAATGGAGAAGATATTTAGAGAGCGAAATGAAATTCCAAGCTTGGGCCAAGTTGCAAGAAATACTCGGAGATTCCTAATTCTGACCATATGCTCATTTCGAGACTGTCTTTGTTCACGAGTGTATGTGATGAATGTAGAGGGCAGCGTTACACATCAGATAAATTGCTAGTCATCTTCATTTCCGCATGCATGAAAAACCAGCCTGCTTAGAAACTTCGGGCCTGCACGGCATTTAAGAAGATAACGCGAACTTTTTGAGGTTAACCCAACAAAAGTTGAGAGTCGTAAAGTCTGTAGTGTGAATGGCAAACATGTGTCATTGTCAGAGCCATACGCTACAGAACTTTGAACAATACAATAACCGTTAATTTGTAGTACTACTAGAAAAATGGCCATTACAAGTCAATGTGTTGATTGTTAGTTCGTTACAAGAGGGTTCGTTAGTAGTTAGAAGACATCCGCTTTGATGTCCTCCTTTCTGGGGCTGCATGCATCATTGAGATTACCCAGGGTGAACATGCTAACACCACAAGAGCTTACCAATCATCAAGACGGGCATCATCACACTTACCCCGGGTAATCTCAGTGATGCATCCAGCCGCAGTAGTCCAAGATTCCCTCAACGCCATGCACAATGGCACGCCGATGGGCAAAACTTCGATTGTCGCCGACGCTGCGCATTCGATGAAAGATGAAGAAAGCACACTTCCGGGAAAAATCGGAAGCGCACCTGCCGCACGAATGGAACAATTAATTTTTTAACGTCATGCGCATAAGTTATAGCTTCGGGAATGCTGCACTTGTGGTCACACATCCACCTCCGTGAGGCATCAACACTTGTGAGGAAGACTATTGATGGTCAATGCCTACAACAACCAGGAATTCTGGGAATTCTGCATTTTGTCCCCTTGCTGTCACTCGCTTCCAGAGCTTTCCGACTTTTTACTGGAAGAGCCCAACCTCGGAAATCATTGTCAAAATTTCTTTAGAAATAGAATCAGCATGAGCTGCCTATATCAATGGGTAGACGCAAAAAAACCCTTCGAAACTATTGAGAACCCTGTATATTAAAAGATTTTTTGCCGGGTTCCGGGAAGAATTGAAAGTGAGGCAATAATCTGCAGCTATCAATTGCCCTAGCCCTGCCTCTCTGTCATAAGTATAAGTATGTAAAGTATATGTGAGCGTTTCGTTTCAGGACGGCTAATAACTAATTGAAACAGGCCGAGTGTCCCATATATTTAGCCTTGCTGGAAAAACAGCACTTAAGTAGCCGTTTCTTACCGATGTTAGCCATTCTGCCATTCCATATAATTTATTTGCCTACGCGCTCATTACATGCTGCAAACGCGAGGCATTAGCTGGCTCAGACCACAGATCGGCGAAGGTTGCCCCTCTGTCATCAATAAAATCCGTTGAACATCCGGAAATCAATTTGATTCCAGCAGGTTCTACCTAAAAACCAAGCGCACATGTCCAGTTCGCAACACGTCCATTGTCACTCAGGAGACAGCTGTTCATAGCAAACCATTCAATATGTGTAAGTGAACTCCCGATGGGACATTAGCTTAGGTACTGTACAGGAGAAATTGCAGAAGTTTACAACGAGCGACCCCCTCTTTGCTAGTGGTCAGTAGATGACAGAAGGTTGAGAATAGACAACCCAAATTGCGGCTGTTCCTAGCAAGTATGACCTTTAAAAACGAATCTGACCACCCCTATTAAAACAATACACCGGCATCGAAACATTGCAACATTGACAATAGTTTATCCCAGTAAAAAAAAATTAAAGAAATAATATTAAAAAATGAGATTCGAAGCGGAACTGACTATATGATTATGAGAAAGATGAACTGTAACAAACGTACAAAATCTGCCAATAAGCTCGCAGCTACAAGTGAGTTTCAACTCACCAGACGTTTATTTGTTTTGCTCCACAAGGGGAAAAACGAGACACGATAAGAGACTATAAGCGACCGGAGAAATCCGTAAAATGCTTGTGTTAATAAATTATGCTAGAATGTTGATGAAGCATGTGAAGCTGAAGAAGCGAAAAAAAAAAGAAGAAAGAACATTTCTTGGGTCAAAGGTTGTGGATGGTGTAACTCTCAGACTAGGGAGGGGCAATGTTTGAAAGGCGGCATTTGCCTGTTACACTAGAGGGTATTCGGTCAGAGCACACCACAGCACACTGCCTGGTGTAGGTGAATGGTCGGTGTAGTAGGCCATAGGCGCGTGGTGCTCTACCAGAATCCTGTTGATCGTCCTCCAGGGGGATTTCTAACACGAGTTGATGCTGGTCGAGTGTCGGCGCCTAAAAAAGTCACTTTCAATACTCATAAATCTGGCTCTCGAACTACAAACAATCATTCAAATTTAGCTTTCCGACGTTTATCGCCATGCAGTGCATACATAAATCAGCCGTAAAGAACAGCCATAACCTATCATAATCAGGTAATCAGCAGAGTTCTCCCCTCCTTTCAATAATTTTCTTTAAGCTAAAAAAGGAAAAGTTAGAAATGGCATACAAAAAATGTGAAAAATTCGGAAATCGGGACAGAATGTGCAAAATATTAAAACATTCAATAAATAAACAAATGCAGTGGACTTTAGCGTAACTCCTATTTCTTTCACAAATCGATACACCCTCTAAATGGATATTCTCGTTCACCAACAACCTTTTCTACACCCCTTCCAAAGAAAAAAAAAACTAAGCTGGCTCCTGCATGTCCACGGATATCTATTTATACGCGTTCCAAGAGGAATACTCCCAAAATGGCAATTATATATTCAGAGCAGGCTTCGAAAGACGCAAAAGACTCCGCAGACCCCAGACTCCATGTAAAATTTTCAATTATGCCAATTGTTTCACAAAGAAGATCAATGGTGTAATCTCCGATATATTCCTCCTCTGCAATACTCGCAACTGCCTATATCTTCTCAGAATTTCTCGAAGCACTTCCATTTCCACTTCCTTGACTGAATAAGGAAGTGCAATTTACGAATTTACATCTATGCTCCACATGTTTTTTTTCCTTTCCCTCTCTCTTAGTACAAATGTATGTGGAAACAGTATAAAAACCGTCTCAGAGCATCAATATCCTTATTAAAGCAAACAACAGCTGCCACATGCACTTCTACTTAACTATCCATTCATTTTTCACTTGAATCCTATACGATCCCGTTTTCAATGGCAACAGCATCATCGGATAAAATTCAAAAAAAAAAAACGAGAAAACTATCCAAACAACAGCTTCTGTGAACTTGCGACTCCATTTCTTAGAGACTGTTATCACAGAAAATCTTTTGCTCACAGTAAAACAATACTAACCAAAACTGATGTTAGACTCCAAGTGGGATTTCCTCGGTATTGGCCGGTCGTGCGCAGGCTCTGGGCCAGCTCGTTTGGGAGGCATACCGTTTGAAGCCGATGCACTATCTCCTCGATCTACCTTTTCAGCTGTACTTATCTAGAAAACACTAACTCAGCAAGGAAAGAAACCAGAACGGCAATCGATTAACCAGTAAATTAACAAACCTTATCCCTTTGTTGAACTACACTAAACAGGTATGGACTGCTAGCTGCCAGCTGAACGAACGAGCCCTTCGCCTCTTGGATTTTTCCATCTTTCCATGCCACATGACCTCCAACTATTGTGACCGCAGCCTAAATTAGTTGATAACCATTGTTCCGGTGCAAGTCTACATAATTAGGCACGCACTGTGAGTTCTTATGAAATTCCTTACCTGAGCGTGTATGGTCAAACCATCGTAAAGGCTAGCATCAACAGATGACTGACGCTCAGCAGATGATAATTTCCACCGAACAGACGCGTCCCACAACACCAGATCGGCATCAGCTCCTACAGCAATGCGACCCTGAAATATACAGAATTATTAATATCGACCTGAAGTCCTTCCGATCACTCCGGAAGTTGGCCATCTCCCTAACTATCTAAGACACGCATGATTCATCCCGAATGACATCAATTTCGAAATTTGTAAAAAAAAATCCATAGGCCACATTACTGCTCTGCCACCAAATTGCCCCTGAATTCCTGCTTTCGAGAGGGAATCGATTTTTCTTTTCCCAGAGAAACTGCACTTAACTATTGAACGTGGCTCGTCGCACACACATCCCCATGCAATATCGTCGTATTTCACAACGTGTACTTGAGAGAAACCGAGTTTTGCATAAGTGCATTTTGCTCTCGTTGCTGAGCTGGCCCAAAAAAACCCTTCATCTTCATATTTCGTCACTAGTTTCGAGTCATAATTGATTCCCAAAGCTGCCTGGTTACTAAGGCCACCACTGCACTCTCAACTAAACTAGTGCTCAGCAAAAATAACAATTATGTTCATGTCCAAATAAGTAATCTATGTCTCACTCTACTCTAAAGGAGCACAGAGAATGTTAACTTTGACATCCCTCTTGCTTTCATTGCTGCGAGTTATAAACTATCAGTTATTCAGCTCGTTAGTAGAATGTTTTGATCGTGTGTAGCGTTTAAACCGGATGTACGCATGGAACATCAATCGCCGGGACCCACTAGCACACACTACACCGCAAGCGGCGCTGTTAGTTTTTGAAGTGATGCAAGAAGGCCGATTTATTGAGAGCAGTGATATCAATGAGATGTACAGATGGCTCAATCATTCAGGATAGATGCTATTGTGTTACATACGTAAGACTCATATCAGACGCAGCCATTAGCCAAAGATTTTTCACGAAGACCGGTAAACGCTGCAAGTACGCCAGGAATATGATCGCCGCACGCCTCGTCCGTCTCGTCACCTTCTAGCGTGGAATTCGGACAATAACGTTGTCCGAAAAATGAATCTGAGAGGTTCTAGGCATAATTCTAACATTGTTGAAAGATATAACAGCGCAGTGCTTCTGATGCTAGGGAGTATAAACTGCGCTCCGTTTGAATATACGATGTATCGCTGTAAATTTCTACTATTTTCACTTCACGAAACGCTGATCACTAGTTACTATTGAAAAAGGGCGTTGTGCGCGCAGCCACTAGGTCTCTTGGTAATGCACCCCCATGAAAGCAAGTTCTGGCCACACTCCCATTTCTCGTGAACATCTTTTACACAAAGGGCTCAGTTTCCATTTAGAAGTTGGTTACCAAAAGCTATAAGAGCCCCCACACCTGTCAGGTCGTTGGTCCTCATCACCTACTCTTTGATGGGATAAAAGGTGAGCTCCATGCGTGGCCAGCAAAGGAATGTATGGTGTGCAATCGCTAGTCCTTCCTCGGCCCCGCCCACAAGCTTCCCAGAAGTTAGGGCTCCAAAATGGGGTTTTCGCCAGTACTGCGAGGGATCATATACACCGCGACCAGGAGCTCCTGGAGACTCTTGTCACGTGAAAATCTCAAAAACGAATTTGAGATGACAGAGTGCCTTCGAGAAATAAGCATCAACTAGCAGTAGCAGGCTGATTTCCTCAAGTACTGGTTAGAATAGCTGCCAACTATAATAGAACATTTATGATTTAATATCAACTAGGTTTCTAGGAAACATCATTACGAACAATCACAGAATTTCGCTTCCCAGCTTATCCTAATTCCAGACCTGCAACCATCCTTCAAAGATCTTGCATCTGAGGCGTTTTCGAGTATGTATGAGTATGGAACACGCAAGTACAAGATAAAAACTGTCCAAAAAATTGCAGAAGACGAGGAAACCTTGCACATGGGTTTTTTCTCGCCTAAATGTCGGCTAATATTTCCCATAGAACCAGCTGAGGCGTCATTTGGGCGAATGTGTATTTGTTCAGTTTTGTCTGCCCAAAGAGATTTCTCACCACTGGGAATAAAAAACTGCTCACCTTTTTCGGATACATGTTGAACATTTTTGCTGCATTCGTTGAAGTAACAGCTACAAAACGCATCGGATCGATTCGTCCGGTACGAACAGCTTTTTCCCAAACAATGTACATTCGTTCCTCTACTCCAACGGTTCCCTAAGGAAAAAAAGTTAAAAGTGCTGAGCAAGGTCAATAATTATAAAAAAATTGTAGAGCACAACAGATTGAAGGCGACTGAGAACAGGATAAGAATCATACCTTAGGCATGGCGGTGAAATCCCTAGCGCATAGTCGACTCTCAGATGAGATCGCGTGGTGACCCGAAGTGCAGACGGCCAGTGGCTGGCTAAAAACGACAGCTTCAGACAACAATAGGTCATTGTACTATGTCGAAGTTAGAAGCAATTCTTAAATTAGAAGCAATTCTAAAAGCTTTCCAACATGTTTTCCCCAAAGTTCTACAACAGATAATCCAGTAGCGGTCCTATGTCAGCTTGCATTTGGCATATAACGGCTTAAAACTGTGAAAACTTCGATAATTACCAAGAAACGAAAAAAGATGAACTCACCTAGCTAAGGCAGACACCAGCCTGCTGGAACCCTCTACTCGCAAAGGAACTTCAGTCATGTGTACGGATGCATGCTTCAAACATTTATTGAAATAGTGCGTCCCGTCCGCTGCAACTGCAGCACTTGCAATCTCAGCATGTGCTAAAGCTCCTGAGCTTCTTGCCCTCTCAAGAGCCGACAGCGACTCAGCGGAAGACATCTGCAAATGCGTATTTAGCGAAATTTGAGAATCTAACAACTACAAAAATAGAAAAAAATGAAATATTCGAGCATGAACTTCGATTTCAGCAACTGCGATGAGGCAATTAAGTACTACTAGGAAAATTACGAACTAATCTGCTGCTTACACGCGAATCTGCTAATGAAAGCTCGTCACGCTACAAAACCGAAACGATGCTTTCAAAAGAAAACTTTTTTCGAACCACATAATTTTGTTCAATGGCGACGCGCTAATTTACGTTTCAAAACGAAGTGGATAGAATGGCCTAATTTGCTCAGCAGTCATAGGGGTTAATTGTTTACAGATTTTTTGATATGATGATTCTTACAATGTGATAGTAAACAATGTCAGGTGAGAACTTACAGACAGTATTGAAAGCGGACAATTGCTCAGCTGGCTGAGCACACACAGGCTGTTCACGCGTTCACTCTCCAACTAAAACAATTTTTTTTTCGACACAGCAACAATTCTTCATCAATTTCCACAGCATTCAACAATAGTACAATTAACATCTCCCACCTCTTCAGGACGAGACTGATAGAAGCCTTCCGGTCCTGTGATTCCTAAATCTAACATTTTCCTCTCCAAATACGGTATTATTGAGCGATTTTCGGGCAATACACGTGCATGAACACCTAGCGTCCTGCAGTGCTCCAATACCTGAAAAAGAAGCAAATTTCAGCACAAAAAACTGTTCAGAGCAAGGAGTCCACTCGCAGAGGTTCATTATTTAAGTGCACACTAACGGATCAGAAAAGCGTTCACAAACGTACAATGGCTAAGCTATCGTTTAGCATTCAATTACCGTCAACTCGTACCTATGACTTCTAAAAAATAGATCCGCTATTGCTCCAGCATTTTTTTTTTGCTTCTCGACGATTTTGAGTACTTCCTCCATTCTTTTTTGATAACTTATTGTAATTCGAAAAGATACGCAGCGATCTTAGATGTGGAATAAGTAGCGGATGCATTGAGTTATCTTATTGCATACTTTCATGTTTTTGTTATCTAATACCATGCGCCATATCACTGACTCGAATCTCTGACTAGCAATGTCTTTTCCCTTACGAATCTCCCTCCCTCTCCTGCAGAAATCCTATGATCCCCGTATGATATAGTACTTGCACGAGATTCACTCCAGATAGCGCTAGAGATGATGGCTATAGATGATGCACACCAGATGTCTGCCACGTTAGCTCCAAAACTGCGAAAGCAATTTAGCAATGTCCAGAGAGCGATTTCATATTTAATACGACTACTGGCCTTCGAAACGAGTAATTAATACTTTGAGTAATGTTTGTAGATACAAGTTTCAAATATAAAATGCAAACAGTATGCCAAAAAAAGGATAGGGATCGTTCCACACACTAGATTTTCCGCTCCCTTTTACAAGCCTTACCGTTTCTATCAGCTTACCATTTTACAGGCATGTACCAAAATTTCGAATACAAAAAGTGGTACAGGAGTTCGTACAGACGTCAGCATGGCTCTTCCTCCCAGTGGAAAACGTCCTTGAGAACAATGGCATAAAATATTGTTTTTGAGACAAGCCAACCTAGCTGGATTCGTAGGTAAGGAAAGGCAATGAAAGAAATGTTCCTTCTGTTAAAATACGTCATTTCGATACTGTAATCCATCCTTAACCTATTCAGTCAAGTATATTCACTTGTTTTTCACAGCTTTGCCCTTATTCCACTCAAGAAAAGCGCTTTCCCATAGAAGCGAAGAAGACGCCCGATTCGATGGCTCCACTTATGTCGCTCCTCCCAATAATGAAAAATTGTGTACTTAAGAGGACAAGCAATTCAATGCCTCAACAGAACAAACAGCTTTTGCGGTGGGTCGCGTTACAGTAGAGACGAAATTGGATCGATTTCCCGAACGAGATGGGCTTGTTCTAATTATGCACCAAACTATCGAAATTCGAAACCCGAAGCAGCTCCATGCATTTACTATGAAATAGGAAGGTATCAGGATATCAAGGCAAAAGGCTGCACTAACTATTCACCATCAATACTTCATTTTGAATGCTGTAAATCAAGTGTTTTCGATCACACCACCACATAAGATGAACACTGAGAAACGAAAAATTTGAAATGACAAGCAGAAATAGTGAAGGCAATTCAATGTAGTACTATCCTTACTTGATAAAGTATGTCGTCCCCCTCCACATCAATAATAAAGCTGTTGACACCCTCCGAAACCACCTTCTCCATCTCTTTCTTTACGTTCTCCGACCACTGTTTTACCACTATCTGGAAATGGAATAAATATATTGCAATGTTTTTTTTTTGTGGAAAAAATCTTGAAGTCTTACAGAAAGCCCTATATTGCACAAGGCCGAAGAAAGCCCCTCCTTAACTCTGAAGAAGGAGGATGTGAGCGATTCTCCATTTCTGGGAGAAACAACGTCGATTACCTAAAATATATTACCGATACGCTTGCATCTGCATTGGAGCGTTCCGCACAAGTAATAAATATTTCGTACAGTAGCGGTTCCTCCTGCGATAGCGGCTTTGCAGCCGGTTACCAGATCGTCCGCAGAATCGGGGGCAGTTAGGTGAGTGTGGACGTCAATTCCCGCTGGTAATAACATTTTGCCCGCAGCGTCCAGGATTTCCGCGTCCGCGGGAACCTCCAGTGAGGGACCAACATTCCTGGAAATTATAAGTGTATTTTCACAGTGACTGGAAATGCAGCTATAAAGAAAGTTATCAACAACAAAAATGGCACAAGAGTCCTAGGCTCAGGCAAGAATCCTTGTCACAGTGAACCAGCAACAGAGTCTGTCTCAAAAGCCATACTTGAGTACAAACTTGCAATTCGTACACCAAAAGCAAACATCTATATTTGCCTGGCCAGCTAGCCCAGCACCACATGCGCCAGTTCCTCGTTTTTCTCTTCCAATTTCTCTCCAACTCTCGTCCCTGCCGAGACGGACTTCAGATGGCCAACATGTTGTATAGCCCGCAAATTGTCGCAGTGGAAATATGAGAAACTCCCCATACTTCGGCGTGTTCGCACATCCCTCCCCTAATGCAGCGAAACCCAGTCACGGCGTAGTCGCAGCATTTTCTTTCCATAACGTATAAACAGATTCCGTACAGGGCAGTCACCGAACCTGCTCGTTTTTCCTCTTCTCCAATAGGCAATAATCGCATCGTAGAGAATGAAATAAAAAGATACGGAGCGGTTTACAGCAATTTAACAACAGCAATAAAAGATGAAAATTGCTCCACCACCCAAGGTGACTTTGAAAATCGCCTTAAACAGAATTTTTTACCCGTCGCGTAGTCGCTTCACTAGTGGAACGAACAACTCCCCCACCCCCCCCCCCCCCCCGCCCAAACCCCGCTGCAGACACCGCAGTCCATCACAAGGCGGAATTTCAAAGTGGCATTTGCTCTAGTAATCAATGTCCATTTGCGCGGGAGACGAAAAAACACATCAATTGAACAAGACATTCAACGCACGACTAATGAGATTCGCAGGGCACATGTTACGGTGCTAAATAAAACGTCTATGAAGGCACATAACGTTACGGGCCTATTCTCACTGAGAGCCTATGAAAATGCGCTTCGACGTGAACAACGTGTTCGATTTTTACTTTTGCGGCCCAGCACGAGCGAAAAAACACATAATCCTACTTTCCCATCGTTTAATACGTTCTCCGGCCTTTAAGCCTGCACGTCGGAGGCTCTCTTCGTAAAGGTATTCACCAAGAAAATAAGCTTCTCAACTAATGTAGGGGTGATTTTAAAAACCGTTCCTATTACATGTACGAGTTCGTTTCCTACAACAAAAATTTTTTTGGCGCGTAATCGTTGCAAATCTTGCGCTGAACCTCTTCCAAACTAGTGATGTCCAGGCTCGATCTTCAGATTCGGACCACATTCGAGGCATAACGTTTTGGATACTAACACTATTGCTGCTGGGATGAAGCTTAGGAAAAGACTTCTAAATATTGAGAGCCACTGTCAATGGCAGATAACGAAAATAAAATAAAAAAGAAATCATGTGAGTGAACACCATCGTGGAAAAAATCAAAAACTGCAACGCTAACGCCACAAACTAAAGTTGCAAAAGGAATAGGGAGATGATAGCGCTTCGTTGTGAAAGTAAAGCATCGTCAATGAAGGAGAGAATAAAAAACTGCTTTCATTCACTAACACCCTACAGAACTTTAATTTTTTTTCAATTTTAATTCCAAACAGTTTTCTATTTAGGAAGACAGGAGCAAGAAGTACTAGAGTAGGAACATGAAAAACAGTCAAAACTGACTGCGAAACTAGCAAAGCTTGTCGGGGCCATTTCTTAGTATATTAGCAAATGTTGCTTGGTCCAGGAGCGACCAAACTTCATACTAAAGCAGGCAGATTTACCACACGGTGAACTTCAACATAAAATGCGATAATTTGTGTTTTATACAGGTGCAGAATTGATTTAAAAAAACGGAGATGGCTCTATTTTAACAAAAAAAAAACATTAAATAACGGCCATATGCGTCTTGAACAGGCATGCTGTAGGTACGGAAAAAAACGAGCAGGTGCATCAATTAATCTCAAACACCTCGTTTCTGGACAAAATCTGCGGTTTTCAAAATAAAAAAAATGTTCATTTGATCAAAACGAGTACCGGATTGACTGGAGCAGAATCTCTTCAACAATCAAGAAAGAGCTAACGCCGAACAACTAAAAAACAGCGAAGAAAACGCGTGAATCTCAGCATGACTCGCACAGGTGAACATGAGCACAGCAACCATTTTCGCGAAATTGGAAATCCAGCCAATCGTATTCAAGCCTACCCTTACGATAGATCCTGTACCATTCCAATAACGTTATATTTATTCGCTATCAGCAACCGAAATATGTGTGGGTTTCAGTTTTTCATGCCTTCTAATGGATTAGTGGACCGATTTCGCCGCGCCACTCGCAATACCTCTATTTCTCCCCAGTTTGATGAGGTCCTGAAACCAATCCAGAAAAGCGCCCAGTTATTGAACAGAAACGAAAATCAAGATGTGGTAAGCAGCAACCAGAACAAGTGGTGTACTCTGGAATCTAGCAGTCGGATAAGGCATACTACAATTACTGGAGATGGAATCCCTACGTAATAATATTTCCCAAAACAAATGTCTTTCATTGCACAAGCTTTCTAGGTTGATGGCAAGGGAGGAGGCGCGCCAAGCTATAGACATCGTTTCACACGCTTTAGCGCTAGGACCATCTGCCAGTCGCGCATTAAGATCCAGTCCCAGCATCCCTAATAACCTCGATCCACAGCGTCACATCATCGATCGCGACCCATGAATACATAAAAGGCCGCTTTGGCTGAAAGCCAAAAGCCGCGAGAGCAACGAAAACAAGGGAATGAAGTCCGCAAAACTTCAGGATGAAGACGGCCCTCACGGAGCAGGTGGGCAAACAATGCGGCATTGTGCCATTGAACGGAAGAATCGATTTCGCAACCTCAGAGGATTTATAAGAACAGTGGAATGATTTGTGGGAGAGTGTACAGCAGTTACAAAGAAATAAAAGCTATTACGAGAGCAAAACCAGCTGCACATATTGCCAGTCCCTTCAGGGGGCCGACAAACGGGTTGCGCGGATGAATTGCACGATTGCGAAAGACTTTAGTACCAGTGAGTCATTCTTATTTCTCACAATCATGGTGAATGCAAACATTTAGAGGTGCATAAAAACTTTGCTTTGCTGAAGAAGCCTTGCTTTTTAGCCACTTTGTTCGTGGATTCATCGTGAAAGACAAATGTGTGTGAGGAGCCAGTAATCGAAGAAAAAAAAACAAGGATAACTAATGAGACTTTGAAAATCACCTGATCACTCCGTCCTGAATCAAGACATCAGCGTAGAACACAGAATCATCGTTGACGACCTGTGCTCCGCGAATGATCAGCGACATGCCGCCAGCACCGCTCGCGCCTTCTGCGGAGGCCTCCTCCTCTGCGTCCTTTGCTGCGGCTCCACCCTCGTCGTCTGCCTCCACATCCAAATCGCCACTCTTTCTGACCGATTCCGAATCACCGCTGAGTGCATTCACCTCCTAAATATTCCAGAAATATGCCTAAATACTTATATTATATGTTACAGTCAAATATCTCTCGCAATCCAGATCAAACAGCTCAATATCCACCGCAATTATTCCAGGAACGTTTTCATTTCCAATAATCTGGAGATTTCATAACTAACAATAAGGTACATAATATCTTATTCAGCCGCTGCTGTTTCCACGGAAGTCGATATACGCAAACATTGGCTGTGGAGATTTACACTATTACAACACCGATTTTGAGGCTGAATGTCAACACCGCATTGAAAAGTGCAGCACTGGAGCTAACCACATTTCAGGCAACGCTCAACTAGTTAAGATTGCCCCTCTTTAGGTCGATTTTTGCATACTACACAAGCATTCCATGTTTGAAATGTAGAGCAGGACAAAAATAACAGTACCCATCATACATTACCACACCCTCCAGCCGTTTGCAGCCGGCTTCGTGTAGGATTTGCTAATCGATCGTAGTTATTGAAACGTAGTCGTAAACAGTAAAACTCCAATTTTAGAGGAGAAATAAGGACCCGCTAACGGCCGAACAATATACAGAGTGCATTCTCACCGCTGCAATACTGCGCCCCATACGAGCAAAGGAAAACAAACTGAAAAAAAACTGAACTGCAACTGAAAAACGGGCGTCCTCTTCGGAAAAGCAATAATTTACAAATGAGGGACTGAGCCTACCTATGTGCTTCTTGCAAGTACTAAGATGCCTTCCCGATGAGCCTCACTAGTCGGTGTTTCATGCAAAAAGTGATGAGTAAGCACTAAAGGAAAGTTTTGCATTCTCTGACTTCTGACCCCTGCAACGGAAACCAGCCAAATTACAACCTTCCAGTGCCACGATAATAGCTTCAATTGAGTTCATTCTAGAATTCAACAACCGCTGCTTTTTAATAATCGTTCTTACTTTGGAATGACTGGCACGTCAAATGTTTTTCAAAAGCAATGATACTTTAATGTGGTTGCAGTGGGTGGGCTGGCTTACTTAAAGTAATTACCAGAGGAAATTCTCGTCTGCAAGAATTCGGAACAGTCTCAACGTTTCGAATAGCTTAATACTCCGACAAAGCAGAATTTCATTCCAATAGCTCCAAAAACTCTCCATTTAAAGGCCAAAATTAAGTCCTGTGCAAAAAAAAGAGGTCGAGTTGCGCTACTCGTAAAACGAGGGCCGATACCAAGGAGTTGTTTTTTTTTTTCACTAGCTGGTTTGTACCATCAATGATTTGGTGTAATCCACAACTTTTCTACAGCTTATCAAAAAAATCTAGTGCCATGATATGTTTAACAGGAAATTTCTTCGAAAAAATTGGACTGTCATAGAATGTTCCTGAAAAGCTGAAGACCGAAATTTCGGCAAAAATCAGTTATTGTCAGGGAAAGTTAACGGGAAAGAAGATGAGGCAACAAAAGGAAGAAACGGAAGGAAAACAGTGGTCAGAAGATAGGTACTGAGAAAAAACAATGAAATTCTTCGATGGTCGTAACATAAATAAGCTGGGAATAGTATTCTTTACACCAACAATACAGCAAGCTGGGCTTCTAGCATAGCGCTGTTAGCCCAATTAAATGTTCAAAATACATAGAGGCAGATTGGTATGCACACAAGTAATTACATAGAACCCCGGCTTTCCTGAAATTGTCGTTGTATGAGAACTGTTCCGACTATGGTCGCAAATGTGCTGAGATCGTATGAATACCTTGTTTGCACCTATTGCGTAAATGCTTTTTGACATGAATAATGCAAGAGTCATTGACTGAGCACGTCAAAGTCGAGCACCTGCATTATCTTATTGTATATCAGATTTTCAATGGTGAGAATACTCTAGAAAGTGGTTAGACCCTTTGGCTTTAGAAAACATCATTTGCAGACTTGGAATTCTAAATGGTAATATTCAAAAACTTGAAAAATATAATTCAAATATTTAACCTCGTCGTCTCCCAGATCAGGCCCAGGTTCACTCTCCATCATCTTCTGTTTATCTTCTTCAGAAAGCGTTGGTGTCCCCAGCACGTCTTCCTTGGCATCTTTCCAATCATCGCCCAAATTGGGTGTTTCTGTTCGAATTACACCAGTGTCGGCGGAAGCGGCAGTGTCCACTTGCTGCTCTGCAGCGACAAGCTCTCAGAATTGGTGGAGAAAATCTAGTCAGACAACTAAACGCACCCGCGGCATTGCCGGAGTCTTCAAACAATTCAGGACCCGGCTGGGCGACTTGGTCAAATTGGCTGCTGGTAGTGCGCCAATTTCCGCGTTTCCTCGCTCGTTCGTAGGCCTATTATAACAAGATTTATGAAGCAAATGAAATACCCAAAAATAGCGGTCAACGATCTCCGATGGATATCTCACGCGGATAAAACGATGTCCGATGGAAACCTCACGGGGATAACTACCTGCCAGTGACTTCATTATTACACAACGCTCACCTGGTTATGATCTTCAACCTCGGTGAAGAATGGAGCCTTGACTGGGGGATACTTGACAGCTTCCCAATCAGAAAGTTGTTTGAGCTCTTTTTCGAGGATATTCTTCCTATGGAAGCTTCCTGACTCTTTCGTCTGCGGAACAGGGTCGAAAACTGAAGCAGCTCCAAATGCTGAACCTCCTCCTCCACCAAATAACTCCTAAAAATACTACGATGATGTCAAGTCTAAAAAACGATTTTCCAGTACCATCATGGCTGATGATGTTTCCAGTCCTTTATTACGATGCCTTGATGGTTGAGGTGGTACATCAGGCAGTGCAGGCGGGATTGGTGAGGATTTTGCAGAACGGGCCGACGTAGGCTGAAATGAATGATTGTTAGATGCCTGAGATTATCTCGAAAATATAAGTTCTAGAATGTAAACCACCTGCGAGACATAGTGTGGTGATTTGGACTTGTTTCGGCTCGTAGGTCTAGAGAGACTGGTCACCCCCTTGCTCGCTTAAGGAACAAAAATCATAGGATTTGCATCCAAATAAACAACAACTATAAAAAGTACCAGATGCAGGGCGTCGTGAAGGTGTCACCACCAATCGTTCTTTGCGATCAGGAATTTCATTGTAGAACTGCACTTCAACAAAGCTCTCCGAGAGGAGTTTCAGGCCTCGCCTAAAATAAGGAACTTCATGCCTGCCATCTGAAGTTGACAATGATGTATTTCTTCACCTCAAACTGCTTCATACTTTGCAGTATGATTTCTAATCTAGAGTGAAGCGTGGTGCTGATAAAAAGTCGGCCTGTACGACCCTCGCTCTCAGCCGGCGAAAAAAAAAATACGCATTTCCCCGTTTTTGCATACAAATTATTGTCCACTACAAATAAATTCTTATTTTTCAAAATAATTTCGTGGTGTTGGTTAGCTTACTCAACTTCGCCATCTTCTACCTTCTGCGAGAGTCCTCCCACACCACAATAGGTCCCTCCCGTCGATCACGATTGCTCCACCATCCCCCCCCCCCCACTCCACCATCCCTATATATCTCTTCCATACGATTGCTCTTGATAATCTGTCGCCACATGGTTGACCCTACCCGATTCTCTTTAACAGTGAGTTCCATTAACAGAAATCAACCCGGGATAAAATTATTTTGGTATTCTGACAATGATATCACTTATGTGACACGCAAACAACGTTCCTTGAATCAACTAATTTATTCATCACAATTTCACGCATAAAACATGGCTGGCTGAATGCTAGAGCGCAACCTTCAATGCAGAATGCATATTATCCTTCTACAGAAAAGGCAGCATGTTAGGATTTAAAAGGGCCAAAGACTGTTATTCTTATGCTACATGTATTCCATACCATATATGAGATCGATAGATTCAGTTCTCAGCTCAAACTTGTCC
Source organism: Ancylostoma caninum (assembly GCA_037903475.1). NCBI lineage: Eukaryota > Metazoa > Nematoda > Chromadorea > Rhabditida > Ancylostomatidae > Ancylostoma > Ancylostoma caninum. The sequence continues at coordinate 475,860 of JBAJFG010000644.1, forward strand.
CTGTGCCATTGTGCACTATACTTGGGACCGAATAAAAACCTAATAATTTTGTTGTTTTAGTTAACGATTTAGGAGATAATGTAAACAAACAGATGTTCAAGAATGAGAAAGCCCTGGAGCTCTTCCTCTCTCTTAAACAGCACTCTATTGATCTCCAATGTTGGAACACTTGAATTTTCTATTCATTCGAAATCGAGTATTCTTGCTTTCGAATATCGAATATTTCGAATAAATAGAAAATCCGAATGTTCCAACACTAGAGACCAATGTAATGTATGAGAGATGAGAGAGAAGAAAAGCTCCAGGGCTTTCTCATTCTCGAACATCAGGGTGTTTACATTATTTCCTGAACTGTTAACTAAAGTAACAAAGTTATTCGCTTTTTATTAGGTCCCAAGTATATTGTGCACGTGCCACCACACAATAACATGTTCTAACCGTAGCTTGTCCACGCAGTTTCTACTATGTATTATTCCTGTTCTGCACAGATTCCACCACATCAAAACATTATTCAAATCGGAACAGGAGAATGGATTCTCTCCTCGCCACTGTGTGCAATGCATCAGTGTGCGTCCTGACGCGCGATCAAAATATCTAGCGGATCCATCGCATTCCGATGGAGTTGCGGCTAGAACTGACCTCTACGTCAGGAAACCGTTTTGCAGAGGAGGGTTATAGCGAAGCATACATGAAGACTCGAAGGATTCGCTTACATATTAAAGACGGAATTCAAAGCAGTTTTAGGTGGTCACCATTGTCATCCGCGTCTTATGTTGACTCCGGTTACAAAACAACACCCAGAACGCAAGTGAAGTGAGGGTTGTTGTCTTCCATAATGTACAGTCTGTCAGCTCAGAAAGTGCATCAGGGTGGACTTTGGTCGCAATTATGACCTCATCACGATTTTGGTCAAATAATCTACTTTTTGCACTTTTTGATACGTATGTGGTGTGATTTCTTCCATTTTGATATTTCTCGACAGCCCTTTAGTAAAATCTCCTTTCAGACGCATTCCGTGGACAAGGTCGTAATTGCAGACGAAGGCCACCCTGCTGCACTTCCTGAGCTAACAGACCATATGTACATATACAGTGCCGTAGATCCGCCTCGTCCTCAAGGCGCACCGCCTGAGATCACACGTGGCGTTCTGCTGGCGATCGATACTCAGTCAGTTGGCTGCGGGAACGCTGCCAGCAGGACGCCACGTGTGATCTCAGGCGGTGCGCCTTGAGGACGAGGCGGATCTACGGCACTGTACAGTGGACGTCGATGGCGGTGGCCCATCCGCGGCCTTGAGGACGCCGAGTAACCGCTTCGTGCGCGCCGTGTCCGATGCCTTCTGCTGCTGTTATGCTACTTGTAGCAGTTTTTCTATCCAGCTTTGAGGATTTTCGACCAGATTGGGAAGAAAACCCCCTAGAAATAGCATTCCGGTGGCAGGTGACACCGATCCCTGCGCGGGTGGCGCACTTCTGCGGCGTCCTTTTCGAGGCCATGGATGGGCCACCGCCTACGAGGTCTGTGCAAATTGGTTTAACCTTTCTTCATTGTAATATTAGCGAGACAGCATGTCATAAAGGATCAGGATCGTACAGAAGAAGCAAAGGAATCGTCAAGCCAATGATTAGCTAAAACAGTTCATCTCTTGGCGGAGAATACACATTATCCGTCAAATTGATTACGGTTCATCAATTTATACGGAGAATGTTCTTTTCTGAGGAATACCTAAGACATGTTTCTTTGTTTTCTAAGCCAAGTTTGTGCGACCCTTTACTTTCGTGGACAAAAAAGTATTAGCTAAGAACTGTTGTGGTTACTTTGCAACCTTTTCTTGAATATCCGCAATTCTGGATGCTTCCTTATTTGATGACATGGCTAAGAAGCGGGTGAGTGACTGAATTTGATAGCAGTATTTTTTCATATTGATATTTTCCTAATGTGCCTGAAAACTAGCGAACGGTGAACGGTGTGCAGTCGATGTGGCTATTTACCACTTAGACTACATCGGTCCCCCACGCAGAGTATAGCACCCGGCGTCGCAGTCGCCAACGGCATTCACTCGGATACCTATCGATTTCGGCCGAGGCATAGCCAGCATAGCCACCGCACAAACCCCCGATAATCGATACGTACTAAAATCAATCTCGACCGAGTTTCACTGACGCAAGGTGCTACACTTCACGTGGAGTAATGTGGCATACAATGGAGAAAGATGTTTGATGAATAACCTACGAAACGCAGTCATTTCCAATCAGAATCAAACAGTCTAGATATGTAGGCTCAACCCGAAGTATTCAACATTCGCCATAATCACCGAAGATGCTGCGTAGGTAGTGCGAAGAACGAGAAGTGACGAGATACAAAATAACTTGGATGAACTGATTGTAAGATGATTCAGCAAACACCGTCCCCTTCTAGAGGCCTACACAACTTCAGCTGTAGTGTTATTAGCTTGCCAAAACAGTGAAGAAAATATGGAGAATGATCTGGGTGATAACTTACCGCTTTCGTGGATGTTGTATCGGTGCTAGGAACGGAAACATGATCACGAACTTTAGTTACAGCTAGTCTTGCCCACTCTGGCCTCCTCAGGTACCACACCCGCACACCTTCGCGTCCTGAGAAAAATTTGAGTTAATGAAATTATTGAACGAATACAAGGGCATTGTAAAAATATACGTATTACGTTTTCCAAGAGACAATTCGACTGCAGAAGCATTTTGGAACGATCACGCGCAGCACAATTTTGTAGATACAGAATCTGACTAAGCACCAATAACGCGTTAGAGAATTACTTTTCAGAGCTCGTTCAAGAGTCTGTTAGTGCGTTTATGCATAAAGTACCAGGCAAAGAAGATTTGGGCTGGACGATTCTCGGGTCGGGAACTTGTTTTTTTTTACCGTATGTAATTTGAATCTTGTTTGGATCGATGACTTAAAATAGATAACAAAACGGCTTTGGTGGCCATATTTTCTTCATTTCACGGTACAAAACAAAAAAAAAAAACGAAACATTGCTAAGCATATACAGTGGACGTCAACGGCGTTGGCCCATCTGCGGCCTTGAGAGGGACGTCACGCAACCGCGCCGCGCGCGCCGTAACCTATGTATTCTGCTGCTGTTATTCAATTTCTAGCAGCTTTTCTACTCAATTTCAAGGATTTTCGAGCAAGTCGGGAACAAAAGACCCTAGAAATAGCATTACGGCGACGACGACACCGATCCCGGCGCGTGCGGAGCGGTCGCGCTGCGTCCTTCTCGAGGCCGCGAATGGGCCACCACCATTGCCGTCCACTGTACATAGTTATGATTATAAAGCCCTACGCATAAAATACTGAACAATTATATACAAGCTTCTGCCAGCAGCTACTTGCGCCGCTGAGTAGGCCCAGGAGCAAAGAAACAGGTTCAAAATCACCAACAAGTAAGAAGCAACCATAAATGAATCAATTGCTATCTTCTGATGAAAATAGAGACCAAATAAAGCGGTGCTGTTGTGTGGCAAAATAACTGCAAGGCTATAACATAGCGGTGAAGCTGAGAACGTTGGTGTACTCAAGTGTAATAAAATAAGAAGATGACTAGTTTATGGCAAAATGGCGGTGCTAAAATGCATTGACTACGGAAATTTCCGTGTTCGAGATTCTACCATGTTAGGGTCACGGAACACATGCTAAATGCAGAAACAGTGAAAAACGCACAGAAAATCCAAGTATTTGAAGTCGTTGGCGCTGTCGCAGTATTTGAAGTCGTTGGCGCCGTGACCACGATGGATACTTATCGAAACAACTTATAAGGAGATATCGTTTAGACTATTACTTCTGCAGAGAATAGCGCTCTCAATCGCTAAGCCGAGTTTAGACTTCGTCGCGGCACGACTGTAACACACATGTAAACTGTTTGATTGTGGAGGCATACGGATACTACGGTCGCGCTGTGGCAGTTGGTGGTTATCCTCGCGACACTGTCGCGTGCCGTTTATACCTTTCCCTAAAAAATCGCCCGAGGGGTCGAAATAGCGTCGCGTCTAGCAGATGCGTCTGCCGCAACTTCCTTCTTCCTCCAGTTGTTTGGGCCTATTACTCCGTCACTTTCACTACCCATCGTATCGCGCGTGTTGTGATTATTGCCACGACGAAGTATAAACGCAGCCTAAAGACCGAAAGCGCTATGTTGCTCTGGAAGTAGTACCCTACACCTCGTCACAAGGACATTTTCTCAAGAACCAACGCAGATCCCAACCTGGATCTCGGAATTTCGATTTCTTTTTCCTCAACTTGGACGAAAGTGGCCAAACTCCTTTACAGTATGAAGGCATTCAATGAGCTGATAGAAGCGCGCAAACTTTATTCCTTATAAGAACCTATTAACCTGACACTCCTTTAAAGAAAAACAAGAATTCATAACAGGTGCTGTTTTTAGAATGTTGAAAAAATGCATGGAACCGCTTCTGTGAAGACATCTTTACTGTAGTGTCACACTACCACATTGCTTTTTTTTCAAGAAGCACCACATTATCGAGTGCATTTTCCATTCGATCCCTGACACGAAGATCATTCAATAAGTTTTGTTACTATGGAACTGCTCAAGTTACTAAGAGGGTCTACCAAATTCTTCTGTGGTGACTCGTTCGTCAAAATGAATCACATCGAGACGTCATGCGATCTTTAAATGCTATTTCAACACAGTGTCACCAAAGCGAAATGTATCGCGACCGGGCAATTTTTCCGCTAAAAGGCTTCATGAGAGGATATTCTGCTATATGTGTTAGGGCTAAATCTGATGCGTCATCTGACGCAATAGCAAGCGAAAAGCACCATGCCGGTATAGCTTAACGGTAAAGAATTCGTTGTCTGTATCTGGAAGAAAGTAGATTGAGAAACGAGCATTTATACTGGGTGAATAATGGAACTAAGGAAGACAGCGAGGCAGAGTTTAGGGACAGCAAAGGAAAACTCCAAAAAAAGTAAAAAGACTTAAAAAGACTTGAATTCGACGACAAGGCTGTAGCAGAGAAGTTGAGAATAACATATTTCTATTCAACATCAACTGCTTCGGACAAAAAAAAAGAATGGTGAAGCAAGACAAAAACTGCACTTACAGCAACCTTGTTCTTCATGTGGACCTCTTCAAACAGAATGACAGATGTTTCCAGCGATTACGACTGTTCGTAGAGTTCCGACAATATCGTTACCATAACTTTACGACCCAGACTTGTTCCCGGGACTGTGAAGTACCGAAATTGCGAAATAACTTTCTCTCACTGCAGATTTTTCTACACATTTGTGTACTCAAACTTGGATAACATTACTATCTACAAAGTAAGAGTCGACTGCAGAATTCGTAAAGCATTGCCGAATGCTTTCCAGTGGACAGAACACTTGTATTTTTTACTCAGTTTCACAGAAAGGAGTGACAGTTCTGCAGGGTCACATACCATTACTGCTCTACACAGCGATGCAGTAATATGGATCATTTCAAAAAGGATGATAGCCACAGAGAAACTTGAGGAACAAAGAACGTGGGAAAGTGTATGATGTTTGAGGAGACAAGCGCGAAAGGTGCAGCATGCAGGAACACTCGGGTATCGACGTTTTAAAAACAGAATTCACGGAGGAAACGGACCAATACAGAAACTTGGCCCTGGTGCATCACTCAAATTACCCAGGGGGAGCGTATTTGGGTGAATGGGTAAATTCGTGTGATGTTGCCATGTTTAACCTTAGCAATCTCAATGATGCCTGCGGCCTTTGGACCCATCTTTTTCGAATTTGCAAGGATTTACTAGGGCGGAGTACTCCCCAGTCTCGTGAATACTATTCCTAGCGGGCGCGGATGGAATGGAAAGGAATTATCAAAAATCAAATTCGTTCCTAGAGAAGTGAGGTCGAGTATAATTCCCCTTGATACAGTGCATTTCACAGCGAACGCCAGTTCGAGAGAAAATAGAGAAAATGAAGGCAAGGAAGAACAACAAATTAACACTTGTTTGCTTGTCGTTTAGTGCGAAAACTGCAAGCTGTGCATTTCTATACTGCTGTTGTTTTTAGGACAAACTTTAGGACCATTTATTTGTTTATTTATGTGTACGTACGAGCGCTATAAACAGTCATAGATCACAATTACAAGAAGATTATGAAGAAGCTCTCTAGGCCTTGCAAGTAAGATCAAAGAGCAATCTAGCCTATTTGATAATTTAGTGCTTCCCAGGGGATTATTAACCTCTGGTGTTTTTCCCCGGTTTTTGAGTCTTTTTTTCGGACACCACGGGCTGTGTTTGAATAGCTTCTCGAAGCGTTGATCGCCGCTAGCGACAGGGCTATCCGAATCGGTCACAGCTGATCATAACTTTTCTCGAATGCTGAGTTCGTTACATAATATCAAGGAAACTCGGTGAAATTGAAGTCAAAGTAGAAAAAGGACAAGAAGCGAACATCACGAGGTCTAATGGCAGATTTGGAGGTTTACGATGAGCTGCAATGGCAATAACAAGGTCATGACAAGGTGATGACCGTGCTGGTCAGTCCTGCAGAGCGTCACGGAGGTCCTGCTGCTGACCGGACTGGAGATTCAGCGCGCAGTTTAGCGAGGCCGGCGATCGATAGGGGGCGGACCACGCCGGCTGCCCCGTCCCTCTCGATTTCGCCGCTTTTGTAAGCTTTATTATTTACTTCCTAGTCCCCTGGGCCCTGTTTTTTCCGGACCCGGGCAGATCTGCTCGTCTGCCGGCCAGGACAACCGTCACGGCCTCAGTTTGGCTGCAAGCCGACATTCTACAGCGATGACTCATACAGATGAGCTTGTATTGGTGTGTGGTTGCCTATCGATCGCTGTAGCGATTGCGCCATTCCATTTTTGTTGGAACTTATCACCGCTAATCGCATTCTGTGGAACGCTGCTCGTGTAACTGGAAATGAAAATTTTTCAAAATTCCACAACGAGCACTAGCAGTGTCCGACTTTTTCGTTAATTTATTCGATTTTCCAGGTTTTTTTTTTCTTTTCTTCTCTTCTTCAAATAGTATCCCAGTATATCATTTCTTTTGTTTTGTGTCATACAAGTTGTTGAGAGTATATTTTTCTCTCGACAAGTAGTTTCATTTCGAAGTAGTAGGACACGACATAACAACGACGAAATCGTATCTGAATATTGTAAAGGTTTTGCAGTGATAGGCCACGAAAGTTTTCAGTATTTTTACCTTTTTAAGCCTCTTTTTGTTCGTCCCGCTGTTGGCAATAATCTTCATTGTTCTTTTTTTTTGGCAAATGCTTTCCTTCAAATTCTAAAAATCTCCAAAAGAAATCCCCTCAATAATGGAGTAAGGCCAAGTTTAGTTCTCCAAAAACCGCAGCCTTGCTTCTGTGCCAACTATTTTATTCATGTCAGTATCCATTACTAAATGATGACTGTTTTCTACAAGTTCAACTAGCTTTCAAGTGGTCTTAAATGTTCGTTAAGGGTGCATGTACTCGACGTTTTTCGCGCTGTGGTCTATTTGTTTCCGTTATAGCATTTTCAAGAAAATCGCAAGTTCACCGGATTCCCTCTTTCAGGTGTTATAAAGCTAAAGCTTCCTAAGGCCATGTTAAGTCTTCATAATTTCTAGTCTCATGGTCATTTTTTGTTCTGGATATTCCTTTGGTTTTAGCGGCTTCTTTCTTGCGCGTGTGCTGCTATAATTTTTATTCTTATCATCATTTTTTTGTTCTGGATATGCGCGTGTAGGAGAAGCAAACATCTAAAAATAGTAATAGATAAGTAAAAATAATTTAAAAGTAGTGAATTTTTAATTAGAATTTTCCAGTTCAGTTCAGTATTTTGTAGTGTGGTTGAAATGTTGATAAATACTTGAAAGCAATAAAATCGCGATAGACAAAGATACATTGTTTCGTACAACCTCTCAACCTCACTCATATCCTGCGTGTATTGCGACTGTATGATAGAGAAAACAATCGTGTGCTTCTTCTGCTTTCATTATGTTGTCATCGATTATTGCTGGAAGCCAGCTCTGTGCTTCATCTTGCTGTCAGTCTTCTTCCATTAATAGAAAAAAAAACTATTTTTCTTTCTTCTATGGAAATTGGTTTTGATTTCCCTTGTACTGGGAGAAGTACTACTACTTTTGAGTTTTTATAGACCCTGACTCCAGATCTGAGCACGTTTGTTATGTTTAATGACTTCCAAGATTTGACACCCCGAAATTAGTTCGTAAATTCCGGTGCAGAAAACAGGCTGGCTACTCACAGCCACTAGGCGCGCTGAGTCATCAGAGTGTTGTCTTTCTTGAGAAAATGTCCGTTTGTCTTATCACTCTGTTGTGCTTTGATTTATCGCGCTTCTCGAAGCATTTTCTCCAATCTTGGTCGCGTCGTTCTTAGTTTCGTGGAAGTTCATTTAAATGTTCTTTTCAGGCGAGAGTACATAAGCTACTTAAAACTAAGAGGAGTTTCATTTTGGGATGAGTCAAAACACCAGAAAGGTTGGTGTCTCAGGTTTTGTTTTTCCGTTGTTCTTTTTGTTTTCGTCCGTGTTATTCCTTTTTTTTTCAACTACTTCATCATAACAACCATGTCATGTCTGTTTTGATTAGTATTTTTTTTCGGTGCAGCTTGAGTGCATTTAAATAAGTAAGTAAATAAAATAATGAAGCCCATTTCTGTTCCCTTAATGTCACCCTAATTCTTTTGATTTGTTTTATTTTTTTTTCGTCATTGATCGAGCGTTATTAAGGTGCAACAATGTTTGGAGAAATCGAACGCCAAATATGTTGACTCAGCAAAGTCGGACATTCTCGGTGCATTGGCGGAATTCAAGGATCTTCTGCCTGATACTGAAAGCTTTACATTCCCTGATGGGAAAAGAAAAACTGCTTTCCGTTTGCATGGAACAATTCCTGTATATTACAAGGTAGTTTTTTTTTTACACAGAAGTCATCGAAGTTTTTTTTTTGTACGCCTCATCTTCGCTGGGATAGCGAGCAAAATGAAGTAAGCACAGCACGTTGCGTGTCCGGAGCTAGTCGCTGATGTTGTTGGTGTTCAGATACATTTATAATTTTTCGGTATGGCGATCTCGGGTTAGCGATAGTCGTCGATGCGGTAAACAACTGTGAATATTCCGACGACTTAAATAGCGCGGCGCGGTTCTTGTTAGCGTAATGTAGCTTCGGCAAATGGTGCCTTCTGCTGGTTTGGACTTTATGAGTTGGAGTCTTCTTCGTCATTCTTGTGGGGACTATTCGAAGTTAAATAATGTAACACACGGTAGTTTGTTTTGACAAATGCAAAGTGAGAATTCACTCTTCGACCGTATCGTTCACGTAGTGAAATGCGCAGCTGTTGTGGTGACTTCACTGACATACTACAGGCTAATATTGGGCTATTTTTACTCGTATTTACTGTACTATCCGTCTTGAAATCTTCTAATGTTCCCCAAAGCGGCTTTTGTTTGCATTCGGATTCGTCCCGATATTCCATTTTTCTTTGGGTATTTGTGCTTGTGCGAAAAGCGCTATGAAAATAGCGTGGTGCGAACGTGTCTTTCGATTTAAAGTTACCCTACTCTTCATCTATTATGTAACGGTAAAGATCATTCTCGATATATTAGAATCCCATTCATTTCTGTCAGACTATTCTTTCAGGGTGTAAGATATAACATTCCTATCTCTGTCTACCTATGGGACACTCATCCTTACTATGCACCAATTTGTTATGTTAGCCCGACGCCAACGATGGTTATACGTGAGTCAGAACATGTGACGAAGCAAGGGCGGGTGTTTCTGCCCTACCTCAGTGAGTGGCGATTTCCGGGTTATGACTTGAACGGGTTATTACAGGTCAGTATTTTTTACCATTCTCGTTCAAATTTTCATTATTTCAGTTCTTGTATTTAAGGTTATGGCGATGGTGTTTCAAGAAAAATGTCCCGTATTTGCAAAATCCTCTTCATCTACAAGTAGCACCCCCACACCTACTTCAACTACTTCACAGCCAACTCCTTCATATTCAACACCATATCCCACTACAAATCCTTCAATTCCACTTCCGTATCCTGCCACACCAGCAATGCCATACCCAAGTCCGACACCGTATCCTGCTGCAAACAATCAATTCGGGAGGTAGGAATCTTTTGGGATTGAAATGAAATCTTTGCTGCAGAAGCATTTTTTTTCACACCAGCTCATCTATCGTGTTGTGCAGTTTTTTAATTTTATTTTTATTTTGAATACTACCAGCGCCACCTGTTTTCAAATTGAGCAGCATGGCTTTTCTTTCGTGCAATTTTCTTTTGGCCTTCTTTTTCCACAGAAATATGTGGAACGGACCAGTAGCTCCGGCTACTTTTGTTAAATTCAATTTTGAGCGTTTTTGTGCAGATATTTTCATTCTTATGAGCATTGGATATTTTTTACAATCAGATGGAAATTTTTCTTGCCAACTCTCAAACCGATTCTAGAGGAAGCTGTTAGATGTTCTGTAACTATGAACTGACACTCCTTTATGTCATTTGATTTATTTTTTATAGTGGTTACATGAACACTCCGTATCCTCAACCTTCTGTCGCAACTCGAACGCCACCTCCTATCCCAGCACCGCCAAAGACGACATCCATTTCTTCAACTGGTACAGTACAACCAGAGCATATTCGAGCGTCTATACTAAGTGCCCTCGAGGATAAACTGAAAATGCGGCTACGAGAGAAGATAGGTAAGCTGTTTGTAGATTTTTTTCCAAGTCACATATGTAGTTGGTGCCTTTTTCTGCTCTAGGAACGTCCCATGCTGAAATGACTTCGATTCGAGAGACTCAGTCGGAGCTACAGGCTGGGCAGCGAAATCTTCGTAGGATGATTGAAGAACTAGAGAAGCAACAGAAGCAACTAGAATCTTATATTTTTGCCCATCAGGTAAGCAATATCTCCTTTTTTACTGGTGCTGGTTAACGGTGCAAAACTTGTAAACAATACCATGTTAGGGCCGGATTTGCCGACAAACTAGATAGCATAGTAAACAATGATCTGATCGCATTGAGTGGAACGGGTGCTATTCCATCACATCGTCTAGTGTATCCCATTTTCTAGGATAAAAAAGAGGAATTGTCTCGCACATTAGCGGAATGTGGTGATGATAACGGCGAAAGCAAAACAATGGATATCGATTCTGCCATTGATGCGGCAACACCTTTACATCGACAAATTTTGACTAACTACTCTCAAGACTTGGCCTGCGATGATGTAATTTATGCTCTTGGTGAGTCTACAAAATTCATTGAAATTTTCATACCTAAATTAAGTGGAATATTGCTTGGTCAGAGTGTTTGAGGATTTCAGCACATTTACTCGTACTTGCGTATTTCTGTAGCTCTTCCAGACTCGCTCACGGAGATTTGATTTTTGAATACTTCATCCGATCTTTTTCCAAATTTCTCAATCATTTGTTTGTTGTTGGTGGTAGGAACTACACCACATAATAAGAAAGTATTTCACGCGTGAAGAAATCCAAATTTGCATTCCTTTTGTTGGTGCTGCTACATGGGTGGACAGATTGGCCAATCTTAAAGGTTTTAGTGTTGATGGAACCATGATATTGTTACTTTGCTTCAAATTTAGATTGAACATTGATTTAGGGCTTCGGCTGCTTGTTTGGTTACGCACAAACAACGAATGTTTGGGACATTACGATTCTTCATATAACCTTATGATTCTAAAGAACAAGTAAAATGAAAAGAATAGATCACGTAACGTTGGTCGAACGCCAACCTGTCAGCGCATTTGGTATGCGTTCCAACAGCGCTTTTCGCTGTTGTGTAGGTATAGGTGACAGGCGCAATCGCGGGCGGCCTCTTGCAAGTACTTCAGCCCTAGACAGTACTGGCATGTGTACTAACTGCAGGAACTCCAAACGTTGAGGCCTCTACGGCAACGTAGAATACAACGTAACGCGGCAAAGAGCAAGAAGAGTTGCATGCGTTATGACAGGCAGATTGCCGCGCTGTGGCGAACTGTGCTGGTTCGTGGAGGCCGAAACGGGTGGAGTTTCCTGTATGTACATTGCTCCGCATGGAATTGCGAATTTTCGCAGGAAGGAAGGTCGTTTGATAGCGTCATACTTTACCGCTTGTCTCAAACCTGTAAATGTACTACATTTTATAACTTCCCTCATTAACTATTCGGTTCTTCAGGGCGGCTTACGGAGGGAACCGCACCATCCCTTATCAACATGCTAATTAATGTTATCCAGTTCCAAAAGGAACGAATTTAACTGGCGTTGGAAATGATATCAATAGTGAACAAGATGCGCGTTGAGTACTAGATTCCATCATTTTCCCTGCGCTTCTGATTGCTTCCAGACGCAAGGAATTCCTGCAAGGGAACTAAGAGTGATTTCTCTTCTATTGCAACTGGTAGGAGCGCAGAATTACGGCTTCAAATCATGAATGTGGTTTTCCTTTTCTCTGAAACTAATGAAGAATGTCAGGGGGGATTTTCCCTTTGATTAAAGGAATATATTGGTAAGGTCTTTCCATATATTTAGAATTTTTCCAGTCAGTATTTGGGTTAATGGCCTAGGAAGACCGATGATAACGATGACTTTGTTGTTATTTATTTCATGTTCTAGGTCAAGCGCTCAAGGAAAAGAAGATCTCTGTGCAAGAATACCTGCGATGTGTACGAGATGTCTCGAGAAAACAGTTCATCTTCCGAGCAACCATGCAAAAATGTCGAAAAGCTGCGGGTCTCCCAATATAAATATATGCTAATATTTTATGCTAATTTTCGTATTGTCCCTGTTGTATCTAATTTTTTTGTTGCCTTGGTTTTCTAGTAACCGGTTGTGAGCATGCGCGTCTCTCGTTCAATTCGCAGTACTTATTGAGCGTGTAAATTCCATAAATTCTAGCTTTTTTGAATAGTCGAGGTTTCTTGCCTCTCAAGGTAGATGTGATCGCTCAAGGGTCTCTAGGCCAGGAAATCCTAGCGCATCCTAGCACTGGTAAGGCCTGCCCTTCTTGTTCGTTCTGCCATCATCTTTTTTTTCTGATTGCTTGTCTCGCCGACTTTTCTTATCTACAGGGCACGTCTCTGGGACTTCGTGCTTTGTGTTGCTGTTTCATCTTATCGATTTCTTTCACATAAATATTAGAACTAGCTTTCCAGTCGTTCTGTCGTCACCGTTTGAATCGGTTGCATTCCTGCTTTTCTTCCATTCCGTTCATATTTGCTACTACATGTGGCCCTTCTTGCTTTGAGTAACCGTTTGTGAACATTTTTGCTCTCATTTTACCGAACGGTTTCGTTGTTCCAGAGATATGCAGGCTATAAAATGTGTAGTTGTGGGTGACGGAGCGGTCGGTAAGACATGCCTTCTTATCTCATATACAACGAATGCTTTTCCAGGCGAATACATACCAACAGTAAGTTTTTTTTTTCGTTTTGATCTCTTGACTATCCTCACAATAATGGTTCATGTATGGCAATTCCCAGGTTTTCGATAATTATTCTGCTAACGTGATGGTGGATGGACGTCCGATCAACTTGGGATTGTGGGATACTGCAGGACAAGAAGACTACGATAGGTGAGCAAATTTTTGTTGAGTTTTAAGGGTTTTTTTCTCGGACGATTCTTTTGTGACCACGTGTCCGATTTTTTTTTTGCTCTGAACCTTTTTCCTTGCACGTAATATATTTTCATTAGTGTTAGCCATCTCTTGAATGCACGAAAATCTTTTTTTAATATTGGCGATTAATGATGATGTCATGTTAGCAAGCTAAATCATCTTTTAATTTTCTTATACTATAATTAGTTGGTGTTACGTATTTCATCTTAAGAAGTTCGCAATGTCTTAAGACTGCTAACCATTTCTTGTTTTTATTCCTTGAACTCCATTTTTGTAAAGCATCCATGAGCATATGTACTCGAAAACGACAACTAAATAATGAAGAAAAAACCAAGTTCGAAAGGAGCCGTCAACATAATTCTCCTTCTAGCCGTTGGTAACTGTTCGATGCCTACTTCGTCCAACTTGTTCATATAAGATTATTTGGCATCAGTAACCGCTATTTCGCTCGACAACATTTTAGAAGTTATGTCATATTTTATATGACGTGTCATGGCATGGCAGTTTTTCGCAATGTTTATTTTTCGTGGTTGTCATTCTTTCACTGTTTTGATCCTTTATCGTATTCGTTGCACATGAAGCAGAACTGCGTCATCACTGTATTTCATGTTATTCGAATTCATTGTGTTTCATGTTTTTTGAATATGAAAACGTGTGCCTGCGCAACGCATACATGAACTTATATCGCAAGGTAGCCTGAACGTGGCGTTGCTAAACTTCAAAGAACGTGGAAACATGGAAGGAGGAGAGCAAATGATTTTTTTTTCCAACAGCTCTTCAACATTCGTACACTTGTAGGTCTCATATTTGCTTTGTTTGGTCTTTCAAGGTTCCATTCAGCTACTCCAATGAAAAATGAGTGAAGTAGAAATTGTTGTAGGCCGTGACCAATCAAATTCGTTTTGTTACAAATTGTTCACAGAAACTTGTGATTTTCCAACAGTTTTCATCTCGAGCTAGCCGTCACGAAATTGTGACATTTATTATAAGGTCTATCGTCCGGAGTAACGCTTGCCCTCTAAACTATAATGTACAATTTCAACCTTCATGCAGTATTTGTGATTTTGTGACGTATGAAACAGCTGTTGGCTGACTATTTTAATTTCTGGACGCTAATAGGCGTTGTAGAGTTGTTTGTCCATTGTGTTTCTTTTCAGGCTGCGACCGCTGTCCTATCCTCAAACTGATGTCTTTCTCGTTTGCTTTTCGCTTGTAAATCCAGCTAGTTTTGAGAATGTTCGCGCGAAGTGGTATGTGTCTTTGCTTTCTGATGTTTCTAATAGTATTCAGTTTCGTTACTTTGGTTTCTGAGTCAATGAAGAATCGTCAATTTTAGGTATCCTGAGGTGTCACATCATTGCCCAACAACGCCAATCATTCTTGTCGGAACTAAAGCCGATCTGCGTGAAGACCGGGAAACTATTGAGAGGTAAGATGTGCCATGTCGTATTTTTAGAAACTTAGTTTTATTGACACTAGATCGGACATGAGAATTTGGGTGAATTTATATAGTGTTTCAAATGCGATGATAGTTGAGTGTCAGTGCATTCCGCCTGTATTTCTCTTCATCCTATCCAATTTCTTCACACTTCCGTTCGCTGTTCTTCTCTATGGCGTTTCTCAAACCATCTTTCCCAGTGGAACAGATTATAGCTTTTTCATTCGCCCAGTTAGCTGTCGTGTTTTTTTTGAGCGATGGTTCTACTCTTGATTGTTCAGCGAGTGATGTTTTTCTTTTATACTTCTTAGCCCTTCACCTCGACTATTCACAGATCATAGCTTCACAGTTCTTCAAATATTTAACATAATAAAATATTCCTAGTTTCTTTTTCTTATAATGTGTTCTACTTTATGAGCTTTTTTTGAAACTTCCTTGTGCGCGAACTTTACGATTTAATGTTTAATGGGTATCCTCAAGATTTGGTCATTGTTTCGATGATTTGGCTTCATTTTTCATTGTTAGCTTCGATCGATTTATTCCATGTGCTCAGATCTGTTTGTGCACTGGTGAACGTCAACTATACAGGCGACGAAAAAAAAACTTATAGTTTTGATGGCTTATTCCTACACTTACGAAGTCTTTTCTCTAGTTCATTCCTGCAGTAAGAAACCGAATAAACCCATGAAGTAGGGTCTTTCGCAAATATTCCAATGGTTTATGATGAAATTAAGCCTGAAGGAACTCACATCAGTTAGTCATGTGTCTGCACACATTTGCCACCTGGCAATTTAAAATGTAATTAGTATGTGATTCGTTGCAACGAGCATATTTATTTTCGTTGTGGGCTGTGAATTATGTGGTCCCAGGAAGGCATATTGACGTAAAGGGATGAGAGACGTAGCACATTTCCGTTGTTGTGTAGTCCTGCTGCGCCAATTTTTTTTTATTGCAGCAGAAACTGTTGCGTTCTTATAGCAGACCTTTAAACCAGTTTGTTATCAAAATGTTCTTTTCTTATAGGTTGCGAGAGCGCAGGCTTACGCCGATCAGTCAGACGCAGGGGTTGGTCATGGCTAAGGAGATCAAGGCTGTCAAGTATCTAGAGTGCTCAGCTCTCACTCAACGGGGTTTGAAACAGGTCTGCTCCCCAAACTTATCATACATACCAAATTTTATTTCTGACTTTTCCAGGTCTTTGACGAAGCTATCCGTGCGGTTTTATGTCCGCCACAAAAGCCAAAGAAGAAGAAGTGTTCGATTTTGTGAGTAAACATAATCCGTCTGCGTATCATTTGTTTCGTGGTTTTGCGTGGTAACTGGTACCGAACCTCTGTTGATATTCTGAATTTACAATATGTAGAGGTTTCCAGCAACGAACTGCTCCATATTCCATGGTTTCATTCTTTTATTTTTTGTTTTTTTTTTCCTTGTAAGTCACCTGATTGGTGCAGCTATTTCGAAATCTGGGGTCCATCACCCAGCTTTATACCACTGCCAAGATTTGTATGTGTTCTTCTGGCGTAGAGATATTATATAACTCGTTCCGTTTCTTTGTTGCGAAGGTTGATTCTGACCTACACAGTTCTCTTCACACTAAAACTTGTCCTATAGATTTTCTGTGCATTATTTTATTCTTACATTATTAATGGATTGTGTGCATGTAGCTTTTTTTTTCTAATTCTAATTTAATTCTGTTTAGTCCTTATTCCTTTTGACGGTGTCGTTCGATCCCTAATTTCTCAAATGCCAAACTGAGAAGCCACACGTTCGTGCTACTTATTTGTTTTGCTCATCCGTGATGTCCTTTGATTTTGGAGGACACAAGGGTGTGTTGTTTTAGGAAGTTATCATAGTAAGAATTGTTGTTCGCGAGTGGCATTTGGGCATCACATTTTGTATGGAAAGAGGAGGATGCGAATAGGCTGTACTTTTGAATTGAACTGCGAATCGAATACGTTTACGTGCTAATACTGGATTATCGTTGCCTTTAATGTAGATTGACTGATTGCGAAATTGAATGATATGAATAAACTTTTATGGTGCTTTCTTCGAAGATCAAGAAAAAAAAAACACTTCAGAGTTGAGTCTAGCCCTAGATGGCTTATGCTCACTCCATCTGTAAGAATTCATATGCATTAAGTGATGGCCAAGAAATCACCATCTTCATCATCTTTGCCGTTTCGCTTTCTTTTGGGGAAGGCTTGAAATTTCTACCTTCTGCTGGCAGTAGGTTTAGCAACTCGAAGTGAAAAAAGATAAATATTTATTTATTCACTGAATACACCACGAGGGTGTGTCATTAGCACATTGAGATAAAACCTATAGTCTGCCCGAAATACAGCACTGGAAAGCACCATAACGTAGTAAGTGAAACTTAGAATGACTTAAACTTAAGACTAATCAGAACAAAACAATAGAGGGCTGACCTGGCACCTTAGTTTAGGCGGTTTTGAAATAATCCTACTGTATAATCTACCAGGTAGAAGGGAGGTTGGCGAGGGTTTGCGAATTCTGCACCAAAAGGATAAATATCTATTGCATTTGTTGGTTCTTTTTTTTTTCATGGGAATTTTTTTAGTTGAAACAGTAGAAATCTCTAAGCTGGTAGAATATGCAATCAGCTGTAGGATGACTGTCACCGATTGAATATCCACAAAATGGATTTTTTAGCAGTATTTTGTATACATAACAGAGCGTTGCTCTTTAAGACCAATTATTCGAAACCACCTGGTTAATTTGAGGTTCATTCTACGCTGACGTCATTTCGTAATTTCTGCTATTCTCCCCATTCGTACGCTTCTGTTTTGAGAACGGTTTCGTTAGTGTTAAGCTAATTTTATTGAAGGTTTCTGATAAGTGCTGAAGCCAGAAGGCTCTTGGCTGGTTTTGGATATCCTGGTTGGATGCAACAGAGCCGTTGTTCCACTCACGGCCGGCAAGGCTTTTGGTTTGCTGAGAACTAATGAAGAACCCTCATGGAAGAATGCTTTCTTTTCGCCAACTGCACCATCTAGCATGTTTGACACTGGTGTCCGTGGCTCATGAAATCTGATTAGATATGAAGGTCATGGCGAGATCCGATTTTCAGCAGACATCAGAGAAGAAGATTATCATGTTTTAGTTAGGCTGAGGTGACATCGTCCGCCCTGATGTGCATGGCATGACTCGAGTGAAGTTCCTATGGAGTAATATCTCGCTTTTAATAAACTCCTAGTCTTGAACATAGAGCATAGAGAAATTAAGCCTGTAAGACTTTATCGTGTTTGCTGGCATTCACTTCGACCTCATCTCATGTGAGTCTGGAAGTACAGGCCATTTACATATGAGGAAGTCGGTATGCCACTTATCGGAGTCATGTGCTCCACGTACTCCCACACCCTTTCTAACATGTTAAGCAGTTAAGTATCACTGCGACTAACAAGCTTGAACATGCACGACTTGCCAAAGGTCCGGTCTCTTTACGTAAGAATGCACCAATACCGACTCATTTCTGAACCGCCTGTAGTGGATGCTTTTCTCAATTGTGCGGTGATAGAATACGGGGTACTTCATAATAAACAGTAATCTACTTATCAAAGTTTGTTTCTTCACTGAAATAAAATGCAAGTCTAAAGATGCGCGTTCGATAAAGATGAAGTAGGGGAATTTCCGGACTTTAGAACAATACGTTTTCTCGAGGTAAGTATAATATCACATGGGTCGAAATAGGGGTAGGTTTGGGCCAGGGTTGCTTGAATTCCCAAAGGACGTTAGTGACCAGTACACTCGCACATTTTTGAAAAAGATTCGGATATTTGAATAATCGAATCTATTCGGATATTGGCTTTTTCGAATATTCGAATTTCGAATACATTCGAAAAACGGAATCTCGAGTGTTAGAATTTTCGAATATATTCTAAAATCGGCTCTTTCGAATGTTCAGATGTCGAATATTCCGGTGCCGCATTCGAATAAAGGGGACTTCGAATGATCGAATAAACGAATATATTCGAAAATTGACTTTTTCGAGTATTCGAATATCGAACATGTTCAAAAAATTTCGAATTTTCGAATGATCCGATTCGAATAATTTAATCGAATGATCGAATAATTATTCGATTTGGTTGCAAGTATAGTGACCAGTGACTCTGCATCAAATTAGGCGACTTCGAGTGATTAGTCTCAACGCCCTATTTTTCTGCCATAAATTCTACATGGTGTTAGAAAATCTGCTGGAGTCTGTTAATTGTAACCATATCAGCTTGGAGATTGAAAATTTTCAAAAACCCATCGACCTCGTTGAAGGCAATTAACCCTCCATTTGTTTCTATTGCTGCGGAGCCCACGAAAATTAAAAGTGTCAAGCTGTACCTGTAAAGAAGGTAAGAAGATGGACGAAACATGAAGAGGTGTTTTCCTTATTGCTGGTGTTGCATGGTACGCAAGTACAGCTCAGTCATATCGACCATTTGTGTCAGATTCATCTCTTAGTATTACCGCTCTTAATACACGGTGGTTACCTGCAACATCACTGGTCAATTGTGAGACTCTTAATCGTCATCCGTTATCCTGCATCCGTCATTCGGCCACTTTTGGCCATTCCAATATTCGAACCGTTGTTCGGATCTTGAAAAATCTGCTATCCGCTCGCTCCTGTTGTGTGTCTTGCTTTAAGGACGGCAGAGAGAAAGAGGAAGTCATGGGTAAAAAAAAACTGGAATCTCCGCTAAAAAAGATCCGAACAATTGAAACTTGAGGAAAAAAAGGTGAACATTCAATTTTGGTTTGCATACTGTGACAAATATCAAGTATCTCCGACCCCGCTGTGCTCACAAAAAGTACATTTCGGTGTTAAAGCGCAGTCCTGCACTGCTCTCATCAACCCTTATGTGCGTTGAGGCAATGCTAAAGTGAAATCTGCGTACTCACGATTGCCCTCGGTTTTTATCAGATCACAAGTCTTACTACTTAGTGGTTTCCTTTTCTAGTCATTGCTCGTCCTTAAAGATCAGTCAGTAAGTGGCTTGGACTTTCAGAGTATGTTAAGCAGATTTAATGTCTGGCGTAGGTGTTTAATTTAATGTACTGATAGGTTTCCCCTAGGCATTAATAACTCTTCCCCTTAAGTGTGTTCTGATATCCGTTGAGAGATGTATCGTCATCGGCCACGGAGGTAAGTCAACGATGAAATCACTGACACGCTTTTAGAAAAGGATATGATGCTCTGGATCTTCCGAAGGCGGAAGTAGAACGGATAACGAGCAAATACCGACGGAAATCGAATCAGTTGAAAACATACAGGTTAACCTCAACATGTTTTTGCTACTCAATTTTCTCGATGTTTTTCTGCGTCTGTCACGTGGTGTCTGTCAGGGTGGGGGCGAAAAATAAACTCTGAGTGGGACAACTCGAGGATTCCGATGCTTAAAACATTGACGACAATCGACGTCTTGGAGAGATGTGCCACATGGGGCCAAGGCGAAATTCTCGTTCATTTCTTTCACTGCAGCAATAATATGTAATAATAGCAATAATATATTTTATGTTAATAAATAAATAATAAAAACAGCTTTGGTGATATTACTAAGTATAATAATGCTTTACCATCATTTATTAATATTCTGATCATTACTATCAACAATTAACAAATGACAACAACACAGTACAATCAATCAATACCTAAAAGTACCAATAACATTGATAATTTTTAATAAATTAATTAATAAATTTCCACGATTGTAAGATTTATTAAAACCGTGGAGTTATAATACAATTTGACCTATATTTTACAAACACATATAAATTTATTAATTTATTACTTGTATTTTCTGCATTTTTGTTGATTTTTTTATTTTACGTGATACAGTATGCATACCGTAACCCGCGAATTTGCTTGTACAATACAAAATGGTGTGCATATTTGGACTGGGCATGAAATAACCCCTCCATACCAATTTCAGAAGATTCCGATCTTGGGATCTCCATTTTTGACGTGGCACCCATCGGTGGGTCCCTTGGTCCATGGTGGCTGCCAAGGTGGGACCTATCCGGGGGTCCCATTGTCGTCAAAGAAATAGAAGGAGAGAAGTGTTCCGCGCTAGTTTTGATTCACCAGTCACCTTCTTCTACTTGTTAACTTAGCCTATCCTTTCTAGACAGCAAAATTCAAGGATCATAAAGAAAAAGTTTCACTTTCTTGAAATGTTCACGGTCTGTTGGAGAGGTAGCAGAGGAAAAAATCCGGAAAATGCACTGGGTTCTACGTTGGTGATGAGAAAAAAAAATGCAATATGCACAATTATTCTTCTATCATCGTGTCTGAAACTGACTATAGGGGTTGAAAACGTTGATAGCGTAAGAGTATCCCCAGACTTCGCCAGCAATCGCGGCGATCGCCACTACAGCCGGCTGTCGTCGCGATCGTCACGACTGCCGGCGATCGCCACATGGATAAAGTGAATGAGGAGACTCCAGACGTGAGAGAGATGATTACTAATGCGGAGTAGCGATCGATAGGCATCGTTTCCACTGTCGCTATCAATCACATCGCCAGTTCATTTTGGGGCGCATGCATCTTCGAGGGTACGAGTGATGAGCTCCGTTTGGCAGCGATCCATGGCGATGTGACGTGGCGATCGATACGTATCATTTCCACGATCCTTATCTCATATATCGCCGGATCATTTTTAATCATTTTGAACTGGCAAAATCTGGGGATACTCTAAGAAAGGTGTACATCTCCTGTGCGGAGCGAGTGATGCAAAAACGATTGTTTGAGCGAAATTCGGAGGAAGCCAATGTTATATTCATACACTGAAAAGTAAAAGAAACAATAATCGGCGTAGAAAAATCTTTTTTTTTTGTGATGCGCTTTGTATATTGTGTTCAACTTGAAATTATATAGGGCTTTCTTGAATGCACATGTGTGCTAAATAATCGTTTTCGGGGTCCAATCCCATGCATATGCTACCACATCAATGCTCCGACTCCGGATATATAGAGGGTTATATTGGGCCTCGATGAGAATCGAACCATGGATCGTACACGTACCACTGCACTCTACCTACACCTACTCAACCTTTATCCCACTTACAGAGGCGAATAATGCTCAAGGCCTAGCTCCATGTCCTTTTACCGTGAAACATTTTTGAATGACAAATCTTCATCCTCATCTTCTCCATTGCCCTTTGTGCCATAGAGCTGTTATATCTTTACCTTTACTGGCAGAATTTTTATAATACTTCGTATTCAAAGGCCTGAAACTGGATCACATTTTTCGGATCCCCGCGCCCTAGTCCACCAAACACCTCCTCTGGACCCGAATGCATTACTGAGGTTATCTGTGGTGAAGGTGTTAACCTACCTGCATTTACCCTTTGCTTGACACCCATTAGTATGTTTACCCATATGTGTCGTTGTCTATGCCCAGCTACTAGCAATGGATAATCCTACCCATGGATATGACGTTACGCTTCCTTCCAATGGTGAATCCGGGCCCTGGTGTGGGTATTCAACTCATTTCGACTGAACAATGATGAGCACCGATGTAAGAAGAGATACACATATCCAGTGTTTCAACAATAATTAAAATAATTTTTTTTTCATTACGCTCGTAGTTCAGTGCACAAACTTTATTTATTCATTTGTTTATTCGAGTACAAACTAAATGTTCCATTGGAAAGAGAAGGCAACCAGTTACGATTCACTTAAAGATGCAAAAGAAGAACTTGAGACTTTGAAAAATATTTTTGCTCAACTCTTGACGCTATCTTCTATGTATGCTGTTGAAGAATATCAGTATAACTTTGCAGGGTAGTGCATGATTTTGTCAAAATTGATATTTCCTCAAAGCATTAATGTTCAACACGTAAAATCTGTGATCTTCAGCAGTAGGTTTCTATCTTCAGAACCAACAAGAAATGAAAATGTTCTGGTGATCGAGTATTATGCACTGAGCCGTAGCCTCAACTATGGGCTGTTCACAGGCGACGATAGTTGGGTACTGGAAGTCTACCTTTCATGCCTGCCTCTCCCCTTTTCTCTAATTTCTCTCTACGCACTTTTCTTAGTTGAGCGGACCACACCACAGCTTGCAGTATTAGCAAATGCAGCTATAGTCACGGTCATCCTGATTCATACGCGGCGCATTTGCACCGCTACGCGGCTGTGAAGACGTGCCATAGACGCAGATTCGTTGCTGTTATAACGGATTTTAACATGCAAAATGTGGTTCCTGTCAAATTCTAACGGTCTCCACTCGTTTTAACCAGTTAGGACCAACGAATTGCGTGTCATGACGTGTCAGAGCTGTAATAAAACCACGTCGCGGTGAGGTTACTCTGCGGTTGCGAGGCGGTTCTCCCAAATACTGTGGGAATAAATTTTCCATCTACTGGACGAAGAGGGTGACTAAAGTCCAGAAGCGACGTTAGCTTTTCCACAAAAGTAACGGATTTCCTTCTAAACATTTGCCTTTTACGAATCTGTCTAAAAAATCTGTATAGTATAGTCACGCATCTTTGCAATTCGTTCATTTTAAGAAATAGGAAATTAGAGAGCTTGAGACGTATACGGTGACATTTGCACAACCACCCACGACTGCACTATGCACTACGGCTGGTTCAGCTGTATTTCCAGCTCGCCTACATATGTCCGGTGTTTTTGCAGCATCTGCTAATTTCGCGGGCTTCAATATCCACGAGTTTATTGGAGCAGGAAGAAAGTGCTTCAATTACAATCATATTGGTAGTCTAGACGACTACTGCTGCTCTTTTCCTGAAAAAGACCGCAGTTCAATCTAATGTGATGGATTAAGCTTCAAAAGTAACTGCGGGCATCTTGCTTATTATTTCTAAGCTCGAATGCATCATTGGTTCGGTAATCTCATACCCAAGCAAATAGTTATGAGAAGCAGCTGGATATAGAAAAGTCACGTAGCGGCAAATATATTGATGGTGCCAGGTAAAGAGTAAGGTTGGGTATATTGATAGATTTTTCATGGGTAACCTTGAGGATGCATACGCTCCCTGGCAACACTTGAAAAGGCACAAGGCTCTGACACTGTGCGTTCTGGTGGTGAATTCCTGCATTTCTGCGTTGTGCCATTAGTCCCAGATACGAAAAATATGCATGCTTGTGTTTTGGAAAGGAAGTTATCTCCCCCGCCCCCCCCCCCCCTGATTTCGACGGGTAGAACAGGAATCGATTGTGTCACTCTCTGATAACTGTGCAAAACGAACGCGGACCTAACCGCGTAGTGGTTCGAGTAGAAACCTTAGCAGCAACGGTTGCCAGTTGCTGCCATTCTCCTCTTGATTACTGCCATCCCTCAGCAATAGCTGCTAAAGGGCCGACAGCCTGAGCAGCAATCGAGGGTAGGATGGCAGCAACTGGCAACCGTTGCTGCTAGGGTTTCTACTCGAACCACTACGCCGTTCGGGCTGCGTTCGTGCTGCACAGTTATCAGAGCTGGAATAATGATTAATTCAAAGCGTAAATCTCGGTACGTAAACATTTTAGTCATCCGTAATGAAGCATTCGAGCACAGGACTAGATCTACAAATATGATCATGTGATATGCAGTAATCTTTGCAATCAAGCACTATTGTTTTTAGAATAACGCTCTAACCACGATTTATCGTCGTATATCTCTGCCCAATACCAGCTGAGCGACCGTAGAATTTCTCCTTTCATCACACCCTGAACATATACATAGTTTTTGAAAAATGGTATGCTTTGAAGCACAAAATTCGCATTGCAAATACATATCTCGACTTTCTAAAGGAAACCAAAGGGAGGACGAGCGAAATGGATCACGCGATCACGTGGGCCTCGTGCGAAGCAGTGATTAAAATTCTTCGACTTTGTGCCAGAGATTCCGGATGAAACAAATTCGGCGTGGCAGAACCTATATTTTGTTTTTAAAATATATACAAGTTCAGGGAGGTGTTGCAAATTTTTTATGCTGCTTTCAAACATCATTCTCACTGTTTACTTTATTTCATCGAAAACCGTCATTATTTTTATTTATTTACTTATTTATTTATTTATTTCAATGCACTCAAGGTGCTCCAACATAATATGTAAAAAATCGAACACAACAAGTCCTCAGTTAATGCCTGCGTGAAACAAACAAGATTATCAAACACTGTTTAGGTAACAAGGTACAGAGCTAGTTTTTTAGAATGATGCTGTAGGCTGTTTACCTCGAGAGTAAGTGGGAATGAAATTCAAACGATAGGCTCCGTGAAGCGTTACTTGATGATAGAGGCACTAAGTATAGCTTGCGGGGGAAAGCGCGGTTTCGCTAGTCCCTGTCCAAGAATAACGATGGTGCGATGCTCGTGATAACCATGGTGGTCAGCATCATTTGATTTTAATTGTTTTTTTTATGTAGCTTGCACGGAGTTCCAAGCGAATTTTATTCCGTGCTCCTCTATGATAGGTCGCGGAAGTAGCACCGCCTGGAAAGCTCTGATGCCCAAATCACCCTGAACTACTGTGATAAGTGTGCAGCACGAACGCAGGCCGAACGTAATGGTTCGAGTAAAAGCCCTAGCAGCAACGGTTGCCAGCTGCTGCCATCCTCCCCTTGATTGCTGCTCATGCTGTCAGGTCTTCAGCAGCAACTGCTGAGGGACGGCAGCAATCAAGGGGAGGATGGCAGCAACTGACAACTGCTAGGGTTTCTACTCGAACCATTACGCCGTTTGGTCTGCGTTCGTCCTGCACAGTTATCAGAGTAGGAGTAATCTTCAATGAGTTGCCAAGCTGACAATCCGCAATCGGACAAGAGGCAGCAAAGGGACTCATTTATTTTTATTTGTTTATAAACTAGCGCCCCTTCGGGACGCTAGAAAGTGGGGTGGGGCAGCCACTTGGGACATGTGCAAACGCTTCACACTTGCCAAATCTCTAGAAAATTTATAAGGAAGCAGAACCAATCTTCCAATGGGCCCAAACATGAAGTCCTTCTTATGAGTTGAGTATGAGCATGAGAAGTTCGTTCTCCATCGTATGGCGTATTCGTGCGTGTTCCTCTACCCGGCTAACGCAGACGCGTCCTCCATCGGCGGAACTGTATCCTGCCGTTCCCCACACTATTGGACAAGGCGAAATCGTATCCGAGTGTTTCCAGACTACTGGGCCGCAGCGGGCTTTTCTCCATCGGTGGACCCGTATTCTGGCGCCATTTTCACTGTTAGGCCTGAACCATATCCTGGTATTCTCCACTTTACTGAGTTACAGCGGACCAATACTATATTGGCGGACCCGTATTCTGGTGTTATGCATACTACTGGGCCACGGCGGGCCCTTCCTCCATCAGAGCGCCAGTGTTCTGGCGCCCTCCTCACAGTTAGGGCAAGCCGGATCCGTTCTCCAAGCGCGGGTTCGCATCCTGGCATTCTTAACACTATCGGACTAAAGTGAACCCGTATCCTGACCTTCTCCACACCATTATGCTACGACGGGTCCTTCCTCCATCGGTGGACCCGTATCCTGGCATCCCCCCACACCACTGGGCCATAGTGGGCCCTTTCTCCATTGGTGGACCCGTATCCTGACGTCCTTCACACAACTGGGTCACGGCGGGCCCTTTCTTCATCGGTGGACCCATATCCTGGCGTTTTCCAAGCACTGGGCCACGGCGGGCCCTTTCTCTAACGGTGGGCCCGTATCTTGGCGTTCCCCACAGCACTGGGCCACGGAGGACCCTTTCTCCATTGGTGGACCCGTATCCTGACGTCCTTCACACAACTGGGTCACGGCGGGCCCTTTCTTCATCGGTGGACCCATATCCTGGCGTTTTCCAAGCACTGGGCCACGGCGGGCCCTTTCTCTAACGGTGGGCCCGTATCTTGGCGTTCCCCACAGCACTGGGCCACGGAGGACCCTTTCTCCATTGGTGGACCCGTATCCTGACGTCCTTCACACAACTGGGTCACGGCGGGCCCTTTCTTCATCGGTGGACCCATATCCTGGCGTTCCCCACAAAACTGGGCCACGGCGGGCCCTTTCTCCATCGCTGGGCCCGTATCCTGACGTCCTTCACAGCACTGGGCCACAGTGGACCCTTTCTCCATTGGTGGACCTGTATCTCGGTGTCCCCCGCACCACTGGGCCACGGCGGGCCCTTTCTCCATTGGTGGACCCGTATCCTGGCGTTCCCCACAGCACTGGGTCACGGCGGGCCCTTTCTCCATCGGTGGACCCGTATCTCGGCGTCCGCCGCACCATTTGGCCACGGCGGGCTTTTTCTCCATCGCTGGACCCGTATCCTGGCGTTCCCCACAGCACTGGGTCACGGCGGGCCCTTTCTCCATCGCTGGACCCGTATCCTGTCACACACTGGGTCACGGCGGGCCCTTTCTTCATCGGTGGACCCGTATCCTGGCATCCCCCACACCACTGGGCCACGGCGGGCCTTTCTCCATCGTGGACCCGTATCCTGACGTCCTTCACACAACTGGGTCACGGCGGGCCCTTTCTTCATCGGTGGACCCGTATCCTGGCATCCCCCACACCACTGGGCCACGGCGGGCATCGGTGGGTATCCTGCCACTGGGCCACGGCGGGCCCTTTCTCCATCGGTGGACCCGTATCCTGGCATCCCCACAGCACTGGGCCACGGCGGGCCCTTTCTCCATCGGTGGACCCGTATCCTGGCGTCCTTCACACCACTGGGCCACGGCGGGCTTTTTCTCCATCGCTGGACCCGTATCCTGGCGTTCTCCACACCACTGGGCCACGACGGGTCCTTCCTCCACCGGTGGACCCGTATCCTGGCATCCCCCCACACCAATGGGCCACAGTGGGCCCTTTCTCCATTGGTGGACCTGTATCTCGCTGTCGCCCGCACCACTGGGCCACGGCGGGCCTTTTCTCCATCGGTAGACCCGTATCCTGACGTCCTTCACACAATTGGGTCACGGCGAGCCCTTTCTCCATCGGTGGACCCGTATCTTGTCATCCCCCACACCATTGGGCCACAGTGGGCCCTTTCTCCATCGGTGGACCCGTATCTCGGCGTCCGCCGCACCATTTTCCCACGGCGGGCTTTTTCTCCATCGCTGGACCCGTATCCTGGCGTTCCCCGCACCATTGGGCCACGGCGGGTCCTTTCTCCATCGGTGGACCCGTATCCTGTCATCCCCCACACCATTGGGCCACGGCGGGTCCTTTCTCCATCGGTGGACCCGCATCCGTATATAGTTGATTGGATATACAATGTCATGCCTTCCTATTTAGAGGCTTTTACTCTTTGTTAGTGCAGAAGCTTTCTCGAAACGAACGAATGTTGTGACTACACAATCGCCGCGAAAATTCAACAGGGGCTGAGGCGACCGCGTAGGTCCAGCCTCACCGAAGCTTCCGAGACGCTGTAGCTCTCTTAACACCCGTCCATTTCTTCCTGCAAGTGCACAAAGCGTCGCAACAGTGGAAGGCTGGTTTTCCTGCTGCGTATATTGTGCAGCCTGAAAGCTCATAAACACTCCCTCACTATTATGCGGTGAGACCGCCAGCGAAGGTGATGAAATCACCATCCCGTGCATGCGGCAGTGCCAGCAGTGACGAAATTGCTGGTCCCGAAGCGAACGTGTCTGCGTCCATGGAAATCGGCCATTTTGCCACACAGTCTGCGCCTCAAGATTGCGGTGTCTATGAGTGCCGCCCCGTATCTCTAACCGCTCTAGCCCCCTTACGGCGCTTTGTTTAATAGATTCTGTTTATTTGTATAGTTATCCATTGATTATGTGTAGATCAGTCCCTGGAGAAGACATAGTTTTTGTATGATCTGTTTTAAACACGATAGTAGTTGAAAATTCGTGCATTTTACATGCTTTTCTCGTCGCTCTCTGCAATTACTGCCCACTTTCTCATGTACTTTTCCGCTCTGACATATCTCTAACTATTTCCTCTAATGAAACGAGATATACTGATGGAATTCAGATAACCAAGTTCATGTATAAATGAGATGTTGTCCTCCTCAAGAAGTTTCGCGATTAATGCACTCGGTCCGAAGAAAATCTTCAAATCCGTGTGCAGAAACCAGCTGCTTATGGAGCTTCAAGTTTATTGTCAGCTTCACCCCACTCGTTTCTGATGGCAGCAGCGTTTCGCCGGCGATCTTCAACGAAACGCTGAGTATGTTGTTTGTGATATGCCTCTGAATTGCAAATTGCCTCTGCTGATACGATCGCAGCGCTGCAGGAGAGGCAATTCTATGAAAAAGTGAAGAACATGTCAGATGTCCGAATTTGACGGACTGCAAGCGTCTTTCCCTTGTAGCATAGACAACGATTACTTCAGATGGTGCTCCCATTCACAAAGTGAACAACATCGTGTGTTTTGTTTTTATTTTCGAAATTAACTCTCGACACGCAAGTTAAGCCATGCAGTGATTTTGCAGAGAACACTTATTGACGCAGTTCTGGACACTGGGAGGTTTTGGAAAATCAGTGAGCAAACTTCAGGCGTTGGAGCTGAGAAAGATGGAATTACACTTAGTGTTTACCAGGCAGAAGCCAGCACTGGACTTTGTCCGGCTAGATTCTATCACGTGGATTCGATATAGTTATGTCCAAGAAAGACTGACAATTGGATTATGTGAAGGTGCCTGAAGTGGCGTCAAAGCTTTGGATGGGCAGAAACTACAAACAAATCAGAAATACTAAACATTCTTGAGCTTGTCACTCTTACCTGTTCATGTTTATCGAAATTCTCTTATTGAAGAAACTAGGAATATTACTATTCGCGAAGTCCATAAACGAAATAAGGATTTTCCTTATATGTACATTTTCTAGCAAGTGTACAATATGCCCCAAAATCGATTTTCTCAGGAAATTCCTGCTTTATCCGCATATTATTGGTTTCTGACTTCTACCTTAGTGAGTCTCACCTACTCTGAACCAGATCCTATGCACTGGGATTTGGCTAAGTAAGCGCCGTAGATTTGTCCTACAATCATGATATCCTACCATCCAGTGTGTCGGTTCCGCAGGGGTTTCACTTGGTATACCTGTGTGCCGAAGTGCCGGCATACTCCAGGAAGCGTAATTGGCTCCTGGGCCGGTAGTAAACCCCCCATGTCGCAACAGCCAAGATGCGAACGCGTTGGCACCAGGTTCGCGACATTTGCGAACACCTCGTGAGAATCTCGCGACATCGACGGGCGTCTCGCGAATCAATGTGTCTCTGCTGAACCCTTAGGCAGGCAAAACATGTGCTCATGGTGCAGCGGTTAGCGTGATTGCCGGTAAAAGGCAGTACTGTGTTAGCCGGGTTCGATTCCAGTTCATTTCAAACATTTCGCGAAACCATAGCAGTACGTATATCCACTTTTTGACAAATTTGGATGTGGAACTAGCTTTGCTTATGCCTTCTCATTGGATGGAAAACCGTCACAGATAAGCTTCGAAGAGGTCTGAGGCCTTCTACCCATATATTTCTAGCTAGGTGCATAAGTTTTGTGCGGTTTTTCAGACAGTTCTCTTCCACTACAAATTTTGAACCATCCTAGGAAGTCTGGATTTCACGGGTGTTTTTAATCTTTCCTCAGTTCGCAAAAATCCTTTTCTGAAATTCGTGCCGAGACACGCAATTCAAGCAGTACTGAACAGGTCCCACGTGTCAGTTGTATATGAAACTTCTGCTCTGCATGTTTCGTGTTCTCTTTGTGATTTCTCGCTCATTTTTGCCGCATGGCCGCTACAAAGTTGTCCCATGGGCTGAAAAAGGATGTCCTTGTTGATAACCCATAAAAATCACTTTTTTGTGGATTCTTTTTACGGCTTGTTTGTCACCTACTTCGCAGATCTCAAAAGATGAAAGGGTGCCCAATATGGTTTGACTATCTGGATATCCAGTCATTTTGCGTCTTCACATTGAACTGTATGTCGAGCTTGCAACTGGACAAAACAAACGATGTGGACGAAGGCTTGAGAGCTGCGTAAATCTGATCTGTTTCAAAGAAACTTCGTTTTGATCTTGACCAGGGGCCTGTGCCGACGCCTGACCGTTGTCAACGAACTGGACGTCTACGAACTCCGTTCGGGTTCGCGACATCGCACCTCGTTGAAGCGCACACTATTTCCCCTAACTTTGGCTGTCTGCGCCTCATGACCATCAGGTCATGAACGTGGATAGCGACCACGTTCGTGAGAAAGTCACTGAACTGAGCTGCCAACTATGTCGCGACATCAGCGAGAACACATGTTTTATCACTGGAAGTTCATGAACATCTCGCGACAAAGTTCATGAACATCTCGCGACAGATGTGAGCGAGAATGTCACAACATGTTGGCAGCTGAGAGCTCATGACATCAAGGGGTTTACTACCAGCCCAGGGCACAAGGCCAACTGGTGTGGATGTGAATACTTTCGTAGCACGTGATTCTTTTTTTCTGCTCCGGTTCTAGTCAGTCCTGCAGGCCTGCTTGAACATGTTGTTCAACATATTGGTACTTTTATTGTAACCAACTGCAGAAAGTGCTTATTTCGTTTTACACTTTTTTCTTCGCCTACCTCTGAAGTGTTACTAATGCGTTCTGTTTTTACTTTGAGGCACGCTGTGAATGCAGTGCATCAAATAAATAAATAAATAAATATTATTAGGTTAGTGCATAATTAATGCAGATTTTTTAGTGACATCGCTTTTCGTCGAAAACTGAAGCTCTTCAAACGTTTTTAATGGAAATAATCCTCTTTTTTTATTCAGTAGAGATGCTATCAAAAATCGTGTCCACATTCACACTTGGCTGTTCTACAAATCGTGGAAAGGCTATAATGAAGCATCATCATTTCACGACCTCTATGAAATTTTGGATGAAGAACGATCAGCAAGCTCAAGTCGAAAAATGTTGAAGTAGTTCGGCACAATCCCCATAGATATACGAGGAAGTGCTTGTCGTTTTTTTTCGTTGCCGAAAGTTCTAATCGTCAAATTTTGACGATTTGGGATTTTTGGCAGCCATGGGAGAGAAGGTTCTACTGACGAGATTGTTGAAAAGTGGACTCTTCTCGTTTTGCTGTGGAAAACCGCTGGAAATTCTCGGTCACGGTTCATGGGCACCCAGTAAGCCAATCTTCACGCTTTTCACAGCGTTTCGAGAGGAGGAACTATGTTCGAATGGCCCATATCGAATCATTCGGCCAGAATTCTCGCTGCCAATCCTTCATCCTCTTTTTCGGCTGAAAAGCTCCTGGTGCTCAAAATTTGATGGTCGACCTCATTTTTCTTCACCTGGTGAGATTGTGTCCTATAAAAATGAATGATTCCTCAACATTGCTTCACTGATTGTTCCTTCGCCGAAAAAAAAATTCACTACGATCACAAAATGACTGTATTACATTGCAAGATTTCCCGAAGTGATAGAACATATGATGGCGGATGTGTATATGATTTTCGAATGCACTCTATTAGGTGGGAAATGAGGATGACTTTCATGAAGAAGAAACAATTAAAAAGCGTCATTTCTTACGAGGGAAGAAGCCGCGAAAAAAGCCGCATTCATTATGCACCAACCTAATATAATGTTGTGTCCTACCTACGTAGTTTTGAGTATCTAAGTTTCTTGGACTTTCATCTAGTTTTTTTTTTGATTGCTACTCGCGCTATCTGACAGTTTACAATTACTAATATACTTCCTAGTGTACGGATAAGAAGTGAAGAAGAATAAGGGAGGAGAAAATTGCATGAGGAAAGCTGATCCCATCATTTGGCAGTGAAACCAAGAAGAAAATCGAGATTCTTAGGAAGATGCGTATGGAACACTAATCTCATTCCGCTCAAACGTTTCTGCATATCCCTAAGACTTTCTTTATTTATATTATTAATTAGTGTATACACCAGTGCGCTACATAATACCAGAATATTATAATAATATAATACGAGCGCATAAAGGTAAAGGAGAACCTCTCTAGATACTGACAATAAATGTGAAGCTATTCCAGGATGTATCCGTTGTGCTCAAGTTATAAGTGGCAGTATTTCTACACAGCAAGCTTCTTCATCGCAAAATCAATGAGGCATCAATCTTTTGCCATTTTTTCAAGGCATCAATTTTGTCCTGCTCACTATTGTTATAACAAATGGGCCAATGCCTGTGAATTATTACTGTGTGAAATGGAGAGCAGAACCGTGCGGATGAGTGATCTGTACAAGGATTTTCCATGGTTGAGTAACCAGGACGACGGGCGCTGCCACACAGTTTACATAGTCCGCAAATTGTATGAAATGGATGTGGTGTATGAAATGGATGTGGCATTCATGTATTAGTTACGTCATTCTATTATTCGTAAAAATCATGTAACCCTCCTTGAATGGGTGACCAAAAAACCTCTTTTCTTTTCTCATAAACGCCTGGACTGCTTTTGAAGTACGAAAATCTCTTTACTGGAATGAAGAGGCTATGAAGAGTTTCGACGTGATTCACTGCTTATTCTCGATGACTAGCCGAAGTAACACTATTGACCTTTTTTCCACGAGAAGGCGTAAGTCTATGCGAAAACAATCTATGGGCGGTTCTTTGTGATGATCGGAGCAGCTATTGGTGCACAACAACATGTATGAACGTCAGAAAATCCAGAATCAAGCACAGGTAGTGACCGAAACTCTTCTTGGATAGTCAAACTTCCCTCTCGCGAGAAACTGATTCAAGCTCTTGGGTCCCCTCCCAAAAAGGAGAGGCTTCCATAAACTCACTTTCTTCTTTGACGGCCTATTCAAATGGTGAGTAACTCGATTGATAACATTTGTTCGAACCAAAGTGCGATAATTTAAAAGTAACGTTCAAATCGTCTTTACAATAAACCAAATAAACTCGGGATTACTTTAATAAAGGCAGTATTTCCTAGCTGCCAGAGGCCAAAAGGCGCTATGGGCAAGCAAAAATAACAACGGAGAAAGGAGTTAACTTATGATTAGCAGCCAGCGCCCGTTTTTTCAAGTTCTCAGCGTCTATCTCCCAAGCCACACCGTCTTTCCCCACACCCGACAGCTGCACGAGTCGGGCTTGGTAGCTGCTTTAGTGTCTTCAAACTGTAGAGTGCTTCAGGAGAGGACAAGAGCGTTGATTGTTTGCTGCCTATGCAGCTGCTTTACCCCAATTTAAGCCCGTATAGGAGGACTGTGAATGGTTAGTTAGCGACTTTGAATGCTGTCCTTCTACACGAACTTAAATCGAGGTGAGGCAGCTGCTCCGCCAGCCACGGTCAATGCCTTTGTTCTCTGCTTGAGCACTCTGTAGTTTGAAGACACTAAAACAGCTAGCAAGCACATCCTGGAGCCAATAGATGAGTACTCTATTTTGAATCAGCGAGAAAAGAAGCAGCTGTAACTCACTATACAGAACTCCTCAGGAAATTTGGACCACGGATTCGAAATCTGCGTCAAAAACTGCCCTTCTCCCTCCCCTCCTCTTCTACCTGTGGCTGCCTGTGCTTATGTCTAATAGTGAATTTACCAAAGAAAGGAACATACCGAATGTACGATAGCAGAAAAAATGTTCACGTGCATAAAAGAATCAGCAAATATAATATGTACACACATAGATGGGTGCTATATATGGTTCCTAATGAACTTTCCTCCAGCAAGCATTTTTTTCAAAATAAATTAGGTCTTGTAAGTAGTTCACAGTTGTCGAGACTTCAATATTAGCCGCTTTATCAGGCAAGCTTTCGGCGCTATAACGGCGAATTCCACTACTTTATTTGTGTATTTATTTATCTATTTATTTACTTATTTGTTTACCTAACGATTCATCCTTGCATGAAATACTGTTTATATAAAACACTAATAAAACTGTTTTGTTTGTCCGCACTTTGTTATATTGGTTAATTCTGATGTTCAGCGCATTATTGTAGTGCATAAATAAAATAAAATGAATGAATAATACATGAACAGTTGTCAACATTACTATTCCTCAATGAAACATCGTTCCCTAAAAAAAAGGAAAATAATATGATAATAGATGTTGTAAACCTCCTCATCTTTTTTTATACCGCAAACGAATACACCAGTTAGGAAAACGAGCAGCAGAGTCGTTTTTCTGTTGGAGTGTTTGCAAACCCATCCTTTAGTTGCCAGTATAAAGTTATTGACTAGTGAATTGGTCTGAAGAAGGGATTATAACTGGTGCACCGAAGGTCCTCACTATGTAACGAGTACAGAGCTCCAACAGAGTACCTTATTTCCTCGTAAAAGCCCTTTTCTAGCAGCGCTTTTCACGTAACATACCTCAGCTATGGAATGAAAGTCTACATAGAATTTGCTTAAATATGCTACACCACACCAGATGTGCAATAACGAAAGATGTTCGACAGAAGGAGTTCGTGTTCACGACGTTTCCTCGAGGGCAGCACTCGAGAGGCTGTATTCCGGCTCGCTCGACACAGTCAAATTTGGCAGTTGAGTTCTGTTCTGCTAGGAAATGTCCACGAAAACTTGCTTGAGCTGTGTGAAGTTACTCTGAAGTTACTCTGAAGAGATTGGGGACGATTCCAGATTTTCCCCAACTGGTTATTATGACGTTTTCACAACATTTTTTGACAGAATGAATTGCGTTGGGCAAATTTGCTCATAATAAACAAATCGTCAAAATCAAATAATTTAGCATAAGGAAACCTGCAGTTCTGCGGTAAGCTGGTTTGTAACGCTGCCGATGAATCACAGCTGTAAAAGGAATGTGAAAAAGGTGACTTTATTCCAGAAATATTTCTCTCAAAATCGTGACCAAAGATGCCTGATCACCCCATCGTACGACGTTCCACCTCACATCCCTCGTCCATGTTTCGCCCGGCGCGCAGCATTTCACTACCGAATCGTCTTCTGTTACGGGGCCTACGCGGGCATCAAAGACGGAAATCTACGTCAGTCAAAGCGTCGCAACTTAGGAGAGTCCTAAACACGAAAATTTCGTGGGTGTCCCCCTTAAAAGCATTGCCAGGATTTTTTCGTACTGATGTGCACGCGACGGGGCTCATATTTCTCTAGGAAATGGATAAGTGAATTCTTTGTTACTATTTGTACTTCTGCTTGGAACACTTTGATTGGTTGACTGGATTGTAGGATGGAAAAACTAGGGTTCTAGAAAACTGAAATTTTTGTCTTTTAAAGAGGCAGTGGTACAATATGTGAAACATTAAGGGACATAAATCGCTAAAGAAATACTATTTATTGCGAAAAGGAGGTGGTATTCGAAAAAAAAGTCCAGAAAGTTTGTTTATCTTTAGTTCTGAAAGAGGTCTTTCGAAAATGTTTAGATTTTTGGTTTGCAAAAGCAAAAATTATTTGATTTATTATAACGAATAAATAATCATCTTTATTATTGGGTTGGGCAATAAGCTGGTGCGGTTCATGTATTATTCCTTTATTTTGTTTTATTTATGGACTACAACAATGCGCTGAACTTTCATGCGGCAGGAAATGAGAGGTGGCGGGGATTGGGAAAATTGGTTATAAAATTCGTAAAGAGCAAAACAAGAGCTACAAGATGACTTATGATAGGCTATCGGAAATAGTTAAAATCCTCGTGGAAAATTGACTCAAAAAACCGCACCAACTTAACTAACACAGCTATCGCTGTTTCATCTCTATCGATGTTTCTTTGAGGAATAGTAGCGTTGCCTAAAAAAACAAAAAAATAATATGATGACCCTCCAACTCGACAAGAGCATACATAATCTCGACATCTTCGACTGTTCCACCATGACAGTGGAACAAATGCAGCTCGAGCTGCTGGGGATGTCTAAGTGGAAGCCGTTACTGTTGGAAGGACAGCGTAGAAGTGGATGTCTGCTTCAGAGAGGTCGATTTTAGGCTGGAGGGTGCACCTTTTTCTGTACGCACAGATCGTAGAGTTAAGAGACGATCTTTTGCAAGGGCTTGCTCTAGATGTGAAGAAGTACAGTCACCGCCGTAGAATCTGAAAATTTTCGCGGGGTTCGCGTTATTAGTGGGATTTGCGGGATTTTCGCATAACTTCTTCGAGAACGGGTTAATTTCTGGAAAGAAAACGCTGCGATATTCAGGACGATGTTCTGCACACGGCTGTGGAAAAACCAGGGCTGATCTTGAGCAGCTGTCACCAAATATTTTGATAAATTCGTTAATTACCTTGAGCCCGCCCACAAATTAAGTTCATGCGCGGAAAATTTCAAAGTTTTAGTCCATAACTCCGAAACAGAGCATCTACGAACAATTTGTCGGGGCCACTGGTTTAGAAATGAGATGAAGAACAATTTGGTGAAAACCACTCGAAAAGCCTGCAAATTTTTTTCTCTGAAAAATGACATTTTTCTGAAATTTATACATTTTTCGTCTGATAGAACGAGCCCTGAAAGCTGAGGCGATGTTGTCGGAATGATGAAGAAGAATACATCAAAGACCTAGACAAACTGCTCAGCTCAGTTGAAGAATCACATAAAAAGCTTGCTGAGAAGTTAGTGAAATAACAAAGAACATCTGAACTCTGCTGGGTTAGAAAAGCAACTAGTCTGTTTTCTGGATGAAATAATGAAACCGATTTGAGGTATTGAATAGAAAATACTACGCTCTTGCTGCTACAGAATTCCCAGCTGAAATCATGAGTTATCGAGCGGACTATGAGAGCTTCAAAAAGGCAATAAAATTACGCTCACATGGATTCTGCGTCGGAATTTGGTCGATTAGGTCAGAAACGCCGCATACTCAAAATTTATGCTGGTATTGATGTTATCTGTTACACAAAGCTTTCTACCCTTCGTTTTGACCTGAGTGACCTTTTTTCAATCCTGGGTGCGAACACTTCGTCGCGCCCTTCCTGAGGGCTCAGTGAGGTGGCGGGGAATGCTGGCACCTCAAACACTGTCCTAAAGAATAACTAATGATTTCTCTGACCACTATTGGACTCAACTGCGTACTAGGGCATTTAATATAACAGTTTCGTTTGAAAAACCGCGAAAAAAAATTTTACGAAATTTGACCATTCGTGATTTCGAACTCAGTTCTCCAGCTTTGAAGATGCTCCATCGGCTCCCGCACTCCCAAGCATAATGAACACTCATTACTGTTCTTGGATTGGCTATAGGTTCATCTCGATACTCCACCGTCAGGAGGAAAATTGCTGCTAAACACGGCAAAAAAGTTGCTACTGCCGGAAAATGCATGTCTGCTCCGGTTTGCTAGCATCTCGTTTCTTTCGGAGTTATCCTGGTAAGACCAGGAGGGCAACCCTGAAAGCAGATGTCACTTAGATTCCGCTTTTCGAGTGGGTTTCACATCAAATTGTTCTTCATCTCATTTCGAAACCAGTAGCTCCAAACAAATTGTTCGTAGATGCTCTGTTTCGGAGTTATGGACTAAAACTTTGAAATTTTCCAAAAAACCTTAACTTGTGGGCGGGTCAAGGTAATTAACGAATTTATCAAAATATTTGGTGACAGCTGCTCAAGATCAGCCCTGGTTTTTCCACAGCCGTGTGCAGAACATCGTCCTGAATATCGCAGCGTTTTCCTTCCAGAAATTAACCCGTTCTCGAAGAAGTTATGCGAAGATCCCGCAAATCCCACGAATAACGCGAACTCTGCGAAAAATTTCAGATTCTACGGCGATGACTGTACTGCGGTTATTGATTTTTAGAAAACCTAAGTTCAACTGGTCCACTTCGTGGAAATACACTGAATGCTCAGAAAAATCGCACGGAATTATTGCCCTACCTAATACATCATCGGTCCAGAAAGTTGATGGATAACGTTATCATAAAAGCAAAAAGATACAAATTTTAGATAAAATCCTTCCAGCAACCTAAAAGATTTGCAAAACGAAATTCCTGTCTATGAGGGACTCCAACTGGTTGGACCCACCCGCACGCATCACACCATAGGATCAGTCGATAGCGATGAAAATGATATATGCGGATGCGCAGACAATCAGAGCGCGGAGACGCGAATGACGCGGCGCGGCGGAGTGGACTGATCATTCACCCTCTCCGGAGTTGGTACAGTGCGTGCTGTACGCGACCATAGCTGACATGAGTATTTGTGTGTAAATCTGCGACTCGGACACCTTACGCCCTGAGTGCAGGACGTTCGAGAATTGTCATTATGGTGCATCGTTTTAACACTTTTTAGCACTGTTGCACTAATGTTTTTGGGTTATGCAAACTTTTTCGAGTCACATCCTCTCGGACTATTGTCAGTGGTGATACGATACGCACTAATCTTATTCTTTAGATCATGTAAAAGTTATTCTTTTGTATCCTTTTAATATTTTTTTCGAATGTCTTCGTATCTTGAAACCTCGGCATGTTGACCATTGCGTAGAATTTCTTTGTGCCTTACGAGGTTCTTAGATGGAACCTTTTATTAGCGACCTGACGTTTCGGCTCTATCGCCATCCTCAGAAGCCTGCAAAGAGGTTGGTCTGAGTAATCTTGCATCTATCCCGCCAAGCATTTCTCCACTCTGAAATAAATAAAATTCAAAAAAAGAAATGCTTGGCGAGATAGACGCAAGATTACTCAGACCAACCTCTTTGCAGGCCTCTGAGGACGGCGATAGAGCGGAAACGTCAGGCCGCTAATAAAAGATTCCATCTAACAACCTCGTAAGGCACAAAGAACTTCTGCAGAATATTTTTTCGTTTTTTTTTCTAGCACCTCAAATTTTCTACCTGCTTCATTTTTTCTGCTCTCTTCCCTTTCTTTCTTTAACAGCATGACAATGCAAAGTAAGATAAAATGAAGCATGTCTTCTGTTCGAAGCATCCAGCAATCCAGCTAGATACAGTAACTAGAACAACTGGCACACACCCGCAGGTCCTCGAGCTTCCAAAGAGGGTCTGATCTCATCAGCCTCTCATACCGCCCCTTCTACGCGACTCCTCATCGAGCAGCGCGTACATCCGCTAGTGGTCCTCAGCCGGCCTCCTCGTAGCCCTCTCGCATAGCCCCCCGCGCCCCGCCCCCACTCATTCAGGCATGTCTCGCACCCTCTGTCTATTCCTTGCGCTCGTCTCTCTAACAAATTCATTCTATCTTGGCAATTACTACGTTGGAGCTTTGCCATACAGGTGAGATCACCTAGGTATAGTAGGGTCGCTTGTGATTTTGCCGCTTCTGCGCTGAAACGCATCGTTACATAGAGGAGAAGGGGGACTAATAGCAGTGAAGCACCCATTGAAACTGGTAACACTCGAGGTGACCCTTATCAGAGCTTCACAAATGGCCCTGCAGTACGGTAAATGGGTGTAAAATTCCCGTAGGTGTAGACATCTGTGCAGGTGACAAAGACGGTGCTAACGCCTCATAATGGCTGATTACGTATAAAATGGCTGTGATTTCCACACATAACCAGTAATTTCTGCTACTCTGGTCAACAAATGCATTTCCTACTGTAATCTTTCCATTTAAATGAGAATAAAACACCACTTTGGGAAGACTCAGGCCTTCCGGTAACCTGGCAACTAATAGGGTCGCATTACCGAGGTCACCCAG
This sequence comes from Ancylostoma caninum, assembly GCA_037903475.1. Classification (NCBI taxonomy): domain Eukaryota; kingdom Metazoa; phylum Nematoda; class Chromadorea; order Rhabditida; family Ancylostomatidae; genus Ancylostoma; species Ancylostoma caninum. The sequence continues at coordinate 516,369 of JBAJFG010000644.1, forward strand.
GGTAAGTGTGTCAAACCACACAAATTTACCCATCGTTAATTTATTTGCCAACTGTAATCATCGTTTTCGGCGTCAACAAGTTTACCCTGGGTGACCTCAATGATGCATCCAGCAGATGAGGGATATTTTCCAGGAATACCAGTAACTGAAACCAGGACCGGATGCATCATCGAGATTACCATTGGTAAATGTGTTAACCTGCTCAGATTTAACAATTACATGGCACCAATCAACATGTTTACCCCCATAGCTGACGTCATCTATACTCAGCTGCCCATGGTTGTGAAATAACCCATCCTTTCGAATGACGCATTCAGGCCAGAATAGTCTAAAATTCTCCTTTTCCGAAGCCTTTTTGGACGCAGGGAATTATGCGAACGCTTAGACTGCGTGCGTGCGCCCGCTTTGACGTACACATACATAGACATCTTTCTGGCCAATTGACACCTATCTATCCCACTGCTAATAGACTGACGTTTTGTTCTCATTTACTTAGATATAGCTTTGCTGAAAGTAGTAGTAGTTCATTTTGCATTGGCCTACTAATAAGCTGCGTAAAAGAAAGCTAATACAATGTTGCAACCATGTTTTGTAACCCTATGAAAATCTTTTCTTATATTATCTTATATCGAATTTCTCCCAACAGAATTACCTCGAAAACATTGCTCGATTCTATCTAAGCACAAGCCCCTAATCTGTGGCACTACTTTTCATTTTCTAACCAAACAAACTCATTTCAATGTGTGTCTCAACCTCATTAAATTTCTTCCCTCATCGAAAGGACTAGATGTCCGGAACAGGACCTCCCACGTAGGAGCTCTATTCAGCTTTAGCAGTAGAAGAACAATATCCCTCATTTAATCCTCCATGTGTTACCATCGCATAGGTTTACATAGGGGAAGCATACTTATTGCTAGAAAATAATAAAATTGATACTCCGTTCCAACTATTCAAATATTTGAAAGTATTTTTATATATAAAGTATCTAAAAGTAAAAAAACAAAAAGAAAAAATAAGCCTTAAAGCACTCCTTATCACTCCTGCACAGCTGTACAACACTCTCGTTCCTTTGAATACCATCTAGAATTTTCGATCAAGACGAAATCAAGTTTTTCAATTTTACCATATCTAATGTACAGGATGATTGTACAAAATTACCTGCGTGTACAATATTCGGTCTCATACGGGGACGGTAAAACCAATTCGCAAGCCATTTGGCAAGTATGTTCAGCTGAGCAATTGCTATTGTAAACACTGTAAACAATTGCCTGTTTTCCGAATTCTTTTTTCGCCGCATGTAGACTTGAAGAAGCCTATCGACAGTGTGCCCCCCCCCCCTCGCGGCCTTTATTTCACAAGATTTTTTTCTAGAATTTTTTCACGACGATTACCAACAAGTAAGTATAATTTCCTTCACTTAGTAGTACACATCCACGCTCTAATATGTATACTTGAATAGGAGCTCGTGAGATTACCAACAGATGGAGTAACGATGACAACCTCTTCGAGCGAAAAAATTGGGAAAATACATAATCAGGACGCGAAAAAAGTTCTGGAAATAGTTGCCGTTTACGGTAGAAATGACTTGAGCAAACATACTTACAAAATGGATCATGTATTCGCTTAGCCGTCTCAATTTGAGATAGAAAAAATGAACACGCAGGTAACTTTGGCGCAACCTGTATTCGTTTATTATTCGGAAAAAGATGATCGTAGTAGGAAGAGAGAACTGATGGCCTTTGATATCCTAGTTGTTTTTCATCTGCCGAACCTTGCGTGTGTGAAAATAAACAAAATAGGCAGTCCAATCAACTCCAGAGTCTAGATGCATCATTGTGATTACCCAGATTAAGCGCGCTGACGCCCGCACTAACGATGGGTAGGTAGGTTTGTATGGTGTTATCGCGTTCACTCTGGGTAATCTCAATGACGAATGCGGTTTTAGGCACTAATTGACAATTTTTCAAATCGGGGAGAATAACTCAAAGAATCAGGAGAAATTTGAAAACATGACATTTACCATCTCTATTAGAGCTTTTATGAAAACAAGACAGGAAGAAGGCAAGAGAAGTAGAAGAAATCCGAAAACTTTTGGAAATTGCACTTGTCTGCCCCGCTTTCAATATTATTCCTGAAGCTTAGGCTTCAATAACTCTGTAGGAGACCTCTCATCGAATTCCCCCCCCCCCCATCAATCACTGCTTATTCCTGATGAGCCAATGCCGTATGAAATATTTCGCGAGGTTCCAGTTTATCTCAGAAATTCTCCAGTGGTCTGGAAAGATCTAAGAAAAATACTCTTCTGGAAGAGGGAGGAAGTAAACAAGGGGAGGGTGAGGATGTTTGGTGGGAAAAGAAGTCAGAGTCCCCGCTATATATAAGACCGAGGCGACGGGTACATCAAAAAATAAAGTTAATAAAAGTAAATTTTAAAATTCTAAAAGGTGCTGATGGGAATACGCAATACGAATAAATGAGGTAAGTTAAAATCGTGCTCAGTTTCCATCAACTTCATAGAAAAGTTTTACAGTTTTTCACCAGTGGTACACCTTTTTGTGTAATACATGAATAAGAAATATTTAATCAGATAAATGAGTAAATAAATAAATGCACTAAAAATTTGGCACTGCCATGCCTGCTGCTTACTGCTGTTTCTGGATATATATGTATGTATGACAAAAAGAATTTTCTAATGGTACACCTTCGTACAACGACCAAATATTGCTGGACAATTTGCTCCCGTGCAAATGCCTTCACTGTTTCTTATACGTCTTTCGTGGACACTCTCCATTGTCCATCGAAAATGGGTGGGAAGTTTTTCCACCGATAAAAAGTCCACTGGAGAGCAATCAAAACTTCAGCCACAACAATGGAGTGCTGCCTGTTCCAGGAATGCTTTCGGATGTTATGGAGGGTCCAATGGGCTTCATACGTAAGGAGCAAAATCACCGCGAAAAGTCTGCCTAATTTAATGGTTGTGCGGTATTGTTTGAGGATGATTGAGGCCCTTAACTACTTCTGTATTTTATAGCGAAAACGTTCATCATCAATCATTCTGAAATTTTGTAGGGTAGTTATGAGAATAATCATTTACTGCCGAGTAGTGAGTAATGGGACGTCAAAGACAATTAATGAAATCGTTAAACACTTTTTTTTGGGGGGTAATGATATTCAGTAGAACGACGACAGAACGTCAATCTTTCAGATGAGATGTACAGGAAACTGCCGATCTTTGTTCATGATTTTGCGCCAAGTAAAGTAAAGTGGATTTCAGCGAACTGGATCCGCTGGCACGCGTCGCTTCACTTGCGACGCGAAAGTCTGTTAACCTGTGCACCCAAAAATTCCACTGATTTCACTATTCTCATCCACACAAATGCTCAAATGATCTAGAAGTCTCAAAATCCAACATTCGCATGTATAGATCGGTTTTAGGGCTGAGTAAATGTTTGCGTTGCATCAAATATTCACGCGCTCCAATAATCGGATATTTTATTTCCTCGAGATAACATCCGTTTTGCGTGATTTTGGTTTTTTTGGGAGGTTACTCATTCAAATAGAACCCTGTTTTCACCTGAATATTTGCCTGAGAACGTTTTTGTGGTAGTTATTGGGCAAACAACTGGTTACTAGATCGAGCTGCTTGTGTCTAAGCTCTAAAAAAACTTATTACAACAAAATGATAGAACCTTCAATAGTCGTTGGTTGAGCTTAGTTTGCTGAATTTTCTGATTTTTCGTCTTTCATGATGCTGAAAAGTGTTTCCAGGTCTTTTCTGTCCTCGATTTTTGCTGCATAAAGACTGAGAGGGACCAGAGCCATCCATCCTCACGGTTAATCGAATACGGACAGATTTTGAGGTTTTTCTTATGTCAGATACGACCATCAATATCGACCCCTCGAGATATCGTCTGCAGATTATATCTAGCTCTTCCTAGTGAAGTTTGTTACACTATATAACTATCAGCTAAGAGCAAACACTTATTACTTGCGCATTTAGGTTCAACTATTAGAAAAACTTGCAATCAATAGCTAGTTTGTGCACCTGAAGATCCATTATAGGACAAAACTGAGAGAGTACAAACTCAGGAAAGGCTACTCTTATTGGACCTTTCATGATAGCAAAATTTAAAGTCTGTGAATCATGTGAGAGCCTTGTAAAAATATCAAATAATGATTGCCTATTTCTCTTGTTCCGAATAAATTCCAAGTTTACTAAATAAACATAGGTCTCATGTCAAAGCATCAAAACTAGGGGATCAACAGGTGCAATTTCCAGATGACGTCTAGCCTCAAAGTTCTTATGCAACTTCTTTGTAAATATTTTGCTGTTGACTTTCTCGTAACTCTTGATTATTACGACTGGATTTTGAATGGAAATCCAAAGTTCAATGAATTAGAATTAGAGTAAGAACGAAGTTGTGTGAGCAAATTGATACAACGGGCTCATCAGGAAAAACTCAAACGTGTGGCGTCATTTGTTACCTAAATTAGTTTGAAAATTCCCGCAACAATGGAAATGTGCTGTGTTTTTTCTCATTGTCCACAGAATCCATGAGATTAACTTGGACGCAGCAGCGTCAGCATTAGTGAGACAAAATGAAAACGGGAAAAAATCTAGATAACGTTTCTCCTCCGCAGTAGGTTGGAAACAAAGAATGACATTCAAGGGAAAGGAAAACTAGAAATTTTTCGGGACAGCATTTGTAGCGATTTTCAAATTCCTAAGCTCGGAGAAAGTAAATTGAACCAATTTGGGTACAAGTTACTTACCTCTTAATAATTAAGTGCTGGATATTTGTCAGGTGAAGTCGCATTGCGCTGGTTTTTTTTATATCTGCAGAGTTTCATGTCTTGACCTTCATCACTGTACTCTTGCATTTGAGAGATTACTAAGAACAAGACTTTCTTCTCTCTTCCTAATAAGGTAAGCGCTCTAACTTGAATCAACATTCTATGCTACGACAGGAAAAAAGTAAATGCTCGAAAATCCTAGCTATCGCATCCAATCTGCTAGACAATTTTTGGTGTGAGATTTCGAATGATTTGAAGGTTTTTTTTTCCACATTCGCATAAACTGCTTCATGGATCGATTCATACCTAAATTCCGATGGTTCTTGGAAGCGCCTTGCTCCTACACCCCAAGTAACTCGGGTCCACAATGTTCCAGGAGGTAATTCAGCAGAAATTGAATTCTGCAAAGAAGCCTCATCCGAATCAGTATGGAGTCCTTGAAGTGAATTTCTGAAACCAGGTCTGCTATGAACCCATTTGGGCCTTTTCCACTGGAGGATCAGGGTCGGGGAAGGGGCCACACAGAGAATGTGTCGCCGAATTTTTCAAAAATGGTCTGTAGAACAGTCATAATTTTGCGCCGGTTGCTTCCGATTGTTGGTCTTTGAGTTATCTTTCACATATTCATTTTAAGTTATTCATCATTAAAACTCACGTTTTTCTTTTCCTGAATTATATTTCGGATCCGGGTTCGCAAAGTGGCGGTGGCCCGCTTTTTTGTCACGCCCCCTCCTGTCTGGACACTTTTGCCATTCAACCCTTACTAAAAACTGTACATTTGTGTGACCTATCTTATGCGATTGCTGATCTTCATGCGCTGCGGAAAAGTGTTGGTGGCAGAATGATGAGCAGGGCATAACAAAAAATCTGATTTTCGTAATTGTCAATTGGTTCATAAGAGCTTGGTCAGAAAAAAAATGTATACTGCAACATGCTGCAGGTAAACTCGAAAAAAACGGAGCCTTTTCAAGATCGACAGAGTGAGTATTAGCAGACAACTCGTACTCTCTGTGATGGATTAGCAAGGTAAGGAAAAAAGAGCCAAAAATGAGGCTCTTGTTGTTCTTCTAGCACTTCATGTAAGGCATTGAACTCAACAGTTCTAGCAGATGTTCTCTTCACAAGTCTTGGAAATGAATTTGGCATGAGCTGCAGTATTTAAGACACCGAAGCCGTTAGGAAACTAAACGAAATAGCTCCTACTATTGGTGCAAGATGCGAATACAGACGAATTATGCATGTGTGTATCCTTTTTGTACAAGCGCTGTGGCGAGATTGCTTTCTTGTTGTTATCCACAATTTTGTAAGCAAGCCAGGCGAGTTTTCCATTAATTATAACTCGTAGAGGATTTGTAAAAAATTGCTGTAGATCGTAAATAGTAATTACGCACATCCCTGATGATGAATCACATCAGCTATAGTGCTGAAACGTATCTTTTTCCATGAATAGGCAGGATGAGAGAAAAAGCTCTTGTTCTAATGTGTTTAAGGATATTCATGAGTATGCAGCCTCAAAGAAATGTCTTGGATGACAAACTTCTTACACATGGGACCCCTGTACATACTCGCACAAACCTTGGAGGAACTAGTATAAGATGTAGATTCACTTCGGGAGCGTATGATTGGTGGCACATCTGTTGCAAAATTCTTGTTCCTTTCCGTGAACGCACAGAATTTATGCATAGAAGTACATAGTAAGGACAGCAGTAAACACCTTCTAGGACAATGGTTCTGGAGTAAATGTGAATAGGTTTTCTAGTTCTGGATCAGGTCAGAATTTAGCCCGAGACAGGGCCTGCAGAGATTTTCTTCGTGGACTCAGGTATGCGACGAGCAAAGCATTAGACAGTGCTACTCTGAGGAATATATCCTGATCCAGTTTCAAAATTACACCAATCCACATCGGTTGGAAGCACGCAGCAGGATCTGGACGCAAACACATAGTGCAGGGTGTTGAAATGCCACTGAAATTCTTCCCACTATTTCTTTTCTTTTATCCCAAAATTCTAGGGAAAAATTATTTACGAAATCATTTTTTTATTTTATCTATTACTTGTTTAAAACTCGGCTTCTCGTTTAGTGGTGAGTATGTATTGGCTCAACGTTGGATTCTAAACGCGCAACTTCTTCCTTAGGCAACAATGTCGTGCAAACGGCTTTTCGGAAGTTTTCACGCAACATGTGGGAGCAACCGTTCTTCATTTTATTATTATCTGACTCCACGTATTTTCTCTTAGCACACCTATGACTGAAAATTGGATGCATAGCCGATTTCTGGAGCAATCACTAGCGCAAAAAAAACTGTTCTGGTCGTTCAGAGGAGAGAACGTCATCTGTTGAAGGAAGCCTTTCAAAAAGTTATTTTTTGCCCTGAGGGTGGTATATTTTTTGGTTTCGGACCATAAAAAAGTATCCGAACTGAGATTCGATTTTGTTATCAGAAGAATCCGTGCTGATCACAACGGTATACGTCTTATCTCGAAAAATTGGCGACAAAACCCTTTTAGTGCCCCGAATTTTTGGAGAGTTTACGGTGTCCACGCTACGACAGCTAAAACAAATTGCGGCATGCTGTAGCAATAGTGGTGTCGAGCGCAACTTCTTGTCAGCGTTGCAACGGCATGTCGCAACTCGTGGTAGTTGTCGTGGACGCCTCAAATTCTCCAGAAATAAAAGGGTGTAATAGGGGTTTTTCGGCAATCTTTTAAAGTAAGACGCATAGCATTGTGATCAGTGTCACTTGCGGACTCTTCTGATCACTTCTGTTTTTCATGAAATTTTGGAATGTTTATCCCATACTAACGAGAAGATGTTGGACTTGAGCTGATTTAGCTATGACGAATCCTGGTCCCGCTGACCTTCATGAGCCCAGACTCTTTCCTTCTCAGCTCTTCTCTTTCTCTCGTCATATCTAGTGACGACGGCTCGTGTCATCCGTGTCGTCGTCAACTCGTCAAAAAGAACTCGTTTCATGCAGATTGTTGTCTTTTGAGAGGACGAAATCGCGTTAGCGGCGATAGCGCGCTGATTGCGTCCTCTGCCCGATTGAGTTACTGGCACACTGTAGACGGCTGCCCCCTCACTCACTTCCTGAACTTAACGTTTAATGATCTCCAAAAAGTCGTTGAGAAAATAGAGAGAGGGGGAATTCAATTGTGGCCGCTCCTACGGTAGTCTCTATCTTGTAGTTCCATTTTTGTTGATTAAATTTTGGGCCCAGAATCTAGAAAAAAAAAACTTTTCCCGTTCAAATTGTAATCTGTTTGAAAGAATTGATTTGGGAACGGAGGAATTTATTTATTTCCCATTTTCGAATCCAATTCCTATTTTAGAATCTTAGCTGTCACTGTTATATCCTAGCAACCTGGGAACGTTCTGGAAATCCACTAGGAAGTGTTTTCCCGACTCTAAATACGTGGAAGTGGTGCTTGCAGCTTTAACGTGACTATTATGTTACCAAAATAGGAAACCCTCATTGTTTGAATTTCTTTTTTACATTGCTGGAAAAAAATCAAAAGGATCCTAATTCACGCGAAACTACGACGGCTGACACTATACTGAGAACCGAATAATGCATTAGATGTATTCGAATTCAAAAATTCGATTGCAAATGAATTAAAATTTTGAATCTCCAGAAAGTAAGGAGAAGTACAAACACCGAATAATAAAAATAATGAGGCGTTGATGGCTTTTAGTTTCTCCTACATTAAAATTTCTTTGATGGGGTTCCGAATCGAAAAAAAATTAAATTGATCGAGTTATTCGATTTTTATTCGATCCTGAGTATAGCTGGCAAATGTTTCTGGATCCCAGAATCAGCAGCAACCACAGCTGCACATGAAATTTCTTTATTCTGCAAAAACAACGGGTTCACTCCAGGAGCAGCTTCTCAATAGTAACAAAGGTTGCATTATTTATGACGCCTTGAAGTCAAAACAAGCACGTCCTTGCGACTCGTGGAACTGCAACATGTCTGTTATCCATTATTACATCAAGAACGGGGAATAATCTCAGAAACTTCAATTGAGAAGGAAGTGCATGAAGTAATTCTTGGAAGATTTCGGTGATGAAATTTTGAGAAATCCAACAAAATATATTTTATTTAGTTTAAGAAAGGCACTGTATGACAAAAGTCACCTTGGGGCTTGTCGTCGCTCTTTAAACTGCCGTTGAAGCTCCCCATTTTTGCAGTTCTACTTCGTCTCTTCGAAAATTACTGTTCAAAGTATCCAAGTATTATTCGAGCTATAGAATAAAGCATTCCTCAAATTTTTTGGTGCCTGATTTTACCCATGAATGTTCTGCTCAACAACCAACGAAACCAACGAGTAGAACCAAAGAAACTTTGTCACGATACCTCTGCGACCTTTGACAGTGATAAGAGTTCAGCTGCAGATTTGCAGAAATTTTAGAGAGAACTTCAATAAATCAACTCAATGTCACTGTAACTTTGCCCATTTATGAGCAAAAACTAAATCTAATCTAAGAAGCAAATTTTGCAATCCAGAGATATCGTTGCAGTTGATAGAATTACCCGGATCGAGTGGTGTTTTTCCACGAATTCAACACCAGTGATGAAGTATCGCCAAATTAGGGAAGCTGTTCTGGGGACGTGACTTCTTCAACTAGCTTTTCTGGACCTCCTGAAAAACTATTATCTCATAAAGTGAGGAGGAACTTCGTGTTGGGGGTAAATGCAAAATTCTACGATAATCTTTGCCATTTCAAAAAGTCCTTCTGATGGTTGCATTTCTCATAAACCCTTATAAGGCCAAAAGTTGTATGAAGCACGAAGTAGACCAAATACATTATAATGTAAAGACGCGCCCACTCACTTTTTTCTTGGGGATCCTAAACAAAACATTCTTGAACTGTAGGCATTCCGCTTTTAAAAGGTGCAGTAGGTTCCCATGGACGGACCCGCCCTCACGCGTCGCAAATCCTGCTTTACGATGGGCCACTCTGATTGTCTGCGCATCCACACATTAAACTGTCCGTCATCGTTCTCATTATCTTTTGCTTCTTTCACTCCCTGTTCGGACCTGTCGAAACAGGTGATGATGCGGGTAGCACGAGTATGTTTCGCTCTGGAGTAGCCTCCTGTATATCCGCTGAACTTCTTTGAGTATGTCTTCTAGATTTTAAAAGGAACCATGTGTCTTGCTGAGCAGTTAATTTAAAAAAAATAAAAAAATAAAAAAAATTAAACGTGCCAATTTTCCCATTTTGCGCCGTTGCTCCAACGAATCTAAGTTTTAGCCTTAAGCGTGCGTCTATCGTCGTCGTTTATCACAGAAATAATCTTGTGATTTTGTGATTCTGTTTACTTCCTTAGAGAACCTCGAATTTTTTTCATGGTTTTCTCTTTTCTTCTAATTGAAGTTCGATTTTTCTTCCAGGATTCCAAGTGCGATTCACGAGTATTCCCGGGGATCCTGTGACTATGTAAAAAAAACTCGAATGGACTAATCTTTCCAGCAAAAATCGATAAATTTCACCTGAGAAACATATTACATCACGATAACAGAAGGAATGGGCTATTTTGCAAAAGTTTTTATTTAAAGAACTTGACACTTCCTAAAATAAACTAGCTAGAATCCTTCCCTGTATTATTACAACCTCCCTTCGACCTCCCTGAAGTCCTAGGATCTCTACCCTCCACTAAGAAGATTAAAAAAACAAGGTTTGAAGGGTTGCGCCAGAAGATAGGCGTTGCGCGGCAGCACTGCGATTGGCTACCTGGACGAACTGGCCAATCGCAGAGCTCCGTCGAACTGCCTCTTCCGAAACAACGGTCCATACCCTAACAAGACAGAAGAGAAATGGGAGATGTTTCGAACGGTAAAAAATGGAATTTTTTGGGAAAATATGGAAAATTAACTTTTTTTTCAGGTTTATGGACTCCCCTTACGAAACCCGTCTAGGCCTTGGACAGTGGCGTGGAGATAGAGACGCTCCTGTGGGTAATAGTGCATTGCAGGTGGGTCCATTGCGTCTACACTGTTATTTGCCCTACTTGTAGTTTTTTACCGTAGACATTCTTACCCAAATATGCTATACTCCTGTAATCTGTCACAATGTTCACTGCTTGCCTCTTCTACCCAACAACTCCCCTTTCAACGTCCTTTTCTGTCTAATGTGCTGCTCTATTCAGAAAGACAAGAAGGACACATTGCCGATGAAGCGATTCAAGCCGTGCTACTACAGCCCCATCCAATGTCTGATCAAGCGAAGGTAGAACGTCGCCGTCCAGCTAAGCCGCGCCACACGTCTTGCTGTTCCTATAGTTGATCTCTTGTGCATATTCCCCCGTTTTACCGAGGCTCCCCGTCAGTTGAGGTTCTTCCCGGTCGCTTTTCCGCTCTTCAATGCACTGTTCTCACGCTCGTTTCGCTACGTTTGTTTGATCTCGTCGAAGAAGTCAAATAAAATATGTTGGATGTTGCCGGCGTCCTATTTCTGGAGTACTGCACTCAATCAGCCAACCATTGCGCAACGAATCGCATTATCACGCCACTTGGGAAGTTGCCAGCATGGCTCACTGATCCGGAGTCCACCACACTCAGCCAGACATAACATCCAGGGTCCGAATGCACTTGAGAACATTTCTTTCGTTGCCCTTTTGGGCTAGGACATCAGAATAAGGTCGCTCATCCGCACAGATTTGCTTCAGGAAAAGTCTGTACTTTTATAAAATGCGTGAGCTACACGAATTTAAAAGTTCCGTGAGAACGAGGATAGAAAAGGGAACGATGGCGCGACAGCTCGACACTTTTCTCCTACGGAATGCTTATTGGTTCCTCAAAGGAAAGATTGCAAAGGAATAGGCGATAAAACTCTTTCTTGGGGTACTCCATCTTGAATTACAAACACGTCGGACAGTGGCGGACGCAGAAAGTGGGTGGAAGTGTGGGGGGGGGTGGGAAAAAATGGGTTCTCCGCCGTTTTGAGGACCCAGACGGAAAATAAAATTAGTAGAAATATTAATTATGACAATAAATGACCAATAAAAATTATATTAAAAATCATACTTCTTCTTAATTGGCAGTTCATGTGTGTGTGTGTGTGTGTGTGTGTGTGTGTGTGTGTGTGTGTGTGTGTGTGTGTGTGTGTGTGTGTGTGTGTGTGTGTGTGTGTGTGTGTGTGTGTGTGTGTGTGTGTGTGTGTGTGTGTGTGTGTGTGTGTGTGTGTGTGTGTGTGTGTGTGTGTGTGTGTGTGTGTGTGTGTGTGTGTGTGTGTGTGTGTGTGTGTGTGTGTGTGTGTGTGTGTGTGTGTGTGTGTGTGTGTGTGTGTGTGTGTGTGTGTGTGTGTGTGTGTGTGTGTGTGTGTGTGTGTGTGTGTGTGTGTGTGTGTGTGTGTGTGTGTGTGTGTGTGTGTGTGTGTGTGTGTGTGTGTGTGTGTGTGTGTGTGTGTGTGTGTGTGTGTGTGTGTGTGTGTGTGTGTGTGTGTGTGTGTGTGTGTGTGTGTGTGTGTGTGTGTGTGTGTGTGTGTGTGTGTGTGTGTGTGTGTGTGTGTGTGTGTGTGTGTGTGTGTGTGTGTGTGTGTGTGTGTGTGTGTGTGTGTGTGTGTGTGTGTGTGTGTGTGTGTGTGTGTGTGTGTGTGTGTGTGTGTGTGTGTGTGTGTGTGCACGAGAACCAGCCATCGAAAACGGAAAATACCTACACCATTGTGTTCAGCGCATCGAGTTATGTACGAAAACGTGGTAAATTTCGATTTTTACCTTGATTTAAGGGTGTTTCGGGCCACTTTTGTCGCTGTTCAGACATGTTAATGGCCGGCAGTTGTTTTCACCACGGTCGGAATGAATGAGATAAGTTTATGATCACAGGACCGTATAAAAGGAAGGAGAAGGGTAGTATGCCTTTATAACGAGGACGATGAACCAGACGGGTGAGGGGTGACAAGGATAGGGATTGCAGTATAGAGTATGTTAGAGGTGGGCTAGCGGATTAATCGGCGTCCAAAATAGGGGGAACGCCTGGAGACGGGTCCAAAGGCGTGATAAGGGTGCGCCGGCGTCCGAAAGTGGGGAAACAACTGCAGTCAGGTCCAACGGCGTGATAAGGGTGCGTCGGCGTCTAAAAGTGGGAAAACGCGTGGAGTTGGGTCCAACGGCGTGATAAGGGTGCGCCGGCGTCTAAAAGTGGGAAAACGCGTGGAGTTGGGTCCAACGGCGTGATAAGGGTGCGCCGGCGTCTAAAAGTGGGAAAACGCGTGGAGTTGGGTCCAACGGCGTGATAAGGGTGCGCCGGCGTCTAAAAGTGGGAAAACGCGTGGAGTTGGGTCCAACGGCGTGATAAGGGTGCGCCGGCGTCTAAAAGTGGGAAAACGCGTGGAGTCGGGTCCAACGGCGTGATAAGGGTGCGCCGGTTTCCGAAAGTGGGAAAACGCCTGGAGTCGGGTCCAACGGCGTGACAAGTGTGCGCCGGCGTCCAAAACGGGAGGAACTTTTGGAGGCAGGTTCCAACGGTGAGATAAGGGTGCACCGGTGTTCAGGTCCAATCCCAGTTTGCACTTACTCGGTCAATTTTTACTATTTACTTCCACCGAAATGCGGCACCACAAATTGTTGGAAAGGAGCTGTCCATAGTGGTCAATGGTTCCATGAACCGCGGTAAAGAATGCTTCTCTGTGGATAGTGTCTGTTCATCCACCTGCACTAATCTTATCTGAGGACAATGAAAATATGCGAGCGAAGCGAGCACGAAAAGAAGCCTGAGAGTCCGGCGTTAGCCGGACGATCAGGCTGGTGTTAATAAAAATAAACAATTAAAATAAACCAATACAAGATTTTTATTTGTATTCTAAAGTAATTCCAAAAATTTGGCGACCCATACTCGTGGGGGGCGCCCCCCCCCCCCTCCTGCGTCCGCCAGTGACGTTGGAGTATGTGGAGTTTACACTAACATGAATGGTGCTATACCTAAGAAAGTCTTCCAGCCGGTCACAGATACTTTGACGAAAACCATTTTCTTTTGTACTGAATATATTTTCTACTGAATATATTCGAATAGTCCCCTTTGTCGAATATTTGAATTTGAATATATTGGAATATGAGAGCGCTCTCGAATATTCACTCACTCCAATATTGAAATTTTTCAAATGTTCGAATTTGACTACTCCCAAAATTTCAGATTCGAAATTGTTCACTAGTTCGAAAGGTTCTAAGAAACTCTCGAATATCCGACATTAGAGTACTCGAGGTCACTTTTCGAATGTGTTAAGTATGCCATTTCCTTTGATGATAAGAAACTTCTTAAAATAAATAGGCATTTCTGTGTTGTGCGTGAGGGAGTGTGTTGTGAAAATTTGAAGATGCACACACAACGCGACTCCATTTCACCCTATCCAGCGATTTTTCTGTAACAGTATAAGACACATTGTTCAAAACACACACATTGCTCACGACTCACCAATCTCACTGCTTAACTCTGTTACAACTTATGTTACACCCTCCGGAAGCAAAATTGAGCATTTTCTGGAGCATTTTCCTTGCTCCAGAAAATGTTCAATTCTGTTTCCGGAGTTTTTGTAACCTAAGTTTCTTTTGTTCCTTTAATTCCTTTGTTTATCACAACAGCAACACCTTTAAACCGTTTAAATGTTGTGGTTTGCCACAAAGAGTAGATGTTTCAATTAAAGAATGACTCGAGACGCTCAAAGCCCTGAATATTTATTTCACAACAGCGAGAGGTGAAATTTCACATCCGTAAGCATGCCCCAGCTTCGATAATTTTGTTTGGGGCCGGTTCAAATATCACCAAATTTTTGAGCAACGTCCGATTATCCCATAGCAGTCGAATCTGTGATTTTTTGCTTCACAATTGCCCCAATACTGAGCAAAGAGCATCAGTGAAATACATGTTTGTTGGGCAATGCTCTTAGCTACTGATATTTATAATGCGGTTTACGAAATTTATAATTAGTTATTAATTTGCAGATATTACGGAAAAATATAGAATAAACAAAAATACCGGAAAGAACTTTAGCACCAGCATGGTGCTCACTAAAGGAATAAAAGCGAATCACATTCGAGCCAAAAGCTCCGCATAATTCGTCCTTACTACTTCAGTTAGGCGGAGCTACAGCAGTGAAAAATGGAAACAAAAAAGACAGCTCGAGAAGCAGTATGCCCCTTCAAACACTAACTGTACTATAGCCACCAAACATGTTTGAAGTGAAGTTGGCAAGTTGGGAATGAACGTTGATTATTAGAGTACACGAATATGTACAGTTTTCATCATAAACCCATAAAAATGGGATTATGGTTTAAAAAAAAATGGCATGAAATTTGTGATCAGCTCCCATGCATCAAATTTCAGGGTAAAATTCCATGACCATGGCTACAGACAACCACCAAACACCAAATTTCGAGGAAAACACTTATGGTCATGGTTACAGATGTATGTATTCCTTGGCGAACAAGGAAGTGCGCATGAGAACGTTCAAATTTTTTTTATCGTTAACGACAAACATGAACGTGATCTTCTTTTGCTATGTGTTACCATCTGATTTTGAATGACGAAGTTTTGAGTATTGTTTCTTAAACAAAATCGGGTACAATTTAATGGGGTAGCAATTCAATTATCCATTATGTTGAGAATTGAAAATTCTTCCAGCAAGAAGTGAGCTAATCCTTGGAAGGAATCGTGATCAAGTGGAGCAAGACTGGGCCATTACGTGTGTGGCAGATGGTTTCCATTCCTGCTCTTCTAACTTGAGCAGGTGGATTTGTGAAAAATGGTCAAAAATTGGAACCCGTTTTTTGGACGACGAAAGGACGTGTGTGAAAAATTCGTTTACGAAATCTTTTTTCAATCGTATTGTCTCGAATACCAAAATATTATTGGGTTATGAAGGCTAAACTTTGCTGCTGACGCAGGACTAGCTTGACATGTATCCGCTTCCGCTACAGCTTCCAGTTCAGTTCGTTATCCAGGTTCATCGTGAGGCTCACTTCGCAGCTTCAATTCACCTGAGCGGAACTTCCCAAAAAAAAAACGCTGTATAGTGAGTGCCTTTGCTAGCAGAATATCTCTGAAACATATCACTAGTGTTTCCAGGTGTTTCCGGGTTTTTCTGCTTTAATGGCTCGACGATGGATCCCATATTCCGAAATGACACGACTTTTATTTTTCGGTTAGTCCCCCAAAAAATACTTTGAAACGGAAATTTGAAACTGATCAAAAACCAAGGATGTGATTCCAAAAGAAGACGGATATACCTTCATAATGAAAGAAGGGTGTGAAGGCACCTAGTAAAGCTTCGAAAATAGGTACTGTTAAACATACCGCTTATAAAATCAGACATTTCATACTTGACGAACTAACATGATGGTTAACATGAAGAAAAGTAGGAATTCACTCTTCGAAAAAGTGGCGTGCTATGCATTGCATGACCGACATCCTGGTGAATTTGTCCGGATACCCTCTTCATATAACACAGAAAGTGGCTCATCTTAGCAAGCATTCAATCATCCGAGTGTTGTGGACGTAGTAACTTCGACTTCCAAGAACAACAAAGTTCTAGACGATCTTAGAGGTAATTCCGCCCCCCGCATTAACTACAGCAGATTTGGGTTTACTGCTACGTGCACCATCAAATTAGTGTCGCACCATTTGTCGTCGCGCCTTGGTGAAATCCACCAGATACTCGTGAAGAAAGCGTTAATTTGAACACCGGAGCCTCATCAAAAATCCCTGGTACCGTACCGGACAAAATAACGGGAATGTCAATCTATTTTATAAATAAAAACTACTAATTCATATACTAATATGTATTGACACCGCATAAGCAGGTGCTATTACAAAACCAAATACAGGCATACGAGTGATTGTGGATCACCAACGTAACTATGCAACACGTGGGAGATGAATTCTTAGAATGGATGTAAAGAAAAAAAAAACAAATGGAACATAGGAAATAAAACTATAACACAGGGCTACGGCGTTTCGCAGTAAAAACTACAAGTTTATATCATTTCCACATATAGTATAACTAATTTGAGAGTAGCGATGTGAGGTGAGACACCACAGTAAATTGCATAACAAATCCCTATAACAACAAATCACAAAATATGCAGCAGTCTGAACGTATGAGGACCGCAATCACCAACTGCGAAAGAGTGGAATTCATGGAATTCAGGAGTAAGTATTCTTCCGGAATATTGGGAGTAATACTTGGCTAAGTATTTTTTGGAGTCTGAAGTATGTATATGAAAACAGGAATGAAAAAAACAAAGTTCTTCAAAAGATGGTTCCTACAGCGCTCGCATGACCCAGGCGAAAACGTAGAATATGGCAACTCGACTACAATGGGATAGCATGATAGTAGAAGGGTTAACGGCTTTTGCACGTTAATAAGTGAACGATAACGAGTAGCCCGACGAAAAAATCCCTCTACAAATATGAAACCTGAGAAATACTTCTTAAGACTTCGCTAGCCGTTGAAAGTGTCCACTGGGCAACTTCTCATGAGGTCCCTTCAGTATCGAGGTGGTTAGCTTGCTTCGTGTATTGTCTCTCCCGCTCGTTGTTTTCGCTTTTGCAGAAGTTTATTATTGGAATCAGCAAGACTTTTTATCTGCATATTTTCATTTCCGACACGCATTGATGCCAACGTTTTCTCCATCTCGTCCTGAAACAAAAACAAATGTCATTCAATACGAATCAATCGAGGCATCTGTGGTAAAACTGACTTCTCCTCATGTCAATATGTTACACCTACTTCCGTAAAAACAATGCAACTGTATTTTACAGTGGTTTCGAACCAGTAGGCAAGCTTAGTTCTACGTTCAAACTATGGTCGAATGTGTCTTCATATATTTTACGATAAGACCACTCATACATATCGCTAAAACCAAGAAGGTCCATCTCCAAAAATATCTCGAGGAAGTAATTGAACGAAAGAAGAACAAAGACACTTACAAACCAGTTTATCGTGGTAACGCATTCAAGTAAGTGGACGAACAACAATAATCCGTATGATAGAAAAACTAATGTGTCGTACCTGCATCTCACCCCATTGCGCTTTTTGATCAACCAAAACACTGCTAGTGAAAAGTGGAGTTTCAGGAACCTGAACAATAGAAATCATAGTGCTGGCCCGGTGTCACGCAAGATTTTGGTTGCCACTTTTCCAGCTACGCATCAGAGTCAAAGTAAATTTTCAACTTTCTTTCATATTCGTTTGCACTCTGACGAAGATACCTCGGCGATAATATAGAAATTAATGAAAATTTACGTCTACGTCCTTTGCTAGGTCCTCTGCGGCTGCTGAACTAGCGGAGGAAGCAAAACCGCTGTAAATCAGCGCGGGTTCAAAGGATTAACGCTAAGCTTTTACGCGCTGCAATTGCCAGCTAAGCCTATGTTGTGATGAAAACAACACATCAAGAAATATGTTGCTTTCAGAAACGATCAGAACTGGCAGAACTACAAATGCTATGATCGATGCAAAGCTTCAAGTTGCCCAACTCAAATACGGTGAGGAGATTTCGACCCTGACCAATGTTTAGCAAAAACAACAGTTAAGAGAGGAAAACGTACGCACTTTGTGATAATGAGTTATCCATTTGTGTTGCATTGTCTGCTCAATAGTGATCCTCTCAGCAGCATCAGTCTTCAACAACTTTTTGATGAGATCTTTTGCTGAAAACATTTCAATTGCACAAGGGTACAGAATTATACTGCATAAACAGAGAAAATTAAGAAAACACAAGAAATGGAAAGGAACACAGTGAGAGCTCACCTGCTTCAGATACACAATCCCACTCTGGAGAAGGAAACGTGTATTGGCCAGATTTAATCTTTGCCTTCATTCCAGGAGACATGGGAAGTCCATGTTGCGAGTAGAAGGGAGGATAACCACACAGCCTAAAATTTTTCATTAGAAAATTAAGTGGAACATTCAACATTTTTGGAATTAGAGGTATGAACTGCAGAAACTGCAGAATATGATTACAAGTGATTCGTAGCTTCACTACGCTATCTCAAATGAGATTCAAAAGCGTAGATATATGCACGAAATTTAGCCTAAAAGTACCTGATCAGAAAAATGCAGGAACTTCTTATTGTTTTACAGTTTTGAATTGAGAAGATTGTAATGATAGTCAGTCGATATTCTCTAGCGAAAGGGCGTGCCGCATGACCCGTTGACCTACGCTAATGCGGATTAACCCAAACGTTGATCTTTTGAATTACAGCGTAACAGCTCGGTTTTATGAAGGATGATCAGCAGCTCCCTCACCCCTGATGCCAGCAATGCAATAACGACTGATCATCACTGTATGATTGTTCTGAAAAAAAAAAGAAAATACGTACAATATGTACATAACGACTCCTACCGACCAAAGATCACACGATTTGTCATATTTTTCAGCACCCAGCACCTGAATGGAAGAGATCAATTGGATTAATCATTAAAGAGGAATGTGGAATAATCTCCAATGTCTCGACTAACCTCGGGAGCACAATAGTACGGCGTGTAGCACGCAGTCGCAAGCCCAAGCGGTTCAGAATCGTCCGTCTTTTTAGCGAAACCAAAATCTGTCAACTTCAGACGAGCATTCGGATTAGAGTCTCTGCAACAAAAGTTCTCCGTAGTCAACTGCAAAAATATAGTTATCACACCCAGCTTATATGTAAATGAAATATGAGATACATACACGTAGAGGAGGTTCTCCGGTTTTATATCCCGATGAGCGATGTTCATTTTATGAAGGTGAGCAACAGCAGAGCAAATTTCAAACATGATACCGGCTGCTTCCCTCTCCGTGAAAGCTTGTTGACCGCGTTCCTGAAACCATTTGGTATCACTCACTTTTACACATTTTTCCGGCCCATGTAACGTTAAAGATGATACCCGAAAAAAAAAACTAGGATTGAGAATTTTACCTGGATTCGGTTGAACAACTCGCCACCTTTCATGCTCTCCATTACAACAAGGAGACATTGCACGTTATTGTAAGAATTTTCGTAAACATCAACGATTTCCACAATATTTGGGTGCCCGCTCGCCATGTAATGTAGATCGACCTTCAAACGATGCAATTAACAAAAAAGTATCGTTCGTCTGAAAAGTGGAACGTGAGTGACATCATTGTTCAACAAGTCTTCCTACCACTGAACTTCACCTATTAGCGAGAGCACTGAGGATTCGAGTAATGAGATCTTACTGGAACATTCAAGTAGCTTCAGCTGAAACAGAAGAACGAAGGTGCCCAGCTGACCCTAAGAAGGTGAGCACCTGGACAGGCCACCATTTCCTACACAGCACTGGAAAGCTATGAAACACAGTTAAGTGTTGCTAGAATGGGGACTTGTTTCTAGCAGAAGCTATTGAATGTTATGGGGGGGGGGACTACGGTAGTCCAAAATAAATGATTCTTCTGAATAAATGGTTTACACATCACTTGAACTCATAATTTGCTCAAAAATTCTCCAGTACCGACCTTTCACCGAAAGGATGTTGTGCAGCATTTGCGCAGAAGATAGGCGCGCCACTTATAAAGCAACAAATGAAACGAAACAGGAAACAAACGAGGAAATTCGGAAGAAAAAAAACGGAATAGGTACCTCTCTCCTAGCTTTTGGCACATCACGGAGCACTTTGAGAGCGTATTTCTCTCCACTAACTCGATGTTCGCATTCCACAACTTTTCCATTGATGCCTACTCCAAGGACCTTTAAAATAGTTGAAGTGAGAGGTGAACCGTACTGTGATGGGCTGAAATTTTTTTCACTCATTCACGTTACTTCTAATTTGTTTTCCTTCCAATAAATGTTCGAAAAAAACAATAAGTCTGTTATGAACGAGCAACATGCTGGCATCGTTTTCAACTCATGATACAGCAGCAGGCATTTCCCAGACGCCAGTCACGTCATCATAGCGAATGATATTTTCCTACTGGGATGCGCCACCAAAGATGAAAAAATCAAAAGAAAAAATGCTTATTAACGCATACTGCGGTATTTCCTGTGCACGTGGAAGATAAAAGGAATTCTTTTAAACACCACGCATATTTCCTACACTTCAGGTGAATTTACAAAATGAATCGAAACGTTTCGTGTGTTTCCGCATAAAACCTATAGTGAGAACGAGTTATCAGGTTATAGATTTTTGGAAGATTAATGGGTATGAAGGGAAGCAATCGAATAACGCATAAACCAGAAGAATGAAGAAGTCAACAGTGATCTCGAGCTTGCCTAGTAACATCAAAACTTCACAGCCTACTGCATTATTGTCAGCATTTGTTAGGTTGTAACATAAGTTTCCGCAGTTTTGAAATTTTCGACAAAAAGTCTTATAAAAAATCAAATAACGGCAGGTATCAAACGAAGTGTGCACCATAAGAGTCGCTGGTTCTTTGCCATATTTTCATCAAAAGCTCGACTCCGCTGCTCCAGGAATTTGTGGAGTACGAGGCAAAGAACTAAGTCGGCTAAAGCTGGAGGTCATTAACTTTGGCAAATCGGTTCTCGCATAATAGTCATTATTGTGATCTGTTAATCGGCAAATGGTTAATGCTAGATTAACGCTACGTATACAATGTGTGATTTCCACAGAGCGCATGGAACCTGTCCCAAAATTCCACCGATTAGTGTCCGCAATCGGTCGATGATCGCAGTCACAGTGGAAGAAATCCCACCACAATTCGCTCCAACTCTAGAGAGAAAAACGGCCTAATCAAAATTTTGGATTTCCATGTTTGGTGCCTGTGCCTGAGACCGCTCGACAATAAAATGGGTAGTGAAAGTAACGGAAAGAATAAGGATGGCCTCAAGATTACTCAAGCCAAATTTGGTTAGTCTCATGCAACGTTATGGCAAAATTATTATTCGTGAAAGTGCAGTCACCGAATTTGCATTCCTGCAGAAGTTAATTACACCTTCAAAATAAGACGTAAAAATCGGTCTCAAATTCCAGAATGTTCCTAAGATCACGCACTTTAAAACAGTATCTAGAGATGAGCGAAATCTGATCAGTATTCATTTATTAGAAGGAAAATGCCTATGCGAAAACAGCGGAAACTTATGCTACAACCTAATAGCAATCTTGTTCAACAATATATATATATATATCAGTAAAATTTGAGTAGCTAAATGCGCAACACAACATTGGGCAAATTGGAAGTAGAAAACTTAAAAGAAAGGATGTTTGAGCCCTCTCGCACGAATAAGAGACATGTCACACAAAAAAGTTGTGACTATTGCTATACATACGTAAAACAAAATGAAATAAGAATTGAACGCAGTTCATTGGCTTCAACGTAATCCTACGATATAAAAAAACTAGAAGGTGCAAAAATGTTGCAAATATTGAGAATAAATGAAAATAAATGTCGCTCAAACTGCGAATGTGGCCTACCTTCCGGCTTATGCGGTAGTCCTGTGTGACAGGATACGTATGGTAGGACATCTCCGATGACCCTCTACTCAGCTTGTGAGGAACTGAACCAGACTTTGATTGCTTCTGTGCGGACTTCCGTTTACCTGTCTAATGCAGCGATGAATATTTTCAGACTTTTCACATACACATAAAAAGCAGTGTTACTGAGCGAGACTGGAACTTCAAAACAGCCTGTGATGAGGAGCATCTTTCTCCAACGCATTGTGGATCCCAGCTTTCAAGACCCGTGCGAAGCAATGAACTCCGTCGCGGCGCGGGTAGCTCTGTGTAGAAAGTGGGAGGGTAAGGATGGGTAACGGAGACATCAAGAGTTCTCCGCAGCTGCGGAGTGTAGAGCGTCGTGCTGGTCTCGAAAGCTGAAATCCCCCATAGTCTGGTCACTGCGCATCAGCTCCAAATAATGACATGACACTAGAAAATTCCCCATCCTTCGTGACTCTAGCAAGTCTGCTTCATAGTGTACAGCTTCTCAATGCAGGTTTCCATTTAAACACTCCCGCCTGATAACAGATTTTGCAAAATTTTGTTCCAAATTGTGCATGTACTACAGGTCGAAAGGCCGAAATTAGTATAAATTAATTCATAACATAACCAAGCAGCAAACTTCAGTGAAAAACAATGGGAAAACAAGAGGTGGAAACTAGCTTGATATTAGATGCAAGATAATAGGATTATTTATTTCTGATTAAAAAGACATGCGAGAAAAGTTCACAATAAGAACTAAATCAAAATAGACAGAGTAGGACAGGACCAAAAACAGGTAATTAAAGAGACACTACTATGTCCTTAAAGTGCGATTTATACTAAGTGTGTGCGTCAGTCACGTCCCAGGTACATATATGCGATTATTATGTCAATCAATTTTGCACCAAAGAATACCAGACGTCTGGTCTGCCGCGTCGCACCACCTACGCGATGCAGCAGACCCATATGGTGCTGCGATTGCCGGTCACTATGTGGCAGCATTATGGCTTTGCTGGTGCTTCCACGCAAGCATTTTCGGATAAAGGTAAGAATATAAAAAAGGTTGAAAATGCCGCTCGACAACAATAGCGTAGAGCTGGTCTGCCACGCCGCATAGACGGGCGACATTCCATTGTGCAAAAGTGATTGACCAGCACTGTATCTGCAGCGCGTCAAACGCATTCATACAGTATAGATTGCCCTTATAACCTTTGTAACGCTGATATCAACATTTTTAATTGACGTGATCAGAGAATACATGTGTGTGTGAGCTATGTCATACTTGTGTCTGAACGCAAGAATTCACTACCATATGAATCAGTAACGTTGAAATAGCTCTTTTAAAGCGTTCGATTCGCGTTTAGAATGGGAATGTGGAACTGTAGAAAACTGGGCAACGTTAACGGGGACAATTTCGAGGAAATTTATGTGCACAGAACCAGGCACACTGAAGCAGCAGACACACCTCCACAGACTGTTTTTCAATTCTCCGTCTTGGCGAGTGCTTCACTCATTGAACACGATGAAAAAGCGGGTGAAGTATTAAGGAAACCAGGTGCAATAATTGAACACAAGAAAAACTCAGCCGAACACAAAGGTGAACACGCGTTGTAAGGAATGGTCATTGACAACTATCCATGATGTCATAATGGATCGAGTACCTTTTGCGCCGGAGACTTGTGTTTGTCGTCTGTCCGAGTCGATTCGATATTACCCATCAACAACTAGAATGGAAACACAAGCACGATAACTACGCCAAAAACAACGCTTGTGCTCCTACGTGCACCACTGAAAAGGAATAGCACAACACAGAGCACTACGTTCGAAAGTGCTGAGCAAGCGGATCACAGTCGGTGATGCAAACAAAGGCAGAACGAAAAAGCCGCGACAATGCGAACTGTCAACGCACATACGAACAAGCGTTGGTGGATACCTACGAAGCCAATGCTGTAACCAAATGAGTCAGCTCCTGTCATCTTCGCCGCCGACGATTGCAGGACGGCCACAGACGCAGAGGACGGCCAGACGACGGACGACGAGGGTGTGATTCGGCCCGGTCAACTGCTCGCCCCGCCCATCACGCACCTGCGTGGGTGCTTGTGCTACAGTCTTCGAAAAGATGGATTCGGTGACAGCGGAGTCGTGGCGAGACCTGAACGAAAGATGCGGTAAAAGCATGTTCCAGATGGGAGGTTCACCAGGTCCCGCCGCGATACTGCGGCCGCCACTCTATCAAACCGCCCCCGAAGTCCTACAGGACACTGAGACTCTTGGACTTAGTATGGTCCGTATGTACAAGAGAAACAGTGGTTCAGTGGAATAGATTTATCTTACTGTACAAGGAGTGAGTGCGAAGAGCAAAGTGAGTACTGAGTGCCTCAAACGGCTTACAGCATCATTCTGATTAGGAACAAGTATCTCTGACATGAGACGGGCTAGCCCCGCCCCCTCCAAAGGAGGTACAGTATCAGCGGTGAACATGAATACTACAAGGATCATCGATCTGTCGATGATACCTACAGGAAGCTCCAAATGTCCGCAGTCAAGAGGGACGTGGCCACGACGCGGCTTTAGACAGAGACACAGGCGCTCGGCATGCTGCCACTGGTTGGCTGCAGAGTCAGAGAAGCCAGAGGCAGCATAGAGAGCGCCTGTGTCTGATCAAGGAGCCGCGCCGTGGCCACGCCCTCTTGACTGCGGACATTTGGAGCTTCCTGTACAGTCCTAAGTTCAGTCGCTTACTCGGCGAAAAGGGAGTTGGGAGGGGCCAGTCAGTAGTAACTTGACCAGTTTTGAAGGGTTTCATAGTCCAGTACTAGATTTCATGGTCTAACTATCCTTTTTAGGGTACTGACAACTAACTGTTCAAAATGTTCGCAAGATAGTTAGACCATGAAATCTAGTACTGGACTGTGAAACTTTTCAAAAGAAAGGCGCTCTGTCTTCACAGCGCTCTAACATGTCAGAACATGCGCGACCGGTCAAGCTATCTCCCAATACTGGGCTCCCCTCCCAATCCTCCTTTCGCCGCTTAGAGTATCCCCAGACTTCGCCAGCAATCGTGGCGATCGCCACGACAGCCGGCTGTCGTCGCGATCGCCACGACCGCCGGCAATCGCCACATGGATAAAGTGAATTAGGAGACCCCAGACGTAAGAGCGATGATAATAAATGAGGCGTGGCGATCGATAGGCATCGTTTCCACTATTGCTATCATTCACATCGCCAGTTCATTTTGAGCACATCATGGAGAGTACGGGAGATGAGCTCCGTTTGGCAGCGATCCATGGCGAAGTAACGTGCAATCGATACGTATCATTTCCACGATCCTTATCTCTTACATCGCCTGTTCATTTCTATTCATTTTGAACTGGCGAAGTCTGGGGATACTCTTACTCTGAAGCTCGGTGGGGATACATACTACATTTGGCGAGGTTCGTTTGGCAACCTTGCAGCCGAGTTTGTCCATCGCCCGGGCGAACGAAGTCCCGCCAAATGTACAGTGGACGGCAATGGCGGTGGCCCATTTGCGGCCTCGAGAAGGACGTCACGCAAGTCTCGTGTGCCGTAACCGATGTTTTCTGCTGCTGTCATGCTGTTTCTAGCAGCTTTTCTACCCGATTTCAAGGATTTTTGACCAAATCGGAGAGAAAAAAGTTTAGGAATAGCATTCCGACGGCAGACAACACCGGTCCCAGAGCGCGCGGTGCGGTTGTGCGGCGTCCTTCTCGAGGCCGCAGATGGGCCACCCCCATTGCCGTCCACTATATTGCTAAGCAAACTTCTCCAAATGCATCGCCTCACTGGAAACCCTGCTATTTGTATCGTCCAGCAAAACTTGCCAAATGTATGTCAAAAGCTTGCCAACCGAAAGGACTATCAACTGCGCAAAAATTCCGATATCGTCAAGAATTCTGCCATGACACCAATTTTCGGAGTTTCGGTGTTTGGACAACGAAAGTGTCCAACGACGTGTTCAGACACGTATAATCACGGTAGAGCATTAATTTCCTGCAGTTTCCAGGCAATGCCCAACTTTTTCCTCTCCTAATTTGCCGAGTCCGCTGAAAACGCAGCAAGATTGACGCCCACTGTAAGTGTATTTGATTGTTGTACAGCAACTACATTTTGATTTTGTATTATGTAAATACTTTAGGACTAATATAGAAATAGGATCAAGTTAGGCATTGTTTGCAAATTACAGGGAAACCAGGCCTTTTCTTGTTATACATGTCTGAAAACGTCATTGGGCAGGATTACACACGTCTAAACACGACAAACAAGTACCGTTGGACACTTTTTGTTGTCCAAACGACTAAAGCCGGCTAATAGTATCCCCAGACTTCGCCAGCAATCGTGGCAATCGCCACTACAGCCGGCTGTCGTCGCGATCGCCACGACCTCCGGCGATCGCCACATGGATGGAGTGAATGAGGTGACTTCAGGCGTGAGAGAGATGATAACTGATGTGACGTGGCGATAGACATCCTCAGACAATTTCGGGGGCAAATCCCGTTCCAACCGCCGGCAAATCCCCGACGAAACGTTTGAACGAGGACCAATAGCGGACAAACAGCGGGCGGGAACCACGAATGTTGCGGGCCAAACGCGCTGTCGGGCGAATCGCGGGCTGAACGCAGAGTCATTCGGGCTAAAGCACCACCGTCGGGGTTCGGCCCGCTATGTGAAGAGTGTCGGGCATCTGCCCGCTTTCTGCGGCCACTGACCGCCGGCAAATATCTCCAAGAAGCGGTCTGAACGACTACATATTTCGGCTCAATAAGGGAATGGCCCGGTCGGAATGATTGGTTGGCGGTAGTACGCACGTGATAAAGGATGAAGGCAACACCGGTATGGAAGAGATCAGCAGCATGGATGGCCTAGTGGATAAAGCAGCGGACTCTCAGTCGTTCATAAAGAATGGTCAGGTTGGTTCGATCCTCTCCGTAATAGAAAAAGGATAGCACTACGAAACCATGGACATGCCTTGCAAACAGCCATCTTTTCGTATTTCTGATTTGAAAATGCGTATTTGTTGTTTTCATGCTCTGGTGGATTACTGTGGATCAACAATGGCGTCGAACCCGGCACTCATCCGTCTGAGACTGTGCGCGAGGTGTGACCAATCCCCGGGGGTTGTCACGGTGCCGGCGTCCAATCGACAGGTAATTGTGGAGAATGCTGCCTTGGGCGCTGGATTAGGAGCAGTAGCTCCTGCTGGTTCTCGGGCTCATGGCGGCCTGAACACGGACGGTACTCGGGCCAAAACACCCAAGCGCTCGCTCCGACCCTCGCCCCCGCTCGTTCCGAACGGGATTTGCCCCCGAAATTGTCTGAGATTTCCATGATCCTTATCTCTTATATCGCCGGTTCATTTTCATTCATTTTGAAGTGGCGAAGTCTGGAGATACTCTAAGCCTATGTAAGAATGAAGTGAACATGTTATCAAAACACCAGTAAAATGTGGCGCCAACAAATTTTCCCGCCTTTTATTATCGCCAAACAGACCCCGGGGCCATCTTCTTAGAAGATGTATTGCCAAGCAAGATTTCAACCCGTAAAATGTGTTGCCAAACATTCTCTCTCCAAAAGTGTCGCCATCGGACTTCATAGAGTAGCATACATACAAAAGGTTGACATCGAAGTTAAATGAAGCGCTTGCGCATGTGTTGACGTTTAGGCGTGCTTATAATTCATCGCATGGTACTACAGGGCCACCTATAATAAAGGCGGTTCAGAAATGAGTCGGTATTGGTGCTTTTTTACGTAGAGAGCACGAGCGTTGCGGAGATCCTTCACTCCTGATCTACAGGACTGTACAGGACATTCACCTCGGAGTAAACATGGAGACACGCGCGCGTGCTGATCCATTCCATAGATCAAATTCTCAATCGAAGGGCTACGTGCGAGTGGTTTTTAGCGGTTCGGACGTAGCCTTTCGACTAAGAATTTGATCTATGGATTGGATCAGAGCGCGCGTGTGTCTCGAACGCGGTGTTTACTCCGGGGTGAATGCCCTGTAGCCTCGAACGTCGTCAGCACGCGCGTGAGCGCGGGTCGGAAAAAGGCGTGTATTCCGCGTGGTCAGTGCAATCACACACATGCGCGGCGTTCCCTTCTCGTGATTTTCGATCGGGAAAATTTTCCAAATTATGCACGTTGTGAATCTTTGCTGGTTTTGTTTCTCTTGTGACCTTAGTCTACTACGTGTTTGGTTTGATGAGAGGGACTTGAGGGAGCTTTCTGCTCGTTTTCCAAGCACAACCATTTTCTCTATCTGGCACTGACAACAGAGTGAATTGTATAGCTACATTTATAGTGCATCGGAGTTCGATCCGGTCGGATAACAAAAGATACGTATTGACCCTCGTTATCCGATGATCGATACGTACCTTTTGTTATCCGAGGGGATCGGACTTCGGTGAACTGAAAACGTAGCTAGAGGTAGCCTATAGTTTACGTTTGAATGGGGTTTCTATCCGTAACGTTGGGTGTGACGGCCTTCGTTTGAGGGACGGTCTTTCCACTGCAATGAATAAGGTAGAGCTTGCTAGGAATTTTCGCGAAAGGCCTTTCGCATTCTGTATTTGCAAGTCCTAGTGGTGATGGTGATAGGGAAGAATTGAACGTCTTGGCGAAGTCTACTTAATTCTATTCATTTTATGGCGATCCTTTTTGTTTACTTTCATTCCTAGGTCAAAAGAAAAGAAAGGGAAACTAGTACGCTTTAGTTGATAGTCCAATCCATCTGTTTTCTACATTATTTGCTTAGATGTTTGATGGTGGTCGGCACAGCAGCGACGATGAAGGAGGATACCAGAATAATAATAATAATGGAAATGATGAGGAACGTGAAATCAACGTGGAAGCAATGGCCGGCGAAGATTCGCCGGACGAGTTGGAAGCGTTGGATGCTGCTGTGAACGTACGAACCGCCCATTTACGTGGATCGCATTTTTGTGGCCACTTTTTATGTATTCTCTTCCACCACGTACATGCTTCAGTTACAGCATGGTATTCGAAACGGCGTCCGGCAATTCCTTCGCATCCTGAATGTACGAGCAAGGCGTGGGAGTCGGGGCTTGGACGTCCACATGCGGGCAGCGGATTCCTCTGATGAAGATTCCGGTGATGAAGACGACACTGTTACAGAAGCAAGCGATGGCGAGCCTAGTAGGAATTTCGATGTTCATGTGAGATTTTGGTTTTTATGCGTGTGATTTTCAGTGGGTTTGCACGAATAACAATGTATATACAAGTGGTATGGTTGTTTCCCACTTCTCATTTTCGACTTTTAGGAATCTTCAAAACACCAGTATCTGTTCAAACCTAACCATGCTTCGGAAGAGGTCGATATGGGAGCTACGATGTGGCTTCAACCCGGAAAAGAGCACACAGTACCTGTCATAAGTCTGGATCTTGTGGTGCTACCAGGTGAGCTTTTAGAAATATCTGCAGAAACCGGTGGCGGACGCAGAAAGTGGGCGGAGGGGGGGGGGCGTGGGGAAAAAAGTGGGCCCTCCTCCGCTGACGACCCAGATGGAAAATGAAATTAATAAAAATATTAGTTGTAATGATAAATATTTAACAAAAAATATTCCGAAAACAATTATAATAAACGGTTGAAAATAAAATAATACAAGGTTTTTATTCCTTTTTTCCAAGGTAATTTCAAGAATTTGGCGACCTATTCCCGGGGGTGGGGGAGGGCGCCCCCCCCCCCTCCTGCGTCCACTACTATTTGAATGTACTATACTCAATCTCAATTGGGAGGGGTAGGGGTCGCAAACGAATGTTCGCAAAATTCCTCTATGGAATAGTTACACTGCCGCTGTGGTCCTCGTGGGTTGTAGAACCCTGCCAAATGATCACAAATTCCCCCAAAGTCGATGCTATCTTTAGGGATACAGAGAATGCAGTGGAGGTTCGTATCCACCAGTTGTCAGCCAAAATCAGCGAATAGATATCCAATTTTCGAAAAAAAAAAGAAACCCGCTCTCGTATTGTGCAAGCACTTATTCGATGGAGTATGTACCAAAAGGGATATGTGCTAGGAATGTGGTAGAAAACAGCTCCAAAGCAAGCGGGACAAAAATAAGTGTAGGACATTCCTTCGCAAGAAAAATGCTAATATAATGGTTGAAGTTAAGCCCAGCTGACGACTGCTTGTTTTGTTGCTGTGAATACTCAAAACTTATCATCAGATTGCTACTAAAGTATTTTCTGTATTGCTGTTGTCAAAAAGAAATTGTGAAGATCATTGCTATAGTTCTGAAACGCTCAGATCTTCTTCCTCTCGCAAATCTCTAAGTAGAGCAGGGTTAAAATAGATGGAAATTGTCCTTATTGTTTGGGAGTATGATTAGTAATAACTTCTAACTTTTCTAGGTCAAATGGTTCCAATGCAAATACAGAACGCCATATCTCGTTCGATTGTGCAACGTGCCATTGATTCTAGAAGTTATCTCGGTTTATTACCTGTTGTCCCTGGTGAGGCAAATATGAGACGCGAACGGTTCGGAATATTGCTGCAGGTAAGAGGTTGGGAAATCCTGCCACCCAAAAGGTTGCTGAATCACCTACTATTCTATTCCAGCTATAGTTCTTCCTCGCGGTTTCCTCTTTCCTTAGCGCTCGTTGTTAAGGTCAATAAATACGTGAGTGATGGTCTAACTATGAAAGTTCATGCCATCGGTCGACAAAGGTTTCGCGTGATATCCTTCGAAAACGAGGCCTCCAGGTGGAAACTTTAATCGATGGTCTTTGAAGTTTGTACATTTTGTGCGCTGGAACTGCCATTCCCGCTATAGGATGTCCTTCAGCTCATCGATGGCGAGAGTAGAGGTCCTGAACGAAACTACACGCGCACCATTGCTGCAGGCTATATGTCCACATAACACTTGGAATTTGCCTGAGAAGAAGGTGGGTGCCTGCATTTCCATGAGTTTCCTTTATTAGTGGAGAAACTCATCCGATCTAGAAGCTCACCCTATGCTCAGAGATCTCCAACGTTCCATCTTTCGTGGCAGACGACGTGAATTTGGTACGTCTATGCTACTAGCAGAGTCGTCCGAAATGGATGGGGTTGCTCTCCTTCTCCTCAACGTTTGATTTTTTTAACTTATAGGATAACCAGTGCCAACGGCTTGGTTACTGGATGAAGATGTGGTTTTCGAACGAGAAAATCCAGGGTGCACTTGATTTGGTACGTGGTTGCTCCTGACAGGACATAGCTCATATTTTCGCAAGTGCACTGTTAATTCTTCCATCCTGTATTGTTGCAGGGACCTATCAGCTTCAGCTACTGGGCTGCACGTAATATTCCCATGACATTGTCCGCAAAATACGAGCATTTGGTTGAAGACGAAGCCAATCTACGGATCGTCAGTCTGCTGAACTTGATCGACCAGGTAAGTATGTATTTCTTGCTTCTAGTTCCCTTCCCTTCAACTGGAGCTGACCGTTTCAATTTGTTTCCAGATGACAGATTTAGTCTGCAGAGGGTGTGGGTTACTGATATGTAGCGTTCGTGATATTGTAAACATGAACAGTGAAGGAACGAGCTCCCACTTTGTAAATAGCGGTAAGCGAATTGGGTATTGAAGCAGATTTGTTCTCTAATTTCTCTCTTCTCCTGCTCTATTTTTTCATCACCATTGTTCCAGCTGGGTACATCCACGAGATGGTGACGGTGGCCGTTGCTCAGAACTTTGTTCCTCGTGATCAGCCATGTGCAAAATTTAGCTGGTTTCCAGGGTATGTTGCTTCCCATTTCTCTAAGATTTGTTTCTTCATTAATCAACAAGCTTAAATTAGTTGTCTTCAAGAGCTCGGCGGCAATAATTCTGGCGGTTGTGTGTTTTCAAACTTCGCAAAATTTGCTTGCTATTGAGAAAGATGGTTTTTTAGTTCACTGTGTAATTGTCGGATACGTATCATCCCATGCATGTGAGCTCTTATTCCTGCCTTAGCAAGAAATTTACTCCAAATAGCTGTTGTAATGGAAATATTGCCCGTATTACCTGTAATCTGATCAATTACCCGTAATTTTGGAATGTCTAAAACCAGAAGTTTTACTCTTCTTATATCGCTGTTAGAGCACCTGGTAAGGGAGGTATCCATCAAGAAAAATCGATTAACTTAATTGCTAGTACATAAGTACCTAGTGCCATATCACATTCACTCTAATGGCCTGTGGTTGTTTTGCTCCAGCGTGTGAGTCTAGTGCTGCTGTTTAATTGCGAGCACTTTATCCATCAAACGTAAAAGGCAGTGTGCCTCTGCTCGCAGTAATGAAAGGCGTCACATTCTAGCATCGTGAACAGTTCCTTTCGTTAATGTTGCTTGCTTACATAACATTACTGTCCTTTTCATTTAAAACATTCCGATCTAGACTTAGTTGAATTAATACAAGCGTTGCATTCCGTACTCGTAGGTGCTATCCTTTGTATTTGAAGCATCATTCCAATGCAATTCACTCAAATCTATTGTCTAATCCGGGTTTTACCATAGTATCTTCGTCCGACGTCATCCGCTGCTCATTCTTGTTTCAAAACCTGTTTGCTCTTGTGTCCTAGCTAGACTGTTGCCAACAATATCCGCTCAGTTTCATACCTACGTGAACTTGTATTTCTCATTCAATATTTATTTTATTATAGCAAACTTACTTTGTAAGAAATTCGGAGTTAGTACCGCAAATTGCTGATTTCTACTTTTTGCTGCTTCGTCCTATTTTTTGCTGTTGCGCGGAACCTTTTCTAAACCAAAAAGGGAAGCTTTTAAGTCTGAGGGAATGTTGTATTGCAACAGCATTTCAGACTGGTGAATGGGAAGCTAATGAGATAAAATTTGTTTAAAAACTAGTTCTTCTCATGTTTCACTATTCACCATTTCAGCTACAAATGGCAGATTATCGAGTGCCGTTTTTGCATGGACCACTTAGGATGGGAATTCACTTCTCGTCGGTTCAATCCGGCAAAGTTCTACGGTATAACGCGAAAGGCTGTCGTGCCTAGAAAAGCAGATGCGGATCAGGAGGAACATCTCTAATTTCTCTACTCCGTTGGCGGGTTCATACGAACAATTGTACAACTTGGGTAAAACGATGTGTTGTTGATTTTAGTAGTCTAGTTTAGTCCTAGTCTGATGCTAGTTTAGTAGCCCGATCAATACCGGTCCTTTGTGCATATGTACATAGCATGTAGATTTTATTTGCGTATCACCAAAGGTAGGGAACGCTGCGCAATCTGGTGTGCTACTTATTCTCCGCTTTTGCTGAGCAGGTTTGCCACATTTGTTTACTTGTTGCTGCAACGTTCTAACTTGCATAGTACTTGGTTATCGTTCAAGGCATCCGAAATAAAGGTTTTTCGCTATCAGTTCTGTCCTAACTGTAGCACTTGGTCTTCGACCGCGCTATTCATTTAGCGATATTCCCTTCATTGTGTTGTCTTCTTTTTATTCCGTTGTTATTATTTTCGCCTAAAGATATGGCCGACATCAAGCCCAATCACACTATCTACATCAACAATCTCAACGAGAAGGTCAAGAAGGAAGGCAAGTGTTCTTCTACTGCCAGTATTTATCTTCGGTTTAATATGCATTTGTAGCTAGCCGTTGTGGCTGTATATCTAACTGGAGCCAGTTCCTATTTTTGACTATATCTAGTTGCAGCTAGTTTCTATGCATGAAGTCTTGTTTCGTGTGGATTTTTTTTGTGTTAGATGACTGTTACTGTTTTCAGAGCTGAAGAAGGCTTTGCATGCTATTTTCACTCAGTTCGGAGAAATAATTAGCATCCTATGTTTCAAGACGTTGCGCATGAGAGGTCAAGCCCATATAATTTTCAAGGAGGTATGCTAGTAGTTATGTCCTGCTCAGTTTCTTAGTTTAAATAAGTTGCTTCTTTCCCTCACCTTCTTTTTCAGATCTCATCAGCATCTAATGCATTACGCGCAATGCAAGGATTCCCTTTCTACGACAAACCTATGGTAATTGCAATTTTATGAGTGGTTTGTTTTCCTTGCATTTCACTTATCTTCCTGGTTCAGAGAATCCAATATGCACGTGAAGACTCTGACGTAATTGCAAAAGCCAAAGGAACATATGTTGAAAGAGCTGTTCGTGCGCCAGTGCGTACTCAGAAGAAAAAGAAGGTAGGTCTAAAGATTTTTCGCTTTTTGTGGGAGTTTTATTTGTACTTCTACAAGGTCACCAATAACTATTATGCAGTGAATTTGTGAACATCTTTTGATAAAGTCGGAAACTCACTTCTGCGCCAAACTAGCAAGTCGTGAAAAAATACGCTGAGGTTTAAGAATCGAAGCTTGAAGATTTCTCATATGTAAGTCAATACAATTAAGGGAGCAAAAGGAGCTGGGGGTGGAAGAGGCCCTGGTGAGGATGGTCCTGCTCCTCCTAATAAGATTCTGTTCTGCACTAACCTTCCCGATGAAGCGACTACAGATATGCTCCAGATTCTGTTTAATCAGTATGTTCTTTTTTCCACATTCTTATCGTTTTGCTATTATTTACCTAACTTTATCGCTTCACCATTGTTTTGATGAGGTTGCTGATAATATACTAACCTCTTCTCTTCATTGCATTCTTCTCCTTTGCAGGTTCCCTGGTTTGAAGGATATTCGCTTAGTCCCGAACCGATCTGGTATCGCCTTCGTCGAATTCGAATCTGAGGAGTTGGCAGCACCGGCACGAATTGCTTTGAATAACTTTAAAATTACTCCTGAGCAGCAGATGAAGGTTGACTATGCGAAGAAGTGAAGCTCACTATTTACCAGTATCTTTGTTCATCGAGTATTCTTCTTTGTTGTTGTGTTCTCAAGTTGATCTTCATAACGACAGCGACGGTTTCTGTCTCGTGGGATTTTGTTGTTTATTGTTTCATGTTGTCGTCCGAATAAACTCTGTATTGTGTCTGTCAGACTTTCTTTTCGTACTGCAGGTGTTTTTTTCTCAACCGTACTTGGTGCACTAGCTTATGAGATTAACAAGTTGTAAGGCAGTTTGTGGTAGTTTCATTGCTGTGGGATTCAGATGGCGAGGCCGGCAATAGGCTTATCATTATCGCTGGGACCACGCTCATCAATATTACGGTTTGCATGTTTCTTCTACCGGCGCAATATTCTACAAGAAATTCATCTGGTTTAGTGCTGCATGTCAGCCTTTGCGTTCTTGCGGGAAAATTGTGTCAAACTGCAGTCGACCCGAAGAAACGAATTGCTGGCAATGCCGAGATGCTGTGAACTGCACTCATAAGTTTTTCTGCGATCATTGTAAGTCATATTTCTGACAAAAGTTGGAATACGGTGACCGGAAATTCGGCTCATCTGTGAAGTTACTTTTGTACTGTTCACATTGCTCGCTTATCAAGATAAATCGTGATCTCGGGTATCTCTAGCATAGATATAAGGCTCATGGCATAGTTCACAGCGACACCGTCGCGGTGAAGAAAATGAATGGAAATGATGAGTACAAAGCGTTACAAGTTCTCAGATCTTATCACACAGTATACGTGGAATAGTGTGCTGACATGGGAGCAGTTGCGCGAGAAGTTTTAATTGTGAACGGTTGCAGCGACAGCATTGCTGTGTAGTATGCCAAAAGCGTAAGGGTAGTAGGGGTGAGAACGCGTTTAGGTTCTCGGTATGGTCCGTCCTAACGGAGTATATCGGAATGAATGGCAGCGGGACGAAAAGGGAGAAGCAAATAGTTCAAAAATTTTCTGACATCCAAGTATTGAATGATAAGGATAGACCAATTCTCAGCTCAGAAATGCAAAGATCGGCTAAAATCTCAAAAAATTTTCATAGAAATTTCCCCACATTCAAGTATCAAATGACAAGCTTAGGCCCTTTTTCTATGATCTTCGGGGTTGTTCACGCCGATCTTTGTGTTTCGGAACTGAAAATTGGCTCATGCTGGTCATTCGATACTTAGATTTGAGAAAATTTTTGAATTGCTTGCTTCTCCCTTTTCCTCCCACTGTCATTCCAGCCGATTTAGTTTGTTGGGACGGACCGTGTCGAGAACCGCAACGCGTTTTGTCTCTTTCTATCCATATATCTACCATACAGGTATCGGAGATAACGATTGATCTTGATAATTAGGCGAACGGTGACGATCTTGATGGAGGGTAAGCGTTGTGGATCTCGACATCGTTCATTCTAATGGATCGTAATGTGTTTTTCTACTTCTTCAGCACACTTGTTTAAGCTGATTTCGATTTGTCCATATCGTTATATCCAAGGTCATGCAATACAACCGCCGCCAGAAAGCCAGAATATGTTCGAATACCTTGGACTACCTGTGTCGTTTGAAATTGAAGAATCACTGCTGAAAAAGAGGTGACTTGTTTCCCTTCCTTGCCTACATTGATTAATAAGCAATAACACTTTTTAAGGTTCCGTGAGCTGCAATTTTCCATGCATCCGGACAAATTCGTGCATGCTTCGAAACATGAAAAAGAGATATCTGATGAGCATTCCAGGAAGCTAAATGAGTCCTATAAAACGCTATCAGAGCCATTTCTTCGAGCGAAATATCTCCTGAAAATTTTAGGGGAATCTGAATCGAAAGGTGGGCTTCTCATTGTCGTCGTCTTTTTTCTATGATTGCTCAAATAGGAGCACAACTAGTGCTATCTGGTTTTTGTTCTTGTAATTACTACTTTAAATCACGTTCTCTTGTTTTCAGAGCAAGATCTGGACCCATCATCTTTGATGGAGATGATGGAATGGAACGAGCGGGTATCAGAAATGTCCAGCAAGGGCGAACTAAGTACAGAAAGGACAACTGTGCAAAATGAGATCGACGGAGTTATGAAGGAGCTGGGAAAACAATTTGGAGAGAAAAGCTTGGACGGAGTGCGCGCAAACATCACGCGGCTCAGTTACCTGTATTCCTTGCGCGCTTTGATTGATAAAAGATTGGAAAGCATGATGGCATGATGGGTGGTTGAGTGTGTAGGTGGCAATAACGTTCTGATGTCTGTATTCTAGTGTAGGCTGATTCCCCGTGCACGAGCTAGTTGTAATTATTTCTCCTGTGATACATGCTTTCATGATGAAACGTGTTGTTCATGAAGGTTTCATGGCTTTAGTGAATGTTGACACTAAGTTGTGATTAAGCACTAATAGCTATCCATTCTATGAATGTGAATACATCTTCTGGCCCAATAAATAGATTACGTATTATTGGTAGTGAAGCTTCTGGATAGGTAGAATGAACGGAATATCGTGCGCTATCGCTTTACTAAATGTGTTAACAGAACCAGGAAGAGAATAGACTTGTAATGAAATTGTGCAATTTCCCCTCGTTAACTGTCCTCGGGACAGTTGTTGCTCATTGCTGCGATAATAGCACCTTATGATAGGAAAGCAATAGGAACGTCGAACGTCGTACTTTTGGAAATTATATCAGGGATTGTGTTCTCCGATCCCATCCCAAGAATATTCCTAGTTTCCTTCGCACTTTTCAATGAAAAGTCTTGCCTTAGCTGACGCCTGTTTCACAAAGTTGCTTCGCAGCTCGAATGATAACACTGTCTACGAAAGGTTCCGCCTGTCTTATCACTCTGGCCACTGCGCTCGTTCGATCATTCGATCACATCGAATATCGTGGGTGAGGAATCAGTGCCATTCCTTTGCCCGCTCTTCGGTGTGTTGCATCTCCGTCACCCCTTTCTCTTTGCATTGGCTGCCTCTGCCGCGTCGTCTGATTATGCACGTGTGATGATCGACCACTGCTCAGTTATGAGGAGAAAAGGTCGATGACGACACAAGTGCATTTGGTGTTCCGGTGCATTTCTAAAACTACTTTAGAGGATGCCTGGTTATGGACGAATAGGATAGGTATTCCTGAAGGTCGTTCCCAAGAAAGTCGTTGGTCTCAACTCTTGTTACTAATTTTCAAAGTTGTTAGCTATTTCACGTACTGGTTAGTTTCAGACAAGCTTGCAAATCGCAAGTTAATGAACCATTTGAAAAGTTTAGGTTCATCCCACTCCTGAAAGGCTTATCTCTCGTACCTGAAGTCCTGTAGAATGGGGTCTACGAACTTACGCAACGCTCACTCTCCTCCTTCATATCGTTATTTTTCTGAAGTTCGGCGGTGATACATTTGGCGAGAGAATGTGTTTGGCAATACATATTACGGGATAAAATTTTGCATTGCAATACATTTTCCGGGAAAATGAGTCAAGATTCTGTTTGGCATGACAAGAGGCGGGAGAATGTGTTGGCGATACATTTTACGGGTTAGGGAGATAAGATAGCGAATATGTGGGATATCAAGTTCATTTAATTTTTAGATGGAGCCTTGCAATCGACGGTGTCAACCAGGGATGGCTCCGCTGGTAGGGTAACGGACTTCGGAGAATGGTATCATAGCACGATTCGTGATGTTATCGAAATTTTTGCGCCGTTGATGCCCCTTCTGTTTGACGATACAATTGGCAGGGTTCATGTGGCGATACGATTGGAGATTTGTTTAGCAATACATTTAGCGGGACTTCTTGTTTGGCAATGCATTTGACGAACTTCGTTTGCCTGGGTAGTTGGCAAACCCGTACGCGAGGTTGTCAAACGAACCTCGCCAAATGTATCACCATCGAACATCAGAGTTCGAACAACCAGATCTTTATTGATATCTTAGAGATATTTACATAGAGATAACGATGGACACTGATACGCAGACTAGAGATGACTACGGAAAGATAGTGAGCTTTTTGGAAGTCGGCCATGGTTTCTTCCAAATGACCATCATCTTCTGTGGAGAAGTATCAAAGATTATTTCGGCACTACTCGGCTGCGTTTCTAAAACTTCTTCAAAAGATCTTTTGAATGCCACTATAATGCATAATGTGGCTGCTACAATAGTGCATCCTGTCCTCGCTCAAATGAGCTGTCTTGTTAAGCGTGCTGAGAAATTTTAGCTTAAAAAAGCAAGAATGAAAGCGATACCGCGGACGCTTGGCGGAGTATTTGGAAAGGCACCTACCGATAAAACAAGTGGCTATTCAGCGTTTGCAGTAGGACAAGGTCAAGTTGTGATTTTGTTCGGTAAATGCTTTGTTCTGATTCATTTCTTATGAACTATTTCTTTACTGTTTCCATAATACTTTGTGATTCTACTGTTTTTTGCGCTGAGCTTTTTTCCATAGTTTTTTTTCTCGCGCGCAAATTTTTCTCTCACAGCCACGCGGTCGATGTTTGAAATGCCATCGGCACGCCGGTCGCAAACGACCTTCCGCACGACCGCTCTCCCTCACCCGATTCACTCCCGTCAGTCTTTCACCGCGTTGTCCTGCACTCTGTGGCCTACGACCAATCATTTATCGTCATTGTGGGAATTTTTGTCTCCATAGTACTTCTAGTAATAGGAACTGCATTTCTCGTTCAAAGAAAGTAAAAAAAAAACGAGTGGCAGCACCTGCGTACATTGCGGAAGTTGCGAGCACCGTGCCCGCAGTGCGGTTCACGTTCGCCCTGCTGCCGATCGCCTTTCTGCACCGTGCGCACATTTCATGAATCGATGCTTCGGCTTTCGAACGTGCTGCGATCGTGGGTGTGTTTGTTGAGCGTTTTGCACCAATTCATTGCTCGTTTGGTCCTGCTACTGTTTTCCCCGTGTGTGGCCGTTCCTTAGTAATTCACCTTAGTTACACTAAGAATTTTAGAATAGTAACCGCGTTAACACATTTAACATCTAGTTCTGGTAGTCGCGTAGTCGTAACTGTGCCCATATAAGCTGTTTCTGGATTAGAAATTTATGCGAAGAGAGGATTTACCAAAAAGTGATTTCCATTGCTCTTTTACATATGTGGTAGGGGCTCGTTGATTGGTTGGGCAGAGTAAAAAGAGTAAATTTTTTTTGGAATCTTCCATATAAACTCGTAAAGTCCGTTTCAAAAACGACGGTAGCTTAGCATTTGTGCCTATAATCTGCATTTCTCTCGTTCTCTCTTTCTCTACTTTCTTCACAACTATGCCCTCCCCATCCGGTGAAAGATACTAAATATCAGAGTACAATAGCTGTCGATTGCCCCATGGTTTGCTATCACGTCGACGATTCCAGCGCGAGCGACGCGGTTGCACTGCGTATTTCCCGAGTCCGCGAAAAACGCACCACCATCGGATGATCATGTTAAGAACGAACGCGTAATTGTGGACGACCACATGGTTGTGTTACAGCCTGCTCCAAGAACGATAATACTTGAGCATTTGAAAGTAACCCGCCTTTCTCGACTCCATCTCTAACAAATTGTTAGAACCACATTTTCCCATGCTCCGCATTTCTCTGATCTCTGTCTATCATCCTTGGTGAAACCAACCATAACATGTTTGATATGTTGACATTTAAATGAGTGAAAAAGGGTGACTTTCATTCATTCTTCAAGCAGTCCAAGGTAAGCTCGGCTAAAGCCAGCTTTTTGAATTTAATTTAACATGGACAGCTGCCAACCGTCTTGAGAAATTGATGTAGTCTCAGGAGTGAAAAACCGTGACTGACGCAGGGTTTGTAACAGGTTTCCGTCGTGTGCGTGCCATTCAAATCTCGTCCAAACCTCGTGCAATTTGAACCGATGTTGACAGGTGTACGGAATGTGCATGTGATGTGCATCATGTGCGCATTATTTCAACAAATTCTGATACCACAAGCCTCTGCATAATAATGTAGTCTGTTTCAAACGCTGAGTTGAATATCCGTGCATATTCCACCTTCTGCAATTCCTGCGCTCTTTGTCACACTGTCGTCTTTCCAAATATCTTCCCCAAGGGAACAGACTATAGCTAGGCTTATTTTTTGCTTGCACTGAGTGGGTAGGTAGGATCAGTAGGTGCATGTGTTTGATGTCATGAAAACTTTAGTTTTCAATACACACTTTGGTTTTCTATT
The DNA here is from genome assembly GCA_037903475.1 of Ancylostoma caninum. NCBI lineage: Eukaryota > Metazoa > Nematoda > Chromadorea > Rhabditida > Ancylostomatidae > Ancylostoma > Ancylostoma caninum. The sequence goes on from JBAJFG010000644.1 coordinate 557,451, forward strand.
GCGTTATGCATACAACCGAATTTGGCGCACATTTTATCCAAATCAAATGCTAGACATGGTTTCTTCATGAAAGCATTTGTTATTTGATATATTTCGTCAGCCTGAGAAATTCTGAGTTGTGCCACTGTGGACTCTAGTGGAAAGTCTTGTCCGCTAAAAGTTCCATTTCATTTCGAAGTATTCTTGGAAACATCAACTCACAGAGCAGTAAAGTAAACTGGGGAAGTCCTACTTCAGTCACCAATTACCTTCCACCCCATTCCGGAAAGTAGTGATCGTTAAGCAATTCGAAAAGCTCAGCGGTCTCTCCGTGGTTCTATAATAATAAAAATAACTAATTATTATTTTATTCACTTATTTTTATTCATTTAATTTCTGTACTAAAAGGTGCGTTGACGTTCAAGTCCTGCCAATGCGAAAATCATACTTATATTAATTGGCATTTTATGTGTTTGTGTTTGTGGGAGAGAACCAGCCACTGCTGGGAAAATCTATCTACATTTCGATGTTCGGCGTGTCGAGTTATGTGCGAAAAGTGTGTAAATTTTTGTTTTTTATCTTAATTGACAGGTGCTTTGATCCACTTTTTGTCGCTTGGAAGGCCTACAGTTCTTTGCATCACAACGAAAATGAATGGGTCTTGGTGTTTATTTGTCTGTGCTTATCAAGTCATGCAAAAGACAACGCGCGGATGAGTATGGTTTTGAGGGAAGGAGCCGAGCCAAACAGACGGGAAACAGAAAGGATGAGAACAAATTTAGCGGTGAAGGTCATTAGCGAGGATTGTAGTGGGAAAGACGTCAAGACAAAGACAAGGATCCAAGGATTGACGGTCGTTACGTGTTGTTCCACTATCGTTATCTTTTGAAATTACCTTAACATTGCCGGTTCGGTTTGAATCATTCTGAACTTGCGCGAACTCTAGGAATATCCTTAGCTAGACCATACCGGGCTTGCGTCGACGTATTTTCTTCTGTGTGTGTGCATGTAAAGATGGGATCTGAAATATCTTCGGTGAGGTCTCCGTATTCGTCCCCATCAGTCCAGTGGTAAGCATGCGCTGAGGTTCACCACAGTTACTTTAACTCAAAGTCAAAAGTTTCGAAGTGTGCTGCTTTCTCTGATTGTTTTTCCTCTCACATCCTTGTTGAAAGGCATTATAATACCTCCTAGCACAAAGGAACCTGTGCCAGTGCGATCTGTGATCAAAAACAACCAATTTCAAGCGAGAATACTGTGTTGTGCATTTAATGGGTCCTGTTTCTATCCATTTTTCATCAACAAGTTGGACAGCGAATAGACTGCTAGAACTCTGATAACTGTGCAGCACGAACCCAGCCCGAACGGCGTAATGGTTCGGATAGAAACCCTAGCAGCAACGGTTGCCAATTGCTGCCATCCCCCACCGATTGCTGCTCAAGCTGTCGGCCCTTTAGCAGCAACTGCTGAGGGACGACAGCAATCAAGGGGAGTTTCTACCCGAACCATTACGCCGTTTGGCCTGCGTTCGTTCTGCACAGTTATCAGAGAATGCTAACCTTCGATCCTTTGTTTTGTAGCCAGTCCATTGTTCTAGACTTTTCTTAACAATTCTTTCTACCTTTCACCTTTTTCGTCTTTAGTAATTATATGTGTTGCGCCCTTCTTTCTCCTGATGAGGCTGTGAGTTGAGAAGAAATCTTCATGAGATGGAATACCCCATGTTAAGGTAGCCAAGATGCCCATCTCTGCCGAGCTTCGTAATGATCTCGAGGATTGCGCAAACCGAATGCGTATCTCAGCAATTGAGATGACGTGCGCTTCTAAGAGTGGACATCCAACATCGTCAACATCTGCAGGTATTTCAAACTCTTTCAAGGCTCGGATTCCCTAGTCATTTTGCGATAATTTTCGTAATCGTAGGATCTTTTAGCCGAGGTCGTTTCCACCTTATTCTTTCACGAGATGAAGTATGACATTGCCAATCCAAGATGTCCCAGTGCTGACCGTTTTGTTCTGTCGAAGGTGACTCACTTGAGTTTAGCTGTTTCAATCTGTGCACCTACTATGATGCCAATAAATGTCTAAATTTTTTACAGGGTCACGCTTGTCCCATCCTTTACGCTGCCTGGGAGGAAGCCGGACTTCTATCGAAAGAACAGGTCATGTCACTGCGTAAGATCAATTCTGACATCGAAGGACACCCGACACCTGTGAGCACTCTTTCTTTTCCATATGATTTTGTTTTGGCTCACGCACCTCTGTTGTAAAGGTTACCTACAAAAATTTTAAGCCAGGTTGCTAGAGAAGCTCTTTTGATAGTATTTTCCAAAATTATTCAATTTTAGCGTCTCAACTTCATCGATGTTGCTACCGGCTCACTTGGGCAGGGACTCTCATGCGCTGCCGGAATGGCGTATGTAGGAAAATATATAGATAAGGTGAGATTTGTTGTTGTTTGGATAACATTTCTATGTTTTGTTTCCCTATCTAGAACCGGAGTTTTCCATTTTTTCCAAGTTTTAGGCTAGCTATCGTGTTTATTGTTTGATGGGAGATGGAGAAACCGCTGAGGGAGCAGTATGGGAGGCTGCAGGTTAGCCTTTTTTATGTTCCGTTTTTTTAAACAGTTATTGTTTTTAAACTTTTTCAAATTAACGGGATGCGCTTTTGCTTTACTTTGAAGATTTCAAACGTTCTCAATGATGAAATCGACTTTTTTTGCGGGATGCAAATCTGTTTGCTGAAAGGATATTTGCTGGAGTCACGTCAGCAGTAGCGCTACTGCAGTGTTTATTCAGCGTTCTCATCCAAATACAATCTTGATAACTTGGTTGCCATCGTTGATGTGAACCGTTTGGGTCAATCACAAGAGACTGCTTTGGGTCATCATGTCGAAATCTATCAGGTTGGTCGTAAGCTGATGAATTTGAAATCCGGTCAACGTCAGTAATCGATTTTTTCTTCCAAAAATACAAACGAAGTTACAAACGAAGTGCTAAAAATTCGTTTATTCTAGGCTAGATTTGCCGCATTTGGTTTCAACGCCATCGTAGTAGATGGGCATAATGTGGAAGAGGTAGTCAACGCCTTTGAAGCAGCTAGAAATACCAAGGTATTTGACGCATGTTATTGATCCATCACTCATTTCACAATTTCAGTGTTTAGGATAAACCTACTGCTATCATTGCAAAGACATTGAAAGGTCAGGGCATTGAAGGAATTGCTGATCAAGACAACTGGCATGGAAAGCCGGTCCCTGCTGATAAGGTGATTATTTTGCTGCAATCTTCGCACTTTTTTCTTCATACTTCACCCTCTCAGGGTATTTTTATGTGTTTATAGGTCAATGCCATCAAGGCACGTTTGCACGGTAGCCAGAAGGGTAAATTGGTCGCTAAAAAACCAGCCGGTGATGCGCCAAAGGTTGATCTGCAAATTGGCTTTATTAAAATGGCTCCACCCAACTACAAAAAGGGCGATAAGGTGAGAGGCCACATTTGTAGGGTATCTGAATTCTTCCAAATTCAAAAGTTCAGAAGTAGAAATAGTCGATCATGTTTTTACTTGCAAAGCGCAAAGATGCAATTCCTGTCAAGCGCACTAAATATTTTGAGAAGTCTTTAGATCAGCATAGTTTTACAGGTAGCGACAAGAGCCGCTTACGGTACTGCGCTGGCCAAGCTTGGAGATGCCAATCCGCGTGTTATTGGATTAGACGGTGACACGAAGAACTCTACATTCTCTGAAAAGCTTCTTCAGGTTAGTCTGTCCATGTATCTGTTGTATAAAGAAAAATTAATAGTTTATTTAAATTTTCCTTATCAACCGTTAGTGAAGTTTGCCTTTCCAGAAGCACCCTAATCAATTCATTGAGTGCTACATCGCTGAGCAGAACCTTGTCGGTGTTGCAGTTGGAGCTCAATGCCGTGGTAGGACGATTCCTTTCACCAGGTGTGTGTCAAACTCCTTTTTTAGTCAAAATCTTGAATAAAAAATGATTGCCCATAGATACTACTGATCTGGTGTTGTTGTTACCCCATTGAAGGCCGCGCCCTTTCTCGCGTTTTTCTATACTTTCTCAATCTTTGGCACCTTCTTCGGCTTCAAATTAAGAAAAAATCCTATGTCGATTTTTAGATTCACAGTGACTTAGGAGTCTTACTACGCCACCCTTTAAAAAACCGCTGTGATCATTGGGTCCTAGTAACTTCTCAAACTGGATCATGTGAAAAAAGGCGCGGCTCCGTTAAAAAGGATTTTAAAGTCCTTTAACGGTTTAATTTTAACAGTACTTCCCTCATCTACGAGATGATTATCGATTTCAGCACATTCGCTGCTTTCTTCACTCGTGCATGTGATCAAATTCGCATGGCAGCGGTCTCGTTCGCAAATCTAAAGTGCGCTGGTTCGCACGTTGGTGTCTCCATTGGTGAGGACGGACCGAGTCAGATGGCTTTAGAGGTACAGCAATGGTTTACTGATATTAGTGTTATGTGAAGAGTGGAGGGGGAGGGGGGGGGGGGTTGGGGAGATATTTATGAGTGTTTTCGTTTTCATACCCTTGGCTGATATCTCGGACGGATTTTTTTATTGTGCTGAAAAGTGCAAGAAAGTAGAAATGCGGAGCGGATTCTTTTTAGGATTTGGCATTGTTCCGCGCACTTCCTGGATCCACTGTCTTCTATCCCACTGATGGAGTGTCTGCTGAAAGAGCGACTGAGCTTGCAGCCAACATCAAAGGAATTGTTTTCATTCGTACCGGTCGTCCCGCCCTTCCGGTGCTGTACGAAAATGATGAACCGTTTGCAGTTGGAAAGGCTAAGGTAAGGGAGGAAGGGTTTTCGAGCCTTTCTGAATTCAACTATGAATACTTTAGGTGTTGAAACAGTCCCCAGGCGATAAGATCGTTTTGATTGGAGCAGGCGTGACTACATATGAATGTTTGAAGGCTGCTGAGAAGCTTGAAAAGGAGGGTTAGTGACTGAAGAGAGCTAACTTCTGACTTGGGCTTCTATCCAAGAAGTTTTTCTTTCATCCAGGTGTGCACTGCTGCATCATCGATCCATTCACTATCAAACCTCTCGACCAGGCGACCATCGTTGAACATGCTAACCGTGTTGGTGGTAGGATCCTTACTGTAGAGGATCATTATCCTGCAGGAGGAATAGGAGAGGCCGTAAGTTTACGATTTTGAGAAAATTTCCTCCTGCTCCTGTCCTTTAATGGTACTTTCAGGTGTCTGCTGCCGTTGCTGACCATGCCGGAATTCGCGTCCGCTCCCTATGCGTACAGAGCGTACCTCGATCTGGGCCTCCTGATGATTTGCTTGATATGTTCGGCATCTCAGCCCGCCATATTGTGGAAGCTGTGAAGAAATACTGAGCATTTTCTGCTGTTGACTGATCATTTCCAAGATTGGAGGACATTCTAGAGATATGTAAAATTTCTACATTCCTATCTCGTCTTTTCTTAGCTGATTCAATCTCGGTTACGTAGTAGAGGGCTATTGTTTGTTGTTTATCAACTTACGAGTAGGAATTTGTAGTGTTCTAATTATTTGTTGCTGCGATTTCGGAATAAAAACACATAATTATGGACTTTTTACACAAAGCAGGTTGGACAGGTTTTGCTCACAAGTTGCTGATGAAATGTACCTTGAAATCGGAGGTTTTATGAAATTTTTGTGATCGCTGGAGAAATTCCTTATGGATTTCTATGTTTTGCTGCGAAAGAGCATCGCATTTTGTTTATTTTCGTGAAACTTTGGTTTTTTCTTGTTCAGCGACAATTGTTCTTTGCGCTGAAATGAGCTTGGAAATATTGAAGTGAAGGGACCCCTGTTGAACCTAATTCAATTATTTCGATTCGGGCTCTAGGTCAAAACATCGCGGCATCATTCATTCAGGAACGGTTATTTGGGGTGCAAAGGATTTTATTTTATATTCAAGAAGCAGAAGAGATGTAAGTGACACCTACTTCTCTTGAAAATCGTTGGATGAATGTGAAAGATTAGTTTGATGAATAAAATATATAGAAAAAATATTGATTAGTTTGAATAACAAGAAATACTAGTACTCCCCTTCTGCGTAAATGCCACTGCAACTTGAAGAAGGAGCAAGTGCCGGCTTCGAAGAAAGTTCCAGAAAAAGTTGGGTGTTGTCACTATTAGTGCACAAGTACATGAATTACTCCAATAACAACAACCACATGTATTCCAGTGCGGCGTGCTCTGGCGAAGCCAAGTTTTTGTATGTATCTCTGAGGACAAAGTAACTGTGCGAGTGCATAAAGATATGAAGAAATAACAGTCGATTTAGTCCTAATCTGAGCGAATTCCGTGTGGTACCGTATTTACCCTTACCCCCTACAAAGAATGGGGTTACGGTACAAAACGAATACGATATTCGTATTCAGCACCTCAAATAGCCCCCCTAGGCAAAAATATTTTTTGAAGTTTTTGGGACCAGTAAAGTTGAATAGTGCCGAAATACACACTGCTTTTGCAGAGAAGTGTTTTGTAAAGTAGAGACGTTTTTGCTGCTTGCGTTTGTCACTGCTTGAGCCTTGTTTGTATGTAGTGCGTTTCACCATGGACGACAGCTGAGAAGACAGCAGAGAGAAAAAGAACGCCAGAAAGTGTGCAGCAATTGAAGAGGAATGAGAAAAGAGCAGATACCGCACGGTTACTCAACTATTGTTGCGTTTGGAACGCACTATAGTATAGGTGTCTCTACTGTAAAGTCCAACTGCTAAATCCTTTAGTGCTTGTTGACAATTTCTGGGCAGCGCTGGAGTAATTACTTTTCTTTCTTCAGTGCTGTAAATTGTTTTTATTTATTTATTTATGTAGGAATTATCCTATTAAACTAAATGAACCCTAGTGGCGGTCGCAGATGGGCGTGGCCTAGAGCGTTGACATGAGAGAAGAAGAAATGAGGCAGGGTCTCCATGGGAAAGGAGAATCCGGTGCTCCTAATTATTAAATAAAGTCAATCGGGAAATTGGATGCGATTAACTGGAAGTGATCTGAAAGATAACAACAAAAGTAAAGCATTGAAGTAAGCTCGTGCAGAATTTTTTTTGCGAGAATTTTAAGACTTACAGAAACAAAGATTATTGCACCGTTTTCACAAAACAGAGTTCTACTTTCAAGGTCACCCGGTTAGTTATTACTGTTTATCATCAAATTATTTTATTATTATACTAATGTGAAAGGAAAATCACTAGGTATGTATAGGAATATTAGAGAAATGAGTAATGGGAATAAAAATGATAGAAATATGAATGAAATGGAGAATTTTAGTTCGTTTCACTGGGAATGAGTTGGCGAGAACATGGACAAAGGAGGAGTGTATGGCAGTCAGCAACACTCTGCGGACAACCGGGTAGAACTGTGGTGATTGCCGTTTGCAGTCCATTTCACCAAGTTTTTTAGAATTCAGAGGAAGACGGAATTGGGAAAGAAGGGGCAAGAAACACAGGCGGAAGACAAAAATATTGGGAACGTCATTTTTTTCTTTGGACAGAAGGTAGTGAAGGAAATACAGTTGAAGGAAAGACAGTTTCATGCAAAAAATAGACAAGATTCTCATCGTTTTCGTATAATCTGTTGCATACGCAGTGATAGCCTAGTACTGCTGGGTACCTGCTCTTTTTCTCGCCACCCTCTCAAATTGCTCAGCAGTATTTTGCGTTCCTTTTCTCTCTAGCATCTCTTCAACTATCTTCCTCAGTGGGACCGACTTTAGAAACCATCAATGCGTGCATATATGTAGATGAACAGTGTTGGATGGGTAAGAAACTAGTGAACGAGAGAATTTGTTTGTTTCTTTATTTGTTTATTTGTTTATTTGTTACGCCAAAGGCGCGCATGCATTTCATGAAAACGGAAGACACTAGAACTATACTCCTTCTCAGACAGATAGACGGATTCCGTAGCTGCAGAATCGCGGCGGGACCTGGGCGATGGATGCGGAGAGAGCATGCTCTAAGTGAGAGGGTCCATTAGGTCTTACCACGATTTTGCTGCCGCAACACTATGAAACCGCACGCGCAATCCCTCTATCTTTTCGACAAGGACTGTAACTGAAAGAAAATACCATAGGCAGATGATCACTAAAAATACGGCAAACAAAAAAGTCAAGAATTTAGTAGATAACTTATCCAAAGTTAGACTGCTTCTCTCATTCCGGGGTATAGTACCTTAAAAAACATAGAAATTGTGGTTAATTTTTACTATGCATCTCATTGAAACTGTTGTGAGTGCATGTGCATTTCAAAGTGTTCAAGTAGTGTTTGAGCTGTAGACAGTTGTTAGGTGGGAGGGTGGGACAGCCCTGGTGCTTATTTGCTGATTATCTGCTGTCTGCAGGAACGCAAACACTGCCATTAACATTGTTCAACCAACCAGTGGTTTGGTCATCACAAAAATTATTGTTGTTGCTAGATTATCGTACTCTGGACATCTACCACTACAGAATTTGACAGTAGCAAATCACACAGTGGTCATAGGCTCAATTATAAGCACTAGAACGACCTTTGGTTGACAGATGACGCTCTTTTCAACGGCTTTTCTACTAATAACTGAGAGAGTGACCACCCATCGCAGTATCCGAGGGCTATGGGACCCGGAAGAGCATTCTGTGTGTTTAGTGGTTGTTGTCTCGACCCGACCAGGCGCGTGCATTGTACAGCAATGGTCACCTGCATTGATTTTCTCATAGAGCGAACGCCACGGAGAGAACGGCAGCACGTTGGCTGGGACAGCCAGGATGAGCATGAACTCACTGTTACTTGGTAGTGCTCAGCTGTAAGTGTTAGCTGTTTGAAACATTAGTTTATGAGGGAATGCTATTCCGTCGAGTTAGCACCAAGACCTATTCACACCTTTGGTGACAGCTGATGTGAACCTTTTTAGATTATCGTTGTTGTCTTTTTTCCAGGCTTTCCTGGCTTGTTGGATCCCAGTTCTCTTGGGATCAGATCAAGAAAGCATGGTGGTGCTTCGTTCATGAATGTGATCTGACAATGAAGTTACCTTTTCACATGTTTTCTCCTATCCTTCCTCCTGTCTTGTTTTCTCTGCAGTTCCACTATTTCCTATTCGCCCTATCCTACAGATTCTTTCTATGCTGGTATGTTGCGTTATTTTCCTATCCCTATCATTTATATCTCTTAAATTGTCTTGCGCAGCCTTAGCTATTCGGTCGTAACTAAACTGAGGATCATACTTCATTACCATTCAATTGATCTTATACATACTCATCCCATCTCAATATTTCACTCAATCTCTGAACATTATTTATTAGCATCACATGAAGTGAAAAAACAGGATATTAGGCTGTTAATTATATAAATTCATGGGGTTTTTAATCGATTATTTTTCCTCCAGTATGAATTTTCTATCAGGAACGTACATGCGTTTCAAAGCGCTTGTCTTCTTCTACAATATAGCTGCTGAGGTGAAAGAATTCCAGTAGATTACGTGTGCTTTCTAGCAGATTTCGCTTGTTTTTCGCCGAAATGTTTCCCGATTTCGCGCGAAAATTACACGTAAATCTCCGGAAAATAAGCGAAATCCACTGGAATTTTTCCACCAGGGTGTGATCATCTCCTGATCACTTTAGATTCGCTTGAGTTGCAGTCGTTAGAAATGGTCATCCCGAGATGATAAAAAAAAACCAGTGTTCTATGTCTGCCTTTAGCTGTTTTCGAGAAGCGGCTCATAACGTTTGTGTTTTGTTGAAAGAGTACATTACTGTTACAATACCGCTCAACGTTGGCTCACGCTACCGTCAGGGTGTCCAGAAAAAAAGGTGGGTTGACCTCAACCGCTAGGGGTGCTGTTCACCTACAGTGTGGTAGAGTTCCTCCGAGCTTTCCTCATATCCATTGTCCCACACAGCCGCTGACACGTGGTCTTTCATAAAACTCCAAAGTTTGAGAAAAAACAGCATAAAATAGAATGAAATTGAATAATAATGGTTTTAGTGGTGGTTTAGAAGCCGGTTTGAACATTTGAATATTCAAAAGGGCGCTATTGCTCTTTTCATCTTTCCTTCAGGGTTGGATTGATATTTCTTGCTTGAATACTGGAATTTTGCAATTATTCGAAATCGAATGCTCGAATTAAAAAGTATCTAATACTGTCTTAGTCGTAGTTTCGAGTAGAGGAGTCCAGAAGTGCTCTCGAGAAGGTTTGGGTTCCCCATTTTACTAAAATGGACAAGTTTTCTGGGCAGGAGCAGATACATCGTAAAGAAGTAAAAAGAATAGTGAGAGATCTGTTTCACCCGAGAAACTCATCCATGCTGTGTGCAAATGTCGAAATACAGGTCCTGAACAACTTCTGAGAGAAATTTTTCCTAAATCTATGGAACGTGAGACATTCCCATTCGCCAGAGTTCCTTGTCTCGAGGATCTCCGTCGTTTTTCTACGACCTTGTCGTGGATATCGTTGTGATCTCTGTATCTCTCCGGTCGGCCGCTGGTCGATGACCTATTTCAGCGCTGTTTCGTCTGTTTTCCCTCGTACACAACGCTTTTACTTTCCACTCTTCTCGGGTTTCCTTACAGTTACTGCCCAAACCGCGATTTGCACCAAGCATCGTTTCATTTTCTGGTCAACTTGTTGTGAATCCCCCTGTCGATCCATCATCCAGCGCCTCGTTCTGGTCACGTTTCGTTCGGTAAACTGATATTTGGCTGGCGTTCGTTCGCGCAGCCGCTCACAAATTCACTTTATTCCTTGTTTTTATGGTTTTCCATGTTTGGCTCTTAAGGTATTTGATAACCTTGGCGCAGTGCAGGCTGGCAAACACTAGGGCAGTGCACGTAGACATTCATCTGCTTGTATTGTCAGCATAACAGCGGTGTTTCTTTTTTCCGAAACTGTTTGGCTTTTCGACCTTTGGCTTCCTCGCACCTTCTAAGAAGAACATAGTCATGAGTCGATAAGCAGGGTTTTGACAATTATCTACCTATTTGTAGGATTTTTTATTGCATTTCTACATGTGTAGGTTATTACAAGAGATCTAATGCTAACGTTTCATATTTGAACTGACTCGAAAATATTAAGTATAAAGTTTGAGTAGCGCGCTGAAAAGGAGCACGAAGTGAGCTACCAGATGATATGGAATTTCCCAAATACAAGAGCGGGTCTACCACAAAAATTACTCCGTTGAAGAAGTATGGGCCTTTGTACCCGGAAAGGAGGGTGCGGACAGGCTCTGTGATTGGGCAGTTCATCCTCCTGGTCAATGTCAAAGTTTGGTCGCAGCACCCAAACCATACAGATTGGGTAACTGAAAACTGTTAATATTTTTACGCCAACCTAATAAAGAACGTTCTGGGAGAACTTCAAAAATCTCCAATGCTACTCACCAGTCATGTTAGGTGGATTTATTATACTACAAAAAAGTATACCTCATTTCTTCTATTTTATCCTCTGGTGGAAACATTCATTAGGCAGAGAATTTTCTATTTTGCACCCAGAAATTAGGTGTTCCATAGCTCTTTCTGCCTCCAATTCATCCTCTTGAACTTCTCAGCGGTAAAGCTGATCAAATCCAAGGATCTTCAGGAGAATAAAATGAACTCATAGGATCATAGAACTCTCACCAACATACTTTTAATCAAGCCAATTGTGAGCTTAGGTGGAATGAATTGTTTTTGCTTTCTCAAGGCTCAGATACGGCATCATTGATAGAGGAGTAATCCCACACATTACTTCTAGTTCTAGGAATTATTTTACCGGAACCCCCGCAGTGTTTCATGCTGTCACTGTGGACAGCTTCTCTGATCCTACACATGTCCTTAATCCTACGAAACCATGAACTATTTTTTGTAGAAAATCCCCCCAGTCTTCAGCAGGTCCAAGGTCGTTCTCCTGAGGACTAGGGAACCAATTCGAAAGATTGAGCCGGAAGCTAAAAAAAAGCTATTCTAACTCGTGCGAAATCACACACACAGGCAATCAAATAGCAGTAAAAAATTGTGACGAGACTTGAATTACATACATAACTTGCATATCATTACTTGTTTATGTTAAAAGAACATCCAACCACTTATTTGTTTATCAATAGCCACAAACGGTTACTACGGAAACACCTGGATAGATGACATACATAGTTGTCGACTCATACGAGGATCCATTGAATAGTGGTTCGATGACATGCATTTGTAGTGCATTCTATTAATAAATTACTTTTGATGTTTGGGTTTATTTTGGTCATTATAGCCAGATTCCAAAGGAGTGGAATTATTACTTGAATTTTTACTTGAATTTCGAAATTACTTAAATTGATCGAGCCTGTATTTCAACTTTTTTGCCATCAGCTGATGCACCTCCAATCTCTGCTATTTTTCTAACCTCGAATAGAGAGGTGTGAAGAAATTTGTAGACTGCTCTATAGTTCATTTTCACCTAGTTCTTAATCAACCTCATGCCCTGAAAGTGAATGGGACTTCCTTTGTATTTCTTCTTTGCCGTGTGGGATAGTCATTAGTTGCTGACGCTATTTCCCTTCAAGCTATTTCTGTGCACTTTTAGTCCAGGATATTTCCACATTTTCAATTGGTCCTCTCAATTTTGATTTGTTCTGCGTCGATAACATCTGGTGTTTTTGCAATTATCTTGCTTTCACTGTGAAATAACATTGCACTCATAGCCAGCACCTCTCCACGGGGTCAAAAAGCAGTAGTCTAAAAAGTACAATACCACCTGTAACTTTTGCGGGTGGCGACGGATTAATCGTTAACAAACCGTCGCGGTACTGTAACTCCTTTGAAAATGAAGCTCTTCTAAATCTGAGCACATTTTCGAATTCCTCATCGAAATTGGAATTGAACAGTTTATAAAATTACTTGAACTTTGACTTCAAAACAAAGTTTCTTTTTTTTCCAAAAATTTGAAATTTTGACCTGACCGCTGAAACTTGAAAATTTTTCCAAATTTCAGCAGTCAGGTCAAAATCTGAAAAAAAAAACATTAAAAACCGAGAAAATATTTGAGGAATGAGGCTGCTGAACCCGGTCACTGAAATTCGCTCAATGTTCGCCTTTTAACGTTTTTTTTCAGATTTTGACGTGATTCTTGAAATTTTGAAAAATTTTCAAATTTTTGAAAAAGTAAATGTTTTGAAGTCAAAGTCCAAGTGATTTTACATACTATTCAATCCCAATTTCGATGAGGAATCCGAAAAAGTGCTCAGATTTAGAGAAGCTTCATTTTGAAAGGAGTTACAGTACTGCGACGGTTTGTTAACGATTAATCCGTCGCCACCCTTTTTTTTTTGTTTCGCAAACGTTATGGGCGGTATTGTATGAGCCAATTTCACACAAATTTCCCATTTTCCACTGCAAAGAACGCGGCTGAAGTGTCTGTTGTTTCTCCGCCACATCGTCTCGACTAGTCTTTATTGAACATTTCAAGACTTCGACTAGAATTCGCAGCATTCTGCTACCTGTCTTCGACGCTTAATTGATCATCAACACCCTTATCAGTCTGTTGTGACGCTTGCGAGCGTTATCAGGCCGAGGATTTAAATATCGCTGGCGTTCCCGTTCTGGAAAACTGCTGTTTAGTCAACTTCAACGTGTCGTGGAAGCGATTTGGGGATGGTTTTTTAATCTATCTGAGGAGCATACCCATCTAACCGCGAAATTTTCAGTCATCTAGGAAAGATTAGTTTTCGCTGCAGATTCGTGGCCTCGATTTCCAACCAAGATCATCTATGAACTCTTAATATATAGGTTTTGTTTCACAAAAATTGTTGTATGTAATCGTTCTTGAAAACGATTAAGATTCCTTCGTTCCTCGAAAATGAAGGTTAGTACATCTGTAACTGTAACTTTGACTTCGTCTAGATTTCCTTCACCTTGCTCCTACTATAAGCTGTTTAATACCTCCATCGTTGCTGATCGCATGTAATATCCTTCTTCTAAGTACGATGCTACTACTTGCTCAGCGAAATTCTGCTAAATATGTCACTGGAAAGGTCATAGGACATATTTTTCATTTCCTCATTTGTTTACCAATTCCATGCACCTTATCAGAACTCTCCTGTAAATGCCACTCAAACGCACCATCTCGACTCAGAATTGTCATTGAGATCTTCATACTAAAAAAGTATGCAGGAGCTCACAATGGTATACGTGATTCGGTGCAAAACTGCTGAAAAATCCGCTCTCGCCTTCCACCTTTTTGCGGAGCTTGTGGCTGGGGCGGGGCATGGGTGGGGGGGGGGGAGTGGGGCCGAGGCGGGAGAACGACCCGTTCCATAAGGGTGGCCTGTGAATAATGCCTTTTCTGGGGCGCACTTCCAAAGAAATTCGTACTCCTCGTGAAAGTTTCTTATCATCCACCTTGTTATAGAATGAAAGATGCGTTACATAATCAGGAGGGGAGTGCATGGTGCAGAAACCGCACAGTCCCCTTCTTTCTCCGCCCACAAGTTCCTCAACATATGAAACTTCAGAAAGGATTTTCCTGCAGTTTTGGACGGTATCACGCATATCATTGTGAACAGGAGGTGCTTAAAATTCTTCATGTATGAGAATCTCGAGAACGACTCTGAATTGAGACAGTGCATTTAACATAAGCCAGCATGAAAGAAGAACGCTTGATTCAATGTACTGGTCCTTTCACTTCTTTTCACACAGCCTTAGAAGCAGCACAGCCTCACGATATAACTTGCAAGGAACTCTAACCTTCAAAAAACTGGTTCGTTGAAAGATGTGAAAATGAAGGTGTAGGGTAATGAAGCAAAGAATAATTTCAGGCGTTTCATGTACTCTTGCACTGCACTAGTCACTTATTATTGACGAGTGCAAAAAAGGCATATTCCGGTGTTTAGAATCCGTATAAGGGTAATACACGAAACCGAGTCTAGACATGCACATAGAACAATAAAAAGCTTGAAAGTTAACTTATTACAGCTGTTTTTCCCGTAGTATTCGATAGTTTACGACAAAAAGAGAGAGAATAGCCGCGCGGCCTCGTTGCTTTGGAAGCTCAAATTCGTCAGTTCCATAGTTGTTCACGAAAAAATGCAGTTTTTCACTCATCCATATAATTTGCAGGGAGTGTCGGTCCTGATCATGGACAGTGTTCTTGCTGTGAAAAGAGGGCAGATCCTTAATTTTTTTTTTGAGAAATAGAATTTATCAGCATACAGTCCGTCTAGACACATTTATTGCACTAAAAGGTGGCGCAGGGGAGGGGGGATTGGTGAAGCTGGGGGGGGGGGGAGATGTAAGGAAAGCACATTTTTACCATTGTATGTTGTCTCTTCGTGCAGTAGTTACGTCGTGGTATCCTGCCGGTTACTGTGCTGACTATACTAGTTGTTCTCGTTTTCAGCCTTCTTAATGTCAATTTATGTTTTCAGACCGTTTCCAGAACTTATTTACAAACCTTTTTTTCTTATGACCCGAATAATGTAATTGAGCTATTTTTTTCCAATCGTTTATCCTTCTACGAACGCATCTCCTATTAAACTTGTTCCTCGTTATCTCTCCGCTCACCCCACTTCTATACGAATTCCGATAACGAATCACGCTAACCTCCGTCCAGCCTTGCTTCGTTATGAGCTTGGCTAGCGCTTCTCGGGTAACATTTTCTAATGACGCCGCTAGCCCGTGTTTGATTGCAATTGCTCCTGTAGCTAAATATCAGAGCTCAGGTGATGAAGATCGCTATAATCGGCCAGTCTGCCTTTGGCGTAGACGTCTACAAGGCGCTGCGAAACAACGGTCATGAGATCGTGGTGGTATTCACAATTCCGGACAAGAACGGCAGGGAGGATCTCCTTGGTTGGTTATCTTTTCCTGATTGTTCCCTGACCAGAGGTTAAAATTCCCCGTGTTTAGCACTTGAAGCCGCCAAGGATGGCGTTCCAGTACAGAAGCCGGCGAGATGGAGGAAGAAGGTTGCAGATGGGAAGTTTGAGGTGACTACTGGACTTTGGAGATCCAGTTTGAGAGTTAGAAATGAACAAAAGGGGTCACTTTCCTTTAAAGGTCCTCCCGGACATGCTAAAGCTCTACCTCTCATACAAAGCCGAACTGAATGTGCTCCCCTTCTGCACCCAATTCATCCCCATGGAAGTAATCGAAGCGCCGAAACACAAGAGTATCATCTACCATCCATCGCTCCTGCCCAAACACAGGTTTATCAATTATTTGCCATATTTCAATAGGAAAACACCAAGAAAGTGCTCTTTTTTTGCAGAGGCGCGTCAGCAATCAACTGGACGATCATTGAAGGCGATAAGGAAGCGGGCCTCAGCATTTTCTGGGCAGATGACGGCCTGGACACGGGGCCAATTCTGCTGCAGAAGAGTTGCAAAGTGGAGGAGAATGACACGTTGAATTCGCTGTACACGAGGTTTTTGTATCCGGCTGGTGTGGAGGCGATGGTGAGCCGCTGTTCTACTATTCGTCAATTTCAGTTCACTTTCCAGAATCTCAGATTTTTACGCTTCTCAAAGAAGTTTATGGTCCCTGAAAAGTAAAAAAAAAACATATAATCAATCTGGTGTTAGCTTTGAAAGGATTATTCGTAGAATTGCGAAACGCTCATCTTTGAAAGGGGTTTTTTTTTCAGATGCGTTAGCGGATTAGTTTTTTTTTTGTCCCATTATATGTCGATGCCAGCACGGACACTCGAAAAGTCACGTCGGGGTCATTCCTTTTCTAGAATGTTCCTGAGAAGGACAGAGCCCAATACTTTGAAGTCGTCGAAAATTCTTTCTCCTTGACATGAAGAGACGGTATAAACTGGTCCAGGGATGCACAAGGAATGGGAATTGATCTCTAACAAAAGAATGAAGTATGAAGCTACTAGAGGACCCAACAATGATGAGATTTACTGTTATGTTGTGCTCAAAGCTGGCATTAAAGGAACCAGTAGTGGGATTCATGAGTATTCCAGAAATGTTCGGAACCTAACCAATATCCGTAAATTATTCAATTTTTCGAAGAAATATGTAAGCAGAACAGGACAGAAATTGAGAGACAAATAAGATAATAGGCAATTTGACAAAAAAGCTAACATTTTGCCCGACCATTCTTTTCCAGGCAACAGCTGCAATTGCACAATCATGGTCATGATGAAGTGAAATTCTGCTCAGAAAATCCATTTTGGATCAGCGGGAAGTTAAAGGCTGGGGTCCACCACGTTTTGCTTGTTGGAGGTATCAACATATCCTAGACCTTTTCGCAACGTATCCTAGAAATTGTAGAGTGGGATCTAATGTACATCATAGGCACAAAAGCGACGAAAGCTCCGTTTTTGAAAGGGCCGAACTGCCTACATCTTGGAGCGGGGAGCGAATTGCTCCTAGCTGTGCTCCAGAAGAAAGGTTTAAAGACTTTCGAGACAAATTATGTATACCGCTGGAATCAGCGTGTCGAGGAGATACAGAATCCTCTATCAGCTCAACCACAAGAATGGAGTGGGACCCTTCCTTTGAGAACCTTCAAAGTAACGTCCATGGATCCCTCAAATGCTGGTTAATCTTCCAGACAAGTTGTCTCTGTTCTGTGCAGACTGTGATCTCAGAAAGATTTTATACAAAACACATTGCAAAAAGCCTAGCCACACCTTAACTTTTTTATAAAACATTTCGAAAAATCAGAAAAAAACTTGATCATAAAAATTCAGGCAGAAGCGGTGGAGTTGATCGCCCAAGGAAAGGCTCCACGTATCGTACAGCCCACGGAAGGAGCCTCGTACGAGCCGTACATTACCACTAAGCCTGAGTTGGCTGAGATCGACTGGAAAAAGACGCAGCAGCAACTTCATAACTTCATCCGTGGTAATGATAAAGTAAGTTTTTAAAAAGAAAACACTGATGTCGAGGTCGAGTTTATTATTTATTTATTTACTTACCTATCTGTTTGTTTGATTGTTTAATGGATGCCCTCGAAGTCCTGCCTAGAAGGAGAAATGAATGATGTATAAAAAGAGCTAAATAACAAGAAGAAAAATTTGAAACCATGTTGTTCACCTGGTTATTTGGAGTAATATAGTAGGGTGAGAAGCGTTGTACTTGGAAAGAGCGGTATGCTTAAGCTCTGCTATTGGCCGGTGGGATGGATCGGCTCTCCCGCGCTATCGTTTTCAAATGCAAAGCTCCATACCATTTTTTTCTTACGATCAGTCAATGTGGATGGTTTCATATCCATTTATATTAGTAGATAGAAGTGTTTTAGGTACCCGGCGCTTGGGCAACCCTAAACGGGGACAAGGTGACGATGTTCGGCAGTACTCGTTGGCAAGGACCCGTCCCACCTCCCTCAGCTCGCGAAGTAGAGGCGCCTCAAGTCCCCGGAGGCAAAGTGTACGCTCACGAAGGTGGACTCCTACTGCCTGGCAGTGATGGCAAATGGGTACGGTCTTATACTTACCTATTATACATACATACAGATGTAGCCCCATCCCACAAAG
The DNA here is from genome assembly GCA_037903475.1 of Ancylostoma caninum. Classification (NCBI taxonomy): domain Eukaryota; kingdom Metazoa; phylum Nematoda; class Chromadorea; order Rhabditida; family Ancylostomatidae; genus Ancylostoma; species Ancylostoma caninum. The sequence goes on from JBAJFG010000644.1 coordinate 575,884, forward strand.
TGCAAATCTTCAGGTAAACGTGACTACCGTAAAAGTTGGGTCAAAGACCATTCCTGCGTATAAGTATGGTTTGGCTGAGGAAAAGGGGGAGAAGTTGGTGCTTACCCCGGAAGAAGAGAAGGTCGTGGCTGCTGTCAGGGTAAGCTGATTTCGCTCGTTATTTTCGCTAATTTTCCAAAATTTCTAAAGCCTTCTTCGTTCCAGAAAATCTGGGAAGCGATCCTTAAGATGCCTGTCGAAGAAGAGACAGACTTCTTCGAGTCAGGAGGCACTTCAGCAGACGTTACTCGTCTAGTTGAGGAAATCAAGTTCCACACCAAAGTGGAGCTTGAAAATACCGATGTAGGAGCTTAAGGCTTTCCTCAGCCTCAAGCCTCAAGTTTTATCCTTGAACGTTATGATTTAGATATACATGGCCCCGAAGTTCGGCGAAAACGCTGATGCTGTCATTAAGAAGATGCGAGGAGGCGACAAAATCACAGTCGAATACGACCCCGTAAGTGCTCTGGCTCTCCTGAATATGGATTGTGGTGGCTCTCTGCGCTCCTGGGGCACCCCTCACTCAAAAAAAATTGAATTGATTAGAGGGGCTGACTGTCAAAGGGATTGCAAATAGCCCTAGGTAAAATCAACCGTCAGGAAATTTAATATTTATTTACTCGCTTATTAGAGTACAATAAAAAATGCAGAAAGACTGCAGCCATAGTCAGCGTGAAGTGCAGCCTCTTCCGCCTCCATCCTCCATACAGCATTGATTTTGATACGTATCGATCGATAATGGGCAGCAATGCCAGCGACGCTCTACGCAAAATCGATAAGTATCGTGATCGATGCTGTTGATGGCGGCAAAGAACACCAAAACTAGACACAAATATCTTTTTTTTGTTTTTTTTTTCTTTCCTGACAGGGTCATTTGCAGCATTTTTCAGATCGTAATGAACGTAAATGGAATGGAGTTGAAATTCCCCCACGAGCTCTTCATTGATGGCAAATTCCAACCATCTTCGAGTGGAAGGCAGGTGTCCTGAATTTCTCGTCCCATTAATTCGATAATGGACTTCTTTTTAGGACATATGACACTATCAATCCAACTGATGAGACTGTGATCTGCAAGATTCCTAAGGCAAATGCCGATGATGTGAATAAAGCAGTAGCTGCAGCTAAGGCGGTGAGTGTAAACAGGGAGGCAGATAGACAAACAGACAAACAAACAGAACAGACAAGGTGGGAAAAACTGGCAGGGGAGACAGGATTGACAGGAATGCCATGTCATACGGGGCAGACAGGTGTAACAGGACAGACTGGACTAACAGGACAGATATGGCTGACAAGACTAACAGGACAGACAAGAATGGACATATCACAGATGACTGACAGGACATGCAGGACAGACAGACAGGACTAACGGGACATATATGACTAACGGGATATAAGTGACTAAAGGGAGTGACAGAATTAGCAGGACTAACAGGACCGAGAGGATTGACAAAACTGACGGGTCTAAGATTTTTACGATAATTTTCACGGTAAATAAATGAATAAAAAATAAATAATGTCGAACAAAAATTATTAGTATGTGCATTCACAACAAATACATAACACAACTACCACAGAACATGGATTTCAGTTGATTAATGTACTTGCCTATGTAAGCTACATAAATTACCCATTTGAAGTACTAACCCTGACCTTGGGAAGTACCATAGTCATCTCATAGGAGTCCTATTCCAGGCTTTTGAAACCGGAGAATGGCGCAAGATGTCGGCTCGCGAGCGAGGAAAGCGGTTGTATAAATTGGCCGACCTCATGGAAGAGCACAAGGTAAGATTTTCATAATTTGGATTGAGAGACTAGTCTTTTTGTTGGGGATCTTTTCCAAGAAATTCTCTACAAAATGGAATTTTTCCAGGAGGAATTAGCAACGCTCGAGTCTATAGACTCTGGCGCAGTCTACACCCTTGCCCTGAAGACACACGTCGGAATGTCTATCGACGTCTGGCGGTACATGGCTGGTTGGTGTGATAAGATTGAGGTATTTCTCTCTTTTCTTCTGCTTTATCCTACACCTATCTTACGGTACATAATCCAAGCAGTTTCCCTAATGTTTCTAACAGTTGTAAATATAATATCTAGGAAAAGACAAAAGGATTATCTCAGAAAATAGAGTTTCCTAGATGGTATCTGAACCAAATGTGTGCAGTAGTTTCCTTTTTCCCATTTCGGGACTGTTTCTTTTTGATCTTTCCTGTAATTCTTCGAATCTTTTGAGGCTGTGCACAAAAATGGGAACTTTGAAAAGTAGGGTTGAGCTCGTTTCCTGCTCCTGACACTTCTTATCCCTGAATACGTGGTCGTTGGTTATGAATGTGAATACTAAGAGTTGGGAATAGTAGAAATGATCCTCCGGTTTGGAGATTAGGCTGGTCTGCAACAAATATTTCATTTTCACTGAGTAATCTCCCGACTTGTTTCTTTTTTTTCGTCTCGTGTGCTTGATGTTCGTTTTCCGTAATTGGCGCACTTTCCCGACCCAGTACCTCTATAGTTTTAGTGAACGGGTAAATTATCGTGAAAAGAAACAAACAAGACTGGTAACTATTTATTTATTTATCTATTCATACACTCAGGGTGCACCAAAAAAAAAACAGAACACTGAAACTTAGGTGGAATAACTTCATCCGCATCTACCCTTGTAATACAGTGAAGATTTGTCCCAATCCGTGACGGGTCAACAGGCCGTTCTCCTTCTCCGGGAGGTGAAGAAGTCCACTCCGAGATCCTGTTCCCATATCCTGAACGCAGTTGATGGACTACTACTACCAGGGCTTGGACTGCCAACTTAACCCGTGAAGAACGAATTCAGCCGGGACCCTGGGCGAACGGAATGGGGGGACCTCAAGGAAGAGGGTTCACCAGCCTTCGTTCTCCTTGAACGACTATCCGCCACATCTTGAGAAACAAGGAAAAACCAGAATTTCTAATTTGGGCTAGTAGCGGAATCAGGTATCCACGTCGCTAAGAAACCAAGAGAAAATGAGTGCAAGATAGATATGAGTATTGTAGTGAAAGATTATGTTCTATGGCTATTATTATTTATGGATGAGCCTAAGTTAGATCATATGGACCTAAAATTTCGAAATTCTGTTCCAGGGAAGCACCATTCCAATTTCAAACGCACGTCCTAACTTCAACCTTACGCTTACAAAGCGAGAGCCAATCGGAGTGGTTGGCCTCATTACGCCGTGGAACTATCCTCTCATGATGCTGTCGTGGAAGATGTCCGCCTGTCTGGCGGCTGGAAACACTGTGGTCCACAAGCCGGCACAGGTATGGCCAAAAATTTAGCTAACTTCCTATTGAAAAGTAGACGATTATGTCAGTTGAAAAAACGTCTTTCTAGGTAACACCCTTGACCGCATTGAAGTTCGCCGAGCTGTCAGTACTGGCTGGAATTCCTAATGGAGTGATCAACATCGTGACAGGATCTGGATGTGCTTTTTCGAGCTCTTGGCGGTATTTCCAGTAAATGTTTCTCACTATTTGCTATTTTCAGCAGAAATTGGCGAAGCCCTTACCAACCATCCCCACGTGAGGAAAATTGGCTTCACAGGATCAACAGAAATTGGTGCACAAGTGATGTCCTGGTGATTATTTATTTATTTTATATGTTTGAATGCACGTCAATATGCGTCATGAAATTCAGCAGAAACAGGAACCAAACAAAGGGAAACATTCGAGAAGGATATAGAAGAAAAAAAACTGGTACAGGAATTCAAACATTCGAACGACATTTCAGTGAACGATTAAAAGGGAAGCATCATTGCTGCACTGTAAACCTTCAGACAAAATTCTAAACTTGATATGAGAGTTAAAGAACCCATCATGCCAGGTTCTAATTGTTTTTGTCAGAACACCTACAGCTGAAATAATACCTGAACAAAATAAGGAAAAAACTTGGGAGTAGGATGTTTTCAAATCTCTGCAGTAAAAACATAGAATTATTGGGAAGTGCTCAAGAACGGTGATGATTGCAGGTAATGTCGGTCACGATTGCAGGTCTCCGCGGGCTAGAGCGCAGCACCACCTACGCGGCGCGGCTGGGCGCTGTGGATGCTGGGTGTTGACACGCCGCGCCGCGTAAGAGAGGCGGTGCGCCAGTCCGCGGGAGATGCAGTCGTGGTTGACGTGCCTTGTGTTACTGAAGGCCAGGGTATAAGCTTGAAATATTAGTGAAATCAGAAGTAAAATATAATTAGCCTGACTTTAAATTAACTACCATTTTATTATAGTACTCTGAATTTCAAAAATGAGATAAAGACCTCTTGTGCAACGAAGCGTGGTGCTGTTACCACAGCAATATTCAGAGCATGCTAGAAACTCAGTTTCTTCCACTTTTTTCTATACCTCATCTATAAGTACATACTTCTTCAGGGATCTCTTACAAGTAGTCGTCACACGAATGATGATTCAAATACGTCTAAATATTCTTTTCTATATACTACCATACTTTTCTTTTCAGCTGCGCCCGCTCGAATATCAAGAAAGTTTCATTGGAATTGGGAGGCAAATCGCCTCTGATCATATTCCCTGACTGCGACATCGAGAGAGCTGTCAAGCAGACCTGCAACGCGGTTTGTGGCTCATTTTGTTGTTGATGGAGACCTCAGAAATGGAAGAGATGGTTAGTCATTCAGGTGTTCTTCAACAAAGGAGAAAATTGCATTGCGGCTGGTCGAATTTTCGTCGCCAACAGTATCCATGACAGTTTTCTCAAGAAACTGGTGGAGGAGACGAAGAAGGTGGGTTGTAGGCCTCAGTACTGTTCGTGTCACCTGACCTGAATTAAGTTTACCTTTTTAAGTATGTCATCGGTGATCCTCTTGACCGATCCACAGCCCATGGACCGCAGAATCACAAGGCTCACCTGGACAAACTGGTCGAGTACGTGCAAAAGTCAGTAGCAGGTGGAGCTAAGGTGAGCGCGAGTAAGGATAGTGTTATTGAACAACAGATTTTATTCATAAATAATAGGAATGAAAAAATAATAAAGAAAATCATATATCAACGAAATAATAAAAGTTAGTTTCCAAAGTTCTGCACCCAAAACTGATGTAAACCTCTGCAGCATGATAAAAAGGTAATCTAACCAATTTTTAAACGATTCCCTCCATTTTTCCTGTTGATATCTTCTTACTGGAGATGGGGCGGAGCCACTAATGCACGATTGGCGCTTTCATCCACCTCTCCGGCTCTTGAGCGCCTACTGCGCGCATAAAATTTGAGAGAAGAGGGAAATGCCACCGAAAAGAAGGGAGATGCGCATAAAACCATTTTGAATGCACTGCATAGCGACGGAAGAAGTAGTGGCACCACTACCACATACGTATAGGATTGGTGCGTTCGTGTTCGTGTTCCCGCCCTCAAATGTTGACCCGCATTTCATCAACGTTCGAGTTTGTCCATCTCTATGTGGGTGGAGGGTCAGAAAGTACTGTAGATAAACGCGCCAATCGAAGAGCAGTAGCGCCGCCCCTTCTAGCCCCTTCTAACCTCATGATGCAATCTCGATGAATATTTGCTTTGTCGAAGCCAAGAAAAACTCAATAAACGGGTGGTTTACAAGGAAAATGCTGAATTCATTCCTTTGACACAACATTCCTCGTTAAGAAACCCTTATAAAAGGGGGCGGGCTCGTTGCTGTACGATTGGTCGCCTTGACGTCTGCCCGGTCCGCGAAATCAACTCGTCCTTCGTTTAAAGGCAGCAGGAGCTGAAATCCTCGACTCCGAGCTGAGCTGTGGCTGATGAAGTACAGACTCAGCACATCATAAATGTGAAACGAACACAGACAATTATAGCTTACCCGCAGAGAAAATGGAACATTCGTCGCGAACACGCCTGGCCGTGTTCGTGCGCGGACGAGTTTTCCCCGGCGCAAAAAGCCATTGCGATGCGTGTTTGGCGCAAAAGGAAAACGAAACGCATTCAATTCACAGGGTTTCATGGCGGGACTCGGCCAAAACCACGCGCCGCAATGGCTTTCGTGCCGAGGAAAACTCGTCCGCGCACGAACACGGCCAGGCGTGTTCGCGACGAATGTTCCATTTTCTCTGCGGGTAAACCATAATTGTCTGTGTTCGTTGCACATTTATGATGTGCCGAGTCTGTACTTCAACACCCGCAGCTCAGCTCAGAGTTGAGAATTTCAGCTCCTGCTGCCTTTAACTTCAAATCACATGGATCTATTTTGGCTCAACTGCTCACTAGTTATTCGTTTGCTGGTACTACTGAACAAAAAATTCAATCAATTGGCAAAATTTTAAGAGTGAAAGGAGAAATTGGCGAAAATGCATAAATGTGCCGACGTGATATTTTCCTTGAGGGGAAATTCAATTTTTTTTTTCAATTTATTACTCGTTGATTCCAATCTCTTTACAGATTTGGAAACGCTAACCGTTTTTAAGATTGTATTGGGCGGTGAACGCCTCCCACGGAAAGGCCTCTTCTTCCCGCCAACCATCCTCGCCGAGGTTGATGACGACAACTTCGCGGCAATCGAGGAGTCTTTCGGTCCCATCATGTGTGTTAGCCGATTCGATGACGAGTGAGTTTATAGTCCATCCCACTATTTAGGCACTTTTGCACCGTCGCAGTGTTTAACACTGAGCAAAATTGGTTGGAGCTAGGCGAATACATTGGGTTGCTTTACTGAAAGGTACTAAGGATAAACAAGGAATTATTTCAGCGATATTGATGGAGTAATCCGAAGAGCGAACAGAACTGAATTCGGACTGGCTGCTGGAGTGTTCTCGAAGGTAACTTCCTCCATTTGTCAAGATTATAGGAGGATAATTAGCCAATTTAGGATGTCTCAAAAGTCCTGCGCGTCTCCGACCGCCTACAGGCCGGGACAGTTTTCGTGAACACCTACCAGAAAACAGACGTTGCCGCTCCTTTCGGTGGTTTCAAACAATCCGGATTCGGCAAAGACCTTGGTACGTTGAACCCACCTACCTTCAAAATTGAATAATGCTGAGAACTTTTCTTTTTCAGGCCAAGAAGCGTTGAACGAGTACCTGCAAACGAAGACAATCACATTCGAGTATTAAAATAACATCTAGATGTCGTCAAAATAACGGATAGATATTAGTGTAACTTAAATTAATGTTCTTATGTTAGTAACACCGTCTTACTGTGATATTTGAGACATTTCAAAGTGGTATTCAGAATTACTCAGAGTAATGAATATTTCACCTTTTGTGTTGTGCTGTGTGGTGAACTGGATAGCAGTGAGTAATACTGAGAAACAGGTACAATTCATAATTAGGCAAAAACTTTGAGTTTTTGATATTGGGTTGACTAGCATGTTGACTTGGCAGAGATCGGTTCTGGAAAATTGATGCTTTGCGCAATAGAAGTAAAGAAAGTGAATGATGATCCATGTGATAGAGAGATGCAGTCCCAGCATTAAAGGCAGCACTCAGGAAATCTTTGGGTTGAAGATTTCGCGGTATATCGGGGTTTTTAGAGGCGATGAACTCATTGACAACGATGAAGTAGCGTGAAACACGCGAAAAACACAGGAAATGATGGCGCTATTTCATGTGTGTCCACAGCACGGACGAGTGTTCCGTGATGGGTCCCGCCACGGAACCCTGCAAATGGTACGAATTTCATAAACACGCCCCCGCTGAACCACACGCGCACACCCCGTCAACGGCGTTTGTTGGCGCGACGGAATCCTAATGTCCAGAGCGGCTGATGTGTCCACGGCTGTATCTTCGCAGGTAGACAGCCATTCAAAGTGTTCGACTTACTGTTGCGATTGTCCAGCGGCCGGCTACATGGTAAGCGATTCATTTCAGAAGTGAAAATTTCCATGAGTGCTGCCTTTAAGATGTGCGTGCTCCCGCAAAACATGGTTTTTAAAATCAATAGTTGTATACCAGCAATGGTAAAATTCATGCAAAACCCATGTATTGCCATGCAAAACATGCATCGGATTGAGAAATTCGTGGGTTTTTCGTGTTCCGCATCGAATTTGCATCGGATTTGGAGACTCATACTCAGGAAACTTAAAACTGTGTTTTGTATGAGATTGAAAGATGCAAATCTCACGAATAAGACAGACAATCTTTTAATCAATAGTTCTATTTTAGCAATGGTCAAATATATGCAAAACAAATGCGTACCCACATAGAACCTATGCGTCTCCGAAAATCTGATGCAAATTCGATACAGAACGCACGAAAAACCCGTGCATACTCATGCAAAACCCATGCATATCCATGGGTGTGCATGGGTTTTCCATGGATTGACGATTGCTGTTATAGAACTATTGGTTAAAAAACCGTGTTTTGTATGAGCACGCATGTCTTAATCGTGGGATTTGCATCTTTCAATCTCATGCAAAACACGGTTCCTGAGTTTTCTGAGTATCGGGAATTTGGGGATGAAGCACGAATGCCATACCTCAGTAGGCCCGACAACCCCAGGGTCGACATAAACTCCGAGTAGAAAAATCAACACGGTCTACTTTGACCCAATAGAAAACACGAAAAAATAGTGAAAATATCACAGGCTCAACCCCCCCCCCCCCCAAAAAAAAAACCCGCTGATTTCGTGCAATGAATGCGTATCGATCGCTATGAAGCGATTACCAAATGTTGATAGATTTGACGATGCCATATTTTCCAACTCCTAGCTTGTATCCTCTCCTATGAACAAAGAGCGAGAAACAGAGGGTACAACTCGTTATCAGTTGATGAAACTGGTCAGGATGGCTGTTTGGTCAACGGACAGCGTTGACCATTCGAGGTAAGTTTTTCCAAAGATTTTAAAAAGTAAGTTTCCATTTTACATTTTCAACATTGAAATATATGATTTATCAGTTTTTTCTTTGAAACTCCTACCATAAAGTAACGAAGCTAGCTCCACTCAATAACAGCATTAGTGTAACAGTTAACACAAAAGCCAGGGTTTAGAGGTGAAAGGGTGGAGAGCAGAAAATTCCTTGAATCTCCGAATAATTCGAGAAAGCTAAAAATTTAATACGGAGATTCAAGGAAGAGGGGATAACGAATTTAGTGCATGACCAGATGTGATTGGATAATTGTGAGATATAGCACATCCCGAATGCTTATTGCATGTTTATTGTTGCGACCCTTATTTTAACAGTTTTGCAAACCCACGAATTTTCAATCCATCAATCAACAAGCACCTACTAGAATCTTCTAGCGACTCATCATCCGTGAAACACAACTATAGTTTTCTAAAGATTTCCCCATGATGTACTTCGCTGCTTAATGGTTCTTATTTCCAAAACGGGGTCATCTTCGATCCGAAAGCGAAAGGACTGGTTCACATCACTCGTTCGATCCCCGGCAATCGAACACATTTCTCCTCCCTTTCGGACGCTCTTCTCTCAAATGGTCAACGCTGTCCGTTGACCAAACAGCCATCCTGACCAGTTCTATCAACTGATAACGAGTTGTACTCTCGTGTTTCTCGCTCTTTACTCATTGGAGAGGATATTCTACATGTAGATTACCCTATATGTAGAAATGCTAAAGCTGCTGTGATTCAAATCGACTGATCAATAGTGCTGGTGTCGTGAAGTTTCTGAACAATGCACTTTGCAGATGCGGGAGGTGCTGAACATCTTGTACTGTCACGGTCTAGGATCATCGATCAACAACAGGGTAGGAACAGGACTTGTGGAGTACTTCCGGAACACCCCACACTACTTTGAAAGGTAATAGATCTCTCATGGTATTGAAGAAACACAAAAAAAGATATGGTCCAGATGGATGTGCTATAAAAAAGCTACTCAAGGTTACGTGTTGTGGAAAATTTTTTTTAGTATATCACTCATATTATATCCCCCTCAATATGAAATTGTCTGTTTAGCTCCTTCTCCCAATCTCTACCCGTGTCATTTCCACTCATGTACATCTTTAAAGGCATATTTTATCTTAGAATCGATTTTGAGATCTCACACCAAAAATAATCGACAAGCGACGCTAATCATGGCGGTATACTTGATTCCCTAGAAAAGTGCTAAAAAATATCAAGCTCTTTTTGTGGAGAATTAGGAATGCTCACTAAGACAGCTGCCACTAGGTATAACCTGTATATCTATCGATCGGTGATATCGATCGCTGGCCCCTAGCGTCGTCCTGTGCCAGACGTCTCATTTGGCATCCCAAATTCTCCACATATTATGAAGCTAAGGCAAGGTATTTTGCACGAATTATCTACATCACTGTGATCAACATTGATTCTTTTGATGTATAAATCACAGAACTCTGGAATGAGGCGATTCCTCCCACTGTATCGACTTACATCTTTCTTACCCAAATTGCTCAATTTCTCACTTTTTTTTCTTCAACTTTGCTTCACTTACAAAACTCTCCTCCCCTTTTAAATAGATGTACATAAGGTTAGTCAGCAAGCTCGTCCGGGCCCCGCCCACTTTTTTCGCCAACATGTCTCTTTCCGACATACTTTTCTGAGTTTGGTGATTGCTACTTGCGCTACTTTATGGCTGCGTGACAAGAGGTACGCTGCTGGTCTGTGATTGGTCAATTCATGTGCGCGTCGCGGCTACAGCCTGCTAGGGTATGAGCAGTTCTGCGTGGATATGGACAACGATTCTAAGCTTTATTTTGACAGATGAGTGTTTTCGGAAGAAGGTAGCCACCGATGTCATTTAGTGCGTCGAATTTGAAGAAACAACCTGAACTTGAAAAGCGTATGTGTGCGGCGCGCTCGCGTCGGGGCGCACGTATTGACCGCCACCCCTATTTTATGAAGGGTGAATTTCACTAATTGTAGAAATTCTTCTTTCATCAGCAAAGTATAACACTTTTCTTCTCTTGAAATCTATAGCTTCCTTTTCTTTCACTTTTCTTTCTTGTATTTTTAGCGTCGATGTGCGCTAGTATCAATAGCGGAGGTGAACGGAGGAGGCGAAGGGGGAGGGGAGGAGAAGGGACGAATCTCTCAAAATTGTTCTATGGAATAATTAATCAATTTTGTTAGCTCATTTTTAAACTTCTTGCTTTCTGAATATTGTTACATTTTCAGTATTTATTATTTGAATACAATCCAAGTTTTGATAGCTTCATTTTCAAAATTCTAATCATTCATGCCGCTTTAGTAACGGAGACCCAACCTCTCTCCCATGTACCCACTGCGACCACCACCTCTGCTCGTCTTGCTCTCCGATATAGCTTCTGATTACCATTTTTTGTATTTCATTGTAGGATTTCTATCCAAGAAAAAATGTTGGTTTTGGTTTCCAAGGATGAGCGTTGGATGATTTGTGAAGTAAAACCTGTGGGATATGAAATGGTAGCTTTATCTATAGGTTGCTGTATCGAAATCCCGGCTCTCGCCATATCCCTTGGAATGTTTCGGAATGGAGGCAAGATATAGAGAAACGAGTTGGTCAGTTTGTTTTCCTCCTCTTCTTTGGATACACCCTTTATAAGTGTATCATCGTTAGGGGGAATGGGGCGTGACCAAGCCACTGCGATTGGCGTATTCAATCAATACGCCAATCACGGTGGCGTAGTAACGCCCCAATTTCCCCTCGCGACGATACACACGACCCCTTATGAACAATTAACGCCACTGATTTGAATGGGAAAACAAATGTGATTCCACGTCTCCAACTTATGAGACAGCTTTGTTTTTATTCAGAAGGCAGCGAATGGGTTGTGATTGCAAGCAGCGCTGGTTGTCATGCAGCACTCAATGCAGCGAAGAATCGTCCAAATAACATAAAAGTAGGAAATTTGCATCTACATAGCTTCTTTCCCTACAATGTTAAAAATAGCTCCTTTCAGGGGCTTTTCCTGTTCTGCCCGGGCGTCGCTCTGACCTTCAACTACGTGAACACTATGATTCCTGGTGGCAGCACCGCTCTGCAAAATGGTCAGAGCCTTATTCATCCAGCCTCGCGGGGTGGCCATGAAGCTTTGATCAATCGAGACTGTTTGCAGCACTATCTGGATGTGAGTATGGTTTTCATACTAAATTGAGAATCCAAATTTTTAAGAAAATTTGAGTGAAGAATAAAAGGATTTTCACGGTGTTTCATCACAGTTTTGACATACATTTCGGATGTATTTCATTTTTTTGTTCTTGTATTTTTCTATTTTTATTTTTTGTTAATTTCATTTTTACAGTATTTGTACATGTACATGTATTTCGAAGTTTGAGATATTGTATACCGGGCAACGAAAGAAAATCGAAATCATAATAAATCAGATGGACGAATCAAATCCTCATGGAATGAACCTCATTTCCAACTTTTTTAGTGAGAAAATAAAATGAAAGCTGTAATGGATTGGACCATGCACATATTACGTGAGCAAAATGTATTTTTTTAATCATTTAGACATGTGTGACGAATACGGAAGGGCTCATCGACATCCGATGCCCTGTCAGTATTGTTCATGGAACAATGGATGAGGTTTGTTGACAATTACATCACTTCTGACAATGGAATTACCGGTATAATCCTGGAAAAGCATGGGAGCCACAGCTGTAGCATCGTCATTGCCACGGAGATTTTTTTCAAATGTTTTTGATTGTGGGCGGGCCGTGATCGCCAACTTCGGTTCTCCATCCATGAGCATCAAGGATGAACCACGTATACATCTATCAGCGATGGAGGTCGGTTAGGGATGGGGCGAGGGAGGGAGGGGGGGGGGGGCGGGAGCCCTCATCCTTTTGATAATGGAACGCTAAATTCTTGAAATCACTTTATAAAATAGATAAAAATTTTGTATTGGCTTCTTTTTAATTCCTCAGTTTTGTGATTATTTTTCAAAATAGTTATTTCTAATTATTTAAATTTTGAATTAATTTTTTACTTATATAACTCCCAGATACCTAGCCGTTCAGGTTTCCAAGGCCGGCAGAGACTCCACCTTTTTCCCCGCCCACTTTCTGCGTCCGCCGCTGATATCTATAGATGAACAGCAGTGGCGGACGCAGGGAAGGGGGAGGGGGGTCATCCCCGTCCAGAATGGGTCCCCAAATTCTTGGAATTACTTTCCAATACAAATAAAAATCTTGTATTAGTTTATTTTAAATTGTTTATTATTATTTTTAATACAGTTTTTATTAATTATTAATCATTATAATAGATATTTTTATTAATTTTATTTCCCGTCTGAGTTCCCAGAACGGCGGAGACCCCGAATTAATAAGAGGGCCAGTTGATAGGCATTCTAGAAAACAATTTCACTCTTCTATTTTAGATGGTGCCTTTCGAGAACTCTATTTCACTGTCAAAACGTCTACGTTCACCTCATGTTGAACTGACGCTGGTACCAGGGGGAACGCACTTCTTGTCAGTGAGTTCTTTACATAGTAAAGAACTCAACTTAGTACTCTCCAAGGCTTTAAGCATCTGAAGGTGAAAAAATGAAATTACAAGAATATTGTTGATTAGACATTGTTCAGATCGATCAGTTGACCTCCGAGAAGCTGGACACATTCCTAGCGACAATCGCGCGGCTTAAGGAGAATCCGAGAAGATCTTCATCGAAAATGTAGCATATGATCTCGTCTACTCACATAATAAAGTTCCCAATCTAGATGAACACTAGCCAAATGCAGTATAAAAAGTCCTGGAAATCGACCCCTGTATCTGTCTTTCATGTTTTCATGTGTAATTGTTATTAGTTATAGTATGTCAATGATTGTCCTCAATGTAAATAAACTCGTCAAAGCACAACAATTCGATACGTACTAATGGTTCATCTCTATGCAGTGGCGGACACAGAAAGTGGCCGGGGGGGGGGGGGAGGTCTCCGCGCATTTGAGACCAAACGGAAAATAAAAACAATAAAAAAACTTAATTAGTAAATACGTGGTAGTAATCACTTGAACAATAGTAATACAGATGGACTATTGAAAATGAACTACTAAAAGATTCATTTTATAAAGTAATTTCCAAAATCCAGCGACCCATCCTCGGCAGACCAGAAGCGGGGCGAGTGGGTCCTTCGTCCGGTCTGCCACTGTCTCCATGTATTATATTAGTAATAACATACAGTAAATCTGGGAACTTTTGTCAAAATTATCCGCCGAGACTCCGGTGGTCTGGGAACGCTCGCACACCCCACAAATAGGTTTGATCCAATACAAAGGGCTGGCAGCCAGGCGATGCGTTGCGTGCGCGTGGGCCCAAACCACTGAAGTCTCTTTTACATTTACCACCCTCTGATGAAAATGCTGCCAGCCGTACATCGTATAGAAGAAAAAAATGTGTAGGGATGACATCGATCAAGCTCCAAGGCACTACCCCTCACAACCGATAATTCAAAATCGCCAACGCTTTTGACAGGTTTTTGAATGCCTCTGCGTTCTACGCAGTGACTGGCAGCAAACCTTGGAGATAAGGAAAGTTGGCCTAGGGGATGGGGGTGGGGGGGGGGGAGCGATCCACTGATCGCGTGCACGAGAGCTGCATCTTGTCGTAATCTTAAAGCGCCGGAATTTACCAAAATTCATCGACCATCAAAAACCGCTTCTTGACGGAATCGAGACATAGCAAAAGGGATCGAATCCTTCCATAGGGTTCATACTTCTTCGCAACTATTCAAAGCTAGATGCTGAGTGGTGGAATAATTACTTTACGACTTCACCATCAATCACTGAATGAAGTATGAACGAAACTTTATAAACACTACGCAACCGATTAAGTTATGAGGTTGTCGCAAAGTGGTCGTCAACCATCACAACGCAGACGCAGAGCACTTGTCCGTCACGGAACCAGCCGCTTTTGAATAGTATCGTGGCGGTACGACGCGCATGCTAGGCTACTCCGTACAAAGGGCCGAGGACTTTATTTGGTTCAGTGCCAGACTAAATATATATTTTTTTGGGATTTAGAACAACGACGCAACAATTCGAAGTGAACATGTGTCATGTTTCAATAAAAATTAAGCTACATCTGCCTTCGCACTACTAAATTTTGTTCGTAGCCATCTTCAGCAGTGGAGGATATAGCCTGTTTCGCCAGCGATGATAGTTGACTATTCGTGCACAATGTCTGTTTTTCTCTGCACCCTCTCCAACCTCTGCGCACTTTCCCGCCCTCTCCTTCTCTGCGGTGTTTCCCGAACTATCTTCTCCCGTGGAACAGACTATAATTAACACGCACAACTGTTGGTGCCCCTGAATCTCTCCATGCATCCAGGGGCGGGGCTAGAATTACATGGGATATTGACACATGGGTCCATAACAGCCTACTATTGCCAGCTATCGTTCTTTCTGGCATACGCGACGAAGTATAAACACACGCCTACCACCTTACCAATAAGCAGTAATTTTCCGACTAAAGCCAACACGATAACAGTGCCTTCAAACGAATGCAGTGATTTAAAATTCTTCATAAAATCGCTCGTATGCATCACAGCAACCAATCACAGGTACGAAGCTTATGCTGTAACAAAGGAACGTAAATATAACCACAATAGCTGAGGCTGAACATTAAAGTCGGATATGAAAAGGGAAGAGAGAACATCAAGTTGAACCTATTAACATGAAGTAAATAGCAGAATTAGAACATAACAATCTGAAACAATCTGAAGCATGAAACACTAGACGATTGCACCGTGACGCTCTTGGTCAAATCGCAACGGATATGAACGAGAAAATCTGATTACAGCACCCATTCAAACACCTCGTATTGCAAAAATTGTTCAATATATTATTATATCAACTCTGAATCATCTCCAACGTGGATTCTCCTCCTTGTCACCTCCTCCTCAGCCACCACAGCATCCTCGTCCTCATCCTCCGAGTCAGAACTGAGGCTGAGGTACGAACCTCTTCTTTGCCACAATAATTCACGGTAAAGTAAAGGAACTAGACATAATGTAGTGCAGATGATCTAAAAAGCAACGCGAATCAGAATATTTGCCCAAAAAATGCAATATACTAACCATGACTATGAAGCCATAGAAGACAGCATCCCAACCGAATATAGCCTGGACCGAAGGGATCATCACTTGTCCAAGAGCCGCCCCGAAGCTTCCAGTTCCTTTAAAATTAATTTAACAAACAAAAAGAACCAAAACATCTCAGAAATATCATTAAAACATGTGCAGATTAACCGTGCAGCATGACACATATCAAAATAGATTAGCTGTTTTGCAATTACAACATAACGGGGTTTTTATTTGCAATCTCCTGACAGAGTTTTACAGCTACCGCACATTTCTAGGAAACAATAAGGAGCTAAAAAAGCTCTCTAACGTTAATTTACTGATGTACTCAACTTTTAAACCGTCCGAAGTTATAATGACATATGAAAACTAACCATCCACAATTCCTGTGACAGTTGAAAGTGCTTCCGCATTTCCCCTCAGCTCTCTAGCTCTACCTACAACAGTAAAAAGTCAGAATAAAAATCAATAGAATAAAAAATACCATACCTAAGTCAGCAGATACCGAGCTGGAAATCATATTTGCCGGACCACCAATGAAGAAACCGGCTATTGTAAGAAGCAAAGCGTTAATGGCCATTGATGCAGGAGACGCTGTAAAATAGGAACAATCGTGAGTACAATCAGAAGAAAAATTAGTCACCGACCTGAATAGGCCCAAAGCGAAAACGTCGAGCATACCAACATCCCGACAACTATGGGAGTACGAGTACTAAAGTGATCCTGAAATCAAGAATAGTCTTAAATCATTGAAACAAACAGCACGTGTTCCAGAAGTGGAAGCAGGCTCACCGATATAGTGCCGGCAATGATTGCAGCAAGTATACCTCCTACATCGTACCAGGCTGACAATGCATCTGCGTCGGATTCACTCCATCCGAAATTAGAATGCAGGTAGAAAGGTAGCCAGAAGAAAAAACCGTAGTTGACAAGCTTCAGACAAGCGTAGGCGAATGAGTACTGGAACAATTTTTTTGCGACAGTACCGTTTCAAAGCAGGCCGTATCACTTGAACAGAACATTTTTTCCTGGCCCGCTACATGGTGAGCGACTCATTTCAGAAGTGAGAATTTCCGTGAGTGCTGCCTTTAAGAAGAAAGTACTGGTGCACGGAAGCTGATCACTGCTCAATTTCCAAAAAAAAAATGAGGGGAAAAACTTCCAAGCACTGTAGAAGAATGTGAAAGATAAGGACAAAAGAAGCACACCGGCATGACACCAGGTAGAAGCCATGCTTTCCAGAAATTAATTGGCACTGGTCGTTGAGTCGGCTCCTCTATCACACGCAGAAGCTCATCTGGCGACTCCATAGGATCGGGAAGACCTCAAATGGAACAACAATTCACCTACACTAGAAGTACTAACGAGAAGGAGAAGCATTACCTACCAACTTCCCTTGGTGCCGATTTCAAATTTGCATAGACAATGAAACCAAATACGAAGAGAAGAATAGCATTGGCAGCGAATGCGTACTGGAATGAGCGGCAACCACACTCTAGCAAAAAAAAGTCTCTTTGAAAGGGGGTGGATTTACCTGATATCCCATCAGAACTAATTTTGAAGAAATCATTGTGCCAATGATGTTGCCAACACTTGCACATGCTGACCACAAACCCATGACAGCTCCTCGAGAGTTGTGGCCGAACCAGTTACCCACTATACATATCTGAAAAACTTCTGTTGGGATTCAAATCCTTCTACATAGCACAGTAATCACAATATACCTCTGTTGGCCAACCGACAGACTGGAATAAGCCACCTGAGATCCACAGGAAAGCATATAGTGGCTTGGAATAGAAATGAAAGTACTCCGTGACGTAGCCAAAGAGGAAGACATGGAAAACATTGTTGAGGTAATTCAAGACACTCCACAATAAACAAATCAAAATAATTCTTGGTCGTTACAGTGTAAGAATGATCAAAATCTTGAAAAAAAAAAAGAATCTTGCAGGAAGACAATGAAGAAGTAATCAGAAACTCAAATGAAAACAAAGACATAAATGAGCGAGTGGCCCTAGAAAACAAAGAAATAAATGAGCGAGTAGCCCTACAAAGAAATAATGAGAAATTTATCAAAGAAAAAATAGAGTAAAACAACTCACGACTATTGCTGACAGCCACATCCCAATCGACAAAACCACACGAGGATCGTAACGGTCACCGAGCACACCACCTCCAAACAGACCCTTCAACCAAAAAGTCAGAACTCGTTTGTTGGCCACGGTTAGCTCTAGACAAAACAGCTTTAGTAGCATTGTGCACCACTAATGTCTACCTAGGGCAGGTACAAAACTCACAATGGAGTAAGCCAAAAGGAAGCCTCCATCCAGCTTAGCGAGGAACTCTGATGCAGCTTGATCAGATGGGAACAGTGGAGGTCTGGAAAGGTGTGTGTAAAGGATAAAAATTATCAAGATCGATTTGAAAAAGGGCTGAAAATGGTCAATTTAAGAAAACTGCGAATTCAAAAGGTAAACTGCTCTAAAAAATGCCAGAAGTACTAACTCAGTCTCAGTTTTATGAGTCCATGTAGAGATCATGGAGGTCTTAACAGTAGAAAGAGTCTTCCTGGCTGCATGGATGAAGGCGAAGCTGAAAGGAAAAGTGCAGAGAGGTACATTTACCTATGCAAAGTTCCGGAGAAGGCGACTTCTAAAAAAATTATTGACTTGTATCATACGCACAGGTTGATGAAATATCTCCACTATGCGAAAACGTGAGGGTGAACATCCGCTATTAAAGTTGATGAATTTCTGTGCATGACAGTCACAGACCCCTACAACTAGGTGGAAGGCGTAGGAAAGGATGAAATCACAAATTCTATAATTCCAGCAGCCCGAACCCACGAATGACTGGAAACACAGAAAACACCACCGCGATCAGATTTCCGAATACTGCATTCGTTTTGCAACCCATTTCTAATAGGGTTACGATAGCTATGCCGCTGTATTACCGCACGCCCACCAATACTCTACAAAAATAGGGTTAAGGTAAAAAATGAATACGATATTCATGCGGAGCACCTCCACGCAAAGTTTCAGAATATTCTGTGATATTATATAATATCCATAGGGTACCTACCCTACGAAAGTGAGGCTACAGTACAGAATGATTACCATATTCGTGTTCAGCAGTTCAAATACACGACCCCCATTTGGGAAGTTTCGGCCAGAATTTTTTTTTGATTTTTCTTTTCGAGTCCGTGAAAGTTGCATAGTATCAGTATCTTAGTTTTCTACAAGTCAGAGTGGTCTGCAAAAATTACTGAAAATTACCTGAAAAATGTCAAAACGAAGACTTGCAGGTGATAATGAGTCCAAGTTTCGCCACCGGTGATGTAGCGCACCACTCGAGAGTATACTGACGAGCCTGTGAGCGATTCAGAGGTTCGAAGACGAACTCGAGGCATGCCCGCTCTAAACAAGGAGTAATTATTTCTTATGTACATATGACTAGAAGACATGGACTGAAAAAAAAACAGCTAGAACAGGCGAAGGATGCGTCAGAGTGATTTTTTGGCAAAGTTCCGGCATTGGGCCGCAATTGCGGCATTTGCGTAATACAGTATGATAAAAAGCCCGTCATGAAGTGAAAGGATGTGTCCCTTGAAAAACTGCGTTTAAGACTATGTTTAGGACTAGACGGTATGCCAGGCTTCGCTTGGGTGTTTTACTACCCCGGCTATTTCATACTAATGAAGGAATTTGTTGCTGCCGATAAATCCATTCAAGATGCTCGTCATTTTAATGATGAGCATGTGAATGAACGCGAATGGCCCTTTTTTCAACTGACCTATTAGCGAAAAAATGAAATAATGAAATGATTTGCATAATATTGTAACTTCATGGGGAATGCATGCCATATTTGTGTTCAGCTTCTTTGGGAGCCCAGTAATTCGTCCTTACTCTTTCTAAAAATAAGAAAAAAAAGTCAAAAATTCTGGTAACAATTCCATGAGACCAATAACTCGGTGTTTCCGTGCACTGTGGTTGTAATATTTGTGATCAGCATTCGAAAACCCCAGCAGACATGCCCTCACCGACCCCTGAGCAAAAGCTGTCAAAAATCGATAAACTCGATGAATCGATACTGTTTTTCAAAACGGTTGTCATGATCGTGTTCAGCATATTCGAAGACCCCTAGGAAACACGTCCTCACCGACCCTTATACAAAAATTGGGAAAAATCGGTAAAATCGATAATCGAAGGTTAATCGATAAGCTTTATTTATAGTGCGTCGGAGTCCGATCCCGTCGGATAAGAAAAAGTACGTATCGATCCTCGTCGGACTCCGATGCATCGGATTCCGACGAGGATCGATACGTATCTTTTCTTATCCGACGGGATCGGACTCTGACGCACTATAAATAACGCTATAGTCTCAAGTGCAAAGTAGCCTATAACCTCCGTCGTCCTCCGAGGGGTCTACATTCAAAATTTGGTCCCGATTGGTTCATACTCCGCGATTTCTGTTCGGAACATACAAACAAACATACGAGCAGACAAACAAGCTTTCACTTTTATATATACCAGATTCTAAGACTTTATTTGCGACATGAACATGCCAAAAGTAAAGCAGCAATGTTATCAGATAAGTGAAAGATGTGCAGAAAATCGGAAGAGACATCTGCTTATGAGGAACTCGCTGCACTTCTCTCAAAATCCGACTTACCAGTAACTCTTGCTATCCAGGCCATCAGGTTTTACAAGCTCCGAGGATTTCATTTTTTCACACTCAGCATGTATTAGGTTTGTGAAAAACTAGTGCGACTTCCTTTTTTCCGACTTCTTTTTTTTTTTTCGTTGAGATTAATGCTTTTAAAATGGTTTTTTTAAATGAAAATGATCCTCTGTTCTCATTAAATGAAGATGTTATCAAAAATCTTACCTAAATTCGCTCCTCCACTTCTGGAAAGGTTGGAATACAGAACAGTCATTCCGCGATCTCAACGAAGAAGAACAAAGAGCGAAGAACAATCGACAAACCCAAGCCGAAAAGTATTTAAATAGTTGAAATGGGGCAGCACAATCCACGCGATAAAGGAGGGAGAACTCGGACGTTTTGGCAGCAGTGGAAGAGAAGGAGGTTCAATTGTTGAGATTCTTCAGGAATGGAGACTGTTCGTTCGGCTGCAGAAAATCGGTGAAAATGTCTGAACTGTCTTTGTGTGAGAGTTCATGAGGATCCATTCAGCCAATCAGCATGCATTTCAGAGCTTTCCAGAGGAAAACTTATGGTCGAGTGGTCCACATTGATGTTCTTGGTTAG
Source organism: Ancylostoma caninum (assembly GCA_037903475.1). Classification (NCBI taxonomy): domain Eukaryota; kingdom Metazoa; phylum Nematoda; class Chromadorea; order Rhabditida; family Ancylostomatidae; genus Ancylostoma; species Ancylostoma caninum. The sequence goes on from JBAJFG010000644.1 coordinate 597,123, forward strand.
CACTTTCGTTTTCAGGCTTTCAAACTCCTCCATGGCTGCTCAAATTTCCAAAGAAAATAATTGATTGTGGACCTCTTCTTTCTTCATCTATGAAGTTTGTATCTTATGAAAATGAATTATCTTTCGATTGGCTTTGCTAATAAGAACCTCCGCCGTGAACGTAACGTGTATTGATATTGTGTGATTTATTGCATCATAAACACCATCTACTGCGCTACTGCATATGTATGTATTCATGTATTGCATCACCACCAAGCTTGTCAACGAGTCTTCCAAGGGACGGGGTCAGTGTTGGGGTCATAGCGTAGGGGCTTTGTAAGGGGAGACCGGAGGATAGGGAGCAAACCATGGGATACGGCCGGGTACGTCCGTGAAGGTGGGCCGCCGTTAGGCTCTGGGAAGCGCATCCTCCACCGACGCGGCCAGTCGTGTTCGGCGCTCATCCTAAGACATTGGACCGACGACACGACAGAACATGTATCCTGCTCGGAAGGTTTTTCCTGTGGCTCCTCCGCGGTCAATTGAAGTCCAGGTTGACCGATTCCTTTGGCTTCGGATACAAATCGTAAAAAGATAAACACAAAAGAGGATTATCGACATGAGGTTTCTCCACCTACCGATGAGGGTGTTCACAATTTCATCAGGAATGTCTTTCAACTCCTCTTCTTTTCCTCTGTACTTCATACCGCCGCCCTCCCCGCGAACCCTGGGGGAATGCTGTAGGGTGGCCTCTATGTATTGTGTTGCTTGCCCGAAAAAAAAAGAACAGATGTAAACACCAGTAATGATACCATTGCGTGCTCAGAACCCACCCTTACAAAATAAAATTTTAGAAAATCGGTGCAATGCGTGGTGTGGCCGTCCACAGATGATCTTCCTAATCGCCTGCGACGCTCCAACAACTGTTTCAAATTACATTTTAAAATAATAAGTATGAGCAAGTGATTCTGCCAGCTGCTGTCAGACTACGCGCCCACCACCAATGAGGGCTGAGCTCCAAGTATCCACTATTTCTTGACATTTCGGACGACAGGTCAGCACGAGGGTTTCAACAAAGTCATTTGTGTGATGGAATTATTAGCCGATTCCACACAATTTTTAGGTGTTTCTGGAAAATTTTGAACCCATCAATCTGTAAAAAAAAATAGAATCTTCCCCGAAGAGAGTCCTCTCCGCCAACACTTACCGTTGTTGGCATCCCAATCAACGCCTCCGAGAGATCTTTAATAACAGTGTACTTACACCTTCTTGGGACGGAGCGCGTGACGACGGCGTATGACGTGACGACGGCTCATGACGAATGTGTACTGCGACGGAAGTATATCAGCCTTTCCTTCAGAATCTGTCATCATCTACTCCACCTGTTTGTCCGACAGCTGTTGATCTACGTAGTATAGCGGTTGGCTCTATTGCAATTTTGACCACAGAGCATCCAGCGCTGTTAGGCTGTTCACGACGTCGAACTTTGCAAACTCTTTGTGAACAAAATCGATGCTCTGCGTTGGCTTGTCGTAAAAGAAGTAAGCATAATAATCGAACATTGATTCAATTAAGTGAACATTACGGTAGTCGATGTGTCACTTACCATGGGATGACTTAGTCTCCTATCCTCCACAGATACCAGGCAGTTTCCGTAGCGTCTTCTGGAGTCAAAAGAAGAAGCCTCGCCTAGTAAAGGAACCAGCGGATTGGTCTCTCTTCGCTTGCTTTTCGGTAGCAGCATAGCAGAATTCCTTTGCTCGAAAGCGTCCTTGAGGTACCGACAATGCTGATTGCCGCACTCCAGAAAGGGGGCATTCTCAAGGAACTGCTCCTAACACACTCCTAGCACACCTCGACATCGAGCACCACCGGCCTACCATGACGGTATGCCTGCTCAGCCTAAGCTAAGCCTTCCCGAGAGACAACCATTGCTGCCATATCTGCCTTTAATGCCAATGACATCAAAAGCGATTTCGCGGTCAGCAGAGCTGGCTTCCAGTTCTCGGCGTGGATTGACATACATGGGTGGTCATGCCATGGCGTGTGAAACTCCACAGCTTCGATGGGTGAGGGGTTGGTAAAATACCCTAGATGGAACTTTCTTCCACATCGCTGAATATACCTATAATATTTACGTTTGCATAACTATCAACCAACTGATAAACTTACTGTTCACAAGATCTGGACCATACGTGTTGCAGATGCATCGCTCAAAACGTGGCGCCCTCGCACTTTGTGCCGTAGTTCCAGAGCAGCTGTTCACCGGCCTGCAATAAAAGAAGGTACAACTACAGTGTGTTTTTCCGGGAGTAAAATCGCGCGCGATCTGATCCATTCCAATAGATCAAATTCTCAGTCGAAAGACCACGTGAGAGCGGAGGTTCCAGCAATTCGCACGTAGCCTTTGTACTGGGTCCGCAATTGCACCGATTTTACTCCCGGAAAAACACCCTGTACGCTCAACTTAGTCATCATTTAATTCCCACTCAGGATTGACTACGATAGGGCATGATCAGCCAATATCCATTTCCAACAACCACACCTACCTTGATGTTGCGTGACGCTGGTGAATTTGATGTAGGGTGAGGGTTCAGAACGGCCGTATCTTTGTAAAGCAAAGGTTTGGGTGCTTGTCGCTGTGGTTGAAAAACCGCCCAAACACCACGGCCTTTCGACACACATGTTCGTGTGACAAGATGGCATAGATGTACTCGAAGCCTGGTTGGCTGTCTAAAAATGGAGCTTCAGTCATACCATTCTCTATATTGCAGAACTCCAGATGGGACTTAAGTTCAACTGCAGCTTGCGCCAACACGTGACGAAGTATGAGTTCCATAACCCCTGAGCCTCGATGGGTTGGTTCATCAGCCATCTTTCTTGTGCCCAACCGCGCGGGAGGGGTAAGGCCTCTTAAAATTATGGAAGCTGTCGAATGCTGTGTTACTTTCGGAAAATGGTGCATTAACCGGAGAATCATTTCGAGTTGCGATGATAAAAAGAGCGTGGTTACTATCCACCTATGTATATGTAGTTACTTACTACAGCGTTCTCCTCTATCAGTTTTTTTGGCTTATACGTCTTTCGCTAGGCCCAGGATCTCACGAACTTGCAACCATGGATAGTCCTAAAATAGCCGTGCGTATTAGCGTGATGTTGAATGCTCATGAGCTGTACGAGTGTAAGCGCAACTTCACAAACCTGGATAGGTTTGGCTTCATTGCGTTGGTAGAACACATGGAATTCGTAGTCGGTCTCCAGCTTTGAAGATGATAATAAGAGCGTGGTTACTATCCACCTATATGCAGTTGCTTTGAACAGCCTTTTTCTCTATCAGTTTTTCGGCTTATACGTTAACTTTGTTGGTACCTCAGGGTCCCACCTGGTCATCGCCATGAGTTGTGCACAGACATCGGCCAGGAGTACCTCTGAGTTTTGCACTACAGTCATATATGCAAAGCTGTTGCACTGGCGTGCTCACGTGAGAGATCCTTTCCTCACTCATTTACTCACTACCACTACCAGGATAGCAATATCCTCCTTCCAATGGACCTGGCACTGGTTCTGGAAATGGTGGTCATCGACAAACACGTTGCGCAAGCTTTAGGAATCTGCCAGACCATGGAAATCCTACCGCCTTCTTCCAGTTCCTCAACTTGGTCCTTAGTCATTTGCTGCTGTAGCGCTCCTTCTGGCTCCTGTTCCGTTGGCTCTTCTTCGGGCACAGAATCCCCAAATAATGTAGTTAGTTTCATTTTAAGGTCCCGATCAAGAACAGGTATAAATCGAGCTGCTCCTAAAAGTGGATACGCTGTTCGATGTTTGTGACTAGCTCTTCATTTCGTCTCTTTTCGTCCGCGACCATTTCCCGCATTTTCAAGTATCCAACTACGCAGGCGGTGACGTAGTGATAGCTACACTCCAACACCTGCATCCATTGTAGTAACCCTAAAAAGGTGTTCGTTGACTAGTGGCAAAATTACTGACAAGTAGAACGTAATGCCTAATGTTGTTGTGTCGGGATTTGCTCTGGCAAGTTTCATCAGTTCTCCGCACTTTTTGAACTCATCCGCTGCTTTGCCGTGCCTCAAGTATAACGACCAACACCATGATGTGATAGGTGAAGCAGAACAGTTAAGAAATATGATCTCATATGACGTACTCCCACATATGACATAACGTGGTGCACGTGATGTTCATGTCGCTGTACCCAATGTCACGTGAAGTTTTCAACGGTCGTGTGGTTAGTATGAGTCGTTGACTCGAGATTCGCAGTGAATGAAGAATGGGGCTCCGGGTTCGCACTTCGCCAGGTGATTTTTTTAATAATACTGAAAGCATCTAGTTTTAGTGGCTTGTTTGTCTGCTGCATAAAATATGGAGGACTGGGGAGGAACATGAAGGAGGCAACATGGTTGGTGTTGGTGGCCGATTACGGTTACATAAATGTCAATCACGTAAAAGTCGCGAAGCTTGATGTAGTAGTCAAGCCATCTCTTCAACTTATTATCCAAAACGAGAAATTTCCGCGATGGGTCGATTGACGAGCGACAACCTTCACTGTTTTAGGAAACGGGTATGAACCGACCTAAATAGAGTGATACGCAGCTGATATCAAAAACAGAACATTATCACTGAACTAACCCATAGCAACTATTCAGTTCCGTCGCTCCTTTTGTACGCGACTTCGCGAAGTCTGTCCATCCGCCGTCGACGCCGCACCACATAGTCATGGCTGGTTCGGGTTCTTCGGAATGGTGCTAGCCACAGTGCTACCATAGGCCACCTTATAGCTACACTCGTTTCGAGCGGCATTGAAGTGGACCAGGTAAGACATGGGCACTGAAGTAAGATCATATCAACCATAACATGACTAGTAATTCGTGAAATTACTGACTAATGTATGGTCCGTAGTAGGGACGGGTGTTGATAAATCTTTATTGACAACTCTAGGCGATATTGACGTCGTAGTAGAACGCTAAGCACACAATAACCAAGATGGGGTTTATATGCAGAATAAAGCAGGCGGTGCTAACCTACATGTGTCAATTTGCCAGTGGGGCCACTTGGTGAGCAGTGCAAAGTAAGTACCGCTCCCAGTTGACACGTGAACAATATGAGCTCACGTCCTAATGAATTGAGAAAGTAGGGCACGCATCAGTGCCTGCGGAAATAGCCTATGAATAGTACATTTCGTTGGCATATGGTCGCTGACATAAGAGCTAAGAGGGTATACATTAGGTTGTTCACAACAACTAGAATAGAATTATAACAATAAAAATGACTACGAGATGATTTTCTAAATACCAGTAAAAACCGCACGAAAAAGGCAAAAAATCAAGCACGCCTAGAGTGACAAGAAATTCATGCAATCGTTGACTGAAAAATTCCACATCAAGAAAAAAATGACCAGGAGATCTAAAGACTAGAGTAAAAACTGTGCAAGAAAACAGGCTAAAATCTGGCAGTCTCTGTATCATAAGCCGCTTCCTCCGGTAGCCCACGTCATTGGAGGGAAGTCATTTACACGCATAGTGGGCAATGCAGCATGAGGAGCATTGAAACAACGGATTCGTAGTTTATGGTTTATGATATCTCTTGAAGGCAGCACCCACGGAAAATTTAGTCACGGAGATTTCAGCATAACATTGGGCCTTTGACAATGAGTAGCATAGGTAAAGTGTTCAAATTTGTCAAAGCTCATGAAAACCCGATTTCGTAATGCTTCAGTTTTGCGAGCAGGGTGATCGAGTTGCAGGGTTGGGATCGCGCGAAAAAGTCAAAACGGTGCCATCACTATCACCTATTTTCTTGATGTAGTTGGATATTTAACTAGTGAGGCAGCTTTCTGGGGAAAGAATTAGCACGAACAGAGAAGAAAATCTTCAACACACACGTGAATCAAAAGACGAACAAAGCCTTGTGGTAGAATCTAAAAAACTAAACGACGCAAGCATAAAATGTTTGAGAAATTGGATGTTCTTGGTGAAAAAGGGATTATATAGATCAGTGATAGGTGAAACGGAAGCAAGTTGGGAGAATCAGATAATAATAATGTAGCACTGGCTGCAATTACCGAAGGAAAGGTTAATATGCGAGACTGCCACTTGAAAGCAGTGCCTAATCAGCTGACAGTTGCCATTCTGCGCTCCAAGGAAGATTTTAGGGGGTCAGTGCTAGCATGAAAACTCGTAACTTTGCTGTCTACTGATCCTACTGATCCAGGCATTATCTGTTATTACTCGTGATGGAAAAAGTTATAACTGATGTTCTTATTTCAAAATTGACCCCACAATCGATTGAATCACGATTGGATCAAGATCTAGGAAGCAAAAATTTTCGTGGATGCTGCCTTTAGATGTTCGTTTTCATTGCCTTCATCATACAAAAGTGTGAACAGCTCATACCCGAAGGCACGGTAACATGCGGTACTTCGTGTGAGGCGTTCAAGCTTGTCACCTCTGATGATGTTCCAACCAGACCCTCGTCGGACTTCTTGTCTGCCATCGTTTACTTTAAATGCACTGGAACAGTTCTATTTCTGTCTCGAATAGACTGATCTTGCTATTACACGTTGAGATTCATGCCGCGATACAAGGATGTGCAAATACAAGGAGACTGAAAAGACAGAAAGTAGGAAGGTTGCGTACCGTCGTGTATTCTGGCCGATATGGCGATGTTTCGACAGCAGCGCACTTTTGCCATGTCACGTGCTTGAGGTGATCCCGCGCGGATTTCCTTAGAGTGGAGTCTAGCCTCCTCTTCCCAACCGGTGCACCCCTCCTCCCAACCGGTGCACCGTTAACTCACAGTGGTGCAAAGGAAGGGCTGCTGGACATACTTTATTCGAAGTAAAAGGCTCTTATCATATACAGAAATCACTGTGCAGGATCTCTGCAGAGAGTCAAATGGCCGGAAGAAAAACGACGAGGAGGAGAAACATTGGCAAAAGCTGTGTGGGCTGATTCATCGCTGCGTTTGACAAACGTGGATATTCTAGCGTTTGAATCATCCAGCGCTATTTGGTTCTCACGAAGCGTAAGAGACAAAGCTTCAATTTGTTTTCGTAATCGATGTCCTCTAGATCGATGTTACCAGGTGAGACATTCAGAAGTCGTGCTAAGAGTGGTTCAGAGGTGAACGAGGACGAGATGGAAAACAGTTGCCAAGAGCAGTATCATCACGGAAACTCAACCGACCTCTTGATTGACTTGATCTCCTTGCCGAAGAGCAGCTCCTGGCCAGGTGCCCAATGCCGCTGCATTCGTAACACGGGAAGTCCACCTTAGGTCTCAGGTCGCGAGGTTGTGTCGTTCTCCGTGTCGAATTTCTCTTGGTTGAACTGCTGGGCTAGCTGGACGTCGACTGACGGGCGTCACGACATACGTTCACGATCGCCTCGGTGGC